>CM070477.1:7946442-8546442 GCA_036324585.1 Champsocephalus esox | reverse complement strand
TGAGACCTCAGAAATCGGGAGCATTTCAAAACCACCGCGGGGGGGGGGAGCTGTATTAGATTAACATTAACTGACTAACAAAGAATTACTAACAAAGCACTTATATACTAATAAAGGACTGGCTTACCTAAAGCCAGTTGAGTAGCACTTGAAATGCTTGGCTCTTTGAAACCTGATGTTCTTATATAATTCTGTTTTCTTCAAGGTTGTGTCTTCCTGGTCGAATGCGCTTATTGTAAGTCGCTTTGGATACAAGCGTCAGCTAAATGCAATTTAATGTAATGTAACATGAACATGCTTATTGTAGTTGTAAGTGCACTGCCTATTCTTGTTGTTTTCTGTGATATATCTCAGACTTTCAGTTGCGCGCGCTACTAAAGAGACGCGCTACCATGGCAACCAAACAATGATGTAGCTGTATTAAAGTCCGAGCGGAAACAGTCCTGAGTAAATCTGATTTTGTCAGAAATGCGGGAGAAATATGACCCCGGGAGGAAACCGGGAGAGGGCAGTGAAATCGGGAGTCTCCCGCGAAAATCGGGAGGGTTGGCAAGTATGCTCCAGCTTAAAGTCCAGAAGTCCTGTAAGAGTCCTACAACTTAGGCCATTATGACACATGTGTACTGACTGACCATGCCTTAGTAAAGTGATATAAGTGCAAATATTGTACAATTCTATCATCATTATGTGGGTTTTTGCAGAATTGGGCAGTACCATTGGCAATGGTGTTATATGAGACACTTGAGGTACTTTTAATTCATATAAATGCAATTGCTCGTAAAAAAGTAGTACAAATATAAAGAAAAGAGTTGCGTGAAACAGCAGAAACAAAACAAAGTAAATGACTGATTTATGTGACTCAAAATGTGCTGTGAAGTCACTAAAGTTTGTTTAGGTCATACACAAAAAACTGACAATCTTACAAAACATTTCTTTTGTGTGTTTGTAGCATATTGTCATCTGTCGTCTCTGCTGCGCTTTATTTCTGTGATGTGCCTCCGCTCCGCTGAGCAGGAGCGTGATGCTTTTGACTGATGTGTTTTTTTGTGTGAGGCAGCGGAGTGAATACCAAAACACACACACACACAAAGTTGCACACATGTATAAACAAGCACTGCAAAAATAATAGAGATAACTAAAAATAGCTTTGCATATAAAAAAAGGGGTTAAAGTTGGATCGAGAGAAAGACTGCAGGCCGAGGTGATCACGTGACTTACGTTATTACATCATACGTCATGTGTGTCTTTCATCAGAGGGCCATTCAGCGGAAATCAGTGATTGATTTCACAAACACACACAAGCACGCACACACACACACCCAGACAGAGAGACACGCACACACACACACACACACACACACACACACACAAAGAAAGAGAGAGACACACACCCAGACAGAGACACACACACACACACACACACACACAAAGAAAGAGAGAGACACACATCCAGACAGAGACACACACACACACACAAAGAAAGAGAGAGACACCCAGACAGAGACACACACACACACACACACACACACACACACACACACACACACACACACACACACACAGACACAAAGAAAGAGAGAGACACACACCCAGACAGAGACACACACCCAGACAGAGACACACACACACACACACACACACACAAGCACACACACCGAGACAGAGAGAGACACACAGCCAGACAGACACACACACACACACACACACACACACACACACACACACACACACACACACACACACACACACACACACACACACACACACACACACACACACACACACACACACACACACACACACACACACACACACACACACACACACACAGCCACACAGCCACTTCTCTATCACTAGATGTATCTCTTCTACTACCTCGCTCTTGGCTCTGCTTACATCTACAGTACCCAGCCGGCCAACTCAATATTCGAATAACCCGATAGTTGTTTCCACCCTAAGAATATGGTCCCAATTTAGAAGTGGTGCTCATGGACTTCATGGATCCTCTATTCATAGTCCCATTCGCAACAACCATCTCTTCCTCCCCCCTTACACTGATGGGGCCTTCTCGATGTGGCAGAGATTAGGCCTTATCAGAGTGGGGACCTTTACATCAACAATGTTTTCGGTAGCTTTAGCCAAATCTCTGACTAAATGTAGCCTCCCAGACTCTCATCTATTTCGCTACTTCCAGGACCGTAACTGGGTTAAAATAAATAACCCTTCCTTCCCCAATATCCCTCCGGATTCCATAATTGACTCAATTCTAGACACTAACAACCGAAAAAGGTCTGGTTCCAAGAATGTACAATTTCGTCTCCCATCTCACGGAAACATCTCTTGATAAAATCAAACAAGATTGGGAAGATGAGCTAGTCCAAGCAATAGATGATGCTGTCTGGGATGGTGCATTAGCGAGTGAACAATAGTACCTCCTGTTCCAGGCTCAGTCTTATACAACTTAAAGTTACACCAACTCCAAACCCTCCAAAATATACCCACATGTCACGGATACCTGTAACAGATGTCACATGTGTCAGCAGCAAACATGACTCATATGTTTTGGTCTTGTCCTCGCCTACAAGGACACTGGACAAGTATTTTCAAACACCTCGCTGAGGCCTTGGACGTGGTATTGACACCATGTGCAGAAACTGCCATTTCTGGAGTACTACCTGACCACCGAATGATGAGGAGGAAAACTAAGGACAGTATAGCCTTTGCATCTCTTTTAGCACGTAGAAGAATTCTACTTGAATGGAAATCCTCGTAAGCACCTAAAGCATCTCTATGGCTTAAAGATCTTATGTTGTATCTGCACTTGGAGAATATTACATATAACCTGAGGGGCTCTTCAGAAATGATTGCATCTGTCTGGGGCTCGGTGATAGCCTACTGTACATAGCTGAATTTAAGACACTAAATTAGGAAGACAGGGGGGACTATGAACGTATGTTTTTTTGTTTTTTATATATATACATGTATACATGTATGTGTATGTATATGTGTATGTAAATGTGTGGGTATGGGTGTAGGTATGTACATGTATATATATATATATATATATATATATATATATAAGTATGTTTTAGGGCTGTACCCGAATATCCGAATATTCGTTCGTTGGAGTACTATTCGGGTTTCAATTTTCGTTATTCGTTTTTGTTCGTTTTTTTTGGCAGCCGCTTTGCACTGCGGCTGCCAAATAGAATTTATTGAAAACTCCAATATCAACGTAAGAGCTTGTGCCTCTTCGGCGGTTGCTAACACTTAACCATAAGCGTTATCGTTTACTTTTGTCTTTATTTGTAGATATTACTTTTTCTCCGTTAATCTCTGTCACGTTGTTTCCATAGCAACAACAACTTCCTGTCAACAGCACTAACTCTCCTTCAAAATAAAAGCATGTCCATACAAAATAGGAAGCCAAGCCAAATTACACTTAAGACATATACTGCAACGAAAGTAACAAACACAATGCGATATCCTTTTCAATTTCAAAGAACACAAATTGGGTTACATTAACAAATAACTATAAAACAACAGTACTGTAGAATAACAAAATGAATGCCGTGAATAAACCGAAATACACGTGTTGAAGCGGTTCGCTGCTGACCCCCCCGCGCGGGACGAATATAAAAATATAGACCGTATAAATGTAACTCATTGTGCCTGACTAAACAAAACAAAAAGATATACAGACAGAAAGACATGGCCGTAGACACCAGCTCAGTCATTCCTCTCTCTCACTAGATTTCCCTTTCTCTCTTTTGAACACACAATCATAAAAGTAAACACACTCAGCCAGACACACACACACACACACACACACACACACTGGAGGAGAGGGGTTGAGGCAAGGGTCAGACTACTGATAGCCGGCTGCAGCAGGATTAAAAGAAAAGTAACAACAAATGATTCTCTTCGGTGAGCTGAAGAAGAAGACTATAGTGAGTAACTAAAAGTTAGGGGGGGAAGGGAGCATTACATTTTGTATTCCACATACATGTAGCAATAGTAGTGTTTTTCTTTCATGTATCGAAACTGAACCCTTTATTAAAACATATAGAAATAGAACAGGGCATTTTCTTAGAATCAAAACACGTATTTTAGTGTATGGCATCAGATTGGATATATAGAAACGTTACCATGATCTGTCACATACTTATGAATATATAATACCTATATCTTGTTATTGTCCATTTGTAAATTCAACATGTATATTTTCTACTTTCTTGTTTATTTCTTGTCTTTTAACTTGTATTGTGCAATGCCATGTCTTTTTATGTTGCTGCAACACAAACATTTCCCAAATTGGGATCAATAAAGTGCCATCTTATCTTATCTTATGGTGAGGCAAAACACTAAGGAGACAACACGTCTACAATAGAATCTGGTATTGGATTGCACTCGCTCGTAAATGGTGGATGGACTGTTTTTATATAGCTCAGTTGTTACGACCCCTCATAGCGTTTTATATGTCATCAGTCACCCGTTCACAGCCTATTCATACAGAGCAATGTTCCACTTGCTCAAGGACACTTCCATACAACCCTTTTACACACAGTTGGCCATGCCATCAGGAGCAACTCAGGTTAAGTATCTTGCCCAAACGTGTTGGATCAATCCCACAACAGCCCGATTGAAGGATGACCGTATTACGCAGGGTATCTGCAGGAATCCTGAAGTCAAATGTAATTCCTTTTTTAAGACCCTTTCCATACATTTTAAGACCTCATCGCCACTTGGAGTTCTAACCGGTTACCTTGGCGACACACTTTACCTCACATTGACTATATGGACAGTATGGATTGTAAGATAGCACAACTAAACAGCTTGTGATAACTCCTCATCATAATTCAGATAGAACAAAGCACGAGATAATCAGTTGTGTGACTAACCCAATGCAAAGTTTATTAGAAAAATAAACCATTATTTGATTTAGGCATTGTTCCCAAGAGATAAAACAAAAAACGATATATATGTTAACACTTTTCTCATTCTTAATATAGACTATCATTTAGGGTCGATATGTGTTGACTTTACTTTAAAATAGCAGACCGGATATAGTTCGGCTTAGTGAACGTGTGTCTCTTCCTTGGAGGAGCAGCATCGGCCGGACGCCGCTGCTCCTCCGTGCAGAGAGTCTGCAGTGTGTCAGCGACGTGCAGTCAGGGGAGGCACGGATTGGCTATCGGGAAGGCAAGTGTATTTATATAGCACCTTTCAGCACCAGGCACTTCAAGGTGCTTTACAAAAAGACATTCAGACAAAAGCATTTAAAAACAGTAAAAGATAATAAAAGAAACATTAAAAGAAAAACAAAAAATGAAAGACATTAAGAAAATGGCATTTAAAATCAGTCATTAAAAAGAAAAGCTAATACAATAAACATTAAAAGGTAAAAGTTACAGTGCAGTCTAAGATATGAATAGTTGAATTCTTTCGGTTCTTGATTTTTAATTTATTCACAGAACCTCCCTTTGGAAATCCGAACATTTCCGTCCCGATTGTTAATTTAGACTGATGCTTTGATGCTCTGCTTTGGGTTCCATAACAAAGTCTTTAAGTGTTACCTGAACACCCCGTGTTACCAAAACACTATCTTTCACCCGTCGGTGATGTGATACTTCTTCCTCAGTACAAACAGGGTTGGGTTGTAACGGAATACATGTAACGGCGTTACGTAATCAGAATACAAAAATCAAGTAACTGTATTCAGCTCGCGTTACATTTGAAAAACGAGTAATCTGATTACAGTTACTTTCGTAAACCTGAAGTGAATACATTTCGGATTACTTATTGGAATTATTGGTGGAAAGATTTCCTCACAACATTTAATATTCATTACTAAAGGTACAGCCGAATCATCACAGCGCACAAAACCTATTACCGCCGCAGATGGACCAAAAAAGGGAGCGAAAAAAAAGGGGCGGGTCCGCTCGCTCAGTGAAACAATAACAACGAAACATGGAGGAACAAAAGTCTGCGTTTAAGTCGTGTGTGTGTAGAGGTGTTTGTGGTTAAAACACATCAGCCTGCGGTCGCTCTTTAGCCTTATGATTCTGAAGGTAAACACAGCGAAGGCGGTGCGTGAAAGGCGGTGCGTGAAAGGCGGTGCGTGAAAGGCGGTGCGTGAAAGGCGGTGCGAGCTCGTCTTCTCAGAGGCTGAGTTAACCCTCCCGCTGCCTCCTGGTGCTGCAGAGGTTTCATGAAGTGAAGGAGGTGTTCCTTCTATAAAGCAGCTGTGGGCAGCAGATACTGTGAGAGTCACGGACATGAATTCATAGATCAAGGCAGACTGGTGCACACACTCTCCTGTTTTGCCAATCCGGTGCTTAAACAAATATAGCTCTACACCCCTGGCCGAAATGTCCTTAAAATGAAGTCCGAGTTCGACATTTTAATTCATGTCCTGCCAACACTGGCAGGACAGAAGGCGACACGCCCGTTCTAAGCCGTGTCCCTTACTCTCCTCACATCCCAAGCTGCATCCCCAGAAAGTGTATTATGTTGTTACATCGTTTCAGATGTGATGTTTCAGTTGTGCTCTTGATACGCCATTAAAACAGTAAAAACACGTTCAGTTTCCTTTTGCTTTTTGTGTCTCCTGTTCACCAAAACATACCATCTGTGATGGAAAAAGAAAGTAATCCAAAAGTAATCTAAAAGTAATCTGAGTTTTTAAAACACGTAACTGTAACTGTATTCGGATTACTTTCAGAGCCATGTATTCAGTAATCAGTAACTGATTACATTCACAAAGTAACCCTCCCAACCCTGAGTACAAATCACCCAAAAACTGATCGTAAACCCTGGCTACGACGGATATCCCAAATATCCTACTTTCGAGCAGTCCCTCTCATAGATGTCATGGAGTTTAATTAAAATGTCTTAAAATAAGAAGCAGAAATGTACGGTGCGCTACGCATGGGGCCGCCTTGAGGGGGTTTCCCGACATGTCGTTGCAGTCAATCAAAGGGTGTTTCATGTTGTCGTCGCTGTGGACCTTCTTAATACCTTGGAAAATGCTGTTTAATACTTTTTAATAGCCTTAATTTTCGCTAAATTGATTTACAATTTACTACGTCACAGCCATAGTCACCACAGTTGCTTTTGTTATTGTAACCCTTGCTGGAACCCTGATGAACCCCAGATTAAACGTTAAATTAAGTGTTTACACCCAATACATTCCTTTCAAGAAGCACCTATACTGTAAGAGCAGCTTCACACAGAGCAGTGGAGGTGACATCTACATGACTGGGCTACAGGTTTCACTATTTGGTTGATCAAACTGAGACATTCATCCAGAGAAATTCCCCCTGATTATCTCTTTCTGCTTCAGTGGAGGCTTCAGTTCAGTTCGGGCGTCCTCAGAAAGGGAGCTGGGCGCTCATCACTGACAGCTTCCCTTTGGGTGAACTGTCCCCTTTCCACCACACGCTGCTTCCCATCTCAACGTGTTTACGGTCTGTCATTAGGCCTGCTGCTGTTTATCTATTCATCTCATTTGACTGATGGAGACAGTGTTCGCTTTCATCAACGTCTTGGCTCCTTTTCATGCCCCTGCATCGCTTCACTTCAAAGACAAACGGCAGCAAGTGATCTCTTCAAAACGCGGTGATTTTCAATTCATACCACCGTAGGAACAGAATCTAAAATCTGCACCTCAGCACAAACTGCTGTTTCTGTCACCTCATGACAGTCGTCCTCTGATTAGAGTAAGGCACCATACGCTCTTTGCTTTGAATTATGTGTGTGCAATTAAAATAGCAGTGAGTGTGTTTGTTTGTGTGCGCGTGGTACTACTTACATCAAAGGTTTTTCCATGCGGCTTCCCAGGGAGCCCACTATCTCGCCGAGCGTGCAGAACGCCTGGCCCAGGAAGTCCTGCATGTGTGGAAAAACACGTCATTAGGTGAAACGGGGGGGAAAGGAAAAATGTGGAGGTGGAGGAGCAGGGAGAAACATTCATTATGTATGTGGTTAGTACTATATTTAGGACTGATCAAACGCACCGTGTGGTAGGTGTCCCCATTACGGTGACTCAAAGTGTTCCATGATAAGTTATTTTGTAAGAACGTTAATATAATTTATATTTGTATGACCATGAAGTTGTAAAATGCAAATTACCTCCTGGAAATGTCCTTCTTTTTATTTTATTTAATTAACAAAACCATCTTTTTCACTCACAGTTTTATGATGGACATAAAAAGGACACTTAATCAGCAAATACTTTTACATTGTATTGCATTATTTAAGTCCACATTCATACATTGATTTCATTTATTGTCCCATTAAATCCACATTTCTGATGATACATTTAAAAAATCTCATTACTGTCACTATTTTATAAAAGCACTAAGAGGCCACCATGATATCTTTACATTTCATTAAAGGACATATAGCTGATGTGACCGGATGATAAACCAGAACATACCGACTCAAAAAGAAAGACGAAAGCCAAGAAATGATTGTGTGAGCTACACACAGAACACTTATTTGATACCACTTATAAATAAGAGACCGTCTGCCTCCCTGATATCAATGGGGTTTCAGGGTATTTGGTGTGACATACTGTAATAGCTGATATTCTCCATTCGCAGCTACTTAGGTTGTATTTCAAGATCTTTCCGAGCTGAAGTCATAGTTTTGGCTTCATTTTCATTTCCAGTCTTTATTTCGAACAGATTAAAAAATAACAAATGTGAAAAACAAAATACCGTATTGTTATAAACAGTATTTATCCACATTCATGGTAATATTTGTATATTCAACAAAAAAAAAGTCTTCATATAAATAATAAATCATGTGTCCGAAAGGGAGCAGGAGGAAGCAAATGCTTATTAGTTCCCACCCCTTACTTGATCAATGATTGTCGTCTAAATCATTATGCAAGTTATTCCTACTTACACTTACACATGTTAAACATATACATATCATTTCTCATCTTCAATCACCTCTCTTCATTCTCATATTTTTCCCAAAAAGTGTTTCTGTACATCCTTTTAAACTGAATTATGCTCGTGCTTTGTTTTCACTCCTGCTCCAAACCATTCCATAAAATTGCTTGCTTTCTCTTTTCTGCTGTATATTTAGCACGTCGACAGCTCAGCGCGCAGAGGGTCCCGTGTCCTTGGTGATCACTGCAGGGCGACTGAGGAGAGGACTCCGTTGGCCAGCAAGAAGAGCAAAGAGGGGAGGGGGTGATACAAAGTATGTCTACAGGCAGGAGGGACTGTTAACGCACCGCTACCGGGGCATCCCTACCAGACTGTGTGTGTGTGTGTGTGTGTGTGTGTGTGTGTGAGAGAGTGTGTGTGTGTTCTAGCATTACTATACTTGTGGGGACCTACATCTGTTTACATAGCCACGTGTGGGAACTGGCTTCCCTTATGGGGACAAATTGGAGGTCCCCATGAGGGGGATTATTAATTTTAGGGTGAAGACTTGGTCAGGTTTAGGGTTAGGGTTAAGCATGTGTTGGTTATGGTTAAGGTTAGGATAAGTCTCCAGGAAATGTATGTCAATGTAATGTCCCCTGAAGTGATGTATACATGGTATGTGTGTGTGTGTGTGTGTGTGTGTGAGTGAGTGTGTGAGTGTGTGAGTGTGTGTGTGTGTGTGAGTGTGTGTGCATATGGGTGTGTGTGTGTGTGTGTGTGTGTATGTGTGTGCATGCGTGTGTGCATGCGTGTGTGTGTGTGTGTGTGTGTGTGTGTGTGTGCATGTGTGTGTGTGTGTGTGTGTGTGTGTGTGTGTGTGTGTGTGTGTGTGTGTGTGTGTGTGTGTGTGTGTGTGTGTGTGTGTGACAGAGGAGCAGCGTTGAGTCCAGCGGGCAGAAAGCTGCTTCAAAGATCTTTGCCGGTGCTGAGCAAATCCCCCCCCACCCCCCTCTAGCCGAGGTCTCCAAATAAAAAGAGACAACATGCTCTGGCCTGGACTTCAGCAGTGTGCTGCTGGCTAACAGTTAGAGCCCCTCACAGATCTGAGGCCAGAGGCTGAGGCGCCGCGCATTAACAGCTCAGTGGTGGCAAGGGGAAACAAGATAGAGGTTAGGAGGGTATCTGCGAGTAATAACGAGCACAGCTGAATCCCACAAGTCCAAGTCCTGTTTTTCAAATCTCCTAAGCTCTTTAGCTTTCTAAATGAAGTGAAATATTATAATATATGTATTATTATGCTTATGAACGGGAAATCCACTTTTAGTTCAAATTGGGAATTCAGATTGTTGTCAATTATGAATATTGTGTTTCATGAATAATCAGAAAGGTGCATCCTGACACCGAGCTTGATCTTCGTCAGGTGAAAGTATTTTTCCTACATCCTTAAATAAACATCAATATGCTAAATTATTATAATTTAAGGCAGCATTTTATATTTCATTTTGTTTCATTGTATAACATATACTTATTTCTGCGTTTTACTTGCACCATTGTGTCCATTTCAACATTCTCTTGCACTTCTATACATGTTTAGTCTTACAACATATTGTACATGTGAAGAAAGAGCCTGTGACTTAAAACTTTCATTGACAAAACTACCCTGAAGCTGTTGTGCATTACGACAATAAAGCTTTTGAATCAATGCATTTTAAATCTTGATAAGTCCTTTTTGCTTGTTGCTTAGAGGAAATGTGTTATTCCTTTTGGTTTCCTTTGCTCCATTTAGTAAAGGGGCTTAACGTCTGCAGTCAAATCCTAACAGCTTTCAAATACTGATGAGGTGACTCACTAGTGTTTAACTTAATTACTGCCTGCAAACAAAGGAGAAATGTCCCGCTCATAATAACTTGCTAATCCTCACATTTTAAATAACGACTGTTTCTAAGGACATTGATGTTTTTTACAACCAAAATAAACAAGAGTAAAGGATTGTGCACCGGGCCGTGACAAGCTTCTGAATGGATGAGAAAACAACATGATGCTCTTCATCTGCTGGCACACAGGATACACAGCCCTTAATTAGATTTTACTGTACACTCCATCTCTGCACATCTTCCCCTGCAGCCATATCTGCACAAGGTATGCAATCCATATGGCAGAGGAAACAACATCTGCTGTGACGAGAGGAGGAAGGCGTCCTCAGCCATTGATGCTGCCGGGAGAGACGCTGTGTTTCCCTCCGTTTACTCCCCAACTTTCTCTTATTTAAAGCGACTGGGGATGGACTTCTCTAGGACAATGGAGCCATCACTGTGTGCCAGATCTCCAATCCCACACATCCACAGCGACGACAGGACGCATCCAAGCGTCCTCAGCCTTCATGCTGAGAGTGAGTCGCTGCGCTCACATTGCTCAGCGCTCTCAGTGGAAGCCTGGGGGCTGAGGCTGAGGAAAAGAAGTGCCTGCAGTTGGCAGTGAGCCGGTAACAGGAAATAGGGCTGGGGGTGGAGATGGAGTCCGGGTTACGGACAGAATTGGAGCAGTGCTGCTGGAGCTTCTGTTTGAACCGAAAGCCAAGGCTTGGGCTGAAGGGCAGTGAGATCCCAAGTTACAGGTTTTTAGATCAAGATGGGAGTTGGAGCCTGACAGCGAGAGGCAGCATGCCCCGCTGCTTTTAATTGAACTATTCATGTCTTAAACTGCACTGTAACTTTTATCCATGTATTTTTTCTTTTAAGGTTTATTTTATTAGCTTTTCTTTTTTAATGCTTAATGTCTTTCATTTTTTGCAAAGCACTTTGAATTGCCTTGTGTTGAAAAGTGCTATAAATAAACTTGCCTTGCCTGGAGAGTGTTTGGGAGAAACTGCAACCTGTAATTCATCATGAGCAGAGGCTGTCATGGTTTTGGATTGATGTTGTTTTCATTTTCCACCTTTTATTTTGAAATGTTTTCCTCCTTGCGTCTTGTCTGATCCGACTTTGCCTTCCTGTCGTTAGTTTCTCTGGTGTGTCTGATTGTGTTCACCTGTTGCCCTTGTGTTTCTGCCTCCCCTGCCCAGCTGTGTCTTGTCCTGTGATTACCCTTCTGTGTATTTAGTCTCGTCTTCCCGTCTGTTCGTCGTCGTTTCATGTCCATGCTACCCTGTCGTCTCTTTGTGTCCATGTTCCCTGCCTCGCTTAAGGTACGTCCACACAGCAGCTTTAGACGAATCTTCCAACGCTTCTCTGCCCATTGACTTTGAATGGGGATGACGTCACTTTGCCTCGCTTTTCGCCGAACTGCATTGTGGGGGAGCGAAGCGAAGATTTCCAGGATGTCCAGGATCTCCAGGATTCAAAAGTTGAGCAATGATCAACTCATCAAATCACTTTTATGCAAATCTGACAGTAGAAGCGCTAGCCAATCAAACCGCGTGTAAGCAGGGAGAACCAGACCGCAGTTCATTTCCTCATATTCCAAACGAGAAATTACGGTAGCAAATCACCCGGTTCTTTACGACCAGAACTATTAACGGGATACAAACCGAGGAACCAGGCATGGAGGGAGGTGGCAGAGACAGTGGGGGGAAACTGGTAGGTTTTCGCCTGTTTGGGGAGTTTATATATATATATATATATATTGCTCGCATAAAATCCCCGGGGTTTTTTGCTTTGTATGTCGGGGGCGGGAGATTCATGTGATTGGTTGTTGGTCGCGTTGCTCGCAAAAAATCCCCAAGCTGAGAGACACGCCCAGCTCCAAGATGTTCAAGATTTTTGAAAAGCTGCTGTGTGGACGTACCGTTACGCTCGTCTATGCTTGTCCGTGTCTCCCGTCTGTTCCCGTCTGTCGTGATCCCCGGTTTTTGGTTTTGTTAATTAGTTTCTTGTTTTTCATGTCTTTTAATAAAGCTCGCTTTTTGTTAACAAACCTTTTTGTATTTGTTTAACTGCACTTGGGTCCTATTTTCCACAACCCTGACAGTGGCACGAGGGCACGCAGGGTGACTGCAAAACAACACCCTTATGAGAAAGAGCATAAGCAGGAACAAATAGACGCCTGATGAATGACAAAGCTGATATGATCTCAACGCGTTATTAAAGCATGCCAGCTGACATTATTATGTTTGCTTTAAGACTAGAAAAAGCCTGTCAAAATGTAGATGACTTGTCCTATCCTCCATTTGATCATTTTGATGAGCTATCACTCCCTATTGAAGAAAGTGCTGAAAGCCCAGAGCAACTCAATGTTTTTATTCCAAATCATCTCTTTTGCCTCATTAGCACGCCATCGTTTAGCTCCGCTCCACTCAATCCCCCTTTGGTGCCAGGTACTTTTCTCCGCTTTGCTTTTCACTGTGGATAATGCCCCATCAGCGTAGGTGGGATTCTTGTCTTAATGTCAATCGCAAATGTTGCGTAAAAGTAGTGAAATTATCTTTAAAGTATTGCTTACTGATCCTTTCGTCTGAAACCAAACAGAATAGAGTCTGCACCTCGTCAATTTTACAGACAGACACGTTTTCTAAAGGTCTGGGTTGAGATCATTACAAAATAAATTGCAGTCGCTAATGATGATGACTTTGATAGTTACAACGAATTTGGCAGGATATTGGCACTATTCACGACTCTCTCTGACCAACAAGAGGTGCAGTGAACCTTGACTGAGGTGGAACCAAACCAGTACCAATTAGGCGCTTTCACACCAAGTACTTTGCCGTACTTAGTTCACGAGAACTTAGTTCACGAGAACTCTTTAGTTCTGATTTACTAAAGAGCAGATCGCGTTCACACCGGAATAAGTCCCTGAGGGAGGATTAGACAAATGAAGCCGCTGACGTCACTTCTTCTTCTTCTGCTTTGGGTTTACTGGCAGGCCACAAACCACTTCCCGGCGTATACTGCCACCCGGAGTCCCCGGAGTTGGGGACTGGCTTCAGTAGAAGCTGCTGGGACTCCCAGCAGCTTCTACTGAAGCCTTCAGAGTAAATCGTTTTATTTTGTGTTGCCATAAGTTAGTCTCTCTCCGTTGGTGCGCTGGGCTAATGATAATGCTAATGATAATGCTAATGATAATGCTAATAATAATGCGAGCAAATAATAATGCGAGCAAATAAAACGTTTTGGGAGTTTTATGGGGCGTGGTTTGCAATCCGCCCAGCCATCAGAAATAGGAACCTTTTTCGTGTTTCTCCCACGAAAGTACCTGCTCTCTAGCAGGGACAGAAAAGGGGGTGAAAAGGATGAGGATTGTATTTGTTTAGTTTGTTTTACTCTAAAAGAAGCGAAGGGAGACATGTGTAAAATCACTATTATTATTGTTTTTCTTTTTTGTTTTTTTTTCTTTCCAAGGAAATGGGGAATCAGAAAATAAGCTGTATGTGATGGTTGAGATGAAAGTCACTGTTTGAAGGGAAATTGACGCCGTACACAATTTGTATCATTATCTTGTAATGTACTGTCGAAAGTCATGTTTTATGTTATTTGTGGACCCCAGGAAGATTAGCTGTTGTGATGCACCAGCTAATGGGGATCCTAATAAACTATAAACTATAAACTATTTACTAAGTTCCGGATTTTTTTGGTGTGAACGCAAATTTCCGGAACTATATCGGAACTAAAGTGGGAAAAGTACTCCGGTGTGAAAGCGCCTATTTATTGGATGCTAATGGAGAACCAAATAACTGTTTTTAATCAAGCCTAGTTTAGTAGAGCCATGCTGCACCATGCAATGGAAATGCAGCAATAGGTCAATTCATAATGTACCCATTTTAACCAATTGACAAACATTCCAGTACACTGGTGCTCATGACATTCAGGAAATTAAACAACAACTATATAAATGTAAAAAGGCCATATTGATGACTGGATTGATATACTTTATTAAATATATACAGTATAATGGAGACATCTAAAATGTGTAGATTATTTTCTTGGACCTACTTTATATGGTTGCTTTTGTTCAAATGAAACAATTGCTCATTTACAGCGACATCAATTTGTATAGTTTCCAATTGCTATTTTTCACATGTTATTGCTGTTCTTATTTTGACAGCTTTTATATAAGTAAACCACTACACCTCCACACCTGTAGTTATGGTAACATATAAGATATTCACTCTGAGTTTCAACTTGAAGATGCTTAAACCAGGATTGCATAAAACAAAAGTAAGCCGGTCAGGAACATTTTGCAGAGACAGAAACCGTGATGCATTCTGTTCTCTAGGAGATTTGAAATGCCAACATGGTTTCCCCTGTTATGCCACCCTTACCTGTGACATTCTGATTCATATCAAGCTGCTATTGTAGTGGAAGGGTAAACATTACGCAGTATCATATTTCCATGAATGCACGACTGATTGTTGAACAGCTGAGGTGAAGGGCTGACTCACGTGTTTAGAGAGGTTGTCGCTCTTGCAGTCCAAATCATACCTGCAGGAAAGAGAAGAGAAAGAAGGCTTGAGGAACAGGTCTGTGACTGAAAGGATGCCACAACAAAAATGAAAAGTAAATGACAAGAAGCTTCTCTCCGTCGTCACCTGTCATTCATGCGAGGCACTTGTCCGTTAATCACTAAAAAGAAGCGTGTCAGGTTTAAAGTAGTTTCGTGATTATGGCGCTCTAAAGCTGAAGTGATCCGATTTCATGCGTGATGGCACAACACTATGAGTGGCATCAGTATCTTTAATGGCTGTCATGTGAACATATTTACACTTCACTCAGCACATTTTACATTTGACCAATTTGAAGTATTAGTATCAGTTGAAGAACAGATATATACATATATACAAAAGATAACACGGGAAAACATAAGATATGTTATGGATGATGACACGTAATTATGAAGTTAAAGTGGAGAAGAAGGAGCTGGTAAACATGGTAAGACCTCTCTGCAAAAGAGATGGATAGATGGATAGATGGACGGATAGATAGATGGATAGATGGATAGATAGATAGATGGACGGATAGATAGATGGATAGATGGATAGATAGATAGATAGATAGATGGATAGATAGATGGATAGATGGATAGATGGACAGATAGATAGATGGATAGATAGAGAGATGGATAGATAGAGAGATGGATAGATGGATGGATGGATAGATAGATGGATAGATGGATAGATAGATGGATGGATAGATGGATGGATAGATAGATAGATAGATAGATAGATAAATGGATGGATGGATGGATAGATGGATGGATAGATGGATGGATAGATGGATGGATAGATGGATAGATGGATAGATAGATGGATAGATAGATGGATGGATAGATGAATGGGTGGTTGGTTGGATTCATGTATAGATGGACGGATAGATAGATGGATAGATGGATGGATAGATGGATGGATGGATGGATAGATGGATAGATGGATGGATTCATGTATAGATGGACGGATAGATAGATAGATGGATAGATAGATGGATGGATGGATAGATGGATGGATAGATGGATGGATGGATGGATTCATGTATAGATGGACAGATAGATAGATGGACGTATAGATGGACGGATAGATGGATAGATAGATAGATAGATGATATATGGATAGACACATGGACTGATGGATGGATGGATGGATGAGTGGATTAATGGATTGATATTCCAACTATGTATGTACATAGCAGAAACAACTTCTAGGCATGTTTATTCCAGTACTTGGCTCGTAGCATATATTTGCATCTGCCTGTGAACGTGTCCCCAGCAGTATTTGTAAGTGTATTGAGCGCTGCTGACAAGCGTGTCAAATACCTTGCACGCATCAAAATAATCATCAACCTAATTGGCCAATTACTTTCATTTAAAATCTGACAGGACAGTTGGCAGACAGTCTAAACATATTTAGGAATATAGTTACTTTAAGCACAATGTCTTGTGTGCAACTTTTGATTACACTTTAGAGAGTAAGTCCTGCAGTCCAGCGACTCAATTGCATTTTTCAAAAACAAAGTGATGTGGTTTTTGATTGCCGGCCTTTGCCTAAGCTTAGAGGAGTCAAGCATCCCATCACTGCCTATAACAGTGAACAATCACTATAGCAATGGCAATTATTTGCTCAACGCTGCATACAAAGAGAACTCGAGGGATTCATCGTTGTACATCCATAACGTTGTCTGACTCACAGTTTAAAACGATTAAGAATCGCAGCAGAAGAACCAGAGTTAGAGATATCGTCTTTGTTATTCCACACATTCCTCTTCCTTTTAAAACCTGGCACATTTTTTACAAAGTACTTATGATAGGGATTCAACTATCATAGCTTCTCTTCGCCTGACACATTTTTCTGCAGGAGCGTTCATCCAAATCCATAGGTAACATCACGCAGGCCAGTAGAGCAATTTAACCAGCTTTATTTTCTCCCTATAACCCGTCACCTTGCAGGGTGTCTCAGGTGTGTGTGGATATGTGTGTGTGTGGATATGTGTGTGTGGAGCGAGTGCAGCAGTGTGCAGCGGAGTGTGTTAAAGGGGAGAGCGTGAGTGTTTCTTTCTACAGACAGCATGCCATGTACGATAAGGCGACTGCTGACAAACCTGTGTGTCACTATAGGAGGGGGTGGGGGCGGGGGTGGCTCTAATACAGTGATGTTAATAATGTTATTCTGTAACAGCAAGGAAACGCGCCGCTATTACGCAATACGCCGGCGGCAAAATGCACAGGTGCGCTTCATGTTTTATTCGCCCCTCGCGTCTGTCACTCCCAAATGGTCATGAAAGATTCATGAAATGTAATTTAATGATGAGAGACCCAAAGAGAGAGCAAGACAGAGAGGGTGGGGGGGGGTTACGCTTAATGCTGATACATGGAATGTAGTCGAATCAAGTCAACTGTTGTTGTTAAAGTAAGCGTTTCACGATCTGGGAACGAAACGTAATTGTGATTATTTTTGAATGATACTACGATACAGAACAGACTGATCCGTTTTGCAAAAATCACTTGACCAATCAATCAGAGCAGACTGGGCTCTGGTTTCAGACAGAGGGTGAACAGAGGTGCTGCAGCTCAGGCAGTATGCGAAAAGAGTCTTTGGACATTAAAGCATGGAGACACGGTAGAGGCACACAAACCAATATGATGCTTCATAGAGTCCCTTGAACGCATGGTGGGCTTCCTCTGAATGTTGCACTCGTTCATACGACAGAGTGTGGACAGAACAGGCCTGCATCGTCAAATGAGAAACCGAAGACCAGTATGGCCGCATACAGATGGATTGTAATGATATATGAATAATGTATCATCATTTGACTGCACATGTTCACCCGCCTACACATCAGAGTGTGCATGTCCCACGGCGCCTCGTGAGTGCACATTTGCTGTGTGTAGCTGAGTGTGTGTGTGTGTGTGTGTGTTTACATGGATGACATCACTCTGCATCGGCACTGGGCCAGACAGGGTTTCTCTCGGTGCTGAGCTGTCTGTCTGTCTGTCTTGGAGGGGAGGCTTGATGACTAACGATGGTACACAAACAAACAGCACCGTGAAGGAAGACACACAACGAACGACAGCACACTGACACTTGAGCTGCGTCTCCTCGCAGCTCGGCAACCGTCGTACGGACTGATACAAGATGCTGCACACATGTTTTATTAGCACATGTTCGCTGCAGTAATTGGTCCTGACACTTCACCCTGAACGCTGTACTTTACACTTTAATGTATGAATGCACTTTGAGTTTTCCAGCCGAGTAGCAGTCCTTGGAGTATGAATCCTCTTATGATTTGTTGCCTTTGAGGAAAACATATGCCAAATGAGTGTAATGTATTGATTATTAAAATGCAGGATATGAAAAAGACATTAATATTGTACGAAAGCATGCTCTCTTGCACAGCCAAGTGGGACACTTTAGACTAAATAAGGGTCAGACTTTTTAAATGGCATATATCAATTAAACAAATGTTGCTTTAAATACATCTACATGTGTGTTTAAAAAACATATATTTAAAGGACTTTATGGTTTGGTATTAAGTTTAGATTGTAGTGTGTATAATACTTATCAATTATTGAATCTATTTGTGGATTATTATTTTTCCAAAGTCAAGTTTTAAAAAGAAATTTCCACCATATTTATATTACAATCATTCATCTTTTTTTGTGGTTCTTTCTAGTTTAAAGATAAAATGAAGAAAAACACAATTGTGATGTTGTTGTACACGAATGTTATAACAAGTTGTTTGAACCTGGTTTTTACTTGATATTCAGCTTTAACTCAGTGTAACTCTAAGTTAAACAGAGGAGTCCTCTCCTGCTGATGTTCAGGTGTATATCAGTATGTAGTGTCTCTACTTTAAAGAGTCCTCTCCTGCTGATGTTCAGGTGTATATCAGTATGTAGTGTCTTTACTTTAAAGAGTTCTCTCCTGCTGATGTTCAGGTGTATATCAGTATGTAGTGTCTCTACTTTAAAGAGTCCTCTCCTGCTGATGTTCAGGTGTATATCAGTATGTAGTGTCTCTACTTTAAAGAGTCCTCTCCTGCTGATGTTCAGGTGTATATCAGTTTGTAGTGTCTCTACTTTAAAGAGTCCTCTCCTGCTGATGTTCAGGTGTATATCAGTATGTAGTGTCTCTACTTTAAAGAGTCCTCTCCTGCTGATGTTCAGGTGTATATCAGTACGTAGTGTCTTTACTTTGAAGAGTCCTCTCCTGCTGATGTTCAGGTGTATATCAGTATGTAGTGTCTCTACTTTAAAGAGTCCTCTCCTGCTGATGTTCAGGTGTATATCAGTATGCAGTGTCTCTACTTTAAAGAGTCCTCTCCTGCTGATGTTCAGGTGTATATCAGTAGTCGTGTCTCTACTTTAAAGAGTCCTCTCCTGCTGATGTTCAGGTGTATATCAGTATGTAGTGTCTCTAATTTAAAGAGTCCTCTCCTGCTGATGTTCAGGTGTATATCAGTATGTAGTATCTCTACTTTAAAGAGTTCTCTCCTGCTGATGTTCAGGTATATATCAGAATGTAGTGTCTCTACTTTAAAGAGTCCTCTCCTGCTGATGTTCAGGTGTATATCAGTATGTAGTGTCTCTACTTTAAAGAGTCCTCTCCTGCTGATGTTCAGGTGTATATCAGTATGTAGTGTCTCTACTTTAAAGAGTCCTCTCCTGCTGATGTTCAGGTGTATATCAGTATGTAGTGTCTCTACTTTAAAGAGTCCTCTCCTGATGATGTTCAGGTGTATATCAGTATGTAGTGTCTCTACTTTAAAGAGTCCTCTCCTGCTGATGTTCAGGTGTATATCAGTATGTAGTGTCTCTACTTTAAAGAGTCCTCTCCTGCTGATGTCCAGGTGTATATCAGTATGTAGTGTCTCTACTTTAAAGAGTCCTCTCCTGCTGATGTTCAGTTGTATATCAGTATGTAGTGTCTCTACTTTAAAGAGTCCTCTCCTGCTGATGTTCAGGTGTATATCAGTATGTAGTGTCTCTACTTTAAAGAGTCCTCTCCTGCTGATGTTCAGGTGTATATCAGTATGTAGTGTCTCTACATGTCTCCATGCTTTAATGTTCAAAAAGCTCTTTAATTTTGCTGCAGCACCTCTTTTCACCCTCTGTCTGAAACCAGAGCCCAGTCTGCTCTGATTGGTTAGCTGGCCGGCTCTGTTGTGCTACATTACAGAACCGCTAAGCCTATCATGTACAATGTGTTGGAGTGATAGCCAATATGTCACTTTGATCCAGAAGTAAACACTGGAGTCCAATGAAGGCGTTTCAGTCAGTGTGTGGTGTGTGTGTGTGTGTGTGTGGTGTGTGTGTGTGTGTGTGTGGTGTGTGGTGTGGTGTGGGAGAGAATCCCCCTCTGGGGGAACACAGGGGTTCTAGCCTTTACAGACCACTTATGTAAACCAATGTAACACACAACAGGGAAGGGAAAACCCCCATACAACATAAAAGAACATATTGTTTCTATTCTGTTTTTGACAAGTGTGTGCTACTGTTGGAGAAAATACAAGTCGTCTCCTTTGTATGGGTTGTTTTAATGCACTGATACTATGCGTGACTCTGCACCGTGTATGACCGTGCAGCTGCCTCTTCTAATGATAGGAGGAGGCGGGGCATTTCAGGTTGTTGATATTTATGAGAGGACACATACTTGTTGTCTCCTAAACACCTCATGGGGCAATAGTGGCGTGAAGGAAGTACGTGACTCTTGCCAGAAGACGTCGCAGATGTCCCCGCCACCTGCGCCACCTCGATTTACGACTTTGTTGTTATCTCCGTGTTTTGGACGATATAAGCCTGATGTGTTTCCCTGCTCCGTTGAGCAACATCCCCCATGTGTGTGAGTTACCCCATATCCTTTGTATGTAATGTAACTCGGCTCCTTCTTGCAATAATACATTACATACACCTGATTATTGATTCTCAACCTGGTGTCGAGTGATATTTTCATAACAGCTGACTGCGCAAACTCTCCATTGCATAAGATCGGCTTCTTTTATTACATATCACGATTTCAGTGTAGTGATTACATTTTAATGTGAAATGACATCGCGTGGCCTCTGTGGCCTTGCAGTTAAGTGCTAGCTCGAGTCCACCATACATAAAAAGCACATCCATTACCAGCACCATATGGCATTGCTTTCCAAAGAGTTACTCAATTATTTAAAGTTCCTATACATTTGTGAAATGTGTTTCTCCTCAGACAGAATATTGATTGCCTGCAGTTTACTCTGGAAGACTATTTTTACATTTGTGGCAATAATAAAGTTAAATAAAATAAACCGCTTTTATTCCTCTTTGTTCCCTTTTTGGAGTCATAGTTTGGGGTATGCGCCACTTTTATATACTTGAATAAGCAACCGTCCACCTGGAGGGCCTCCACTGGCTTCACTGAGCATCTCAAGCTCCAGAAAAAAAGAAATAGCACAGAGGAACATGGTTGCCAGCGAGGTGGGGGTTAACAGGATTTCCAGGCACAGATACGCAGCAGAGGAAGTAAAGTGTGCTGTAGCTGTGGGGTCTTTGGGTAAAGAGAGCATGGGATGGTTTGCGGGGAGCTCTGTGGTGCATGGCTGTATGGATGTCCTCAAGGGATGAGGGAGTGAGGGAGTGAGTGAGGGAGAGAGGGAGTGAGGGAGGGAGGAGGTAATGAAGGGCTGGGGGGGCTACAGTAGAAAGCCCTAGTGACCTCAGGATAGAGGCTGAAGCAGCAGGCGTAACCACTGGAATCTGAGAAGAGATGTGCGCGTGTTAAAGGTCCACATGAGCAGCGAAGAGTAAATGTGTGTGAGCAATCTTTCTTTTTCTGAGGGCAGACGTGTGTGTGTGTGTGTGTGTGTGTGTGTGTGTGTGTGTGTGTGTGTGTGTGTGGATGGGGAGCGAAGTCCTGGCTGCAAGTGATCGTGGCGCAATCAGCCCAGCAGACATTAAAGAGGCCTGATGCTCAACCACTCGACAACAGGTCCTAGAGGGAGTCGGCTACACACAAGTTCACACACACACACACACACACTGTTACGATGTGTGTAGGAAGCAGGACCCAAATGCAGATTCAAGTGACAAAAAGAACTCCTTTATTTCAAGGCTAAATGATTTAACAAAGACTGAACAGAACACTCACCGCAGACCAAGTCTTTACACCAGACGAACCGACAAGACAGAAAAACCAGAACTGAAATACACACAAGACTAATCACATGAACAAGACACAGGTGAGGAGGGAGGAGAACACACCGGGGCACCAGGGGAACACAATCGGGTAATCAGACACACCAGGGAAATGACAGGGAACCACAGATCTAGACAAGACAAAACACAACACAGACAGATCGTCACACACACACACACACACACACACACACACACACACACACACACACACACACACACACACACACACACACACACACACACACACACACACACACACACACACACACACACACACACACACACACACACACACACACACACACACACACACACACACACACACAGCTTTAAGCATTCTGCGTGATATTCTGGAAACAGTCTGCAGCACATTCGTCTGGCACACGGGAGTATGCTGCAGATGGCTAAATGTTCTTTGCTCCATATTCAGAGCATTCATTTAGTAGAAAACCACTATGTAAATATATAGTGAGTCGTGTTGAGCGAAAAGTCACACTCCCTCTGCGCCTTATTTACATATCCAGTTCTGCCACATGTGCATGTTTATGGCTGGATAAGTTGTGCCACTCTGCCCATGCTGTATGGTGGTTAAGTCTGGAGGGAAGAAGGCCTATCTCAACCTCATGTTGGGCCGGATGTGGCTCGGGAGGTAGATGGTTAACATCCAGTTGGAGTCAGTGGTTCGATCCCTGGCCCCTGTGGCGTCGACAACATGTCAAAGTGTTCTCGGGCAAGACACTTGAATTGGTTCGGGTTGCATTGCCCACGGTGTAAGAGTGTGATTGCATGTGTATTACAACTGATGTAATGTATGTTGGCCTGTGATTGGGTGTGTAAAAAGCGCTTAGAGCGGTTTTTTAAGACTCGAAAAGCGCTATAAAATAGTCAGTTCTAAAAAGTAACTAAGTAAATGTACTTACTAAGGACAATTTTGACGTACTTGATGCTTCTTTATACTTCTACTCAACTTAAATTAAAGGTCACCTGTCATGCTATTTTTAGGCAATAGCATAGCTCTCAGATATATAAAATATATAAAACACAGATCACCCATTCTAGCCACGCCTCGTATCCCTCTATTTCACTTCCTGTTTCAAAAGTACTGATTTTGGGGATAAAGCTTTTAAAAGAGGAGGGGTCTGAGCTCATGCGGGACCCGGCAGCTACTGTCTAAACTAAATGCTGCCGTGATGAAACGCCATATCATGGATTATCAAGGATCCTCTCTGAAACAGTCTGGAGCTCAAAGGCTTTCTCTCTTGCCGGTTACACCACAAGGTGAGTTCCTTTCTACTTCCTGCTTCTTCACACACATGCTCTCCAGTACAGGTTAGCTCTGAGTGTTAGCGATGCTAATGTAAACACCGACCATATTACGTCCAAAACAGTCGGGCATTGTTTCTGATAGCAACGTTTCTGATAGGCCCGTGGGTCCACATTTCAGATATGACGTCATATCGGACGCAAATCTGGATCAGCTCCGTTGTTCCCCGTTTTTAGGGATTTGGGTACGGTGGAAAAGAGAGAGGGTTTTATTTCCTGACGCTGCGAGAGTTCCCTGACGCACCGGGGACACATGTTGATGTAGAGAAGACATCAAAAAGTGCATTTTGCATGATAGGTCCCCTTTAAAAAGGTATAAAAGAACACACACAAAACACTCACATAAACTGAGATTTATACAACCCCCTCCACACAAATACCAATCTATATATACATGAACATACATGTATACATGCGTAAAAGTATACACCTTAAATACAAGGTACTGCTCACACACACACGACCAGCAGCGAGCGTGTCTCCTTGACCTTCCCTATAACCTCCTCCAGCTTGTAAGCAGCATGGAGCCCCACTGACAGGCTAACAAGCAAACAAGCAAAAGAGGCAATCCATATTTCATGAGCGACCATTGGAAAATACAGTGAAAATGCGTGAGGCTGGAAAACAACAGAGAAGAAATTCACATTATCATAATGACTTGGACAGCTCGACGTTTGGGGCTACATGAGGAAATGTGACTTTTTTAAACTTTTAACAGCACTAGACACAACATACAGGTGTACCTGATGTGGACTGGAGGACATGTAAATATTCTATTATTAGCTCAAGTAGATGTGTCTCTATCACACACCAGAATTCATTGGAGTGTATCTCAAAGCACTTACATATTATGAACAGGGGTGCACATCACTTTTGCCCTGGTTCTCAAAGGAGCACCTGGAGATGTGGCTTCATCCTTAACATGAAATAAACCGTAACGTTTGAGGTGCACCTTCTCTCTCTTCCTCGCTTACTCACATTTTGGCTGTGAGCTGCGGGCGCCAGATAAGCCAACATCCCCCCATTTTCATCACTTGCAGCGCCCATCGTACAGGGCAAATGAAACGTGTAACCGGGGCGAAAAGGGTGTTACATTTACTTAATTATGAATGTTGTTACATCAAGGCCGAAAATTAGGACGAGCTCCAATGGTCAAAAATGTTTTTTTCCCTCTCAGAACTGCCAGCGCAGCCACTCCCAGATCTGGCGCCCTAGGCGAACATCTACCCAGTGCTACGGGCCGGCCCTGAGTTCATATGCAACTCGCAATTATCTTTCTCTCTCTCTTCTCTCTCCTCTCTTTTCTCTTCTCCCTCCTCTCTCCTCTCTTTTCTCTCTCTCTTCTCCCTCCTCTCTCCTCTTCTCTCTTCTCTCTCCTCTCTTTCTCTTCTCCCTCCTCTCTCCTCTCTTTCTCTTCTCTCTTCTCCCTCCTCTCTCCTCTCTTCTCTCTTCTCTCTCCTCTCTCCTCTCTTCTCTCTTCCTCTCATGTTGGTACGCAAATGGGCCTTTTTTCAAATGACCCGGTGCTCTTTCTTTGGCCCCTGCGCACCAGTGATGTGCAGCCCTGATTATGAACCAATCAGCAACATTATCCAACTCGTTGTCACTCACATGCACGGCTCACTTTTTAAAGAGGCCCTATTGTGCTTTATGGGGGGTTCCCTTTGCTGTAGTGTGTTGTTTAGCTTTTGGTGCATGTAAATGGTCTGCAAAGGCTACAATCACAAAGTTCCCTCCAGAGGGAGTTTCTCTCCCAAACACTCCACCCATAGCTGAAACGCCTCCATTGGACTCCTTGGTTTGCTTCTGTAACATAGTGACATCATTGTGTAACACTCACGCTTCGATTGGCTAAGGGACGGGACATCTCTACAAGGTTACCCAATCACAACAGAGCCGGCCAGCTAACCAATCCGAACAGACTGGGCTCTAAAAACATTTTTGAACATTAAAGGATGTAAACATGTCACAGTAGAGCAGGGGTCGGGAAGTAAGTTTGTTCTGAGCCACTAGATAGCGGGCCAGAACATAATCAAAGGCCAGAGCCTCTGGTCAGACCTGCCCACAGGGAGGCTCGTCCTCTCTAGCCCCATGGCTGTCCCATGTTAAAAGCCAGGGCTACTATCTGTATTTTAACAGATGTATCTTTTAAATTGCTTCTTGTTTTGCGCCGTCCCGTTCAAATGAAATCGCCGACAATCACTTTTGCATACTCGCGCCAGGGCGGGGGAGGGGTTACGAGGCTTGCGTCTTGTGCTGCATTCCCTTGCACTCGCACATCAGGGATTTTCTCTCATAAATGTCCGATGAGCCACAACTTTTCTTTCAAAACAAAGCTGCCAGCTGCGGGGGCAGCGTATGCACCGCCACCCCTCGCCCTCCTTGATCAAGTGGCTTCTCCGATTTTGTTGTCAATGTTTTGATATCCTAAGCAACATTACGTTTGACTGATTTAGTGAGCTGGTGTTATTTTTTTTAAACCACACACGCATGTTGGCTATTTCAGAACCACGCGCTGTCCACCTAACTATTGATCCACTATCAGCGTCAGTGCACCCCGCTGCCAGATTGTGCCTGTGTGTCATTCACTCTCAACATGGATACAAGTACAATAAGCATTCTTCAGGTGTAGCTAGATTCTCTATTCGGACATTAGAGCCTATGTGCGATTGTCGGTCCGATATTGCAGAACTGTCTGATTCTCATCCGGCCCGCGCGGCGGGAGAGACTGTGGCGTTGGCGGAGTGGTTAGTGCGTGTGCCTCCAACTCCATTGTTGTTACGACTCGTGAGTAATGTGCAGTACAACCGAGAGGCAGCAGCCACTGGCCCGCGAAAGTGTGTATTGGATACATTTTGACCCTTTGACAAATGTAGTTGCTGATCCCTGCAGTAGAGGCACATCGTACATATATTGACTCAGAAAACGAGCACGAAGAGCCCCTTAAAGCTTAAGCTAAAGAATCAATGTTGCCAATTTTCTATTTTACAGAACTTTTCCAATAACTCCAGCTTTATATCAAAAAAGAAAATAGCAACAACTCTACATGTTCACTTCTACATACTGTTAGGTGTTTCATATTGTTGTCAATATTGATTTAATAGAAGAGGCTTTTTCCGCCAAATCTATCGGTACCAAATGGTCGATAACTCGACTTGTCTCTCACCTCATTGTTGACCAATTATTGTTAAAAATGTACAAGTTTTTTCTGTCTTTGTATACATGTATGTACGTGTATGTATGTGCATGTGTACATGTGTGTGGGTATGTACACACATGTATGTGTATATGTGGGTATACATATGTGAATATATGGGGTACATGTATTACTGTTACTATTCTTTATTTCCTTATCTATTAATTTTCTTGTAATATTATCTTCTACATTACTTTACTTTTACCTATACTTGTATCTATTTATTTAGTTCGTTATTTAATTTACTAGCTAGGACTAGTAAAAAAAAATATTGACTGTATAAATGTAAACTCATTGTGCCTGACTCAATACAATAAAAAATAAATGTACAAGTTAAAACACACAGACACAATAAAAAGCCAATTTCTTTTAAATATCGTGTGACAGATTTCGGTTCATCTGATGGATGCCAAAACCTTTTGATCACATTTCAAGAGTTGGGATCTCATTTTGGAGATAGGAAAATATTAGCGGTGCACGATAATTATCGGTCCGATATTAGGAATTATGACGTCATCCCGATAAACCCGATAAAAGTATTAATAGCCCCGATAATATACAATGTATTTTTTGGGTAAAAAAAAAGATAAAAGATCCTGCGGTGTGGGTGGGTTGGGATGAGGGGCGCTTGTTTTTCACTCGGCTCCTCCCGTTTTGCCAGTACTGTGGTGTTAGTGGTTTAGGAAGAGGGGAGTTCTTCACAAAGCCAGCGCTCCCTAACTCACGCCTGGCTGTGACGTAAATGGTGTGCGGCCGTGAAGCCAGGACAGTAAACAAACATGTCGTCGGTAGTATGGGACTATTTCAGAGTTAGATAGTTCGCTTGCTATCTGTATTAACAGATGCAGAAGTTCCACGAGGAGGGAAAAAGGCAACGAGCTATAATACTTCCAACCTGATCAGTCACCTGAAACATCGCCATGGCTACAATGGTGTGTTCAAAGTGTACGAAGACGCCTGCGCTGCTAAACTAGCGGCGAATCCAAACCCAGCTGCAAAGGCACCGGGGCTTTCACCTATCGACGAGGCTTTTGAAAAAGGCAAGAAGTTTGCCAGAGACGACCCCAGGGTTAGTTTGTTCATAGTAGTAATGTAATTTGCTCACTACTAGTCTTTTTTTTACCACCTAGTGTACAAAAACTACAGGTACATTTAATATATATATATATTATATTATTATCGGTTATCGGTATCGGTCTTGAGAAGCAGGAAGTTATCGGTATCAATCTTGAGAAGCAGGAAGTTATCGGCATCGGTCTTGAGAAGCAGGAAGTTATCGGCATCGGTCTTGAGAAGCAGGAAGTTATCGGTATCGGTCTTGAGAAGCAGGAAGTTACGGTATCGGTCTTGAGAAGCAGGAAGTTATCGTATCGGTCTTGAGAAGCAGGAAGTTATCGTATCGGTCTTGAGAAGCAGGAAGTTATCGGTATCGGTCTTGAGAAGCAGGAAGTTATCGGTATCGGTCTTGAGAAGCAGGAAGTTATCGGTATCGGTCTGAGAAGCAGGAAGTTATCGGTATCGGTCTTGAGAAGCAGGAAGTTATCGGCATCGGTCTTGAGAAGCAGGAAGTTATCGGTATCGGTTTCAAAAAAACAATATCGTGCATCCCTAGAAAATATTACGACATCCAATTCTTGATGTCTACTATGACTATGTTTCTGTTGCCTCATACAACACAAACTGGTAAATCTTCAGAATATCAACAAACAATTAAAAAGGAAATGACGTTGACGATACTATGGGGCCTCAAAATGGGGCCCTAAAGTTGTGTGTTGTGTTGCAGCTGAAGAATCATCTGTTTTTAGCAGGGCTGGTTGTCGTTGAGCAGGAGGGCTGAGAGAAGTCAGTGCTGACCCGGGATACCCCCCCACTGCTTAAGGCACTCAATTAAATGTGTATGATCAACTGTGTCAAAAACCGCACTTAGGTCTAAAAGGATTAAGACCGAGCAATCTCCTGCATCTGCTGCGGCAAGGAGGTTGTTTGTTACTCTCATAAAGGCTTCATTTAACTGCAGAGCGTCCTAAAACACGTGATAAAAGAATGTTGTACAAAGATATAATGAGTTTGGCAGAGGCCGAAATCCATTCAAATGGATGCCCTATGCAGGTTCCTCCATTGATGCTTGATGCCCCATTAACATACTGCTGTGAGGACTTTGCTTTCAATGGATGCCAACGTGAAATGAACAATCCTGAACATAATCATCACACAATGCCAAGTGTCTGAGCACCTTATTTTGTCTCAATGCATTGTATGAACGGGAAGAATTCAAATGGAAACACCGGAGGAAAAAGTGTCTTTTATTTAAAAGGGAGAGGACGACATCTCTTTCTGCGCAGACCATGAATATTTCAGTCTAAGCTCAACTTTGCTCCACACAGAGCAGCACCCACGCATATACGTCACACACACACACACACACACACACACACACACACACACACACACACACACACACACACACACACACACACACACACACACACACACACACACACACACACACACACACACACACACACACACACACACACACACACACACACACACACACACACACACACACACACACACACACACCATGTATACATCACTTCAGGGGACATTACATTGACTTACAGTACATGCATTTCCTGGGGACTTATCCTAACCTTAACCATAACCAACGCATGCCTAACCCTTACCCTAACCCTAACCAAGTCTTCACCCTAAAATTAATGAATTGAATTAAAGTCAATTGTTAACTCACAGGTCAAAGCGTAGATTCTGCCTCTCCTCAAAGAAATAGTCCAGGATGAATTTGCGGACAAAGTCTGGGTTCAGGGTGTTGTCGATGACTTCTGTTCGGCCAAACTAGAAGAGAGAGGAGACCTTTTGGTTAATGGCTGCAGCACACATTCAACAAACTGCACAGCAGGAGACACAGTGACCGGAAACTTCTGTGGCCTCTTTAGTGTAACCGTTTTGTGTCTCCATCCGGACTCCTTCCAATGTTTGTGTTACCTATAAATTGCCGTTAAAGCTTCAATATGTTTTTTATTGTGGTCCAATGGCTATTATGGTTTGTGATAGTCACGTTCATGTGCTCATTAAGTTAGTTTAAACCGTTTCAGTGACTGATGCTAAACGTAAAATCAGGACAGTGGGTAAGAAAACGAACCAATGGAAACGCTGGTCATATATTTTTAAATGTTTTAAAAGAGAGACCTCGGAACTTTTCTAAGATCACTTCCTCTCGTTCATTATGGCATGTTTTGCTAATTAAACCAGTGCTTGTGATCCTGTAGCACTCACAAACAAATCTGCACTTTGCAAGCGTCAATTATTTTTGCATGTCAAGCTGCCTTTGTGTGCAATATGCATGTCGCAGTGCTTACAAATCACTTTTGTGAAACAGGCTCCTGATCCGAAAGAGACCCGAGGGTAATTAGACCTGTTCTAAAATGCAATCAACCCAAACAGAAAGAGAACAATACATTTCATCTGGACTTCTAAGGCCCGAGTCTCGTTCGCTGGGAAATGAGAAGACCTGAGAAGACCTCTCGTTACACGGCACATACTTCATCTATTTCAATATGAATGCCCAAAGGAAGCATTTTCATTAAACATTACTAATACGTGCAGAAAAAAAGCAAGTTCTGTCTTTGTATACATGTATGTATGTAGGTAGGTACGTGTATGTATGTGCATGTGAACATGTGGGTATACATATGAGTATATGGGTACAAGTATTACTGTTACTATTCTTTATTCCCTTATCTATACATTTTCTTTTAATATTATCTTCTATATTACTTTACTTTTACCTATACAGGTATCTATCTTATTTATTTAGTTAGTTATTTATTTTACTAGCTAGGACCGGGAGGGAGGGAAAGGGGAAACATAAATAAAAATATTGACTGTATAAATGTAAACTCATTGTGCCTGACTCAATAAACAAAAGTATAAAGAAAAAGAAAAAAAAAGCAAGTAGTCAAAGTCAACTTTAGTGGCAGTCTCAAAATATGTTTGTACACAGAAAGACCGAAATACTGTTTCCCACAGTCCAGAGGTATACAAAAACACACATTAAAATACAAGAACACTCAATATTTACAAAAAAAACACGGGGAAAGGAAAAAGGAAGGATACTTGGCATGCACGTATAACAGATACGTAAGCTGGGTCCCAGCCAAAAGAAACCTGCTGAAAGGCTGCCATTAGAGGTACTTTGAAGCTTTCACCGGTTATAAACGGTTCCCCCACCACCTTCGCCCCTGCACTCACCTCTCTCCATTCCCTGTTGGCTATTCCTTGGATGTACAGCACACAAACTGTTGGATTAGAAACAGAAGAAAGAAACAAGAGAGGGTTAGATTGATTGAGGAGTGTTAACAGTGCATCGCAGAGAAGTCAGCTGAAAGCGTGTTCTTTCCCCGGACCTCAACATTAGTGGAAAACTTCCTAATTAAATGTCACTAGAACTTTGCCTTGCAGCGTGATGGTATTTCAGAGAGGGGGAGGGAGGGGGAGGAGGAGGATGGGGCGAGCGAGTGTTCGTGTGGGTGGAGGAAGTCCTCCTTATTGACATTCCCGCGTCTCCATCCGATGAAGTCTCAAGAGTGTTTTTTCATTACGAACCACTAGTGAAAACACGGCGAGGCAATCAGCTGGCACTAATATGACATTTCATTTGCATTCGAGCAGCCGTCACTGTATTCACACACACACCCGTCACATGGCAGCGACTCACTACTCTGAAAAGCCCCCGGGACCAGGCGCTTGGAAATCTGTTTTAACTGGTGACATGTTTTAAATACGCAACGGTGAATGGTCGAATGTTAATAGAGTGATATACAACCATGCATTTCTTTGCATACGCATCTACAGAATACAAGTGTGCAGGATGTATTGTTCCTCTCTCTCGCAAAAAGAGACCCTGACTTCAAAGAGATAACCTGATCAAATAAATAAAAGGTGATGTGTTTGTTCTGGTTTGGTACTTGTCGTTTGGTTTCCTATTTTACGAGGAGGGGTAAACTAGATATGGTCAATATTCCCATAAACACTTGATCCAAAAAGCCTTTATCAATGATCTAAACTACGTAAGATGTGTAAATTTGAGTTGAAAAGGTAATACGTATGCCATTAAAGTAAAACATGACCTGATTAAAGGTCACCTATCACGCTATCTTTAGGCAATAGCATATATATACAAATATATAAAAAACATGTCTATGAAGTGTTTTGCTCCAAATACCAAACAGATCACCCATTCTAGCCACGCTTCATATCCCTCTGTTTCACTTCCTGTTTCAAAAGTGCTGATTTGGGGATAAAGCTTAAAAAAAGCGGGATCCGGCAGCTACTGTCTAAACTAAATGCTGCCGTGATGAAACGCCATATCATGGATTATCAAGGATCTCTCTGAAACAGTCTGGAGCTCAAAGGCTTTCTCTCTTGTCGGTTACACCACAAGGTGAGTTCCTTTCTACTTCCTGCTTCTTCACACACATGCTCTCCAGTACAGGTTAGCTCTGAGTGTTAGCCATGCTAACGTAAACACCGACCATATTACGTCCAAAACAGTCGGGCATTGTTTCTGATAGCAACGTTTCTGATTGGCCCGTGGGTCCACATTTCAGATATTACGTCATATCGGACGCAAATCTGGATCAGCTCCGTTGTTCCCCGTTTTTAGAGATTTGGGTACGGAGGAAAAGAGAGAGGGTTTATTTTCTGACGCTGCGTGAGTTCCCTGACACACCGGGGACACATGTTGATGTAGAGAAGACATCAAAGAGTGCATTTTGCATGATAGGTCCCCTTTAAGTTCAATTGTATTTTGAAACTAGATAATAATTACTCACATGACATTAAACAACACAACAATAGCAACGAGTTTATAAACGGAGAAACCTCTAACTGCCAATGTGCAGTTAGTTGCTGTTTATTGCCGTGTTCTGACTCGCATCATAAGCAAGGCCGAGCAGCACGTGTTCCACTCATTCCACCTGAGCAACAGAGGTAGCTAACTCTAAAAACGCCACAACAACAACAACCTCTGACTGTCCTTGTCCCATCTGGCCGCACGACAGCACTAGAAAAGAAAAGGATGAAAACAACAGACATGAGCCTGGTAGCTCGTATTGAGTGCGAAGTAACCACTAGGAGGGTCTGCCTGGATGTAAGACCCTCCTAGGGGACCCTCAGTGCGTACAGACACTGTTCTATAGGAAGTTAAAGGTCACATAATGTGCAAAATTCACTTCTCCATGTCTCTTCTACATCAACATGTGTCCCCTCTTCTTCATGTCTCTTCTACATCAGCATGTGTCCCCTCTTCTCCATGTCTCTTCTACATCAACATGTGTCCCCTCTTCTTCATGTCTCTTCTACATCAACATGTGTCCCCTCTTCTTCATGTCTCTTCTACATCAACATGTGTCACCTCTTCTTCATGTCTCTTCTACATCAACATGTGTCCCCTCTTCTTCATGTCTCTTCTACATCAACATGTGTCCCCTCTTCTCCATGTCTCTTCTACATCAACATGTGTCCCCTCTTCTTCATGTCTCTTCTACATCAACATGTGTCCCCTCTACTTCATGTCTCTTCTACATGTGTCCCCTCTTCTCCATGTCTCTTCTACATCAACATGTGTCCCCTCTTCTCCATGTCTCTTCTACATCAACATGTGTCCCCTCTTCTTCATGTCTCTTCTACATCAACATGTGTCCCCTCTACTTCATGTCTCTTCTACATCAACATGTGTCCCCTCTTCTCCATGTCTCTTCTACATCAACATGTGTCCCCTCTTCTCCATGTCTCTTCTACATCAACATGTGTCCCCTCTTCTTCATGTCTCTTCTACATCAACATGTGTCCCCTCTTCTCCATGTCTCTTCTACATCAACATGTGTCCCCTCTTCTCCATGTCTCTTCTACATCAACATGTGTCCCCTCTTCTTCATGTCTCTTCTACATCAACATGTGTCCCCTCTACTTCATGTCTCTTCTACATGTGTCCCCTCTTCTCCATGTCTCTTCTACATCAACATGTGTCCCCTCTTCTCCATGTCTCTTCTACATCAACATGTGTCCCCTCTTCTCCATGTCTCTTCTACATCAACATGTGTCCCCTCTTCTTCATGTCTCTTCTACATCAACATGTGTCCCCTCTTCTCCATGTCTCTTCTCCATCAGCATGTGTCCCCTCTTCTCCATGTCTCTTCTACATCAACATGTGTCCCCTCTTCTTCATGTCTCTTCTACATCAACATGTGTCCCCTCTTCTCCATGTCTCTTCTACATCAGCACGTGTCTCCTCTTCTTCATGTCTCCTCTACATCAGCACGTGTCTCCTCTTCTTCATGTCTCTTCTAATCCAATGGATCCAAGCAGCAGAAGACCAGCAACCTCTTTGTGTAGAATGACTAGTTTTATCAATGGAGTATAAGAGAGGATATATAACTAATCAGTGACCCGTCAGAGAAAGCTTTCTGTAAATATTCCAAATGAAACAAAGATCCCAAACTGTTTCGTGTCATTGCAGAAAGTCGGTACGTAATAATTATTCTCTCTCTATTTGCTGGGGCCTATTTGTCCTCTTCTTGCTGGTGGTCGTGTCGTCACACACGGATGTACTTTTCCTTTCAATATAAGCCTATCAGATGCAGACACAGAGGAGGAAAGGAAGGAGAAAAGCTGCCTGGCAACGGAACAGAGACAACGAGACAACAGGAAGTCACTGCCACGAATACATCAACAGATAACATCATGCACAATACAGTGGGACGAGTCGTCTTGGAAAACAATACAAAGTGTTATTAACAGCGAAATCTTCTGAATGTTAAGAAAATAAAGTGTGTTCATAATTAATAATAATCTTACTTCTACAACTTGAAGCAGTGTGCGTACAAAATGAAAAATTAATTGGGCATGAAAGGAATTTACATTTTAAATGCACGAGAGACACGTTGAAGCCAAAAGGTGAATTTATTTTAATGTGGCGTAAAAACGTTAAATCAGGGTCCTAGAAAGAAAATCACGAAGCAATCAGACACTCGGAGCTGAAGTTTATCTCGTGACATCTGATTATGAAAGCAACACCTTCCGCTGAGGCGACTTGCATTATCATTAATTGCAACATTAATTAATTGTAAATGTATGCCTGAGTCCATGTATGAGCGCCCACCGACTGATTTAATCACGTTTCATTAACGCTGAGACGGTGAGTGAAAATCATCCCATTTGATTACATTCGACTTTTTCCTCCCGAAAAGTGACATTTTGAAACGAACCACCTGCTGAGCCCAGACACGTTGTAATATTTACCAACATTTAGTTTTCCCAAATCACCGCCGTGTTTGCAAAGGTCGCACTGTTTGTGAGTGCAGCCGTAAACAACAGTAATTACCGTGCGGCTGGTGCGGTGGCAGAAGTGCCCAAACTTGCCGTGTTTTGGCAGCGTGTCAGTGTGGATGTTGTATATGTTGCATTGTGGGTGGTGTGCAGAAAGGGGCTCAGCTGCTGGAATATAGAGTCAGCCTTTAATCTCGCAGTGAAGCATCAGATGACACATGGTCTCTGTGTTAGGGGGGGGGGATAGCGATACACCAATCGCATGCCCGTAAATAGGGATGCATCTTTGGCAATCACACCGGCGCACTTTCAACTCTTCCTATTCATCGGGAGGATGATGGGGGAAAGAAATTGACAATTGCACAGCCATCTTTATGTTGAATGCAGGAGGTATCCACGGTGTTAAAGGCCCTTTTTCCACACACTGATCAAAGCACATCGAAACACACGATTGTTGTCCGGCTTTATAAGCTAATGTGAATATGGTGCGTGAGCCTGCCTGGGGCCCTGGCTGTGTGTGTGTGTGTGTGTGTGTGTGTGTGTGTGTGTGTGTGTGTGTGTGTGTGTGTGTGTGTGTGTGTGTGTGTGTGGCTCTGCTGAGGCGGTCTAATGCTGTGTGACTGGGGCCAGTGCTGTCAGCAGAGCAGAGACATGGACGCAGCACAAGTGCCTCCTTGCATAAATGTTGGGGTGGGCACGGATGCTCATTCTCCTCTCCCGTCGCCTGACACTTAAAGGTACAATGCCGCAATGTTGGGAGCTCATCAATTATGAGTTTGTGCACGCCGGCCAACACTATCAGGGTCACACGTCAGCTAGGTGGCAAAGTGCTGGATACTTTGGGACTGAAGCAAGGTGACGCTGAAAAGAGGAATGCGAGGAAACGAAACCCCGTGTGAGAAGAGGTTAAAAAAAAGACGGATATCTTTCATCTTCGTATTTTCCTTCCATCATGTTTTTTTATTTTTAGAGGGCTTTTAACAGACAGGGACTGTCAAGGTCTGTTACGGGAAACAAAGCTGGCACGACAGATGGAAACAGCAATAACTACTTTACTATATTCAAGCTTGTGTGTGCACACGTGCCGAGAACGTGAGTATGGAAGGGTCTGGGGCCTCAGTTATAAACGGTGCATCTCTCAAAAGATGGCGTACGCCAGTTTCTAAGCACTGTTTGCGATTTATAAAATACTAACTTGATGGGAAAACGTGCGGTCCTCCACGCAAACTCTAACCCATGCGTACGCACTACGCACAAAAACGGGAGAGACGAGAAACTGCGACGCCAGAAGGAAGAGTGGAGAGAAATGTGTGGAAATAATACCATAAACAAAATGTTACCTCTCATTTATCATATGTGAAGAATTCATTTTCAAACATTGATTAAAGCCATTCTTAAAATGATTAAACGAACGCCTATTTGCGACTCCTCCGTGCACACACAAACATAACTTGGAGAAATAAATAAATACGCAAATGTTATTTAAAACGACCTTGAAATGTTGTGTTAATGTTATGAAATGTTTTCTCATAAATTATGCGGTAAGCAGAAGGACAGAATTACGTCTAAACTGAGGCCGTTTTGCATTTCTATTAGGGCTTGTCAAGTTTTTGCGTTAACGCGTTAATAACGTTTACATGCCACTTTACAGAAGCACATTGCCCATAAACTACACGTCCCACAATGCATCTCGTTCTGTGACATGCGCACTGAAGAGACTTGCAATTATTTGCCCTGGACTTCTGCTTTCAGACGTACAAAGTTATTACCCTATTCAATAATAATCCAATTCAGAGGCAATAATGTAATATAATCCATTATTTTATATATATTTCTATAGGTTGTAGATACGAGCATGGTTTTATATACTATCACGTTTAATGCCGTTTGCTAAGACTTGATAAGTCGCTCAAAACACAGGAGGTAAGGAAACTAAGAACACCATATATTTGGTAGATTTGGCAGCTGATATAACTCAACACATTAGTTTTACTTCATTTAACTGGTGGATATAGAGTTGCTGTGGGGAGGGGGGGGGGTTGAGACGCACAGGATGCAGTGGAGACGCTGCACACAGCTGATCGACAGCTGGAACACAAACCACCAAATACAAAATAAACATTAATTGACTCCACTCCGCAGGGATCCCCCGATACTTTCCTACAGTTTCTCATCAAGGGGTCTCCTGTCCCCGGTACAAACACACTGCCTGAGGAAGGCTGTGTGTATTTTGGCATTAACTTTTTTCGGACCACTTATTTATTTATGTTGGTGACGATCCGACCTCCATGCTGCTCTGTTCAAACTGCATCCACCAAACAATGTGATTTATCTCCACCTCCCCAAAACAACCAACATCTGACACGGTGTGAGATTTCTTTGTGAGCTGTCCTGTCGTCATTTCCGTTTCTTTGAGTATTTATAGGCAAATATGGGCGTTACGTGAAGCCCGCAAAAGCTGCGCCGCATTTCGAGTTGATTGTGATTTATAAAGGGAAACCGGCGTAGGATGTGCTTTGTCCTACGTAAGCAACCTTCGCACGAGAATCCTACGCAAGGCTTTATAAATGAGGCCCCAGGTCTCAGCATTTAGCTATCAAGTACAATGTGTTGGAGCGCTAGCCAAAAGAAGCGCACGTTTTATATATATATGTAATAATTTCGGTGTATCCTGACTTTACATTAAAAGCATTACATTACGTTTTTCCGTATTTGACTGTTTTTGCTATGGCTGATTTCAGTCAGTAACAAAAAGGAATAACGCTTGAAATTCCAACTCTAGTGTTTGTAGCAACACTAGAGTTGCTAAACATAAAACAATTCTCCTTAATGAGAACAGCATGTTTACAAGGAAGACATCTTCAATCCAACACTTCACGTCTTTCTATATTGCAGTCTGGGCCTTTAAAAACCACTGGACCAGTCGCCAAATGGAACCCCTGCTGTGAGGGGAGTGTGTGTGTGTGTGTGTGTGTGTCTGTCCTTTAATCCGTAGGAGAGAAGTGGCTGGTGTGTGTGTGAGGATGATCTGGTTCCCCTCACTCACGTTGGGAGAGAGAACAGTGACGAATACGACCCCTGACATATGCAAATGTCTACTGATTCTCACATGCGAGGCCGAGCATGAGAGGAAATGTGGGTGTTTTCGTGTGTGTGACATGTGGTGCAAGCAAGCCTTAGTTTGTACAGTTAACATCTGCCTGCATGTGGTGCATGTTTGTCTGTGGATATTCCTGTGTGTGTGTGTGTGTGTGTGTGTGTGTGTGTGTGTGTGTCAAGCTTACTTGGATCAGACTTGGAGAAGGTGTCTCTGTCCAGCAGGTTTCTGAAAAACAAGAAAACAAAGGGTCACATGGACATAAGACAAATAATTGTGGAAACAAAGAAAGTGGAACCCGAAGTTATTCCATTATTACAACCTGGCCTAATTAGCTCGCTCACTGACCCCGACAACTTGTCTAACCGTAATCCCCCTACGACTTGATTAACAAAAGCCATTTCACCCAGCCGCTCAGGCAGCAACATCAAACACACTATAACATCCCGCTTAAAGTGGAGCCCATTTATATTTTACAGAGAGGACCTATTTTTCACATTTCTGTCCTCGCCGGGTGCCAGAAAACAACAGCACAGGCTGCCATCACATGTACACGACACTCCAGGCTCTGCTCTTTGCACGGGGAGGGATAAATGCACCGAAGAGTCCCGTCGCAGAGCAGATGCTGAGGCTCGCCACGGTTAAACAGCTCTGAAGGAATTAAATATGCACGCAGAGACGACAAGGCACGGAGCGGAGGAGAAGGACAGAAGAAAGGCTCAGACTTGGGGAACCCGGCCTCATACGTCATTTGTGGTTCTAACTCTGGTGTTCTCATTTGTTTACACTGTCGACATCCCAGGAGGACAGGGAGGGGAAGGACAAGTCTCAAAGGAGCCGCTGTGAACCCTTCACTCCGCTTGTACTCCTGCCAAATCTTACATAAAGCTTTCACTGAGCTAACCCAGAAAGACAACGTAATATGAGTGCATTGAGCGTCAGCAATCCTGCGGGACTTTTACACAACATCAAAAGATAATACAGGCATGCAATGTTTAACTATACTTGATTTAATTACATGTTGGATTGATTCGGAGGAGGGAAAGGGAAAACCAGGAAACATTTTCTCCATATAATATGATCCGGTTTCACCCAAATCCTCTTAGTGGCATAAAGCCTTTCTTCTCCCAGGAGATTGCACGACCCGCTCACGAAGCTACATTCAGGGTGCCGAGTGGGACTGACAGAAGCACCGCTCTCAGTATTACAGTCAGTGTTGCATCGAAAAGTTTCAAAGCTGGTTTTTAGAATGCAATTGTAACACAATGGTGGCTTAAGCATGGGCGGCGCCAGGATTTGTTTGCTGCAGTAGCTTAGCAGTTGCTATATGACAGCACAGCTGTTGCTAGTTAATTTGCAAAATAAATAAACAAACAATACCAGTGGGCCAAGCACGAGCCCGTTCATATTGTAGCGAATCACAGATCACGAGCCTTCAATGTCCAAACCGTTCTCTTTATCTTCTGGTATTGACGGCCACAGCCACGCCTGACAGAACCAATCAATAGTATAACACTCATTAGAGGTTTCTCAATACTCTAATTTCCCCTCCTCGACTCTTCGGTCCTCCGGTAGTGACCAGGAAATGGATTTCAGCGCGCCACTTTGAAGGACATCTAATTTCTCTAAATGCACATCGAGGACCGAGCATCGAGCATCGAGGAGGCTCTCTGGAGGAGCTCTAACTGAGGAGACACTGATGGGTCCTCCGAGGACGCATTTCCGGGAACGGCCAGATCTGTCTCAGCCAATGACAGCTCTGCATGCATCCCCTGGATATTATTTTAGTAACTGCTTTCGTTGCGACAAGATGTTTACTGTGAGAACAGCTGTGATGTCCGTGCAGAAAGCAGAGCAGTGTGTATAACATACACTGAACAAAAATATAAACGCAACACTTTTGTTTTTGCTCCCATTTTTCATGAGATGAACTCAAAGATCTAAAACATTTTCTATATACACAAAATAACCATTTCTCTCAAATATTGTTCACAAATCTGAAAAGATCTGTGATAGTGAGCACTTCTCCTTTGCCGAGATAATCCATCCCACCTCACGGGTGTGGCATATCAAGATGCTGATTAGACAGCATGATTATTGCACAGGTGTGCCTTAGGCTGGCCACAATAAAAGGCCACTCTGAAACGTGCAGTTTTGCTTTATTGGGGGGGTCTGGGGGGGGTCCGAAAACCAGTCAGTATCTGGTGTGAGGGGTAGGGGTAGGGTTAGGGGTAGGGTTAGGGTAATGTTGTGAATCGAGTGGCCCATGGTGGTGGTGGGGTTATGGTATGGGCAGGCGTATGTTATGGACGACGAACACAGGACACTCGATTCACAACATTACCCTAACCCTACCCCTACCCCTCACACGAGATACTGCCTGGTTTTTGGACCCCCCACAGACCCCCCCAATAAAGCAAAACTGCACGTTTCAGAGTGGCCTTTTATTGTGGCCAGCCAGTCTCTGATTGTGTTACGTTATTATGAGACTGCTCTCATACTTGTTTGATTCTGAAATTGTATATATTTATATAAATATATGTGTGTCCCGTATCTGTAGCCTGTTATTGTCTCATTACACCGCACTGTGAATGAATCAAAGTAAATATATAAGTCATCATGAACACGTCTGTCCATCAGACAAAGGGCTGCTGTGCCTCCTGTCATCATTAATGGACTCTTTAAAATGACCGCTCAGAGGAGAGGAGTTCTCATTTCTCTAACCGCCTGCTGCTTCCCCTCCTCTCTCCTCGGTTCCCCTCCTCCGCTCCTCCGCTCGCATCTCCTGTGGGCGGGACTAAGTATCGAGGATAGGAGTCGAGGAGGGGAAATTAGAGTATTGAGAAACCTCTATAATGACTTTTCCCCACACTCAAACACAACTCCTACTGTCTCGTACTCACTCCACACACACGCACGCACGCACGCACGCACAGGGTTGTCCAGCTCCATTGGAGATCGCGGTCGTTTACGCTGGCTTGTGAGAAATCTTTCCATTTTCGATCTGTGTTCACACACTGAGAATTATAACAACATTAGCCAAGTAACAGTTTGCGCTTTAACTTACAACGACCCCTGATAGATCTCGCGAGAATGTGTATAAGTATATATAGATACATTTTCATAACAAAACAATGGGGTTGCTAAGCCGTTGCTAGGCCAATTGTTGGAGTTGCTATAGCAACTCCAACAATTGCTCCAAACAAACAAACAACTCCAAGCTACCCCCTGGCGCCGCCCCTGGCCTTAAGTGTATATGTTGCGTTTAAGTGTTCCATTCTGCTAAAGGAAAGGTTTGTGAAAGCAATCCAAAACCCGTATGACTGACCAGAATGATTAATTCAACCATTTTGCAAGTCTACCAATCTTATCTGCAATCATGACCGTTTTTATATCCAACCATTAAACTCGTCCTCCTCCTGAAGGGGTTTGAATCAGCTATAATAAAGGCATGCAACCTCCACCTTCAGTCATGCAAGGCATACCACATTGTCGTATTCAATAATGTGTTTGACTTTTTATGGCGAGGACACTCACTCATGTTTCTCTAACATTTTAATAAAATAATTTAAGCGAGTTTAACAGCAAGATGATTGAGATTTGAAGTTACAAACCATATTCTGGAGAATATAAAAGCGTCCGGTTATACTGTGCATTTCAAATGGGAAACGAAGTAATAGTTGTATGCTGCAGGAGATCTTACAAGTTTTTATGGATATTTGAAGCCATTTCTTTTCAGTTTCCTCAATCAAATTAGGAGACCTTTGACTGACTCAGATCTCAGTTGACCTTTGCCTTCCTGCTCCATGAAGCCACAACAAACTTCCCAAGCCTTCCCAGTGTGATATTGATTCTTATTAGGGAGATTATGAGCATAAGCTGCAGCAGCGCGACTTTGTCCATACTGTGCTCTCCTGACAGAGAAAGGGAGAGACGATGGGGGAGAGGCTCCTGATATCATGCTAGCTGCGGGGCGAGCGTTCTGCCGCCCGCCCTGTCCTGTATGACAAGCAGCGAGCGTCTTGAAGCCGTTGATGGCTAGTGATGTATCTAGATCAGGCTCTCGTGTTGTGCTGATCCCAGTGTGGCCCAGATGGTAAAACACCACGCTCAGCTGCATGCTGTCAGGGCACGCCTACCGGATTCCCCCCGGCTTTGAGACCTTAAATAAATGATAATAAGCGATAGAATCTGGCATGGGCTCATCGTGGCTGTGTTTTTGACTGGCGGAAAGACAGATTGTGTAGGAGTGAGAAGTGGGCGACTTCACCTGCCAAATGGGATACGTGTCCGATAAAAAGTAACCCAGTATATGTTGGCTCCCAGAGGAGATCCAGTGAAGAAAAGAAGCGTCGAAGGAGTGTATGCAAGAGAGGACGCACATGTATGTGTGTGAGTGCTGGCAGAAGTGCACACACTTATATGGATATGCTAACCTCCCTCTGATTCGTGAGCACCCTGGGGCTTCCACCTGGCCCTGATAGACACGCGCGACTCTTTAAAAAGTCCTTTCCACCGCGGGCGGCCCTGGAAACGTCTGGGCGGTCCGAGCAGAGTGCCTCGTTGTTCATCAAACATTTACGAGCGCGGTCCCTCCTCGACACCAGAATTACATTTGAAATCCCACCAGTTACATCACAGCCACCTAAACATGGCAGCTGGAGCTTTAAATACCTGTATGTGAGGAAACAAGAGGAGGGATGCGGGGACTTCCATCTGCGAGACAACCAGACATGATATGAGGAGAACAAGGTATCTCAACAGGAGTGTAGGCTTGAAATAAGTATATTTTGAAATGATGGTTTGTTGTTTTATTTAATATAACGTAATATAATATATATCATTTTCCAGCAATGATATGAAAGATAGAAGGCGTTGCATTCAAAGGAAAGATTGTGTGAATACACCGAACCAAACTATGTAATTATCAGGTTAAGTAACCCATTTGGAAACAAGATATCTGCATATGAATGTAGAATCTAAAGGCATCACAGATAAAGATTTTGGTAGTCAGAAGCATCCTGTTTCCGTTTTCATTTTACATGTGGACGAGATTTTGGTCATGCAGGTTAACAATCAAAAGAAAAAAGGTCAAATCTTAGACATATTGTTCGCGATGCAGTCTTGGAACCCGTCAGCTATCTGGCGTCGATTTCGCTTTTTATTAACCTCGATAAGCAGGAATCTGCATATGAATGCAGTTATACAATACGATTGTAGACGTCATCTCTCAGCTCCCTTCTTGCATCTTTAAGTTGCTATAAGACTAAAAACAATGACAGCAAACAGAAGAGTAAGTCTCGGATACACCAGATCCCCAAAATATTGCAGAATGCCCAAAGGTTAAATGCAGGGCCGGCCCTGACCAATTTGCTGCCCTAGGCAAGACTTTAGCTGGCGCCCCCCCCCCTGATTTAAATTAACACAAATACAAAATTAAAACCTATAATTGCACACAAAAAACATTATTTCAAAAAATAACTATTTCACATAAACCCCTGGTTTGTACTGTAATTTACATTAATTAGAGCAGAGGGAGCTGTCCTAATCAAGTGAAGAGAGGGCTGTAATCTACTTCCACATTAAAAATGACACTTGAACTGCCCCCTCGCTCCTCGCTGTTCAACTGATTTGGGGGAGGTTTGCGCCATAGTTTATGGGCGCTGTATGCAATCTAGGCGTAGTTCTGTCACGATAAGATAACAGGGTGTACTTTGTTGATCCAAAATCGGGAATTTGTTTTGTTATGAAATTTAAATAAAACATTTAATTTTTTTTAATTAAAAAAATGGACTCTCCCCCATAGGTTGATGTGCCCTTACCATTCGCCTATACTGCCTGTGCCAAGGGCCGGCCCTGTTTACATGGTTTTCAGAAGGTTAGGATATAAGATTGTATAATTCAAGGGGTTTGCCATATTGTATTTCAAGTTGTATCCATTATAGAGACTTTAAATTCAAGAGGAGGGATGTTAACGTTGCAAGATAATGAGATGCTGAGAAGGCAAAGAAGTAAAATCTCAAGCTAATGAAGCAATTACGAAGAAACTTGACTTGCAAATGAATCTAACATAATTTAGCAGCTTTAGAGCTGGATATCTTCCTCAGGACCAAAAACAGAGCTTAAAGAATATATAACACATATAACAAGACTGTGAGAGCAGCGACCGGGGTCTCCTTTCCCCTGTCTATCTTTGTCTGTAAAATCAAGGAACAGAAAAGAATCCTATAATAGATTGGAAACACCCACCGAAATACTAACTGACAAGGGGGATTCCCTAACTGATACTAAATAGAAGCTTGTGTAAAGCATTTAAAATGCTCCCTTGAGACGTGGTATCGTCCTTCATTTTTAATATCATCACTTAAAAGCCATTTATAGGATGCAGCCGTGCCGATTGCTGTTTGTAAACACACATTGGCCCGTCCCCCTCAGCTCGAACAAAGCAGAGAATCAGAGAAACAAAGAGTCTGGATCAGAGTCTAGAGTTGTGATAAAGAGGCCGATTGGACGACCACTTCTAAATGAGTCCATACATTACTTTTTAGGAAATTACTCATTACTCTAGTCTACCCATCAAAGGGGTCAGTGTTTTGATCCCCACCCTACAGTATGTAGTCAATGTCGAAGTATCATTGGGCAAATACTAACATCAAATTCTACCTGTCCTGCAGTCGTGACTACTGTAAATCAATATGTATAAAAGCTACGGCTAAAATGACATATCATTTAATTTGATATCTGTTAACGGGTATACGGTAGTGTTGTCACGATACCAACATTTTGGTTTCGATACCGATACCAAGTCAAGAATTGCGATTCCGATTCTTAAATGTAATTATTGTGCTTTATTTCACACCAGAACCATATCCATAACACAAACTTTTAAACAATGAGAACAATAAACAAAATAAATGACAAGAATTCGTATTAAACAAAATTAAGCAACATCTCAAACAACTTTTTTGTTTTATAATATATAATTTTTTTTATATTTTATTAACATGTAATAGTACAGTAATATAAATAATTATTGACAAAATGTATATTGCAGATGTTAGCCACATTGGTAAGTTAGCTAAAAAGAGAGCCATATTAGACAGTTATCATTGCCATTAATTGCCTCGTTTGTCACAAAATAAATTACACTGGTTTGACTTAGATTTGAGGGCATGGCTTGTTATCATGCATGTTATCTATCACATTCGCTAACCTGTCTGTCGTTAAATTCTTGAAACAGCTCTGGATTCCGGTCGGCGAGGTGCTTAGCCAAGTCTGATGTGTTCGCTCCCTTGGTTTGCAGGGATCTAAAACATGTCTCACAGACAGGCCTCGTGGTGTCCGTAGGCTTGCCCTCACTGTCAGAGATATCGCTCAAATACTTCCAAATTTCGCTTCTGGCGTCTTTTTTGTCAACACGCCGAGGCGCAGCGGCAGTTGCACTCCCACTTGCAGCCATGCTTCTCGTTTTCTCACATGCTCTGGCAGCTAGCGCGTGCACGAGAGAGGGGAGGGACTTAGAGCGTGCTTGAGAGGGGAGGGACTTAGAGCGTGCTTGAGAGGGGAGGGATTTAGAGCGTGCTTGAGAGGGGAGGGACTTCAGACACGGCTGCAGTGCAGGGAGTGGAAGCAGAGCGCTGAAAACACACGGCTCTTATTAAAACGGTGCTTTCTCACCGGAGTACTTTCCCCCGTCATTCTTAAAGTACCGATACTAATGAAACGGAGGAATCGTAACGTTTTTAACGGCAGGGTATCGCGGTACCTTCCAAGTATCGGTACACCGTGCAACACGAGTATACTGTATGTCAAACTTGTGAAACAGCCATCAACACAACGATTTCAACGATTCCACTTCCTCCATCTACCTTGCATGGATGTGAGTGCCTGGGTAGCCCCGGAGGGATTAAGAAACATTAACCCAGGCAGTGTTAGTGCCAGTCTGCACTCACCACATCTACAGGAGCAGAAGCAGCAAGGAAACGTCCTCCCGTTGTGTTCTTAAAGTCCAGATTGCAGCGTGGGCGCTAACTCCCATTGCGTAACCTCAGTCCACTAATTTGACATTTAGCCCCCGAGCCAATGTGCAGTTTTCCTCCTCGGACAAATGCGTCTGTCTAATAAAGAGGTCCCCTCAGTAATGAACAGCACAAGAGTGTCCTGCTGGGAGGATAACTCCAGATCAATAAGGTCAATTGAGTCTGACGAAAACTCAGAGCCGTGCCGATCAATCAACCTTTGAAGCACCAGAGACACTCTTAACCCGCAACGATTTCCCCGGATGCTCAGTGTGTGCATCCAATAATGAACCAAAGGAATCCAACGTCCCTCAGAGAAAGTGACAACATCAGCAGTCCATGTCAAATTGAGAATAATTCATTTTGGACAGTTCGAGCTAAAGTGTTACAGCATTGTATCGATGTTGCACGACGACTCTTCTCCATTCATCTCTTTCAATCGGTATCAATCTGCCTTCGTCCTCCACGGTGACCAACAACGTTAAGATTGAGCTTTAAGGCACGACAACTTCATTTCTGTATTTCTTTTTTAAAAGATGTTTTGGGTTCTTGTGTGTCAGTCCTCCACACCAATCAGAAGTGCTGTGCTTCACATGTACCAGCCATTGTTAACCAATCAGAAGTGCTGTGCTTCACATGTACCAGCCATTGTTAACCAATCAGAAGTGGCCCATGATAGAAGGTGATAGACTGATTGATCCAATCACCTGCCAAGTATTTTTGCAATACCTTTCCAAATGGCTTCCAATGGAGCTTTAGATGGCTTGGTGAAACAAAGCATCTGGGTCAGGTTAGTGATGCTCCATCACATGTTCTATCTATTACAGGGTAAACCTTAAACTGAAGCTCGACTTTAAAGCAACCCAACGGAAGTTTCATGTAAGTTTAGTTCTTTCACTCGTAGCTCGGGCTGCGGGCGTGCTAGAGACGGGAGCACGTTGATGCGACCTTCCTAGCCGGAGATATGGCCGCTTTTTACAGTAAACTTCCGTTGGGTCGCTTACAAACAAATATCGTGATATGTTCACCACAGCCAAGAAGAGAGAGCATCTCGTGTCACAAGTTGTTTCACGTCGTTGTTGGTCTTCAGTGAAAATCCGGACAATAGGTACTTATTATTAACATTAACATTATTATATTTTATAAAGGAACATGAAGTGAGTTAGACCTGGCATCACTGATCTACCTTATGAACAAACTTAAAGAAGTATTTACAACTTTTATTGAAGCAATACTTGTGTAACAAAATACACTTTTGCTTGTCTACTTCAGTAAAATGACATAGGCATACAAATACACTTTATGCAGAATCATACATCTCATTTATATTAGTTGATTACTATTGTTCATGTGTTAATGTGTACAGCACTTTAATGTTGCAGCTGGTAGGAGAAGGAGCTAAATGTATTTATTTGATAAAAACTGCTAGGTAATTTTGTAATATATATCATGATTTGTAAGGTGATATATGAATAATGTGAATCTGTAAAGTAAGTAGTGCCTTCGATTGTCAAATAAATGTGGCGTATACAAGAACTTAAAATGGAAATAATCAAATACCTCAACATTTTACTGAGGTACACCTAGGGCTGCTCGATTAATCATATTTTAATCGCGATTACGATTATGGCTTGCACCGATTACGAAAACAACGTAAATCAAAATAAAACTGATCAACTGTTAAAAACATAGTTAAAAAAAAATCTCCAATAAATGGATGTTTTCAAAGTAAATGGATAATCGTTTTTAATAATCGTGATATCAATTATTGACCCAAATAATCGAGATTATGATTCTTGCCATAATCGAGCAGCCCTAGGTACACCTAAGTAAATGTACTGATATTTGACCACTGCTAATCAACATATTTCATTTTATATGAAAAGAAAGCAACTGCAAACCACATTTCAAAATGTAAAGATCAAATATGTATAGGCTATAATAAATACAAAGCATAAGATATTACAACAACGTTATGCTGTGATGTATTCACGACTTGCTCCGAAAGGCAAAACTCCTGGATTTCTTTCTTGTTTGAAGCACAACTCAATTCAACTCACATATTGCACTTAGCAGAAAATCATCAAACGCTAATCTGAACAACAGAAAGTCTTCCAATGTGCCCGCATCAATCACAGCGATGGAGGGAAATGGCTACGCAAAAGATGAAAGCCGCAGAGCAGAGAGGGCAGGAGGTCAGCTGGTTAGTAATGTGACGGAGCCATGTCAGCTCTCTGGGGTGTCCTGGTGAAGCTACGGTGGCTGGCTAGGGCCTTAATTAGGCAAAATTACTCCTTTAAAAACTAATTAAAGCAGCCGCTCAGCATGACCTCCGAAAGGCCTCCTGCGGCTTTGGCCCCCTCGCATGAGACCGCCTTGATATGTTGGTTTAATGCTCTCTACTCTGTTCCAGATAATGGTGGAGGAACGGTAAAGCAGAGCACTAATTATTCAGGGGGCAAAGCCATAACAGGGTGAAGCAACACTAAGAAGGACGAGTAGAGGGGAAACTGCGGATCTAGTTAGGCTGTTTTGATTAACGGTGTTTCATTAAAAATGGGTTTAAACTTAAAGTTGGACTTCTTTGTTTTTTGTTGGTAGCACACAGATTTACATCGTAATTAATTGGAATCGATGTTTAAAAATAATAGGTGTTATTGTTAGACAGCTAAAGAATAACAGACAAACTGCACCTGGGGGAATCATTGCACCTAATTAAAATGGTGTATTAAATAACTATATCGCTCTTGTCTAGATGAATGTGTCTGGCAGACCTGCTGAATGTTGCAGCGATGTTCATGAACACTAACATACGAAGCATACACACAGGATTCCTCCCGTTCCAACCAGTCTGTCTCTTTCTTCACCTTCCTCGTGTAAAGTGCAGCATCGGCTGTGACACATCGACCTGCCTCTCAGCGGGTCAGCGTCGGACTTCAATACAGCCACATCACAACACGTCAATTCTTCGACGCGATACACTACCTAGCTTTTGTGCCCGAAGGTCACGGCTATCTCTCCGCAGATCGGGTGACAGCCACAGCGGCGTGAACACCGACATCTCTCGGCACAAACGTTCTCCGGCTGCAGCTCGAAAGGCCTCGCTGTTTACTATCCATGTACAAAACTATGCTCTGTGTGGGTGTGCGTGTGTGTGTGTGTGTGTGTGTGTGTGTGTGTGTGTGTGTGTGGTCTAGCATTACTATACTTGTGGGGACCTAAATCTGTTTACATAGTCACGTGTGGGGACTGGCTTCCCTTATGGGGACAAATTGGAGGTCCCCATGAGGGGAATCATTAATTTTAGGGTGAAGACTTGGTTAGGATTAGGGTTAGGGTTAGGCATGTGTTGGTTATGGTTAAGGTTAGGGTTGCCAGAAACTGACCATGATCAAAATCGATTATTCGGCAGCCCTGGCGAATAATAATCGATTATTCGACCCCCCCCCGCGGGAGAAAAAAAAAGAACATGTTTAACAGTACAAACAACAAACAAGCATGTCAACACAACGGCGTGGCCTTGAAGTGAAGTTGGTAATGGCCAGCTGTGCTGCGTCTTTCTTCAATGTGAACGCATTGTTGAGGTTGAGCTGTGATAGACCAACGTCTTTCCGCAGAGCTTGCATTTAACTTCATTTGGACTTGTATGTTCAAAGCAGTTCCACAAGGAGGAACTCTTTTTACCTGTCGGCTGCCGCTTTGTTCATCTTTAGTCGCACGTGTGAGGGGGGGGGGCAGTCTGCTCTGCATGCAGGCTTCCTCCAAGCTTACAGTTGGTGGTGTGACCAATGGCCATTTACAATTATTAATACAATTACTATTATTAGCATATATATATTTATATATATATTTTGGTTGAAACTAAGCCAGATAAGAAAAAAATATATATAAATAAAATCGATTTTTAAAAATAATATTCGATTATAGAGACTGTAACGAATATTCGAATAATCGCTGGCATCCCTAGTTAAGGTTAGGATAAGTCTCCAGGAAATGCATGTAAGTCAATGTAATGTCCCCTGAAGTGATGTATACATGGTGTGTGTGTGTGTGTGTGTGTGTGTGTGTGTGTGTGTGTGTGTGTGTGTGTGTGTGTGTGTGTGTGTGTGTGTGTGTGATCAAGGCCTTGGGAACGGGAGTGATAGGCGCTCATCAAGTCAAACAGTGCTGTTGCAGCAGACGGGGGGATTTGCTTCTCACTAATGCAACACTGGACAGAGTTAATCAATCTGTCAGGTCTTCTGCTTCACGTCACACTTGATGAGCGCCGCCATGGTCTGGATTTATCGAGTGAAGGAGGGCTTTCACCGAAGGAGGGTATCTATCCAGAATGAACGCTTCAGTAGCTTTGTAGACATGCAAAGACACCAGAGTGGGAAAATCTCACCACCCACCAACTCCGGGCTGGAGAATTGTGTGATGGGTGAGGGTGCTGAGGGTGCTGAGGGTGCTGAGGGTGCTGAGGGTGCCTCTGCCATCAGCGCAGCAAGCTAAAAATAGTGATCAATCAATGTGTTCTGCCTAGAAATGATCAATGCATATGTCTCTCCAATAGTGGAGCTCGACCGGCAACTTCATCTCATCGATGATAACATGACAGCAACGGTATTCAGAAGAGGTGTAACACATTACATTACATTGCATTTAGCTGACGCTTTTATCCAAAGTGACAATAAGTGCGTTCGACCAACAAAATGCAAACTTGAAGAAAACAGAATCATAAAGTACATCAGGTTTCATAGAGCCAAACATTTCAAGTGCTACTCAACTGGCTTTAGATAAGCAGTCCTTTGTTAGTATATAAGTGCTTATACATGCTTATACATATATTAGTATATTAGTATTTATTAGTATATAAGTGCTTATATCGATGGAGATATTGATTTAATGTCACATGTTATCACTGCAGAGTAAAAACATTGATACCTGTCATCATCTTGTTGAGCCTTTATCTAGTCATTCCAGTGCACAGCTGTGTTATCATTCTGCCAAAGCACGTTGAGTTCAATAAACAGCATTAGCGAGACAGGCAGTGTAACTTTACGAGACTCAAATGAAGTTACCTGCCAGCCATCTGCCGATTAAAGGTGGTTGGATACAGAAGTTAGCACCAACAAAGTTGGAGGTTTGCTAAAGGTAGGCTGACTGTTGAAGTGGAACAGCTATTATCACTTTAGCTACAAGCTAATCACCAGATTCGATCCGCAACCACTACTCTAACCACAGGAGGGCTGTATTTATTATTTTAATAAAAAGACTAGATTTATAAATACTGGTAAAAGCCCATAATATCGTATTATATTTGAGTCACTTTTTGACTTTAATTTAATTGAAATCTCGCCGTAGCAGATTTGGGATTCCGGCTAATATCGGATCATTTTCTAAAGAATCAATCGAACGTCGTACCGTGATGAAACATGATTCACACCTCTATTATCCAGGTGGAAATGTAAAACAAATTGACAATGTGGAACTTGATCAAGGCTAAGAGCACAAGTAACACGTTTCATCAATAAGTTGATCAAGAGAAAATTCCTGAGCAACTATTGTCATAATAAATGTAGTTTTTTTTTAAATGGTGAGTAGATTGTTAATCTGTGACCTAATACCAGGTCCTGGCTCCTCCTTCGCGTCGAAAGGAGCCAGTTGAGGTGGTTCGCGCACCTAGTTAGGATGCCACCTGGGCGCCTCCCTAGGGAGGTGTTCCAGGCACGTCCAGCTGGGAAGAGACCAAGGGGTAGACCTAGGACCAGGTGGAGGGATTATATCTCTTCGCTGGCCTGGGAGCGCCTTGGGACCCCCCCAGTCAGAGCTGGTTGATGTCGCCAGGGAAAGGAACGTTTGGGGCTCTCTGCTGGAACTGCTACCCCCGCGACCCGACCACGGGTAAGCGGGAGAAGATGGATGGATGGATGGATACCAGGCTGAAAAATGTTTCTCTGCTTGAGTCGGTTGCACCCGACCACACGCAACACTGATGTCATGCTGTACTGACGAAACGTTGTGCTTCATTCGAGCTAATGTATGAACCTTTGTATCAAAATGCAACTGCTTTCATTCCACACTGCATCTTAGCGAAACATGAATACAATGTTGAAAATAAAAAGCACTGCCATTAGTTTAATGTTGTGCTACATCCCCGCTAATAACACATTAAAACATCAATACTGCAAAGATCATGAACATCAAAATGTTCAAATTGTGATTGCAATTAATATAAGATTAAATATGCACCCCTAAAATGCTCCTTTTTTGGGAGGTGGCTTTCTGTACAGCTCCCCCTTGGAGATAACCGCTGACGAAACAACACCTTCGTTTAATGGTGGTATGACTCAAACGCCTTTACAACCATTAACATCATTTGATGCTGCACTGCATGCCGATCCACCCATGTTCTATCATTTGTCCTAAGGTCCCAATCTTATGAATGAGAACAGCATTTTTCTAAGAAGCACAGATGATTCATAACTGTTAATATAGAGGAGCTTTTCTTTCATGGTGCCATCATTTCACAAAAACAATTATTTTGTCCAGATGGTGGCTTCATCATCGTGGAAGAAAGGTCTTCACAGGCTGTGATCTCAAACGGTTCAGGTCATTAACGCGCTGACTTCTTCTGTCGAGTCATTATTCAGGCTTTTATCTTGGACCGACATAAAACAACAACAGCAGCTCCGTCTAATGCGGCAGCTGGCAGATTTGAGGTCAGCGGAAACATAATTCAATCCAAAGTCTTTGTTCTTCTGCTCATTATGCCTCAAAAAGTTTTTCATGACATCGTTTTCCCGTGGAATAATAACTTTGGAACTAGATGAAGGTGAATTATCAGAAAACACACTATTGTTGACTACGCCTAAATAATTCAACATTAAGGTGTCATATTTCTCTGTTTTTTTGAATGATAAAACTACATTTCTTGATTTATATTTTCTGTAAACATTTTAGACGAAAGTAAGTTGAAGATTTATATGCGTAGTTAACACACAATAAACTTGGAAGCGATCATTAGAATGATGTGGATATAAGGACAAAACAAGTCAAAGTAGAACAGTCGAATTAACAATTTAAGACATCTCTGCTACGGTGTATTACAATATTAACATATCCAAAGTCCTAGATGTTATCCAATCCAATCCCTTTTATTTATATAGCACATTTAAAAACAACAGAGTTGAACAAAGTGCTGTACATCAACAACTGTATAAAAACATAGCATAAATACATAAAGACAGACAGACATGAAACAAATGTAATACACGAGACACTGAAACCAGATCAGAAACCACCGACTGAAAAACTCTCCTCTATGACGTAAAAAAAAATACAAAACACGAGTAAGGTAAACAAAAAAAACACATTTAACAGCACAAGTGTCACCTGGGGAAATAAGTGGGTTTTTAAACGAGATTTAAAAACAGGCAGAGTTGGAGCAAGTCTAACCTGGAGGGGTAATTCGTTCCATAACTTTGGAGCTGCAACAGCAAAGGCTCCGTCTCCCCGCGGCTTTAGCCTCGATGTCTGTCGATGTCTGTCAGCAGACCTCAGTGACCTTGTGGGTGTGTATGGTTTTAAAAGATCTGCCAGGCACGGTGGGGCTAAACCGTTTAGGGCCTTGTATGCGAACAGTAACATTTTAAATTGTATTCTAAAATGGACTGGTAGCCAGTGTAACGAGGCGAGTACAGGCGTAATATGTTCACGCCTGCCTGTCCGAGGCGTGCAGCAGCATTCTGGACCAGCTGTAGGCGTGACAGGGAAGCCTTGGTCACTCCAATATAAAGAGCATTGCGGTAATCCAGTTTAGTGGATATAAAACAATGTGTTACTTTCTCAAAGTCATTAAAAGAAAGGAAAGGCTTGACCTTTGCTAAAAGTCTTGGCTGAAAGAAGCTGGATTTTACCACAGAGTTAATCTGTTTGTCTAGTTTAAAATCACGATCAATCCGTACACCCAGGTTTGTGACAATGGGTTTCACATATGGGACAAGGGATTTTAGATAACGATGGGTGATTAAAAGGAAAGTGTTCATTAATTATTAGGGATGTAACGATACCAAAAACTCACGGTACGATAATATCGCGATAAAAAGTCCACGGTACGATATTTATCGCAATATTGAAAAATAAAGGGAGGAAAATGTGAATTATAATTTTTTTTTACTTGAATTTTTTTTTATTTATTAAATAATAAATCTGATTTGTACAGCATTTTAGTAGGATAGTAGTATTTTAAAGTGTCAACAAAATTATAATCAGACCCTGCAATAGAATAAATCAAGTTTCACTTTAGTTTTTCAAGTAACTCACTCACTCAGCGTCATCAAGGTTATCTTTCAGGAATATGAGCACGTCCACATTTCCAGGTAGAAGCTGGGATGTTTGGGCGTTTGCAAAATCCCCTGCTGTGGAAACAACTCTCTTGCTTGGTGCTGATGTTGCTGGGACAGAGAGATATGCTTTGGGCCATGGGTGATAGCAGTGGGTCAAACTGTGCATCGTCTCTCCACCGCTTCAACAACAATACAGTTTTTGCCAAGAAGGTGAGGGTTATTGACAAGGTGAGATATAAATATCCTGTTGGTACTTGTCAATGTCTCTAGGTATGTGCATGTAGCCCTGTAAATATGATGTGTTATATGTTGTTTTATGTTCATGTTGTAACCTACTTGCTGCCATGTTGGACAGGTCTCCCTTGAAAAAGAGATTGATGATCTCAATGGGACCATCTGGTTAAATAAAGGTTTAAAAAAAAATGAAGAAAATCGCGATAGATTTTGTCAGTCTCCCAACGGTATTGAGACATTTATTTACCGCGATATCGCGATATTCGATATATCCCTATTAATTATTGAAGAAACACATAATGCAGATGCTTTCATACCGGGCAGAATAGGTCACTGAATGCTTTGATGTATAGTCAAATAACTACCAAATAATGTTATTATCCATTAATATTATTATTTTTATGATGGTTTGGTTAATACATTAGCATTAAAACGTAAAAAATTGGCTATTGCAATATATCAAGAGGTGCAAGTTGAGGTATACAAATTGATAACTTTGTCCAAACAATCGTCAAAAAGCCAAGGGAAAATTCATTGTGTATTTCCAAGGAATTCAATTTCAGTCTCATCTTTTAATCAAACAATCACAAGAAGACCATAAAGGGCTCAAAATAGCAAAGCAAGTTTAGATAGACACACACAGACAGACAGACAGACAGGCAGACAGACAGGCAGACAGGCAGACAGACAGACAGACAGGCAGACAGACAGACAGACAGACAGACAGACAGACAGACAGACAGACAGACAGACAGGCAGACAGACAGACAGCAGACAGACAGACAGACAGACAGACAGACAGACAGACAGAGAATAATTATGATACATATATATAAAATATTCAATAAAATACACATACTGGGATTATATGACTACAGCAGATGAGTGTCATTGGCCAGTTGCACCTTCCAGAAATTAATCCTTTCCTCCCAGCTCCATCTATAGCTGTACCCCTTTACTATTGCTGCTATAATAGAAAGAAGTGAAGCACGGTGCTTCAGTAGTTAAACTGCTACAAACCAGCCAAACACCTGCTTTATCCATACCACAAATTTTTTTTGTGGCACGAAAAATTGGCAATTTACTGTGATAGAAACATAAATCTCACAGATGTGCATATACCACCTGGATCAGAGCAGTACAGTAAAGACAACTCAGACTTCCATCTGGCGACCATAAAGGCAACCCACTGCCAACAGACGCACACAATTCAGCTGTATTCATCTTCAAACTCTCCATTTCAGTCCCAGCGTCATTCAACTTCCACTGCTGTTACGAAGATAAAACTGACCCTAATCAGGATGCTTTGCACGCTAAAATGGCATTGAAAACGCAAACGGCGTGGTGCGTTTACTCTCCACTACATCCATCGTGGTGACCCTGCAGTTCCCTCCATGTCAAGTGTCAAACAGGCAAACTGTTTAAAAACATGTGTTCATGTGTGGGACACCTGCAGCAGTTTGTACTCACCTACAAGACACCGTGAGTTCAACTTTGGTGGCAGGTATCGCAGCGGTGAAAGGGTCTGCGTCCCCAATACAAGCCATATTCATCACGGCTTGGTTGATCACAATTGGCCCCGTATCCAGCGCCTTAGCGGCGGCATGAGAGGGACCGAAAAAAAGAGGGATGGAAAGGAAGCTTTGCAATGAGTTGAGACGATAACATACGTTACTGGAAGAGAAAAGCAGCGGAGATAAAGGGGGAGAGAACCGCGACGCAGAGCTGCAGCGCGCTGGAATCGCGTCTCTGTGCGCCTCGGTGCTCCAGAGGAGAGAGGACTGTGTGAAGGGGAGGGAGAAAAAATATACACACACACACACACACAGCTGTGGGAATGTACAGTATTCATCCAGTAGTAACTACCAAATAGCATGACGGAGATAAATGGGAATTCCACCGTTCTCTTTAAATAAAAAATGTCAGATTAAACGCGTTGGGGCCTGGTTTAGGTCAGATTCTGGATTTTGGTGTTAAAATGGCATTAATGTGGATGGGCTAACGGTTTAAAGAACATGTAGTTTATTTTGAAGTTGGGTTGTGGCATTAGTATATATAAAATCCACTTTAGAAAGCAGAACAATATACTTGGAGACATGCTAACGGCTCTAGTGGTTGTAACGTTATTAGCATAATACACGTTCGGTAGCTAGCTCACTTGAACATTACCCGACAAAATATATCGACCATGTTTGGAAAACCCTTAAAAACTCACCATTGTTAAGACAATATTTTAACAACCAAAGTATTATTTCGTCAGCTATACGATACAAATAATAAGTTGTTAAAGTTTAGAGTTGTCTTCCTCCGACGGGCGGCCATCTTTGTTTTGATTCTAAAATGGGAACAACAGATTAAATATATTTTTTCATAATTTAGTGGAGAAAATATCCTAGGAGAACTTTTGATCGATATCCTCATTGATTATCTCACAGGGAGTTTATATTCATAGATTTAAACCTCATACTTAGGACCACTTCTTTTCTTTTAATGTAATTCAGACTTCATTATTGTTGTCTGTTAATTCAGCGGGATATTAAGGGTTAAGCAGCCCTGTGTTGTTGCAATTAAATTATCTCTTTTCCCAGCAGGTTGACAATTACTGCGAGAAAAGAGCAATTTTGTTATTTAATTACTTGTTTTCTCTTTGTTATGAGCTCATGTGGAGGAGGTTCAATTATCCCAAAGCTTATTGTCTATGCAACTATCCTTCAAATATGAATGTAATTGGGATGAACAATATCAAAGAACACAGTTAGTTGGCTTTTCGTTCATCTTAATTATGAATATCAAAGCAAATACATTATAGAATAATTAGGCATCACATGGATTATAACCCTTCTGTAGACCTGCAAATTGTAACACTCTTCCTTTGTAAAAAGGCGTGTCACTGAGGCCAGAGCCAGATGACAAAGAGCACCTGAGTAGCAAAGCAAACTCAATTCACCAGCCCAGCATGAAACTGAGAGCTAAAAATGGGACCTTATGTGTCAGCTTCAATTAGTCTTCAGAAAGAGACAGATGGGTCATTCTGCAGGTCAAGCACCTGTGAGATTTGCCAAATAATGAGTCATTGGTTATCTGTGGGGTGATTTTGTTTTCACTGACTTGCATGTGTTAGCCCTTTCATTGATTCAAATGTAGCTTCTCAACATCCTGTTATTGTCTAATAGAGGAGTGGTGTCCAGCCTTTCTGCCTTGCGACCCCTAAAGGCCCTGACACACCAACCCGATTTTGGGAGTCAGAGGCCGTCAGAGTCTGTCGGGCATTCGCGGCGCCGTAGTCAGGTTGGTGTGTCCCGCACCGTCGACCGTGACACGCCTTATTTGGACTGCCAGACCCGATGCATGGCCGATTCAACATGTTGAATCGGCCATGCATCGGGTCTGGCAGTCGGACCAAATAATCACTCTGATTGGCTGTTCAGCTAGCGAATCAGTGCATGAGAAGCGAAGCGGAAGTGAGGGACGTAAACAAATGATTTAAGAAGCCACACACAGACTGCTATTCATTTTCATCTCATCATGGCGATCTGGAATGATGCAAACGAAGACCTGCTCATCACCTTGATCCAGGAGAGGCCAGCTCTGTATGATATTACGGAGAAAAGATACTCTTCTTCTTCTCTGTTTTCCGGTTGTTTTCTCTTTTGAATGACGAATACACACTACCGCCGCCTGCTGGTAAGGAGAGTTATTGCCACTCACGCACTGAAGTCGGTGCGGTGTGTTCCCGTGCGACACATGGCAAAAACGCAGGAGAACACGGCCAGGCAACAGCCGACTTCAGCGTCGGCTAGTCCTCTGGTGACTGCTTGGTGTGTCAGGGCCTTTAAACCAAAGTCATCATCCCGTGAGCCTTATTATTGACGACTTCAGAAGCTACTGTTAAACAGACATACCGTAGTTTATCCACTATAACTAATACATTAAGATTATATGTTATTTTTTATAAATTGCTTTATTATTCTCCTACCAACCATTAGGATTAATGTCGGGCATTCTGTGGAAAGTATAGAAACGTATCATTTTATTTTAGTCTTTACATTTTTGGTTTATGATACATCATCGTATAACCTTTAAATGTATCGATCTAGTTTTAAGATTGCCATTACATTTCCTATTTTTCTATTCCAAATAAATGTATAACATAAGTGATTTTATGAGTATGACTTATAACATGTACACCTAAAGTGTTGGCATACTTACAAAGTATCCTTAAAACATAACAATCCCAAACCATGGACATAGCTTTATAGAACCTATAGCTCGCCATCTGTATCTCACAGTGCCGAAGCTGCACTTTCTCCATATTAGTATCTCATCTGTTTCTCCGAGTCACATTTCAGATGAAGGAACTTAATGTAGCTGCCAACATTTCATTTCAGGACCTGAAAGCAGCGCCTGACAATTTGTCATTAAAAACGTCCGAAAGATGTTCTCACTCCCTTTTTCCCCAAAGACAAAAAACGAAAGAAAAACGAATAAGACATTGGGTGACCTCTATCAAATCATTCAATGTTGTCTTCTAATCTCTGTATCTCTGTCCTGAAGACTGCTGAGTTGTGGCTACATCTTGTACATCTTAAATACATCACCTCTACTGTCAGGAAGCACCTTGCTGGAAAGAATGTTAATATCTGCCCATTCTGGTTCAGGAATACAGATACAGAAATTCTAATTAAGTGCGAAAACTCTCAGCTTCACACATATAATGGTGGTTTCTTGCAATCGTAGACAGGTACTCAGTGATCTGGATTGAGTTACCAATTACCAGCATTGAAACACTTTTTTATTTTGTATTCTGAAAGACACACAGCTGTATTGGCTCTATATCCACTGCACACAGAAATGGAGATAAGGGAGAATGTTGGCAAACTCCATGCACCAAATTCAATTATCTTTTAGAGATATTCTTTGCGGCCGGAGAGAAAGCTGTTACACAGAAATGGCTTCAGACCAGGCCTCAATCAAAGACTACCATCTGACTAAAATTTAGATAATTACTTTTTTGCTCAATCTGCACTTTCATAAATTCGTGCAATACTGGTCAAAGTTAATTGTGTGTCCATTTTAATTGATTACTGATCTGTGACTGAAAGTGCCATGTTTTTCTATCAGTAATAGTATTTGCATGAGTGCATACAGTAATTGACCAACCTCTGTTTTATTGTATATGTATGCTTTATGTCACTTAAGGAAAGATCCATGCACCAACATAGAGGTGTTTGTAGAATCTTTTTCTTTTATTAAACCATTTGTTTGCACTTTATTATGAATTGTTGATGTTTCAATAGCATGTGTAAGGCTACAAAATATTAAATACATGTGATGTACTTTGTGTTTGAAGCTTTATGCCAAATGTCAGCATGCTAACAATGCTAAGTTAAGACGTAGTACATATAAACAGCATACCTGCTAAATATTAAAATGTTAGCATTCTAACATAGCATTTAGCTTCAAGGCAAAACAAGGCAGCTTTTTTTATACAGCTCATTTCAGACAAAGATGCAATTAAAAGTGCAATAAGGGGCAAAACCCTTTGGCCCTAAACAAAAATGCAATCTAAAATGATAAGAGAAGGTAAACTAACTCACGGACATGTGCAACATATGAAAAAGGGGTCATAATAAGCAACTGCTAACATTTTAAGAGGCCAACACAATACCTTTATATAACCAGGAAAGGGCCTGACCAAGATTAAAGATATTAGCAATTAGCTCAAAGCACCACTGTGCATGAGTTCTTCCTTACAAAGTTGCTAAGCGTGGACACTTAGTCTTGCTTCAATCTGTTTTGTTCTGCCGAGAGCTGAGATCATTTGGACTAAATGATCTCAGCCTTTCTTCAGCACAAGTGCAATAAGAGCTCCATACAGCAGCTGAGAGGGGATCCAGTGAAGTGGTGATTATTCAGAGAGGCTTTGTCCAGCTCTGAGGTGTAGCTGCCTGCCAAATGAGCTTAAATATTGAACACTATTTTATTGGGGAACTGTGTGTACTACCTCCCATTTATATTCCTCCGTAGCTGTTGTAAATAACTCTTTGGAGATCCATATTAGTCATGAAATCATTCATTGTTTGTTTGAGGATTACGCTTTGATTGAAACAGTCATTTTAAAGTGCATTAATTTATTCCGGGTTGGTTGGAAGATTCATCCTTTAATATCTGAGTCTGAAGCCTGAAGTTTGACTTTAATCAAAACACTTGCACGACTTGAACGTGGGTTTAATCCCTGAAATTGTAAAGTACTTTTTGCGTTAAGCTGCGGGTGCATCCGGACTGACAGAACTGTATTATATTCATGCCTCGGTGCCACAAATAGATTTCAAATTATCCGAGTGTGAAGCCGCTCTAATGACTGTCTCTTCAATCTCCCCTCTCTTAATTTTCCAGAAATGAACTCTTGCTGTGATAGACGCATGAAGTTTTTGTCAAATTAATTAACACCTTCAACCCTGACCGACCCACTGGTGTTTCTGATTTGAAAAGCTCATGTTGCGGAGTTGTTAAAACCAACAGGACTTTATTGAAGACACTTGATAGGATTCCAAACTCTCAAAAAAAGATTGCAAATATAATGTTACATTTAAAGCAAAGTGTATTAAATCATATTCTGATTTGATCAAATGGTGTCAAAATATGGTATGTACACAACCTAAACAATTAGGTTACATTCTCACTAAGGTTGGCATGCCGATACATAAAACTGAGATGGTAAACAAGGACAATGTTTTATCATTGTTAGTATGCTGACATTTAAATCTTTAAATGCTTGGCCAATTGCTTAATTTCTTATGTCAAAAAAGGGGAAAACATTTAAAGTGGTTTATTAAAGAATACAAAGAAATAGTCATTCAGACACAAAACAATTTTGTTTATATCACTTCTGATTAAATGGTGAAGTCATTTTAATAAAGTTCTGTATAAAACAGGGGTGTCAAACTCAATTTCATCGCAGGCCACATTAGCATTATGGTTGCACTCAAAGGTTGTAACTATATACATATATAAATATATAATATATATACAATAATGTATTATATTACATTATTGACTCTGAATTGGATTATTATTGAATAGGGTAATAACTTTGTCTGAAAGCAGAAGTCCAGGGCAAATAATTGCAAGTCTCTTCAGTGCGCATGTCACAAAACGAGATGCATTGTGGGACGTGTAGTTTATGGGCAATGTGCTTCTGTAAAGTGGCATGTAAACGTATTATAATCTTTGCAAGCTTTTGCGGGCCACATAAAATGAAGTCGCGCGCCGGATTTGGGCCGCGGGCCTTGAGTTTGACACCCCTGGTATAAAACGAACACACCCTCGGCACCTGGTGTAATTTGACATTGTTCAGCGTTAAGAAAGGTCTTTCAAATCAAATTTGTGCTGCGGTAAGTAAAACTTTGTCTCTAAGGGGCGGAGATCTGCTCTCTGAACAGCAGGGCCCGGATAAAAATGTGCACATCTCTGCATCTTCAGCAGAAACAGCTGGTGGGGCTGTTTTTAAATGAGGATTAATAGACTTACATCAAAGAAAGAGCTTCTGACCAATGAACACATGCGCTGTTTGTGGAAAAAGCCAAAGCGTTGCAGCAATGGGGATGGCTTTGTTGAACAAGAAACGAGTCTGTGTGCATTGAGAGTGATTTAAAGACTTTATTTTTGTCTGTAGACTTTAGTGGCACAAAGTGGAAAGTACTGCTGAGTCAACGGGTCAAATTGAAGCCAACATAACCTCGGGCCCTTTCTCATTTCATCAAATCCCCCTCCTCGACTCCTCTGTCCTCCGGTAGTGACCCGGAAATGAATTTTAGCACGCCATGTTGAAGGACATGTCATTTCTCTAAATGCACGTCGAGGACCGAGCATCGAGCATCGAGGAGGCTCTCTGGAGGAGCTATAACCGAGGATACACTGATAGCTCCTCCACGGCTCCTTCGCGGATGCATTTCCGGGAACAGAGATGTTTCAAAGAGTCGTGACGCACGGCCGGACTTATCTCAGCCAATCACAGCTCTGCATGCATCCCCTGGATATTATTTTAGAAACTGCTTTCATCGCGACGCGATGTTTACAGAGAGAACAGCTGTGAGGTCCTTGCAGAAAGCAGAGCAGTGTGTATAATATATATCACTCTATAACAGGCCTACTCTCTGTATTTGCTTTAGTTTAGTAGATATCTACAAACAAAGAGTCCATATTTTTCTAAAACCATTCAGTGCTTCACAATAAAATACACAACGGCTGTAGCCTGATTACTGTAGGTGTGTGTGGTACAGTGTGTGTGTAGATGCAGCGGACAGACAGGTATCAGTTGGTTTGGTGTCCTCTGCTTAACTTGTTGTAATACTTGTAAATAAAACGTTTGGCCCGTAATTTATTTTCCTCATTGCAGCGACCAGAGAGGGGAGAGGGGGGGGGATATATCCAGTCTCTGATAGTGTTACGTTATTATGAGTGCTCTGTTTGATTCTGAAATTGTATATATTTATATAAATATAATATATACATATATATATATATATATGTGTGTGTGTGTCCGCATCTGTAGCCTGTTATTGTCTCATTACACCGCACTGTGAATGAATCAAAGTAAATATATAAGTCATCATGAACACATCTGTCCATCAGACAGAGGGCTGCTGTGCCTCCTGTCATCATTAATGGACGTCTCTTTAAAATGACCGCTCAGAGGAGAGGAGTTCTCATTTCTCTAACCGCCTGCTGCTTCCCCTCCTCTCTCCTCGGCTCCTCCGCTCGCATCTCCTGTGGGCGGGACTAAGTCTCGAGGATAAGAGTCGAGGAGGGGAGTTGAGGAGGGGAGTTAGAGAAATGAGAAAGGGCCTCGGTGTCTTGCACACACATTCACACTGTAACACTCCCATCAGGTGGCCGGTGATTGCTGCTTCCTATCACACAGACCTGCAGGTTCATGCCGGCAGACCCTGATAGCCCTCCTGAGTCGTAAAATGAAGTATTCGAGCAAAGTTTCTGTATGATTGCTGTCCCTGCATTGTGGCAACATCACAGCTTTCTCTTAGAGTTGTCAGATGTGTGTATCATTTGGTAGAGATCGAGTCACAGATTTGATTAATTTAGACTGGACTTTACTAAACTAAGCACATTTTTTTTTACTCTTGGGATTGTGAGTGAAGGAATCTGAGTAATGTGACTGCTTTGCTTATTAGCTAAATGCCTACAATGTTAGATAAGTAGATGTGGACATGGACAACTAAGGACAGGTCAGTCCTGGAGGTGCTGCTGCTGCCATCTTGTGGTAAACGCTTCAAACATTTGAAAGAAAAACTTGTTTCTTGACTTAAGAAAAGAAACAGCAACTTTGGGAATATCAGCTGGGATCAGAGATAGTAATAAAGATTGCTGGAGTTTGTGTCACATGCATCCAAAGCATTCTGGTCTTGTGTGAAAATTAGGATATTTTGGGGGAACTTGAAGAGATAACTCCTAACAGAGAAATGGATAATATATATATAATAAAATATAAATAAAAATTAACAAAAAAGAAAAACTAGCACATATTCCTTTACATTTCTTTTAGTCTCTTTTATAATACATGTTAACGGTTCCAAATTAAAAGTGACGAAAATATACAACATGTATTTGTTGACCTGCTCCAATGTGTGATTCCTGGGACGGTGTTAAACCCTTCCTCCAGTAATACTGCTGATAAACTAACACAAGGAAACCGAACTGAAAAAATAACCTCTTTGGTGAGGGAATAGAAGATTGAGTTGTTAACACACATCCCTTAAAATGTCTTTAAGGTGTGCTCCGAACCAATACATTCATCTTAAAACAGTGCTATGTAAATGCTAAATAGGGTAACTTAGACTAAAGTGTTGCCAGAATGAGAAACTAATGAGATGCATATCTAAAAACAAGGACAAACAAACTGTAAACTACTTTTCCAAAAGCAGAACTGTAGAAATGATTTAAAAACAAAACTATACATATTTAAGTTAACTAGCTGCAGATTTATTAACAGTACTAATAATTATTTAAATGACTGGCAGAACCAAAAGACACCCAGAGTTGGTTGTTTTTGACAGATGGCGTTTATTCTCACCAAGGCATCTGACATTAGAATCGCTACAGAGTCCGCCATTTGGGAATGGCTGCTAAAACTCCAGAGAGGGAACGCCCAGGATATGTGGAACAGGAACAGCATAACAAATAAAACGAAGAAAAAAACTAACCGTAGGCCACTAAACACAATCTGCCACCTCATTGGAGGAAACTCTCCTTCCAAAGCTTAAAAGCTCTTCAGTCTTCCCGCCAATTCTGGTCCTCTCGGCTCTCTGTGGTCCCACAAAACTAACATTCAGATTTATTCTTTAAATACATTGTTTACATACATTAGATATGTACTTGAATAATGCTGCTGTTTCACTGAACATTCAAAAGTGACAGCACACAATCGCGACGGAGACATGAGGGAGACCACGAGCGTCTGCAGGAAGAAGGATCAGAACTGGGAAGGCCTCTACTTTCAAGAAAAAAGATAGCATAACATTTATATACATACACAATGCTCTGTGGTGAGCGGACCTCACCCGAGGTCCATGACAGGAAGCCCTCTTATCGGGTTAGGAGAATAAAAGGTGAGCACACAACATAGCAGCAGGGGGTTAGACGAGGACTCAGTAGTGTAGATTAAGTGAGAGCTAACTGCCACACGTGAAGAGAGAACACGTCTTTACACACAACGAAACATGTAGTGTAGAATATCCTCAAACGCTGAACCTGCTCACATCGACAAAGGATTAAGTGCATCGCAAAGACTTATTGTGTCGGATTAGTTTGATATTTTGGGAAATACGTTTAATCGCTTTCTGCCATTGAGAAGCTCAATACTAGCTACAGCTAGCATAACGTTAGCCTATAAATAATACTGGCAGCAGCGGGAAACGGTTAGCTTTCACAATCTGTTAAATAGCAAATAACTTCCTGTAAAGCTGCACATTTTATTTGTTTTCCTTTTAGTTTTAGTTCCGATAGAACAAACACGATATTTATGTGTAATTAGTGAGCTCTTAATGTGCTGGAAGTCAGATTTTGTTTATGTTTGCTGGAGCAAGGCTATACGTTTCCCACCGTTTCCAGTCTATGCTAAGCTAACCAGCTGCTAGCTGTAGTCTTACATTTAAAGGGCAGATATGAGAGCTGTGTCATCAAACTACTGGAAGGAAAACAAATAATCACATTTCCCAAAATGTCAAACTCTGGCTTTGTGTAAGTGAGAGTTACTTAACAGTGAGTTCAGTTCACTAGTGCAATGCAGGACAGCAAAGACGACACACTTGCACAATTTTGGTTGCTGATCTTGAACAGCTGCCGAAATTGAGGAACGATAGCAGGAAGGGGAAAGTTAAGGGGAACGGTGATTTGTCTTCTTCACATACAGTAAAGCCCCTTATGTTAATTGTGAGCATGGGGGGCATTGGTTCTGCTTTGAATGCAGAAAAACAATCCATGCTATCCGAGAAACTGGAGAACTAGGCTGAGAAGACCAGCTACCAACCCGATAGCTCTGCAACATTTTTCTCCTCTTAATAATCTACGCCCTTGCTAGTTATTCTAATCTAACACTGCTACCCTTTTCTGGGTATTTTTGAGCCTACAGGTGTATTTTATCCTGGCACAGCACTTATCAGAAGAGCGATTTTCTGAGTGGTGTTCTACTCTTAAATAAAAGTCTCGTTAGTACAATCTAATCATGATCCACAGTGACGTATCGTCTACCGCGCAAAAGAGAAAAACATGTTTTTCCTGCAAAGAGTCACCAATAAGACATTGATTATAACTGATTAGCACGACCCTCTGAGTGTATGAAAGTCACGAGTTTGCTAGTTTCTGTTGAGATGAAACTACTTTCCTTCTGGTTCAGTCATAACGGGACATGGCATAAAGGGTGTGTGTTTTAGGAGTCAGCGTTGGGCTCGAGAAGTTAGGGGGTCAAAGTGCAGGGCAGCAGCTTTAAAAGATGCCTTCAGTGTCCTTCCAGCTATTTAGTTACTGGCCACTTCGTCCGCATTGTCAACCGTCTCTAAAGTGCTGTCTAGTCCACCGCGGGCACGCCAGATCTTCACGGTCCGGTCACTGGAAAACAGAACGAAGAAACGTAAGAAAGACAACGTTATCTGAACCCAGGTGCCTTAAGAAAGCATCATTTTGCATGGATTTCTAGAGCATGGGGATTTTACATTCCATTTAAATATGTATTTGTTTTTAAACACTGCATGATCTGGCACTAGGTTACCTATCTGATCACCTGTTCCTGACACACATCCAGTCAAAACCAAAAGATGTCTGCCCTAACTTGTAAAATATCTTGGCTTCTCTGAGACTTGAGATTTGCAAACGACTGTTCAAATCGAGGAGCAACAGATTTTGACCTTTAGATTTTAGCTTTGACCTTTAGACAACCAAAAGTCCTCAGGCCACCTCATTGTATGCTGATGCATGTCTATGTATTAATTTCCTTTTGGCAATACGTGCACATAGAAACTGGAAAGGATATTACAATTCAGTTTAGGTTTCAAGTACTTTACGTACCCATAGGAACTCAGACCCATTTCTACTTTTGGGAATGTTAAGGGGAAACTAAATAGACCACCTCGAACACATTTCTGACAAGTAAACCCACCAAGTGTCAAATGTCTGAAATATGACATGTCACATTGGGCTTTAATGCTAAAATAACTTTTTTGGTTTGAATTAACTTGAACATTCTTTGAATTGAAGAATCAGAACATATTAACTAAATATAATTGAATCAGCTAAATTAACTGAGCAGATCATTATAATATTTCTAATTGTGCATATATGTCACTTTGGGTTTACTGTGAAAGTTTAGGGTTAAAGTCCCGATGTGACACCAGTGTCACAGCGATGTTTGTCTCACTTGTTCATATCAATTTGATCAATACATGTTTCCACAACGGGTTAAATGTAATACAGGACATGTTATGTAAGCATTTTCATTCTTAAATGGCTTGAATGTTACATTTAGCAACAACAATAAAAAGCTTTTGAAATGTAGCTGGTTCGGTCACATGTGTTAGTCTGGCACATGGACATCTTGGACATGTTGTTATGGGAACACAAAACCAAATGACCTGGCCCAGGACCCGCCAGACTGTTCAGTTCATGTGACTACTGTGTCACGGTGGGTCCTTATGGGTTAAATCCTGCAAACATGACTTTTATGAAGATTTAAATATTTCTTCAAAACTATGTTAAGTAAGAAAACTTTAACAAGAACAAATGCTTACAGCAGCCTAAAGCACCTATATTACAAACAGAAACATATATTTAGAGCTTTGGACATTACCAAAAATATATATAAGTGATACAATTAAAGTTTGTTGTTGTAAAAACTATTTTCTACATATAAAAAGAATCTCAGTAAAAACGTAAGTTAGTAAAAAAAAGAAAATAAACCTCTTTTAGGACTCGTTTGTATTTTAAGCAATATACATATATACTCACACATTTATATGTATGATATTTTAATAATAATAAACATGTGAACAAATTATATACAAATATGTGTGTTTTATTATTTTCATTTTTTTTGGGGGGGAATTTCTTCCATTTTCTTTTAGAAATAAGTTCTTTAAATAAACTACACTACATCTGTCAATGGAGCTTTAAGGCTTCATCTTAACTCGCTAGATAACTGCAGGACTAATGATATGAAACAGGACGTGTAGAAAAGTACATTGAAAAGAACCCTAAATCCAACCAGTTGTCACAGCAGGGAAGTGGGGACGTGGAGACGTGGTGATGTGTTTGCGGGGTGAGACTCACTCGGAGGCGGTGAACAGATGGCTGCTGTTGGTGGAGATGCCGTTGATGGGGCTCTCGTGACCCTTCAGCTCTCCCAGGGTCCCCAGAGTGTCCGTGTGCCACAGCTTGAGCACCCCACCCCGACAGCCGCTCAGCAGGGCCGGGGACCCGGGGACGACGCCCAGCGCACACACCCAGTCACGGTGGGCGTTCGGGACTTGCTGTTTGAAAAAAGGATTTAAGGTTGAAACATTCCCCATCAGAAACCTTTTATACTCATCATAACGTGGTTTTTTACACATATTAATGTATTTAAATTATCTGTGTGTTACAAGTAAAAATTCAAAGTCAAATTAAGTATAATCAGAAACATTTAGTAAAAACATTCAACATTACAGTACCGAATAAAATTACTTTTCATCGATACCAATTAATTATCTATAAATTTGATTAATTGACGAAGCTGTTCTTATACATATGGTTGACTAGATTAATTATAAAAAAAAACATTACATTAACTTAAAGGTGGGGTAGGTAAGTTTGAGAAACCGGCTCGAGATACACTTGTTGTTATATTCCATGGAATGCTCTTAACATCCCGATAGCAATGAATATCTGAAGTGCTTTGACAACAAACCCATACAAAAATGTCATCTGTAGAAGCCGTGATACTGTAACAAGTACAACTACCTGCCTGTCAGCCTTCCATCGGGGCACAAACTTACCTCGTGCCCTCATTGGTCATGTGCGCGTTCGTGTGTGTTGGGGGAGGGGCTCTGTGAGGAAGTGGCAGATTTTCTCCGGTTGTGTATTTTCAAATTCTAGCGATCTCGAGCCGGTTTCTCAAACTTACCTACCCCACCTTTAAGCTGTAAAAAAAATGTACTAAAGAGAAAAAATACAATATTTCGACTTTAAAATGAAAATATGATTTACTGTGTGCCTTAAAAGTGAAAAGTCATATTCCTCCTAATACTAATTATAATGTGGTTAATATGTCCCTTTTTTAAATGACCTGTGTGTTCAAGTGTTTTGGTAAATTGTATTAAATAGAGTCTTTTTTTCTGTGGTATTAGATTTTCTTGAATGGTTGAAAAGCTTTTGAAACAGCATGTTGGCTGCTCAGTAAAATGAAATCATTTTTTTACTAAAATATGACGGGGAAAAAACGATGTATAGGAAATATCATGAAGTGTAAAGCACCTGAATAACCCTTTTTACAATACACAAATAAGCCCAATCCATTTAAACACCAAAGCGTTTGTGTGGACCCCTGCTGTGATGTCTGCTGGTCTCCTACCTGCAGCAGGTCTTTGCGGTCCAGGTCCCACTTCTTGATGCCGTTGTCTCTGGAGCCGCTGAACAGAATGTCGCCCTGCACCACCAGAGACTCGATGCCGTCGTAATGCGGAGGTTCGAAGTTGTGTGTGGGTCCGATGCTCCCCAGAGAGCCTTCAGTCACGTCAAACAGCTGACACACACACACACACACACACACACCCACACCCACACACACACACACACACACACACACAAGTTAAAGGGTGTTTTAACAAAGAAACTAACAGAGAAGAGGCATTCATACAAAATAGTAAAAGGACATTGAAACTACTGTAGGGCCGCTCGATTATGGCAACAATCATAATCTCGATTATTTGGGTCAATAATTGATATCACGATTATTAAAAACGATTATCCATTTACTTTGAAAACATCCATTTATTTAAAAAAAAATGTAACAGTATGTTTCTAACAGTTTATTACCCTGAACTTTAAGTCGAATTCAACTGAAAAACCAATACAAGATAAAAAAAATAATCGTTTTATTTCGATGACGTCGTTTTCATAATCGTTACAAGCCAAAATCGTAATTGCGATTAAAATACGATTAATTGAGCAGCCCTAATTGAAACATTTGGGGAAAAGACCATTTTAAGACATACTTCTGAAATGTTCAAGATGTAAAATAGGGTACAGTTATTTTCGAAATAGTCAAATAAAATACACTTGTTAAAAGAAAGTATAAGTAGCGGTTTGATTAAAGATGTGAAGACCACTGAGACAAATGTAACATTTGTGATATTGGGCTATATAAATAAACATTGATTGATTGATTGATTGAGATCACATTTCTATAATCTCTATGAAATATAAGAACATTTATTTTGAGAATGTATTTTTTTTTCAGGTGCGCTACAATTAAAAGCATCAGTAGAGCGTATCTCATGAACCAATCAGAGGGAAGGAGCCATTGATGGTCATAACCAGATGTGTAATCCTTCCTTACAGGGCTCAGTGGAAACATGAAGAGCATGCTCTGGCTGTAATCCAGGACACAAAGGAGAAGGAAACTGGAGACTCACCTTGATGTAGTGATCTTTGGAGCCGGTGATCGCCAGGTCCTGGTTGTTTCCGGATTGATCCACAGTCAGACACATCACCGGACCCAGATGTCCAACCAGTTTCCCCGTGGAGGCAAATCTGTCAAAAGAGAGGAAGATAATGACAAAAATAAATTAAAAAAAGGTTTTGAGAGAAGGAGAAACGGTCTGTAACTATAAATGGGGCGAAGCCTGCGAGCTAGTTCAGGCAGTCAACTCGAGCACCAATCATAGATTAACACGTGACGCACCTCGTCCCCCTGACAACCAACCAAACACATTCTCCTAAACATGCCGCTCTATTGAAGCTGCAGGTCTTCCTGCCTCTGCCTCGCTGTGTTCACGTGCTATTGCTGTGTTTCATGTTGCTGCTGCTCGCCTGCCCCACCACCCCAGCTTCCACCCCACCACCACCCCAGCTTCCACCCCACCACCACCCCAGCTTCCACCCCACCACAGCTTCCACCCCACCACCACCCCACCACAGCTTCCACCCCAGCTTCCACCCCACCACAGCTTCCACCCCAGCTCCACCCCAGCTCCACCCCAGTTCCACCCTAGCTCCCACCCCAGCTTCCACCACCCCCACGCTCCACCCCACCTTCCACCCCAGCTCCACCCCAGCTTCCACCACCCCCACGCTCCACCCCACCTTCCACCCCAGCTTCCACCCTAGCTTCCACCCCAGTTCCACCCTACATTTTTTAACGAATAAATAGGTTAAAAAAATGACATGTAGGTAGCAAGGTTTATAAATTGAGTGTGATGTATTCAATCTAGGTATAAATACATTACAACTGTTTACCAACTGGCTGTAAAAGAACTGCTTTTGATTTGAAGCAAATGTACCTTAATTTGTATCCTTAAGTTTGATTACGATTATTGTTAAGACACTTTGGATAGAAGCGTCAGCTAAACGAAATGAATGTATTGTTAAGTGTCTAAAATAGCATTTCAAGAGCGTCTCAATTATGCAGCGTCGCTATCTGGAGCTTTTTCCAGTCAGTAATTCATTCTCCGTCTACCTCCTCAGGTCCCACACTCTGACGGAGTTCCCGGCGGCGGCGTACAGCACCGTGCCGTTTGGGTTCAGAGCGATCTGGTTGATCTGGTTCTCTCCGGCTGGGATGGTGACGGTCCGGCTGGTGTTGGACGCAGAGACGTCCCCGACAGTAACCTGACCGGAGGACCTGCAGACAGACGGAGGACACGTGGAGGAATAAGCAGCCCTTCACACACTCCCCCGCACATTATGCATGTAGGGAGGAAAGGCTTCCAAGGTGTAAACACAACATGTTGTCGTGAGATAGGATGTATTTTTAGGACGTGTGATCTTGTCATAAAAGTGTTGCTAAAAAATGATTTGTTATTTGTTAAGTCTGCATACTTTTAAATACAAAATCCTATCACATCTAATATCTACAAAACTTTAGAAAAAAAACACAAAAAGTAAGGACATTTCTGTTTGGTAGGTTATTTATTTGTTGTAACGATGCTTGTTGGCAATATATCTTATACCGTTGGAAAGCCCGTTCTCTTACCTTTCTAATGGTACCACATGTGAGGAACACGCATTTGTGGCATGAGCAGCAGAGCTGAGTATGTGGATTGCGCAGCCCATGAAAAATGTGATAAATCCCCTTATATTTTGTCTCGTTTTGGCAAAATGACTACACTTATGTGTGTGTTAGGAATTGTATGTGTAGAGACGTCGTACTCACGTTAGTGTTCGGATGCACTTGGCCGAGTCCCGGATGTCCCACACTTTGATGTAGGAGGTGGAGACGGTGAAGACCAGGCTGGAGCTGTAGCGTACCGACACCACGTTGTTCTGGTGGCCGGACAGGGACATTATCTCCTGACCCGTCACCAGATTCCACACCTTACAGGTCCGGTCTGCAAGACAAACATCTTCCATCATCTCCATCCGTCAGAGACCCTTTGACTCCGCCTATCATAACAACATCATCTCAGACCCAAACCACGTTCTGAACAGCGACTATGAACTGCTACCATCTGATGGGAGATACCGGGTCCCACCATTCAATAAAGTCAGACTGAAGCATCCTTTGTGCACCAGGCAGCCCTCACAGTGAATACAGAGCTCAACCCCAGATCAAGTGCACGCTAAAGGATGCTACACATGGAGCTGCGGTGATGCAAGTCACATTTCAGACTTGATCTGACCATCGTTATCGTATCTGAACATGTTGCACATTTAAAGAGCAGGGGACACGCTGAGAGGAGGATTACAAAACTGGAGCAACAGATTGAAGCCAGAATAAAGACTGAGAGGAAATATATATTGTAGGGAGACTTTAACACAAACACCTTAAGTATTAATTACAAAACTAAATAAAAGAGCAATGAGAAGCAGTAGCGGGAGAAGTATTCAGTCTCGTGCTTAAATAAAAGTACTTAAAGGTGGGGTAGGTAAGAATGGAGGAACCAGCTCGAGTGCGCTAGAATTTGAAAATACACAGCCGGAACAAATCTGCCACTTCCTCACAGAGCCCCTCCTCCAACACACACGAACGCGCACATGACCAATGAGGGCACGAGATAAGTGTGTGCCCCGATGGCAGGCCGACAGGCAGGTAGGCCATCCAGTTACTTTAGCCGGCTCAGATGATTGGTCGTGCTTTTTACAGCGCCACGGCTTCCACAGATGATATTTTTTGTCAAAGCACTTCAGATATTCGTTGCCATCGGGATGTTAATTCGGGAGCATTCCATGGAATATAACAAAACGTGTATCTCGAGCCGGTTTCTTAAATGTACCTACCCCACCTTTAAACCACAGTGTAAACATAATCTGTTGCAACTCAAATTCCTGCAGTGGTTAATGTCAAATTAAGAATAATCTGAAAAATGTAGTAAAAATATTGAAAGTAGAAAAATGTAAAAAAGTTACAATTTCATGGATACAATGAATTATCTGTAAATGTGATTAATTGACTACGCTGATTAAAAAACATTATATTTGATAAGCTTGTGTTCAGCTGTAAGAAAAATGTAGTGAAGAGAAAACGACAACATTTCCCCCTTCAACTGAAAATATGATTTACTCGAGTAGTAAAATACAAGTGTTTGTGCTAAATGTGATTAGTTATATTCTACCTCTTAAAAGACATAAAAGGCTCCGTGGGAATAAAAAAGAACTTCAATCTTGATAAATGCCAATACATGTGCCCCCATGTATCATCATGAAAAGCCCCCTGTGAGCTTTACTGTATGTACAAGATCATTCATATGCCCTCTCCTCATTTACCCACACGCCGTGCACATGACAATCTTAATTAATCCCCGTCGGGTTTTATTTGCCATCACATAAAATCATAACAGTGTGTCAAGGAGCAATACATTAGCCGTAACAAGGCGGCACGAGAAGAATACTGATGATGGGCAGCTGAATGATTAAGAGGTGAGAGGAGGATGGGAGCAGAGAGGATTGTGGGTATCGACCTTTGGATCCGGTGAAGAGAAGGTCATCGGTGCAGTCGACACAGAGGACGGCTTTACTGTGTCCCTCCGCCACGTGGACGCACTGCAACGTCGCCGAGCGGCTGCTTTTAGTGGCAGGCACCGGGTTAATGACGCCCCTAAAAACACACACACACACACACACACACACACACACACACACAATAAGAAGGTGCAGCCATGTCTGATAATGTGAGTGCACTCGGGTATAAATCACACCGTGCAGCATGCAGCTCTCGTGGCTGAGAAGCGGAGACGATAGTACAAAGAAAGATGAGGAGAGCGAGGCATCCTCACAGTGCGGAGGGAAGGAAGAGCAAAGACTCCTCATCAGGGGAGGAAGAAGCACTCAGATGTCATACTTAAGCAAAAGTAGCAATACCAGATGGTACACATACTCAATCTTACTGAAAGAGACCCTTTTAGGGGTTTCCTGTCCTGTGTTATATACAGGGAATGACTTTCAATGACCTCTCCATGACCTTTACCTAATTTTCCATGACCAAAAACATGACTGTCAGCGGTGCCACTGAACATGGTTTATTTTAACATGGAACAGGAACATAAGGGCTGCATATGAAACATGTCGTGCTCGTCTAAAACAAATCAAAGGCTTGCTAGCTTCCACACGCTGAAGCTGAAGCAACTCAAATCTCTCACCAGCAAAACACCTCGTCAGTTAAACGCCATTTTACGTTTCATTACGATACAGTATTTATTATCGTTATAGTTACTATTTCAGCGATTAGATACAATATAAATTATATTTGATGCAACTTTACATTTCCATAACTTTTCCAGGGGCTGGAATTAGCATTTTGACTTTCCATAACTTTTCCAGGGGCTGGAATTAGCATTTTGAATTTCCATAACTTTTCCAGGGGCTGGAATTAGCATTTTGAATTTCCATAACTTTTCCAGGGGCTGGAATTAGCATTTTGACTTTCCATAACTTTTCCAGGGGCTGGAATTAGCATTTTGACTTTCCATGACTTTTCCAGGTTTGTAATGACCGTACGAACCCTGTGTATAGATTCAAGTGTGTGTAAATGGTCTGCAAAGGCTACTACTTCAGCAACTTCCACCACTACCCATTATAAAATACCACAAGAGACGCACACGGTGAGTGGAAACCAGCGGTGTGGGATCAACGGGGACCTACAGTTCAATACTATCGATGACACTCGGATCGATCACTAATTGGCTGCATTTGTCGACCGATCGGCGTCTGATCGTATAATTGTACAATCTCTCCTCTCCATCAGTCCGAGTGTCGATGAGTGGAGCAGCAGGACGATGGGCTGAGAGACGTTGATATTCAGGAGTTTTCAAATAAACGAGCTAAAAAAGACCTGCTGTGTTTTCACTGAAGTAAAGAAAGGCTAAAACTCGGACTACTTTAAATCCAGACTGAAGACTTTTCTTTTTCCGCTGCTTTTAATTGAACTATTCACATCTTAAACTGCACTGTAACTTTTATCCATGTTTATTTTATTATCTTTTTAATGACTATTTTTAAATGCATTTTCTGAATGTCTTTCGTTTTTTGTAAAGCACTTTGAATTGCCTCGTGTTGAAAGGCGCTGTATAAATAAACTTGCGTTGCCTAATGAAACGAGATGATCGGCGGCTCCGGCTCAATAGCAGTAATACGCTTTAGAAGATGGCGCTGTTTGGGTTTACTGTAATTACCTATTGATCCCAGAGAGTCAGATATTCTTTGTTTTGAACCGTGCTAAAAGTTCATGTCGAGTTAATCAAGTGTTCTGTGAAAAGACACCAAAGAAGAGTTGGAACCAACAGAGAGAATCCTGTCTGATGAAAAGTCTCCCACCCAACAGTGAGCTCAAAGGATGGAAATGTGTGGAGGCCATGAAGAGAAAAGGGAAGAATCCACACCACGTGCTTATGTAGTTCCCTTTCCACCAAAGCAGACCTTTTGCCGACTTGTCTGGCATATTAAAAAAAGACAAAATGTTATACTTGGGTGGATCTGAGAGAAGAAGGGAAGCACAGCGCAGGATGTGGTTGCACGAGTGCTGGAGGCATCCATTTGTCCTGCAGGGGAACAGAGTATCCAATGGTCCTTAGATTTGATTGGCTTAAACACTTCCAATGACAATCAAGTTACTTTTCCTTCATAATTTTGTAGTGGGTACAACTACACTTCAAGAAGAGGTCATTCTAGTTCTTAGAGAATCCTTAAAAACAAAATGGTTTGTTTGTAGCCTTTATTTACAGTAATGTAAGCCTTTATTTATAGTACTGTAACTTTTGTGCTTAAGCATGACTTCGCTTTCAATATCCTAGCTTAGAAGCATCCATTGCTTTCACGTCGTTGCAGAACAGTTTGGAAACCATTGAAAGGTGAAACCGAGGTAAAAATATGTTCCATCAAGTTCGGACATTTTCCTCAGTCAAAACATTTGGTTACCGTCACATGGGCTGCTCAAAATAAGTTCCTATTTGCGATCTGGGGCACTATTTTTACCCTGTGCTGTTTTATTTATATACTTGTTCATCCGATTTAACAAAGTTCAGAACTGTAAAGTGCCCTAAGAAATTCTAAAAACGTCTATGGCACATACACACGTTTGAACTAGTATTGCATATTTTGAATCTGCTATTTGACTACAAAGGGTTAACAATGCACAACATCATAACTGGTAAACACGTGGTTAGGACAGCGAGAAGGTGACATCTTAGCAGAAACAGATATTACAATGTGCAGTTACACAAACAAGCCAAAGTGCAGTAAGTGCTCCCTGGTCGGGTACATATCGACCCCTTCTGGCATCGGACTTAAATACTCGAATGCACCGATAAAGAAGACAATCTCCGCTTACAATTGCATTACAAAGCAATAACCAGAACACAAGATGTTTACTTTGACTGATTAACTGTCAACAGGAGGTGTGTTTAAACCAATCAGCGAATGCAATACAACGTGTATGCATGCCCCATGGGAAAGCACACTAATTCAAATAAATAAAAATCTGGCACGACCCCACCTTCCCTTACCTGGAGGCATTTCCAACAGAAAGCCAAACAACAAATCCACTAAAAGCCAATCCTAATAGACTGGATACATGGAAGGTGGAAAACATCTCATCAATCCTATAGTATGCTTTCAAAGTGATCAATAGTAATTCAATGGGTTACATCTCCAATGGTTTAACACACAATGTGTCCTTAACATACCATAATAACATATTAAAGGCTTGCAAAGAACATTGTATCCGACCCCAATAGTGTCCTGATTTCCTGTCGTGTGTTTTATAGGGTTGTGTGCAAAGGCTAACATCCCCGTTTCTCTCCCACATCGGCTAGTGCTCCAACACATTGTACGTGATAGGCTAAAGGGCGGGACATCCCTAAGCGGTTGACCAATCGCAACAGAGTCGGCCAGCTAACCAATCAGAGCAGACTGGGCTCTGGTTTCAGACAGAGGGTGGTTCTCAATGTAGAGGACGGTTGCTTGGTAGCACATATCTTCCGAGTCACTTGCTTCAGAAGCGAGGCGAGAATACGTCCTGGCATTCGGAAAACGAGGAGTGGGACAGGCGAGCAGGTGTGCGTCATATGAGAGGCCCCGCCAATTTGGGAAAATGGCCCGTGCGCAAAGCATTGTGGGGATTTTAAGACCGCGGAGTCTACACATGTGCAGCCTCGAAATTTCTCCAAACGAAGTACCCCGGGCTCGGTAGAATTCCAAGTATGCTGGACATTGGAACAGTCCTTCGGCGGCACTCGATGACGCAGTATGCTTGAAATAGTGGCTCTGGAGCAGCCTTACTCGACATGGAGAATATGAGGAAAGAGGTGCTGCAGCAGTATGAGAAAAATAAAGAGCATGGAGACAAAATACAAATATGAACCTGAAAATAGGCGTCACCCGTCGTCTTTAATCTAGCCCTGATCCACTCCAAAATCCACATATGTACGTCGCGTCGACATGAAGAGATATCTAAGGAAGCAATCTGGCAAAGTGACAGTTTGAAATGCTCCCGCTCGTCCTCAGCTATAATCTGTTGCTATGGCAGGCTCTCGTCAGTTTGACTTATCTCTGCTTTATCCGGCAGCAGGTTTGCACGCGCCCCGTATTCCCCGTCATGCGACTGAACGCGGTTACTGGTCGGAGCGTTAAGGCAGGGAGAGGAAGTGGTGGGCTGCTCTTCAGGGTCCTGATGACGGGGCTGTGGAGGAAGACAGCGGGGGTGCCAATTAAGCTGCAGCATAATTGAAGCGTGTGCTGAGCTGTTTACACACTGCTGGCAGCGGAGTGGGAGGACTGCGTGGAGACGGAAGGGAGACGCATATGCTGCGTTCACGTCACACGGGAGAAAGCTGCCAGAACACGCGTTCATGTGAAGCGATAAAGAGGTCGTTACCGGGGTTTCCTGTTCAATGTGCTTTATTATGTCAAGACCGTATCGACTCGTGTCTAGTCTAACGTTTCTGCTTCAGAGATGTGCACAACATATCTTTGTAGCGATGTTCACAATTTAAGACAACTCGATTATTGGGTTTAATCTGAGATCTGTAAAATGAAGTTTCTCCAAAAGGAAATGGTGGAAAAGCACCGACTTCTCAAATGAATTAAACATTAAAAAACTAGGTCTACTCAGAAGCCCCATTCCTTTGTACAATTTACAACATTTGATTTAAATTGCCTTACATCTTTTATTTAAAACTTAATATATTCCAGGGATCCACCAATAGTAAAATAGGTAAATACTTAGTTTAGTTTTTGCTATGTTCGTAAAATGTAAACTTCTTAAATGCTGTGTGTGAGGGACATGAGCTCAAAGCTACATCTGGCACCGTTACGCTCGACAGTTGAATGTTTTAAATGTTCATTACTGTGCGTTGTCCCGGCCAAATAAACGAATACAAAAAAACAGTATTGGGGTATTCGAAGAAAATAATGATAACATTTGATCAATGCCATCAAAACAGACCATGTGCCCCCATTCCTACTGATGAGACACAGAAAGGAAAATAACGGTTATTTTCATCAATAAATAGAAATGCGTCATCGGCAGCAGCGGAGGGCGTGATTCGCAAGTTGAACACTGAATTTGAGTCACACATACTGGGCAGGAAGGCAGGAAGGAAGACTTTAAATCCAGCAGAGAACTTGGCAGGTCAGAGGTCGTTAGTGTGAGACCACATGCTTCCTCAAAAGCAGGAAACCCCAGAGAGTATTAGTAGAGTGGAAGTGAGGTTATTTGGCTCGTTCCTTCTCCGGCTCTTACTGTTTAATCTCCTTGACCTTTGCCCTTTCGGCCGCAGCGTGAGCCTTGTCATATGTCTTCCTGCGGGAGAGCGGCGACGGCTCCGGCGCTCGCCTCTCCACTGACGAAGATCTGGAGCCGTTACTGCTCGTTTCATAAAGTTACCCACAGACAACACAAAGACAGTACACAAAGAAATAATGATAAAACAACAGGGTGATGAGAAACAAGGTCCATAATGATGAAGGGATGCGGAACACACACACGTTACCTGCAGGCCCAACACTCGGGTGCTTCTCCGCAGAGCTCATGTCTAATGTGCTACGCTGTGATAGTTTACTTGATCCCTGTTAGCAAGGCTTCTTCTTTTCATACAAGTCAATGTGCACTTGGTGTGAAGCGAGTAAAAGCAGTCCGGTTAGTTAGTTACTTTGAATTTAAAAGGGCAGATTTAGCAGGTATGAAGGTATGGCCGTCTGATGTAAGGATGCTCATGAATAATGTGAAACCAAAATGAGCTAAAGCAGAGCAGCAACATCAAACATGCATGAAGGAGGGAGGAAGGGAGGAAGGAAGGAAGGAAGTAAGGGAGGAAGGAAGGGAGGGAGCAAGGAAGGGAGGGAGGAAGGAAGGGAGGGAGGGAGGGAGGAAGGGAGGAAGGAAGGAAGGAAGGAAGGGAGGGAGGGAGGAAGGAAGGAAGGAAGGAAGGGAGGAATGAAGGGAGGGAGGAAGGAAGGGAGGGAGTGAGGGAGGAAGGAAGGAAGGAAGGGAGGGAGGGAGGAAGGAAGGGAGGGAGGAAGGGAGGAAGGGAGGAAGGGAGGGAGGGAGAAAGGAGGGAGGAAGGGAGGGAGGGAGGGAGGGAGGAAGGGGTGATTATTGAGTTAGAGACAGAGTGCCGGGCCTGGACTTACATGCTGCCCATTTTAGAGGGAAAGCCTGGGGAGAGAGCGCTGTAGTCCCTGACTGAGGAGCCAGACGTCTCCATGTCCCCCCCCCCATCCGGAGTTTCTGCTAACGGCAGCATCGGGGCGGTGAAGTCTGAGGGGGGGGCGTCGGGGGCGGAGTCACTGTTGGCGTACAGCAGCTCCATCTGGGTGGTGGTCCTCCTGCGAGCCTGAGGAGCCCAGAGCAGAGGACATGAAGACAGGAAGTAGGGAGAGCTGATGCGTGCAGGAGGTCAGGATGGAAGTGTTACCTTGCCGCGTGTTTTAGTCTCTCCGCAGAGCTTCATGAGGTCGGATGACATCGTGCTGCGAGGAGGGGAGGAGGGCGTTTTGTAAAACACACAAAGCACATATAACATTGTTTTGAATAATATCCGATTAAATAACCCACATTTGGATTTGTTTTCATTAAAGCAAAGCATTACACAAGTTTGATGTGAAATATAATATCAAAAAAAGTACATTTACAAAAGAATAGAAGATATCCACCCACTGATTGATATATTACAGTACACACTAATATACTCCAACATAGAGATGAACAACTAATCACTTAAAATAAGCAAAACATAAAATACAATTTTTTTAAATAATGCAACATCAAATAAGATTTATAAAATTAGGGGAAACAAAATTAAACATAAATATATGTAAAAAATGATGTAACATAACATCAAAAAAAGGTAAAACATTACAATTAAAGATTTACACAATAAAATAACATTTACATGCAAACATAAATATATAAAAATCCCCATGAGATTAACATAAACACAAAACGAGACATACTTGCCTATACCGTATATATATACATATCAGCATAAAATAATGGTGCTAAGTATTATATAAAATATTGTATGACACATAAATGAATGAACTCACTTTCCGTCAGCAGACGGGCTCTGTGCCGACTCGTCGCTGCTGCTATCGTCCCCGTTTTCTGTCAAAAACAGGTTCATAAATCAAGTTAGAGTTGAGAGGAAACGCTCTTCGCTGAAGAAATGACTTTCTAAAACTGTTCTTAGCTAAAACACTTATTATTGCTAACTTTCCCTTAAGGGAGAGGTTCTTTTTCTTTAAAGACAGCTGCGTTTAATGGGTGTAGAAAAGGTGATCAAGGGAAGCTGATGAGGTCGATGTCAGCGGGGCGTCATGCTGTTTAATCGAGACTCGGCCCTCACTGAGCTCAATGGGGTCAGATGGGAGGAAAAGGTCAGAGGTCAGCAAGGCATGGGAGGTTCTACAGAGACAGGTATACATGAGACAACAGGGTGGAGGAGTGAGAGTCGTTAGTCCGACGCTCCTGATGGGGGTCAGCTGACCTACAGGGTGTGGGAGCTAACACATCCATGTTGAAGGCTTCCTGTGGGGTCCTGGGCTAGCAGGGGGCTAAAGCATGGAGGCTCTGGATGAGGATCCTCATCGGTCTTATTCACTGCTTTTGGTGTATTTTGTGGCGGAAGTACAGCGCCACTTACAGGCCCGGCATATGTACTACAGCGTCTCCAGCGGTTTCGAGCGGTTTAGTTTGGACGGAAGTCTTTTTGGATATCGACTTCGGTTCGAAATCGGTTTCGTTTCCATTTCGTCCTGCTGGTGTTTACCCAGAGACAATAGTGAATTATGTCCTTAGAGACACACAAAAAATGACACTAAGGGTTTTTCTTTTGTTAATTAAAGTTACTTCCATTATTTTCCGTCAAAGAGAGGATGATTCAGCTACGGTTATGGAAATGTTAACAGGCAACTTGGGGTTCGACATCTTGACTGCAGGGGGTGGGATTGAACCCACACAGAACCGCCGATTAAAGGACGACAGTTCCCGTTTTTTTTTGCTGGAAAGAGGGGAGTTCCTGCAGAAGCTTGTTGGTGAATTATTTGCACTCAACACCATAAAGAAGCAGCCTCATTTAGCTGAGAGTCTTCACTACAGATGGAGACCACTAAGTGGGATGAAGAGGGGGTGTGTAGGGGTCAGTTTGGAATTGGGCCGCAGTGTATCCAGAGGGGAAGGGGAAGGTGGAGGACAGATGGAGGGAAGCCTTGGTTGCATTGCACCTCATGCACCTGTTCCATGTTACGTTCAGTTAGTCTTGTGCAACGGGAAAAGGAACCATGCATTCATAGACACAGAGGAATCTAATGTGGGTCACTTACCAGCCGGGATGTTACCTAGCTCTGTGAAAACATAAGGAAACAAAAGAAAAAGAAAAAAGGAAAACGTGGGGGAACAGAAACAAAGGCGATGCACAAATCAAAAACACTGTCCCCCATAATTCTCTAAAAACAAAAACAAAATAAAGTGCAGCTACTGTAAACGAAGCATCCAACTGAACAGAAGCTGGGAAACATCTCGTCGTAAGAGTTTCAATAACATGTACCCAAAGGATAACACTTTTAAGATCTGTTTTATAGCAATGTGATTATTAGCCAGTTGTATAATAGATAGGCCAGCTTCTATTCAGCAGAAGGCAACAGGCAGAGCATGTCAAGACCCATCATGCATCTGACCAGTAACCCAGTCCACTTCCTGGAAGCCCAACATCGTTATAACAGATGCACGTTTAGTGGCAGATTCACATGGAAAAGGAAAACCATAATAATCTATAAATAACATCTGGTACTTCCAGGAGGTGGGCGGGGTTAAACCAGAGTCTGGTCCGTGTCTTGGGTCCACGTTCTCACTCCAATCAGAACCGTAACACATGCAGCGGTTACCTTGCAGGGCGTTCCCCAGCAGGGCGTCCAGCTCCGGGTTGAACTCGGCCTTCTCCTTCAGCATGTGGAAGAGCAGCTGGTTCTGGGTGGCGCTGGTGATCTCCGTCTGCTTCAGCCGGCCCTCCATCACCTTCACCTGGGACTCCCTCTGGGACGCCTGCAGGCCCTGAGCAGGTCAGGCACAAACACATGGTGCACTGTTGGCTGTTTGTATGACAGTTAACACTTTCATCTCTGCGGTTCTGAATACATGGAAATGGGCATGAGTGCATGTTCACGCTAAGGCAGACAGTCACATTAAGCCGATGCGTCCTAGTTAACGTTGGCAGCTGTTATACAGTGCATGGGACACCGTGTGGGGCTCTGGTGCCTCCTCGAGTGTGAGGTTTTGATATGGAATATTTTTCAGCAGTTCCTGACAGAATGTAAAATTGCCAGGTTTGGGCAAAACAAAACAAAATCAGGCAATGAGAGGTGTTGATATACACCTACGTTTCTTTGTATTCAAGTTTGTTTTGAAGCAGCCGTAAGGACACACGACGATACACGGATGTTATTATTCCTATTAATACTTGCTGGTACCTTGCTGATTGCCATCGTCATGAAGTGATCCAACAGAAACCGAGTTTCATTCAGAGTACAGGAGCCGATCACTGCGGAGATATCCACGGTGTCGCCCTCCTCCTGAAAACAGTCACTCAATTAGGAAACGGCATCAATTAATAAAAAAAGACTTTCGTTTGTTTAAAATAAGAATAAGGTAAAAGTTTGGCCCGTTATAAACTCCACTCAAACTAAGCTGTTCAAGGGTTTAAAGGTAGCATGAAGGAAAAGGCATTAATAGTAAGTAAATAAACTGCCAAATATATATTGAAACATCAAACCTTTAGGCCTTTCTCACCTTGGCTTCCTCCATCTGCATGATGTTGGCCTGGCAGTCTGCGATGCTGTCGTTGATGTAGTCGATGTTGGCCGTCAGTGCGTCCACCTCCTCGTTGATGGGCAGCACCGCCTTCTCCACCTCCGGACCCTCCCTCGACAGACGCTCCCTCTTCCGGATCACCTTCTCCTTACGCTTGGTTAGCTCCTCTCGTTGCTATGGACACACACAAAACAAAACGGATTTCAGTTTTTAGTCATTTTTAGATCAGAATTAGAATTAGAAGTGTATTGCCAGGTAAGTTTACACATACAAGGAATTTGCTTTGGTAGAAAAACAATCAAAAAATAAATTAAGTATAAAAAATAAAGATAGTAAAAAATAAGATGGAACATGGTTAATGTTAATTCAAGAATCAAAGGTTTTGTGAGAAAATGCAAAACAATTACAGCGTAGTTGTTGGAAGTCTCAAGTCCCAGGCTTCTCCTTAAAGGTGTGTCGATACATAAATCACAACACATAAAATAGTGCAATAAAAACTGTTTACATCTTCCAAACACTTCTAAAACCTCTCTAATTCCAGATTATGTTTTTACAGGGTATACGCGGGAATCTTGAAGTCAAATGTAATTCCTTTTAAGACCTTTTTTAAGACCCTTTCCATACGTTTTAAGACCTCATCGCCACTTTGAGTTCTAACCGGTTACCTTGGCGACACACTTTACCTCACATTGACTATATACAGTATTGACTGTCCTTCCTCCTTATCTTCCAACCATTTGGCGGCAGACTTGCATTTCCCCATAACGATGTTGCCTAGCAACCGGCGTAAACGGACCTTCCCGCGCTATCAAGCAGTGAGCGTGCGATGTCCTGTTCAGATGACGTCAAATCCAACGGGATGCCATCAATAAACTCCACAGAATCACACGACACACCTACGCCATGATTACATTCAGGCAGACTGCAGAACACAACCTCTCTGGACACTTTATATACTTATTGAAAACAAGATACAAAATGTAACACCTTGGAAAATACCTTTAATACTTTTTTTAATAGCCTTTATTTTCGCTAAATTGATTTATCAACTTTTAATACTCTTTAAGACCCCCGCGGACCCCCTGATTTATGTTTTGAAGATGGAGGGGATTTTTGGTTTACACAATTCAACTCATCATCCTACTTTAACACTGTAATATAACGCTATATCTAGAGAGATCAATAATATATGATCCAGACATTTTAGAATATACCTTGAGGAGGCGGTTCATGTCGGCCTCCATGTTGGAGATGGTCATCCTCTGCATGATGACGTCGGTGATCCTCCGCTCCAGCGACTGCCACTTGTTGCGAGCGATCCTGGTGGACAAGATCCCCGAGCGCCGGTAGGAAGTCCTGCAGCATGGATTCAACACGTTTAAGCAAATCAATCATGTAAATGATCTGATTCACACGGTTCAGTTGCAGCGTCCTGATGATATCTTAAACTTAAAATCCAACATATTAATGGCGAGGAAAACATCTTTAAAGTACGTTTTCCTCGCCGAAGACACAGCAACTAATGCTGTACCCTGTTTAGGGGGACATGACAATGAGGCCTGTATTAAACACCAGTTCCTTTGAGTCCTATTGCTCTAATACTAACTAAGTAAAATACTTATAGAACAGCACAATGGGCTTTCGAGTTATATAACATAAGTTTAGATTAAAAGAGTACATTTTTTATCTTTTCAAAAAGGAGATAATTACAGCAAAGCCTTCATGGCAGACATATTCTTTCTGTGCTTCAATAAGGATATTTGTTTCATTACTTGATTATATCATATTTAAAACGCAATAATTAAAACGCTTGTTGTATTATAACCATTGATTGGACATGTTGGAAAGACAAAACCATTATAAAGCAAATTCCCTGATTTGGTATTCAAACTGATTCTGACTCGAATGGAAATGATAATATGTTTTTTGCGATAACTTAAATTATGTTAAAACAAATCTAAAAACTAAAACGGATTCTAGGGAATGTTACATTTTTGAGGATTTCACATCCCAGTGATAGCGCAGGTGTTGAGTGTCGTGCCCGCATGCCACAGGGAGAAAACCTGGCCTTTTTTGGCTCCACAAAAACAAACTATATTTAGTCTCCCCCCCCCTTTTTTTCGGTTTCGCTCTCAGACCCACCGCATGCCGTTGGGAGCAGCGTTGCCGGAGGAGTACAGGCGTCCAGATGGAGGTCTGTAGCTGGAGTCCTGCACCGGGTCAGACAGGAACTTCCTCACCACCTTCCCTGAGGTGGGCCGGGCCTGCCTCCTCAGAGCTGTCACCTGAGAGAGAGAGAGAGAGCGGTAAAAGCAAAATACATGTATAACAGCATCCATAATGAATCTCTACATACACAACGTAGAACAGGGTTTCTCAAATAGATAGGTAGTAAAGTTTAGAGGAAATAAATGTCGTTTAATATTAAATATTCTTATTTTGTCAATACAATTTGAAGCTAGCCGAAACATTGAAGTGCAGAAAATGCAATTCAATTCAGTATTTTCTTTTCCCAGTGTGTCCGGGAAGCTAGTTGTGACATTTAATGACAGATTAAATGTCATAACTTTACATGAGATTACGTATCTGCATTAAACTGGTGATTTGATCCAAAGCCACTTACAATAAGTGCAATAAACCATCAGCAGGTAAACTAGCTTTAACTTGCCAAACATTTTACTACAACTTTATTTTCATTTTAAATCTTTAGAGGAAAACTGTCCTCTGTCAACAGAAATAAGTGATACATACGGTAAGCCCATGTTCTCACTGAATTGTCTTTGTGCAACTCGTCAAAAAGATGCAGCTCAAGGCATTATTATGATTACAATGTGGTCTTAGTGTTATGGGGAGATTAACACTTTGACATGAATTTTGTGATATATTCAAAAAAGTTGTTAGTAAAAATAAATACCTAAGTAAGTAAAGTGTATTTATAAAGCGCTTTTCACAGAAGTCACAACGTGCTTGACAAAACAATAAGGCATCCATATAGGAGGCGAACAATGATCAATGAACCCACATGTTAACAAGTCATAAAAGCACCTGAGCATCATTTAAGACACAATAAAACAAAACTTACGAACGAAATTTAAAACAAACAAAAATAAAAACATAGTATTAAATGGAATAAGACCAAGCACACCGGTTACCCAGACGCCTGAGCAAACAGGAATGTCTTTAAAATAGGAACAAGGCCTGATTGATGGTGCAGCTGTGTATTGCACCTCTTTATTAAGGCTTTTTTATTTGTTATGTAAAATGGTTTGCACTTGTTCTGAGATATTTGTCTAAAAAAATATGTAAAATGTGGAACATTATCAAAAAAGGTTTGAAGAACACTGACGGAGCGTCCACACGACAGCTTCAAAAAAAGCTTGGAGCTGGGCGTGTCTGAAGCTTGGGGATTTTATTCGAGCAACGCGACCAACAACCAATCACACGAATCTCCCGCCCCCGACATACAAAGCAAAAAACCCCGGGGATTCTATGAGAGTAATATATATATATATATATATAAACTCCCCAAACAAGCGAAAACCTACCAGTTTCCCCCACTGCCACCTCCCTCCATGCCTGGTTCCTCCGGTTTGTATCCCGGTAGGTGAAGAGGGTCTGGTCATACAAAACCGGGTGATCTGCTACGGCGATAATTAGTTTCTCCTCCAACTTTTTTTGAAATATAGAAATGAACGGCGGGATATCTCTCCCAGCTTAGACGCGGTTTGATTGGCTACGGGCTTGAGCTGTCATATTTTCAGAAACGGGATTTGATTGGCTGGCGCTGGCTACTCCGGCGTCTCCAGCATCAGAAGTTGAACTTCTGATGCTGGAGACGCCGGAGACGGACCGCTATGATACCCACAATTCAGTTCGGTGAAAAGCCAGGCAGCGTGACGTCACCCCATTCAAAGTGAATGGGCAGACGCGTTGGAAACCGTTTTTGAAGCTGTCGAAGCTGTAGTGTGGACGGCCCGTGATATGTGTCTCACCTCCTCAGTCTTCCTCCTCAGGATCAGCTCCTGCTGCCTCTTCTGAGCCTCCAGCAACTTCAGCTGGTGCTGTAACACAATCAGTGTTTCACAGGTTAGACGAGGAGATCACAACGTGCGGCTCAGATTGATTAAGATGCCATTAAAGCAGACTGATATGTCGAGGGAACCCCCGGCGACGGTCGCTAACCTCCTGCTTGCGCTGGTCTTTCTTTAGCGTGGCGATTTCTCGGTTTCTGCGAGACTCGTTCATCCTGTTCTTCTCCTGCTGCTCCTTCATCTGCTTCATGAGACGCACCTGCAACACATGGGAGAAACATTCATATTATATAATACGCAAATATCTTGAAAGGGCCTCCATATTCAGATGAAAGTTCTTGTTGCAGCCAATTTGATGTATTTTAATGTTGTATATGAAGGTGCTGTGATACTACTGAATTGACCTGGGCGTAGGCGGGGACTCAGGGTACAGCATTAGGGATTGGGAATCACCTGAGGGAAGCCACACAGTTTTTCAACCGTGCGTGTTTTCGCTTATTTTGAGTTAATTTCGGTTTATTTCTTTATCACAGTTAGTTGTTCAGTTAAACAGCCGGCTCTTGTTTTGCTGTCATCATCCTGCAATCCAAATAAGCATCTTAAAAGGCACTCGAAGAGAAGACCTGATTTGCTGTCAACACCACGCGTCTGGAAAAGCTTCACACCATATCCGTCACTGGCAAATATTTGTTGTTCGGTTGCCTTTACAGTTCTCATTTGGAGCCTTTCTTAAATCCTACCTCTTGACGTTGTCCTTGTTGTTTGACTACGAGTGAGGTCTACTTTCATTAGTTTAGGTCGTTTCACAGAGACGGGGAAGTGGAGATTTACAGGAAAGATAGTTGAGTCACATGGCAGAAAATAAACTTCAGTGAAACATTTCTGATGCATCCCTAAGTTGATAAACAATATGGCAACCTTTGTTTTATTCCTATTAGAAGACGGTACTCTCAAGCACACTAAATGATGTTACTATCAAAACAAGAGACCTCAGATCTCCACCAGAGTATTATCACCATAGGCAAGTTTATTGATATAGCCCCTTTCAACACAGGCCATTCAAAGTGCTTTGCAGAAAGGAAAGACATTAAGAACATGGCTTTAAAGCACACGCTACTGTCTGAGATAAGCCCACCTTGGTCTTCTTCATCTCGGCCACGTCCATCTGCAGCTTCTTCATCTGCTTCTCGTACTGCGACTGGTTCTTCAGCAGCCGGGCGTGCTCCTTCTGCGCCGACTGCAGCTTCTGCAGCTCCTTGTTCATCACGCTCAGCTTCTTCTCGTACTCCGTCTTGATCTTTCGAGACTTCTCGTCTGTGCCCGATTCCACTGTGTCTGAAAGTGAGCAACACAAAGATCCTAAAGAACTGGTCTTCCTTAGTTTAGTTTAGTCTATTAGTTTAATTTATTTATTTTTTCCGAGCGTGTAAAACCAAAGAAAATACAAATGAAACAAAAGATGATACAGACATGATACAGTACTATACAAATGAATGCAATAACTAAACGAAATATTTAAATAATAATTGAATAATCTGTAGTATCATTGTCTGATAACAATAAACACAACTTTAGCTAATTACACGTCTGAAAAGGGGTCGGAAGAGTTTTACACTTATTTAATCCGACCCCTTCTCCCTTTTTTTTTACATCTTATATTTAATATATTCCTTCAAATGACAATGCAGCAAATAATGCTGTAAGACATATACATTACACAATCATGTTCATTGGGAAGAGACATTGCGTTGAGACATTGCGTTGTTCATACAAACACGTGTCCTGTAATCATTTGAAACAGAAACCTAGACCTCCAGAAAATGTTTCTTTTGTGATTTATTTTTTTAATAAGACGAGCTGAAACTCCTCCACGCTCTGATCCATTAGTGCTGCTAAATATAAACTGTCATGTCTGTCTGCCGGCGGAGAGATCTCACTTTAAAGGATCCTCTGAACAACATGAAGTCTCCTTCATTAGTACGGAAGAAAATCTGCTATCAGACGTAAGGCTAAGTTATACAATCTTTCAAATCAAAGCAGGACAAGCCAGAATGTAAATATCCTGTCATGCATTAGGATGTGTTCGTAATATCTGTCTCTTACTGAAATAAACTCGTCAAAAGGCACAGACATTATACGCCAGACACACATTTTGTTGAGTGTTTTTATCCAAGCTGCCTGATCAAGAGTGGGTTCAAGTATTTTTAGAGGATGAATCGACACTTTTCTTCCCACTGTGCAAAACATTAGTAAAAGTCTGCTCTGATTGGTTAGCTGGCTGGCTCTATTGTGATTGGTCAACCGCTTAGAGATGTGCCCACCCCTTAGCCTATCACGTACAATGTGTTGGAGCGCTAAGCCAATAGAAGCACAAGTGTTACATAGTGATGTCATGATGTTACAGAAGTAAACAAAAGAGTCCAATGGAGAAAAACAGCAGAAGAGACGTGTGACAGGAAGCTAAATGGTTTGAATATGAATGTTCGTCTTGTTTGTTTTTTTGAATTTTTTGATGGCACCTTGAAATGAAAAGGAGCAGCTCTGATCTCATTGTACCTGTATAATGACAATAAAGGATTATATACTATACATGAACATTTCTCTCCCTGTGATACAGGACTTACTAATTTACACGCACAGAAACCCATATTACACCCTACAGGAAAGGGAAAACCCCCTGGAAGCATGATAGTGGTCTTTCAGTCAAAGTTAAAATGCTCTTCCTCTGAGTCCCCTCCCAGGTCTTACTCATGTTCTGCAGCACCTTGTCCCTCTCCAGCTGCGTGTCTCTGATCTTGCACTGCAGCATCATGAGCTTCTGCTCGTACTGCTGCTTCAGAGTGTGAAGCCGCCGCTGGCTGTTCTCCAGCTCGTCGATCAGCTTCTGCTTGATGGCGATCTCACAGGTGATGTTGGCCAGGTCCGCCTGGAAGTTATCTGAGGTACACATCAAATCAGTTTAATTATATATACACAATGTACAACAATATCTTTTTTTTTGTATTACTGCCGATTCTATTTCTATGTAAATACTGTTATATTTTACTATATATTTTTATCTATCTGTGCTTTGTGCTGTTTTACTTTTATTTATGCACCACGACATCAAGTCAAATTCCTCGTCAACCATGGATGTATAATAAGAACTGGATACAGCGTGGGAGGCGGGGCCTCGTTCATTCCTATGAGAGTTGCTCATTGGCGCATGAAGACAAAATGGCCCACATTTTGAGAGAGCGAAACGTAACGAAAGTATTCATATAATCATATAATCCGTTCTTATTGTGCATCCATGAGTAAAGGTAAAACTCATGTAGTACTGAACACGTAACATGAACGTGCCGGGCGGCGCGGTCCCGTGGGTTAGATGCGCGTTCATAATGCCGATGGAAATAACTCTCAGAATAACGTTATTAGCACATTTTACAACTTGAGGACCGGATGTTTTTAATAAGGGCTTTACCAGTGTTCATACTGGGTAGTTTATTTCGTTAAAAAAAGGATCCAACGATTTACAGACGTCTCTTTCCCGATGTTAGTCAATGGGAAAAAGTGTTTCCGGGCCCAGCGACTGATACGGAAGTGTAGTACCGGCGTTTGGCCACAACGAATATTTTCCTCAGAGTCCGGCGTCTGATATCGTTTTCTGTGTTAGAAGATTCTATTAAATGAATTGTATACTAGCATGATATACAGCTAGAGCCAATCGGTCTTTTGACGTAGTATGGTCCTAATCCTAGGCTAGCCAGGCTGCCTGTCAAGTGTAGGCTGTACTCACAGTACTGTTAGTCTATCATGTCTATATGATGACTGTAGTGTACACATTCGACACGGTGTACCGGATTATCGGATGACTAGGCCTCCGGTCGCCTCATCGACAAGCAATAAATGGCGTTGTACACAATGGTACAGGCTAATGATGCATTCAATCAGCCAGAAAACATAATAAAATACTCGTGCCTCGTCCAATGTTTGTGCCCGTCTTCCTTTGTTTTCGTCATCACCCGAAGATTCCCGAAGTATTTCGTTTCATTGAGAGGGCGTGGTCGGGAGCAGTACAATTGAAAATAAAATGAAACTAGGCGCATGAAATTTAAAAAAATGGTTTATTATGCTTATTTTTAATAAAAAATACATAAATTAAACCCAAAATTCGTGGATTTCCACTATCCCTTTAAGTGAAGCTCCCCTTTGGAATGATTTGATCTCATAATAATAGTAGGTAGGCCTATGCTATAAATTGATGGTTGTGTTTCTGCAAAATGCTGTCTGTATGTGTAAACAGTATTTATTTGTTTGAATATGTTAACATTTTTATCGTTTAACACAGTGGATACAAATAGTATTTACAAACGTACACATAATCAATATATAAAATAACAATTATTGTTTTGTTTTTGGAAGTTTCAAGATGTTTTTTAAATTACATGACGATTTGGAACTACTTTACTTTAAATAATCTTTTGTCCCTTAAGATGTTCATTGATAACAACCTATAGGCTGTAGCTGTGGTGCATATGAAAATAAAGCACTTGAATCTTGAATAATAGTACATGTTACAAAAAGATGACCTAGCACTAAAACAAATGCAACATCCAAAGGAATCGCTCCTAATCTGGCATTTAGCAGTGTTCTTTAATACATATTGGGTGAATTAAAACAACTGATCAGCTCTAAATGCATCTGAGAAAGTCACTGAAACATTCTGTATGTGCTGCTGGTTGAAGATGGAAGTGTTTAGTCAGATGTGAGCAAACAGCTCCCCCTGGTGGAGAGTCAGCACCGTTTAAAGTAACAAAGTGAGAGACTGATCGTACCTTTTTCATCCGATTCAGAGTCAGAATCATCGGAGCTCTCCTCCACCTCCATCTCCTCTTCGTCCTCCTCCTCTTCCTCGTCTCCTTCCTCGTGGTCGCTGCCTTCCTGGCCCTCCTGAACAATAACATGTTTCATATCTGAAGGCTCTCACTTTTAATGTACTGCAATGTAAAGATGAAAAAATAGGAAGTCATTCATACAATTTCTGCTTCCTCGTGGCCTCGCTCAGTCATCTCCTTCTCGGTTCCTTTCTCCTGCTCGTTGTCAGGAATTTCCTCCTTGTTGGCGCTGAAAGAGTCGGATAGAAATGAAAATCAGAAACTTTATTGATCGACTGATCAGAACACAAACGGGTGTTGTGACACATTTTGCAAATCATTTCTTGTCGTTTTTTTTTGTCGGCAGATGTTTAGCAAACAACTCATAGAAACACTGTCTTTCCAGCAAACCAACTGTTTTCACCATTTTGTAGCAATAAAGCTACTACATATTCACGACTCCATTTGCTGTGATATATTTGAGGAGAAAATGCCTTGTAACCGATAAACAGAGATGAGACTTGTTGAGCTTGTTTGTGGAAAAGACAGTGTGTATGTCTTAACAAAGGAAGGAGGCAGCATACGCTAAAAAGCATGAAGGGGAAAATCATAAAAGTGATTAAACTCAGATCTGTTGGATAAAACATGTATCCAAACCGAGAGGGTTAGGGATGTTTCACACACACTGCTGGATAAGGTGACCAAAACAGAAAAAAGAAATTGCCACAGGAGAGCAGAGACAGGTATATATAATGTCATGTTTAATCGTTTTTTATACATTTAAATCTAATAACAGTCTGTAGTAAAAATAAATCCTGTGAGCTCAATCTGACAAATCTGAAAAAAAGATCAAATGAAGAAATATTTGGAGCACCTTGACAACCAAGACCTCTGCCATAATGATCGCTTGTCTAACTACATATCATTTTTATCTGTATCTAATGCATTATTTATTATTTTAATAATTATATTTCAGGGACTTTTGCAGAAAAAAACCCTACTTTTCGTTCTTCTTCATGATTGAGGTTTGATTAGTTTATTTAAAAAGTCACATGAATAAACATTTCTGTAAATGTGCCAGAGTTACATCTGTTGTCCCTATTGGCTAGACTGGAATATTTATCAGGTATTATGTATATCAAATAGGGCTGAATCCGAATATTCGTTCGTTGGAGTACTATTCGGTTTTCAATTCCGTTATTCGGATACTCGTTTTGCTTGTTTTTTCCCGTTTAAAAAAATCAATTGAATTTATTGAAATCTCCAATATCAACGTAAGAGCTTGTGCCTCTTCGGGGGGTGCTAACACTTAACAATTTCACGTTATCGTTTACGTTCTCCGTCTTTATATGTAGATATTACTTTTTCTCCATTAATCTCCGTCACGTTGTTTCCATAGCAACAACAACTTCCTGTCAACTGCGCCAACTCTCCTTCAAAATAAAAGCATGTCCAAAAAGGAAGCCAAACCAAATTACACTTAAGACACAAACAACTGCAACGAAAGTAACAAACACAATGCGATATCCTTTTCAATTCCAAAGAACACAAATTGGGTAACATTAACAAATAACTATAAAACAACAATACTGTAGAATAACAAAATGAATGCCGTGAATAAAACCGAAATACACGCGTTGAAGCGGTTTGCTGCTGATTACTACACACCACCCCCCTCGCGCGCGGGCCGAATATTCGCTGCTGATTACTACCAAATATCCGGAGCCCAAAATATGGTATTCGGGACAGCCCTAATATCAAATGATCATTATTACATCATAGAGTCAAACAGTCAGTTAAAGTCAAGGTAGTTCAAATATATAAACATGAAGCGTCAATAAATAAGCTGCAGAACTCACAAATCTAAAGAGAAATACAGGTTTTTAACGTGGTATAAAAAGTGTTTGATGGAGGGGAAGTGCTTCTATGGTAGCGGGTTTCACTCCAGGTGGGGGAATACCTGTGCAAAAGTTAAATAAAGAGCTGAATTAGGGGAAGGGAAGCAGAGGATGGGAATGGCAACAGGAGGGTGGGAGCTCGGACAAACCTGACGTCATCCCCCTCTTCCACCACCTCCTCCCTTTCCTCCCTGTCTCTGTCCTCCAGCAGCTGCTGCAGCCTTCAGGGAGGGGAGGGGGAGAGAGATGAACGAAGGAAGGAAGAGCGGAGGGGAGACGGATCAAAATCCAACTTGTATCCCCTTCAGATGCCCCAAAGTGCATCGTCTCTAAAGGTTCATCTTCGCGCAGAACAGTCTACCCGTCACACTTGAGTCTGCATCGAGGATAAAGGCCTGTCTTTCTGCATTGGCCAAACGAATATAAAAATATGTTTTTTCTAGATGTTTTCTCCAGTCAGGGTGGAAATAAAAGGATAACTTGCAATCAGATAAATGAGTTGGAAAATATCGGCATGATGGATACGGAGAAAAATCCCAAATAGTGCGTCCCAGGTAAAAAAAAATCTGTCGAAACTCAAAGTATGCTACATACATTAAATGTGAATTGTAGTAATGGTGTGCGGACTGTACATTAAGTCAAACTGCACATACATTAAAGCTAATAGCTAAATGCGCTGTGATGTAAAGATGTCCTTAAAGGTGGGGTAGGTAATTCACTTCAGAAACACTTGTTGTTATATTGCATGGAATGCTCTTAACATCCCGACAGCCATGAATACATTAAATGCTTTGACAATAAATCCATAAAAACATTTCATCTGTGGAAGCCGTGGCGCTGTAAAAAGCACGACCAATCATCTGAGCCGGCCCGGCTAAAGTAACTGGATGGCCTACCTGCCTGTCAGCCTTCCATCTGGGCACACACTTACCTCGTGCCCTCATTGGTCATGTGCACGTTCGTGTGTGTTGGAGGAGGGGCTCTGTGAGGAAGGGGCAGATTTTCTTTGGCGGCGTACTTTCAAATTCTAGCGCACTCCAGCTGGTTTCTCCATTCTTACCTTTAAATATGCACATTAAAATGCACTTTTTTTTTACATCTGCCATATTTTGTATTAAAATCCCTTAAAAGTCAAACCTATTTTTGTGTAAAGATGTTAGTCATGTGCCTTCCAAAAACGTAATCTGATGTATGAGCACCCGCACCTCCAGTCAAAGCATTCGACGCTGGATCTAATTTCTGTGTCAGAACTTTACCTTTTCTTTTTCTTCTTCTCTCGTTTCTTCAGTTTCTCCAGGTCCTTCTTGGCCAGTTCGATGATGTCCGAGGTCTCCTTCTCCGGGGCCAGCAGCGAGGGCCCCCCTCCGTACAGAGACTGGCGGTTCGAGGCTCGGGATAGGTTCTTCCTCAAGTACTCGTTCACCGACTCGCTCTCCAGGAGTTTGGCTCTGAAGGAGGATATCAAACGGGGAGAACATAACGATGAACAAGGGCAGAACATATACCAGGTTTCGTCATTCTTTGTGCTTTCCAGCCCCACATCTTAGAGGAGCAACCACAAAGCACATCCCATACATGTTGTCTCTTAACTGAATGCGTCACATCAGTCTATCACTTCTGATTTAGATAAATACTCAAAGTGGGGTTTCAAAGTGTGGGAAGGTGAGCCTCCCCTCAGAGAACATAACAACAGCCGCGCCCCCCCCCTCCCAATTAGTATTGCTATTATTATTATTGTTGTTGTTGCTATAAATGCAGGGGTATTCAATTGCATTTCAAAGAGGTCCAGGAAGAGAAAATGTTATTAAACGCTCTGTTTTCGCTGTCTACCTTTCGCCATTTGAAATTATTACACTCTACTCTAGAGGGAACAATGAGTCTGCGTCTTTGATGCGGGGATGCAATGTAGACGGGAATACACGCAGGTCACCCTCGGGCTGCAGCCCACTTGCTTTTGATCAAAGTCAATGTGGAAAACCCACACTCACACAGGTAGGTGGAGGAGAAGGGAACGAGCACTTCCACAGCCTTTGTGGCGAGGTGGGGGAAGTCGCTCTCCACAGACGGCCAATGGTGACACACGTTTCCTGCCAGACGCCGTCTCCTCTCTCACTTTGGGTAACTTCACCACAAATCGATCCATGTTGCCGCTCGCATTAAGTTAGAGCCGATGAACTAGTGAAGAGCCGATGAACTAGTGAAGAGCCGATGAACTAGTGAAGAGCCGATGAACTAGTGAAGAGCCGATGAACTAGTGAAGAGCCGATGAAAGGGAGTCGGAGGCGGCGTGTTTAGTATGGAACTCCACACTTTACTTCCCATTAGGGTTACAGAGGAAATAATAACTTGCTACTGTCGAGCTAGAATGATAACAGCAAGGTACACTCGAACAGGTCCGTGGTTCAACACACACTACATACCACAGTGAATTACGTCCCACAATGTTCCACCACACTAGCTCGATTTCACTGTTTCTCTGCGCCTCCCCTGAAGCTCTCTGAGGGTTAAAACATTAAGAACAATAGCTTTGGTGTACAAGCTAATTAAAACCCCAAGTATTGGTTATTCAAATATCACGTTTCTACCGTATGGAATCGGTATGTACGCCAGAAGTGAGGCACATGTAGCATTTACATCATGAGGAAGAGTGGTCTACCTGAGGTCTTCAATCTCTTTGATGTAACCCTGAATCATGGTTCCAATTTCTTCAGTTGCGCCTTCACCTGGAAGAGAGTCGGGACACTTTACAGGAGACACGGGAAGATAACAAGGCTTTCCCAACTTAACTAGATAGCAACATCCCTTAAGGGTCCATATTATACTGTTTTCCATCAATATATTAGAGGTCTCAGATATATACAGAGCCTGTCTCTGATTGGATGAAACACCAAACAGGTCATTGCAGCATTACCCATAATCCTCTCTGTTTCAGCCCTGTTTCCAAAGTGCTGATTCTCTGTCTGTTACTTTAGATGAAAATAAGGAGCCCCTCCCCACGCCCCTCTGAGAGACATCTGGTTACAAAGAACTCAATGGTGCTCTAGGAGGAGATTCAGGTGATAAGTTACCTTGGTTGCTGATTGGCTCATGGTTACACGAGACAACACATCGTTATGACATCATAAAGTGGCCGAAAATCTGATCAGCTAATTTTCAGACAGGTTTTTATAGAAATGGATCAAAAAGAGAGAGAATCTTTGTTCCTGAAACTTTCAGAGTCTCTTTCCACAGAGGGGACACATGTTGATGTAGAAGAGACATGAAGAAGAGGGGACACATGTTGATGTAGAAGAGACATGAAGAAGAGGGGACACATGTTGATGTAGAAGAGACATGAAGAAGAGGGGACACATGTTGATGTAGAAGAGACATGAAGAAGAGGGGACACATGTTGATGTAGAAGAGACATGAAGAAGAGGGGACACATGTTGATGTAGAAGAGACATGAAGAAGAGGGGACACATGTTGATGTAGAAGAGACATGAAGAAGAGGGGACACATGTTGATGTAGAAGAGACATGGAGAAGATGGGACACATGTTGATGTAGAAGAGACATGAAGAAGAGGGGACACATGTTGATGTAGAACAGACATGGAGAAGAGGGGACACATGTTGATGAAGAAGAGACGTGAAGAAGAGGAGACACGGGTTGACGTAGAAGAGACATGGACACTTCACAGAATGGACCTCACACCACGTCTCGTACCTGCCCTGGCGATCGCCTGGTTGGCCTGGTCGCTCAGCAGCTGGGTGAGCCGGGCTCTCTGGGCGTCGATGGTCTCCTGCATGGCCTTCACCCTCACCCGCAGGTTGCTGTTCTCCGTCTGCAGCATGGTGTTCTCGTGGAACATGTCGCTGAAGCTCTCCACGCCGTCCTCCCCCGTCAGACGCTTGCCCTGCGGGGGCAAAACATACCACAGTTACAATCAATCATCGTTTCTATCACCAGTGCATGGGACACATTTTGGACTCTTCGTTTTCTCATCGGCGAGAAGAAATAGCCATGAAATGTTATTTGTTTATCAACTTGTTCTCAGTAAGTCTATAAACCGTCTTGCTTCTACAATATACATCTCTGCACCGTCTCTACTGCATATGTACTGTTCCAATATATATTTATTTTTGGTTTCAATTATCACATTATACATTTGTTTGTATGTATTTTCCTTGTTTTCCATTTCAAGTGTTTGTTTTGTAAACATGTTAACCTTTGTTTTACCTTATTTTGTTGTTGTGTTTTTGTAAAAGTGTATTGTTTTGAGGTCTCTCCTGCTTTACTATATTTTGTGATCAAATTTGTATTGATGTTAATACACGACATGTACAACTACAGTACAAGCACAACATTTCCTTAAAAGAAATAACTGAAAGTACACAAGAGAAACAAAATGAGATAAAAAATAATTACTTACAAAATATACAAAATGCAGAATTCAGAACACACAAGACAACGGAAATAACACACACCACACACACACACACACACACACACACACACCAACCACACACACACACACACACACACACACACACACACACACACACACACACACACACACCACACACACACACACACTCACACACACACACACACACACACACACACACACACACCACACACACACACACACACACACACACACACACACACACACACACACACACACACACACACACCACACACACACACACACACACACACACCACACACACACACACACACACCACACACACACACCACACACACACACACACACACACACACACACACACACAATTTCTTCGCAATATTATAGTATTCTAAAATAATTTGCTATCTGTGTTTTTACATTTTAGTTGTATTTGTACGTATGCACCACGACACCAAGTCAAGTTCCTCGTATGCGTCCGCCGACCTGGTCGTAACCCTGATTCTGGTCTTAACCCCCGACCACCTGATCATGGTAAAGATAAACTAGTGGATCTCCTGGTTCCCTCTCTCTCTCTCACCGTCTTGTACTCCATGAGCTCGATCTGCAGCCGGGCGATCTCCGTCCTCAGGACGCTGATCTGCTGGCTGGCCTTGTCCTGGTTCAGCATCACTTTGTTCTTGATGTTCCTCGCTCTGTTGGCGTACTTCAGCGTGTTCAGCGTCTCCATGAAGTCCCGGTCCGACGGGCTGATGCAGGCGATCATCACCGTTTGGCTGGGATTAAACACAGGCGGATATTTATTATACGTTTGGTTCAGCTGCAAAATTACAATGTTCATTTTATTAAATGCTTTCAATCTCAATCTTTGACCAAAGTGCTGTACAGGAAATAAATCCAATATAAAATAACACAATGGGAGTAAAATAATAAAAAAATAATTCAAAACATGATCAAAACACATACAAAATGTAAAAATGTTATGTTCAACTAGAATTAAAAGCCAGTGCAAAGAGGTGAGTTTTTAGCTGAGGTTTAAAAGGTTCGCTGGACTGAGCATCCGGATACGAGCTTTCATCGTTTGTTTTGTGATTGACTTGGAGAAACAATTGGTTCAAACGGTGAAGCCAGCAAAGAAAAGCTATTTAAATGTATGCACACTTGTGTTTTCGTTCATAGCCCTTATTTGCCTTTTTATCTATTCTTATGTGTGCCTTTTATCTATTATTGTAATATTATATTTTATATTATAATGTTATGTCTGCTGTGAAGCACTTCGGTAAAACCCTGTTTTTAATATGTGCTATATAAATAAAGTGGATGGGATTATGTATGCTGTAGGTAGAGGATCCTTAATGCTTTAATTCTCATTAAACTGTGGAAACTATTGTCGAGGTTTAAGTGAATTACATTAAAAATGTTAGTGCAGTTTCTCAACTGTCTTAAAGTGTCTAAATATTGCTCAAATCCTAACCAATGTATATAAATTAGTTAAATAGTTTGCAAGTAGTGTTGTCAAATATTGCATATTAACAACATCGTTATCGTCAATCAATTTCTTAATATATGGAGAGTATAAAAACCTTTTAAACTTTGTAATAATCTTGTTATGTTCTTTTATACTGCAGTTGATATTCTGCAATGTATTCCCGTTTCCCTTCAATGATTGAAGTAAATTGATCTGCGGGTCCACAATGTTCCGGTACGTTCTGAAAGAGGTGATTGAGTATGTCCCCCACCTGTTTCCTCCGAGCGAGTCCTGCAGCAGGCGGGTGAGCTTGGAGTCTCGGTAAGGCACGTGAGAGGAGCGCTTGCTTCGGTCGCCCAGAGCGCTGATTACATTCCCCAGAGCGAGCTGCAGGAACACAGAGGCATTTTAAAGGTGATGCAACACTTCAATACATAGATAGGGTTTATATCGGTTGCAGTTTATTCAAATTCCTTTCCTGTCTTTGGTATATGTTGTTCTTTATTATTTGTTGTTTAAATGACCAATTTGACTTTCTCCATCTGGATCTCAAAATACTGTAGAAAGTTAAAGTGGATATATCTTGCAGTAATGGGGACAAAAAACATCCTACAAATTAATTCAAATATACTCAGAATGAGTCTGTCGTTCAAGACAAATAACAATTTATTCTTATTGAAAGGGTTAAATAGTAGAGATCATATTAAAGGTTTTTCATCAAGTTAAATATACCACTTTTGGCTTTATATCAGGGTATACGCAGGAACCCTGAAGTCAACTGTAAAACCTTTTAAGACCTTTTTTAAGACCCTTTCCATACATTTTAAGATCTCATCGCCACTTTGAGTTCTAACCGGTTACCTTGGCGACACACTTTACCTCACATTGACTAAATACAGTATTGATTGTCCTTCCTCCTTATCTTCCAACCATTTGGACGCAGACTTGCATTTCCCCATAACGATGTTGCCTAGCAAACGGCGTAAACGGACCTCCGCGCTATCGAGCAGTGAGCATGCGATGTCCTGTTCTGATGACGTCAAACCCAACGGGATGCCATCAATAAACTCCACAGAATCACACGACACACCTACGCCATGACTACATCCAGGCAGAAGGTAGAATACAACCTCTCTGGACCATTCATATACTTATTGAAAACAAGCTACAAAATGTAACACCTTGGAAAATGCCGTTTCATACTTTTTAATAGCCTTCATTTTCACTCAATTGATTTATCAATTGTTAATACATGTTAAGACCCCGCGGACCACCTGTGAATGATCAGATCTAAACATGGTGTTGTACTTATTGTGCAGCCTCTTCCTTGTTGCATTGTTGATCGACTCTTAGTGCAGCGTGGTCATTTCTGAATTCAGGCACTAGATGGCAGTCAAACTATATTATATGATTGGCTCTGACTTCTCTGCGCCACTGATCTGATGCAACACAATATGCTAAAATGCATTCATCTGATTTGTTTCTTGAATGTCAAATTCTTCATTAGTTTTATTCACGCAAGGACACACTTTGAAGACTAGAACAAAAACAAGGGAGCTGACATTCAACAGGAGGAGGAGGAGGAGGAGGACCCTCACCAGGCCACAGTTGATGGAGATCGCCTCCTTGGCTCGGTCTCCCGTCGCTCCGGTTCTCTTCAGCCGCTCAGAACCGGCCAGATCCACGAAGTGAAACTTAGCCGTCAGCGTCTCGTACTCGTCCAGCTCTGAGTTTCCATTAGAGACTCGGTTATCAGTCTCACCTTCATGCTGAGGGACGGACACACACGGACGGACACACACACAATTATCTTTAGAATATATATTACAGTATAGCATATTTTTTAGTTATTAAAAGATGAATAGTATATAATAAAAAACCACATGGTAAAATGTACTTTTGTATTTTTTGTATACTGTGTGAATTAAATACGTGACACATTTTAAAATGCAATTTCTTCTATTTTCTTATTTAATTCAGAATTTTAGGGCAAAGTTAATTGAATTGTTTCAAGAAAATGATACATAAATAAATATATATTTGTAACTATACACTGACTTTGTTCAGATGCATTCAGACAAATTCAGAGTAATCAGATTACGACAATTAACACAGATTTGTTTTTAAACTTGAATTTGTATGTGCTTGTTGTTAATTCCATTTTCCATTAGAAGACGATACATTATCATAATTAATGATCTCCCTGCCCTCCCCTCTGTAGCACAAGAACTGTATTCGTCATATATATATATATATATATATATTCCTGAGCAGCACTCACATTGTCGGAGGCACAGATGCGGACTTGGCACAGGTGGATGGTGAAGATGGCGTGAGAGCGAGAGCTCTGCACGTTCATCTGGGTGCTGGCGGTGGTGCGACACAGAGCCCCGAGCTTCAGACACTGCATCATCTGAGGCAGAAAACACTTTCAATATTCACGGGCAAAGTCTGTTAGTTTACATCTGAACTCAAGTCTTTACGGATTACAGTCTGGGAGAAGCACTCACACATTTCTCCTCGGCTTGTCTTGCAGGAGTTTAAGGCGAGACACCCCAGGTGAATAGGGTAATTTTTTTAACTTAAAGGTATCAGCTATAAATGTCTCCAGTTAATTACGTACAATAAGGCAATTGTTTTTTGTATTATAAATGTTCTGAAATAGCGTGTTTAAATATGCAAATTATCCATTATCTCATTAAATATGCGCATATTTTAACACATTTCAGGAATCTAAATCTGAACTTTGGATAAAGCCAGGTTCAAAAGTCTTCTTTCATTTTGTAGTCATATTAGTATCTAAGGCTTTTACAGAAGGGATTTTGGATATCTCTCTTTATCACTCCATAAATCAGAAAATACTGTCAACAGCCCTAAAATATCAATTTCCGCCATGTTTTTAGGTGTACAATGTTGTATAATTCAGGCTATGAATGATATACGAACAAACCCTTCTGTAAAAGCCTTCATAATATCGATAGGAATATAACTGGAAGGTTTGGTGTCTCTACGTGCTACTGGAGTTGACATTTCGAACTCAGAGTAGGAGAAAAAACTCATTTTGAGAAAGCGACCTTTAGAGACTGCAGCGAGGCGCTCGCTGAACCCTCCTGCTCTCCGGACGACAGCTCGCGCCTCGACGCACTCCGTGAAGTATTTCATGTTCGGGGTCATTTGTTTTTTGTATAACCTCGCTTCGTGCGAGTGACAATTGTTGTCGTCTTCTCTGTGAACGTTCTTGTATATAAGAGCATAGGATCCACCGCAAATGAGTGCAAGATTGTGATCCTTATTTAAATGTCCATGTTCGCTTTTCAATTCAATGTATTAATTGTGCCGACTCATTTCATATAGCTGTGGAGAAAACATCATAAATTCTCTCTGGCATTTTTAAATACAGCATCAGTGAAGGAAATAATAAAGTGCCCGGAATCTGTGTATCTGTAAAGGCCTTGTGACGACAAAGAGGTTCACACTTAAGAGTGCACTCATTAATTAAGACCTTAACATTAACGATGCCTGACAAGATGTTACCTCGGCCTCGGAGGTCACGCTGCGGGTCGTCACTCCCACGGTGTAGATCCCTCCGCTGGCGTCCTCGTGGATCTTAATGTGAGATTTCTGTCTGGAGTCTCGAGTCGAGTCAAACAGGTCCAGAACCTCCTCGTTGTAAAGCTACAGGGAGAAACAAAACAAGGTTCTAATCAGACAGATACACCACTTCCTCCTGCCCTGCTCCATTATCTCTCCATGTTGTGTGTTCATGTGTCCAGACCTTTATATATACAGTCTATGGTCCAGACCCAACATAAATAGATTTAAAAGTTACTAAGGTATCAATAAAATACATTTTGTAGGCAGATTCTAAGGTTTGGCGTCCTTAAAGGTCCCATGTCATGGCCATTTCTACTGATCATAACTCCACTGTTGAGGTCCACTAGAATAAATGTATATTGTTCACATTGGTTTCTCACAGCATCTCTGTATAGTATGTGAATTCACTCTCTGTCCTACACACCTTGTTGGAGCTCCTGCCCCCCCCCTCCCTGTGAGCCCAGTGGCCGTCCGCGAGACAGCGAGACACAGCCCGAAACACACACACACACACACACCCGCAGCCTGGCTGTGAGTGTGTGTGTGTGTGTGTGTGCTCAGGCTGAGTTCCGCTGTGTCTTGCTGCCTCGCCGACCGCACACCAGTGAGACAGCTCACAGTGTCCCGCCGAGTGTGTGTGTGTGTGTGTGTGTGTGTGTGTGTATGTGTGTGTGTGTGTGTGTGTGTGTGTGTGAGGAAGTCTGCGGATTGGTCCAAACGTAACGGCTCCTGCGGGCGTTATGTCACAATACCCAGGAAGTAAACAATGGAAAAAGAGAAATGTCCAGCGAGGCATTCTGGGGCAGCACAGACGGGTCTTCTCTGTGTTAGAGCTTTACTCGCTACAGGGTGCACTTTGAGGGGTTGTGACTGCAGACCGTTCACATGCAGAACAACCTTCATAACACAAGGGGACGGGTGATAACCAGAAAAGCATGGGACCTTTAATATACTGTATGTTGCAGATCATCAGCTGAGTCATACAATAAATAACACGAAGAGTTCAAATTCAACACGTTTCAGAGCTTCGTATCTGGGATGATGTTTAGGACCAGTTTCAGAACCAAACTAAAGACTAGCATCTCAACATGTTAAATTGGCAATTTTGACCCAAAACCTTAGGATCATTTGTGAAAGTGAAATTCTAGTTATTCTATTATTTTAATATTTGTAATTATTGGCTAACTTCATTAACAGATGCACGTTGCTCAGAATTTAAACTAATATGTTTGACATCGAGTAAAGCACAACAAAGAAACAACTCAAATAAAACTATACAAATAAAAATAAAAGATGGACAAACTGTGAACTGATATTGTATATAAAATATATTTGAGGTCTGATTCATTAATGATTGGGTGAAAAGAAAAGGCCAGTTGCACATAAGTAACGAATTGATGTAAGTATTTGGTGACGTTTGCCTTGATTGTATGTACAGTAATCCATCAGCCAATCCTCTTCATCCACAGTTTCCTCCCCGACTGCTGATAAGCTCGCAGCGACATTTCCTGTGTGATGTATTCCCCCCTAAAACACCTGCTGGTCCTTCAGGCCTCTGACAGGCACTTCAGTCCAAGTGTGTCAGGAAGGCGTTAACAGGAAGCTTTTCACATCTTGCCAAAAACCTGCCCAGTGTTTGATTTCTGTGCAAATCCACATTTCATCCTGCTCTCGGTTCCAGGTCTTTTCAGGAATGTGTTCGCCGTCAGGATCTGATGAAGAGGAACAGCTGTCTCCTCCTCTGTCTCGCATTGTTCCCGTTTACTCTTCCTGTGCAGACGGAGGCCCCGCCGCCCGCTAACCCCCCCCCTGATGACAGCTGCTGCACTTCAATGGTCAGTGAGGATATTTTCCAAATGATGGTGTCAAGCCTGTTAAACGAACGGTGTCAACAATATAAGCCTGACCCGTGACCTCTCCGTGAAGCTAGTGGGAGAAAGACTGTACCCTGCGTTATCCAGTTTGGGAGCTTGTCCTCGGAGAAGCAGGTACAAATTCGAGGTTATTTATGTTGCTGGTATTTAATCTCTGCCAAGAAGGTTGAATTTGTTTCGACTTGTACGTTTGTCGTTTTATCAGCGAGATTGTAGAGAATACGTACGACCCCGTTTCCATAAAAGTTGAAGCACTGGCAACATTTTCATTTCATTTTGGAGCATGAATTTTCAGCCCAGTCTGCTCTGATTGGTTAGCTGGCCGGCTCCGTTGTGATTGGTCAACCGCTTAGAGATGTCCCGCCCCTTAGCCTATCATGTATTGGAGCGCAAGCCAATAGAAGCGTGAATGTTACAAAGTGATGTGGTTATGTTAAAATAGTAAACAAAGGAGTCCAATGGAGCCTTCGTCAACCATTCACATGCACTAAAACCTACGGGAAAGCATAATAGGGCCTCTTTAAGTTTTAGCTGAGAAGCATGTGAATGCAGTATAAGCCTTGTCAGAGGTCTCAGAGTGTTATTCTAGTAACTACTCTATTTGAATGATGTCCTTCGCTAAACTAAAATAAGGAATCGTTTATAGATGTATCAGTGGCTTGCAGATATGTACCTCGAGGAACTGCGCGTTGATCTTGAACTCGGGGATGGGGCGGCCCTGCTGCTGCGCCGCCTGCCTCCGCTCCTCGATGCCTCTGAAGAGGTGGTGCACGGCGCGGGGGATGATGCCCAGCTCCTCCTCCGAGATGTTTCACATCGAAGCCCGTCCCCATGGTGTACGTCTTCCCTGAGCCCGTCTGCATGGGGAGGATAATAATACATTTGATTTGTAAAGCACCTTTCATTGCTAAAAGTAATCCCGTAAGGGGCGTGACAGAAAACAAAAGACACACAAAGGGCAGGAGGAAATGTTATTCAAAAGAACTAAAACAATATTCTATAATAAATGATCAAATGGCACATCACGCTGTTTCCGTAAAAGCAACTCCAATCAATTCACAACAAAGCGTGTCTTGAAAAGAACGACTGCACATGGCCAAAGAAAGTGTGTTTGGGTAATGAAAGTGTTTTTGCTACTGTTCTCCTTGTACTTTGTGTTGCCATCGAATTAAATATGATTTCTGACTTCCTTCTTCCCAAAGGATCTGTACCAAACATGTGTAGAATAAGATTTGTAGGCCGTGTAATCTCTGCAGCTCCACCACACTTCACCCAAACTGTCATGTTAACACATATTAAGCCTTTAACAAACGGTGTGCTTCCTAACATTTGAATATTACAATTTCGATCAATTGTGCAGCTTTACACCGGATTCTAAAGTCAGATATTTCACGTTCTACTCCAAACGGGGGACTGTTTGGTTATATCTGCAACCCAACCTGGCAGACTTCATCAGAAGCAGCCGAGCGGGTCGAGTCTAAATCTAGATTATTCTCTGCAAAGCCACAGAGGAGAACCAGCAGCAGTCTTCAGAAGTAGGCCAGCAGTCAGAGAGCCGTAACTGCAGAGAGACGGTTCATGTGGACGCACATTAAACATGTATGGCTGGCTAAAAGGTGTGTGTGTGTGTGTGTGTGTGGTGTGTGTGTGTGTGTGTGTGTGTGTGCACTTCACATGGCTTTGAATTGTGTGAGTGCCATACAGCGGGAGCTCTGTCACCATGGCAACCTAACGGAGGGAGGGGTTTTAGGCTCAGACCTGCATGTTATTTCCAGGTGGTGAACTTGGCAAAAGGGAGAAGTGGAAGAGTAGGGGGTGTACGTTCAAGATAAAGAGAGACAGGGACGTACCTACTTTTAGTATACATCCATCTGCTCATTAATCATTGTATCCATCACATGTCTGAAGATACTGACACAAAGGTGACCGATAACCTCCTAAGCTTGAATGAACATTAGTGACATTTTTGATTTAAGAATAAGATCAGATATTGGTTTTTAAAGGTTTTTAAGTCACTGCAAGAAAAATATATTTCTGCCATTCCTCGTTTTTTTTCCTTCCGATTCAGCGTTAAAGAATATTGGTGTCAGAGAAGATCTGAATCGGAGTACACTATTACATTACATGGAGTTTAGCAACTTACATTTAGTTTTCATAACGTAGGCATTCTTACAGGAGCAATTTGGGGATAAGTATCTTGCCCAAGGACCTTTTGACCCGTTGACTACAGCGGACTGGGATCGAACCACTGACCTTCCCATTGGTAGACACCCATTTAACAACTGACCCACGGTCACCCCAAAAATATAAAGTGTGAAAAGTTAAACAATATAATGCTACACTAGGTCTGTCCCGAATACCATTTTTCGGGCTCCGGATATTCTGTAGTAATCAGCAGCGAACCGCTTCAACACGTGTATTTCGGTTTTATTCACGGCATTCATTTTGTTATTCTACAGTATTGTTGTTTTATAGTTATTTGTTAATGTAACCCGATTTGTGTTCTTTGAAATTGAAAAGGGATATCGCATTGTGTTTGTTACTTTCGTTGCAGTATGTCTTAAGTGTAATTTGGCTTGGCTTCCTATTTTGTATGGACATGCTTTTATTTTGAAGGAGAGTTAGCGCTGTTGACAGGAAGTTGTTGTTGCTATGGAAACAACGCGAAGGATATTAACGGAGAAAAAGTCATATCTGCATATAAAGACGGAGAAAGTTAACGATAACGTTTATGGTTAAGTGTTAGCACCCCCTGAACAAGCTCTTACGTTGATATTGGGGAAAAAATGGAAAAAAAAGAATATCCGAAAAACGAAATTGAAACCCGAATAGTACTCCAACGAACAAATATTCGATGAACTAATGGTTCGACAAATACAAGGTCACAGAGGTTCATATTATACCACAGAAGTCTCCTCTGGTCCGTTTTCAACCCACATGTTAACACTCTCCACCTCTAACATATCCTTCTCTTCCTCTCCTCTAACACACACATTCATTCATCCCATTCCTCTGCATCCAGCAGCTGTGTCACAGAGACAAAGGCTCACCTGTCCGTAGGCGAACACGGTGGCATTGTACCCCTCCAAGCAGCCCTCGATCAGCTGCTCCGTGCAATCGGAGTAGATGGTGTCCTGCTGGGAGTCCATGTCGAACATGTAGTCGTAGGTGAAGGACCTGTCCTTCCCCAGGATCACCTGCGGCTCCCCGGGCATCACGTACGTACAGATGTGACATCCCTCGATCTTCTCCCGGGCCAGCTGAGGACGGATCCTGCAGAGAGAGGAGGAAACGGAGAGAGATGAGTGATGGGGAGGAACACAATGAGGAAGGGGGGTTTATTGGGTACAGTTATAACATGTAATACAGGACAACACATCAGCCACATAACATACCTTTATAAAGCTTAACATTGCCAGTTTTCTAATATTGCGGTTTATGGGTATTCTAGGTAAATTAATAAGTTAATTATGTAGCCTTGGGAGGGGAATCATTTGTAGAAAAGTCTGAATGAAGTCATTTTTAAATACCTTTAGAGATTTGTTGTAACACCTAAAGTAGAAGAGTCTTAGAAAAGGTCAGACCTTTCTTCCATACAATGTTCCATCCATCAGGCATTGGACTGACGACAGAATTGGTCCACACAGAAATGATGGCGCTGTATTGGCATATTTGTGACGCCTGACCTTTAGAAACACTTTAAATAAATCCCCTTTGACATCCAACTGTCATTCCAAGAATCCACCGTGTTATAACCGTCCTAAATCCCAGGAACATACTGAGCTTGTTTTAGTAATTACAAAATGTTTTGATCTGCTCAAGATTAGTTTTTTTCAGGACTGCAGGGTCAGCATCCTAATCTGATCCAATACTGTGTACCATAAAAGCTGCCAGCTGGGTTAATATGGAGTGTGTGTGTGTGTGTGTGTGTGTGTGTGTGTGTGTGTGTGTGTGTGTATGATACTGAATGACAGTAATGATGTCCTTCATGTTGGCCTCAACGACTAGCAATTTGTATGCAACATTGAAATGAGCCATAATGAAAAGTCTCTCTCCGTACTTTCAGCAGGTTAGGAAAAATACTTTATTACAAGATCCATTATCTCTAATAAACAGTGGAGAGAAGCAGTGGGACTCTGTTTTTACTGTAAAGACGGTTATTGAATCAGTAAATCAAATAAATGTGTCCGTCCCTTCAGGGGATGTTTAGAGATGATGAGAACATGAGAACTAATTTTCTAGAAAAGTCCTGGAGGGAATAAAATGTTGGTTTGATGTATCGATTTCACCATATATGTTCCAAGAACAATATCTTCCGTAGAGCTGTTTCACTTTAGGCCCATCATCATTGGACTCCTTTGTTTACCTCTGTAACATAGTAACATCCCTAAGTAACACTCACGCTTCGATTGGCTGCTCGATTATGGCAAAAATCATAATCTCGATTATTTGGGTCAATAATTGTAATTGCGATTATTAAATGCGATTATTCATTGACTTTGAAAACATCCATTTATTGGAGAATTTTGTTTTGAACAGTATGTTTTTAACAGTTGATTAACCTGAACTTTAAGTATAATTCAACTGAAAAACCAAAAAAATAAATAAAAACATAATCGTTTTATTTCGATTACGTTGTTTTCGTAATCGTTGCAAGCCATAATCGTAATCGTGATTAAAATACGATTAATTGAGCAGCCCTAGCTAGCGCTCCAACACATTGTACGTGATAGGCTAAGGGGCGGGACATCTCTAAGAGGTTGACCAATCACAACAGAGCCAGCCAGCTAACCAATCAGAGCAGACTGGGCTCTGGTTTCAGACAGAGGGTGAAAAGCAGCACAGGCAGTATGAGAGAAATAAAGAGCTTTGTGAACATTAAAGCATGGAGACATGTCCCAGTAGAGACACTACATACTGATATACACCTGAACATCAGCAGGAGAGGACTCTTTAAAGTAGAGACACTACATACTGATATACACCTGAACATGAGCAGGAGAGGACTCTTTAAAGTAGAGACACTACATACTGATATACACCTGAACATCAGCAGGAGAGGACTCTTTAAAGTAGAGACACTACATACTGATATACACCTGAACATCAGCAGGAGAGGACTCTTTAAAGTAGAGACACTACATACTGATATACACCTGAACATCAGCAGGAGAGGACTCTTTAACGTTATTAGAGACACTACATACTGATATACACCTGAACATCAGCAGGAGAGGACTCTTTAAAGTAGAGACACTACATACTGATATACACCTGAACATCAGCAGGAGAGGACTCTTTAAAGTAGAGACACTACATACTGATATACACCTGAACATCAGCAGGAGAGGACTCTTTAAAGTAGAGACACTACATACTGATATACACCTGAACATCAGCAGGAGAGGACTCTTTAAAGTTATTAGAGACACTACATACTGATATACACCTGAACATCAGCAGGAGAGGACTCTTTAAAGTAGAGACACTACATACTGATATACACCTGAACATCAGCAGGAGAGGACTCTTTAAAGTAGAGACACTACATACTGATATACACCTGAACATCAGCAGGAGAGGACTCTTTAAAGTAGAGACACTACATACTGATATACACCTGAACATCAGCAGGAGAGGACTCTTTAAAGTAGAGACACTACATACTGATATACACCTGAACATCAGCAGGAGAGGACTCTTTAAAGTAGAGACACTACATACTGATATACACCTGAACATCAGCAGGAGAGGACTCTTTAAAGTAGAGACACTACATACTGATAGACACCTGGACATCAGCAGGAGAGGACTCTTTAAAGTAGAGACACTACATACTGATATACACCTGAACATCAGCAGGAGAGGACTCTTTAAAGTAGAGACACTACATACTGATATACACCTGAACATCAGCAGGAGAGGACTCTTTAAAGTAGAGACACTACATACTGATATACACCTGAACATCAGCAGGAGAGGACTCTTTAAAGTTATTAGAGACACTACATACTGATATACACCTGAACATCAGCAGGAGAGGACTCTTTAAAGTAGAGACACTACATACTGATATACACCTGAACATCAGCAGGAGAGGACTCTTTAAAGTAGAGACACTACATACTGATATACACCTGAACATCAGCAGGAGAGGACTCTTTAAAGTAGAGACACTACATACTGATATACACCTGAACATCAGCAGGAGAGGACTCTTTAAAGTAGAGACACTACATACTGATATACACCTGAACATCAGCAGGAGAGGACTCTTTAAAGTAGAGACACTACATACTGATATACACCTGAACATCAGCAGGAGAGGACTCTTTAAAGTAGAGACACTACATACTGATAGACACCTGGACATCAGCAGGAGAGGACTCTTTAAAGTAGAGACACTACATACTGATATACACCTGAACATCAGCAGGAGAGGACTCTTTAAAGTAGAGACACTACATACTGATATACACCTGAACATCAGCAGGAGAGGACTCTTTAAAGTAGAGACACTACATACTGATATACACCTGAACATCAGCAGGAGAGGACTCTTTAAAGTAGATACACTACATACTGATACACACCTGAACATCAGCAGGAGAGGACTCTTTAAAGTAGAGACACTACGTACTGATATACACCTGAAAATGAGGATAACCCCTTTAACAGAAGCTATAACATCTCTCTCCTTTTTGCTGATGAATTCCTGGCATGAAATACCCAGAAGACATCTTATGTCCAGTGTAAGCATGTAGCACAGCCGAATCATCATCCATTTTCTCCTCAAACCGTTTAATTGTGACCAAAATGGATAATATTTTCCATCACTTTTAAACAATCTCTCCTCGTGGGTTCAGCTCACGGACGAGCTTGGAAGAGAAGCACCTGACAGCGGGCTCCCAGCCTCTCTAGCTGACGGATAAGGGCCTCATTGTGCCTCCAAGCCCAGGCAGAACAATGCAGTGAGGAGGGGAGTACAGTGCGGCCATTGTGTGAGTCTGAGTGAGACTGGAGCCCCACGCTGACACCAACCGCAGAGAGCCAGGACTACAGCGAGGGAGGAGAGGTAACGACCTGCCTGGAGGTCACCGCAAAACCATGAATAACTACAACATGAGTCACTGTAACAAATCAAAGATGGTAATTTAAAATCCAAAGTATCCTATTTCTTCTGCTAGTTGTTTTTGGTACGTTCATATCTGTCAGCTGAGAAAGTTAGGATCATTATTCTGACTCTTAAACACCTGAACTTTTGAAAGAACATCCATAACATGAAACTAATTAATTATCTAATATATCATATTCCAATAACTTGTATATAGAATCTCCGTGCACTATTTCTATCCTATTTTATCCGTTTCATTGTGTGGCGCTGTTGGAGAGCCTGTGACCTCAGATTCTCATTGATATATCTACGCTGTAGCTACGTACACGTGACGTTAAAAGCCTCGAGCCTTGAATCTGAATCCTCTGGACTTTGCCTTTCAATATCTTAAGAAACTACGATCAATGTATGAACTTGAAAGAATGAAAGCATATTTTCACGAGTAGCTTAACATCAGAAACCAATCAGATAAATATGTGGATACAGTTCCTTTGTAAAGTGAGCTTGCATTCAGGTATGACTGAGTGAGAGAAGTCATACATCCTCAGAATAAAAACGAAAGAAAGTGCTCCTCTTTCCTCATAAGGAGCACGTGTTCTATTGTTTCAAATCCACGGTGAATTTTAAAGCAGAAAAAACGTCATCCTTTGTCGGAAAATCAATTATCTTCCATGACAAATTCTCCATTTTCAACAAATCATGTTTCCGCACACTGTAAGTGTTTTAGCAATCTAATCCTCTCCAGTACCCCCAGAGGAGGGGGGGGGCTTTGTTTCAGACTGTTTAGCTCTCTAATTGGGCGTGTAATCCTGTCTGTCTCTCCCACAGCACCGTCACACCCCAAATGTACTCGCTTACTTCTCATCTGCATGTTCGTACATTACAGTGAGACTTCCTGCTGTACCATCCAGATTTGGGTGGAGATTTGTTTCTTATTTATAAAAACATTCATATGAAATAGTCATTTTGCATAATTGCAGTTGCTTTTGAACTAAAGTACTCGGTCATTTTGGATTTCTACATAGATTTATTTTACAGACATGTTTCATAGATTTAAATTGAAACTGGGGGTCGCTCAGATGTACTCTTGATGTTGTTGTCCAACTTAATGACAGCAAGCACATTTTAATTATTAGAAAAATAGTTATTTTCCCCTTAAAAAAGTTTGATGAAAGTCAAAAGAATTGTGTAAAATTGTGAAATGGATTTCATTCATATCCTCCAGCCTCACAAACCACATACAAAAGGCTCAACGGTCAGCTTGCAAGTAGACTTTTATGGTTACATAGATTACATTTAAAAAAGGCAATTGATAACACAAAAAGTGAAACAGGTTGTAATCATTCTGTGGATTGAGATTGTGTGTCTACTTTAATAATAAAAATGTTTAAAATCTTGTTCAATTGAAATCCATTTCATCATCCAGAAGTTCAGATCAATCCATCTCATGTTTATCATCAATAATGCCTCATACGTGTCGAGTCAAATGAGAAGCACCGTGTCAATACAAGAGCCACAAAGACAGTTGTGGCATCTATTTTAGGGGCTCCAGCCAGGGTCAGAGATCAGGGTCAAAGGTCATGATGTCTCTGCAGTGGAGACCTGATGTCTGGCTATCAGTAACGGATAAGGAATGTCAACCCAATTACAGACACTAGCTATGAAGACGGGAGCAAGCCCTCCAACCCAATTCAAAGTCCTCTTCACTGCGATCACATCATTTAGTTGCCAAACTTCACTGTCAGGTAGTGAAGGATATAAAGGCACGTTTATTTTTTAGTATTAAAATGAAATTCATGACATTATTTTATTATTTCTAATGGTCAGCATGGGCGACTCCATTGGTTGCAAGAAACATCAGATTGTATAGAAGTCTATGAGAAAAAGGATCCACATTCTTACCTCAACATTTTCCATACGAGTTGATGGTCTCAATTGATCGTGTCAAGTCCTCTCGAGTACACCGTGATCTTATCTATAAATTAGGTCTCATTTTAAGTAAAAAAGACAATAAAACAGCAATTTGGGCGTGTCTGTATTTTCAGTCTAGGAAGATTTTGTGTACTTGTTGGTCTACATGTGGGTTTGTTTGATTTTCTTGTTGATCCGACACAAAAAAAGCATTTCCTTTCCACTTGGGTTTCCACTTAAAAGACATTGTTAACACCAGATGTTAGACTTCTTGGAGGTTTTGACATTGATATTATTATTAAACATTATAGACTATGCAACCATAGAAACTATTTACACAAAGCCATGTTTATTTACACATACTTTAATGTTGTGCTCTACTTGATGTGTGTGCAGAGAAACAGTTGCATACTGCAGAGAACCTGTCTGCAGCTAAGATGGAGAGGAGGGGGAAAACGATTCAGAGCAACCTTTGTTCATGCAACCGCAGCCAAAAATCTAAGCCACGGACACAAAAGCTTCAGCTCCTCTGCCAGCGCTCTGCGGACCGGAGAGAGTCTTCATGTGAGATCTGCTGAGAGCAGCAGGGCTGGGATGATGTCACCTGCCCACTTCACCTCAAGCATGACTGTCCTTCATACAGGGGACACCAGTGTGAGGGACAGTGAGAGGGCGTCTGCGCAGAAGAAGGAAAAGGTAATGGAGCGGGGAAGTGATGACGTATCGTTGAAGGCTGGAGCTAAAGTTAGCATCCCAATGGCTCCTCTGACCAAAAGGAAGTGAGATTTCTCATCTGGATTTTAGATTATTACAGAAAATACGATCTTTCAGGTTGTTATATACATGTTTTGTTCAGAAGGTAAATCTCCCCATAGCAACACCACTTTTATGATTGCTGAAACTTCAATGCAGTCTCCATGAGTACAAATCTGACTTTAGGCTATAAACGAACTACCGTACTTTTCGGACTATAAGCCGCGACTTTTCCCCCCCATTTTCTTTGTACAGCTAACGGCCATTAGGGAACCTCCTAAATCTATGGATTGTACAGGTACAATTAACCACCTTTAACTCTACGGGCTCTATGACCGGTCCGCGCCCGCCACCTTTAAGCGGCGGGCTCCAGCAGGAAAAGCTGGAGGCCGGAAAAGAGTGAGACAGGTAGCGCCAAAGTAAAAGTGGAACCGAGAGACAGAACGAGAGCAAGACAGACGGACAATTTAGCTGCTGCGGCTTATATGCAGGTGCGCTTTATAGTCCGAAAAGTACGGTACATCACGGTCACATGACCTAACGAATGTCACCACCGCTATGCTAAGGTCGGCTAATGTGTGGCGTGATGATGTTAAGCAACATCCGTTTAGCAACATCCGTTTTTTTGACAAGCTTCCGACATGGGGGTCTGGGGTGTGAGGGAAACTTCTGTGCAGCAATGCAGAGCCAATGCTCAGGAAATGATGGAAGCTGGAAAGTCTTTAGTCAAGCACTGTTATTTATTGAGAGAGAATAACGGCCGGAGAGTTCACAAGGTAAAGTCACAACTTTCATTGTGAGACACCAAGCCAACTCTGGAGACGATGGACGACAGGAACACATCTGTACATTAAAAGAGGAGGGGCCTATATTCCCGCCTTTCCTCTAATCAATACCAGGCATCGGAACAAAGCACCTCTGTATTGCAACTTCTCATGTGCCCAAACCCCTCACCCACAGGAAAGGGAGAAGACCTCTTGACCCATGTCCTCCTGAGAAATGACTTACAGGAACATGCAAGGAAGACTGAGAATCTCTAAATACACAGATCGGATTAAAATATTCTCTTACCTGGGGTATTTATAGACCTTGTTTTAATGTCGTAAAAATATCAGGGTTCATACACTTTTTCACGAATGATTTTCCATGACCTTTACCCAATTGTCCATGACCAAAACAATTACTCTTTCTCAGCGGTACCACATGGAACAGGACAAATAAGGTCTGCATATGAAACATGTTGTGCCTATCTAAAACAAATCAAATCGGCTTATAGCTTCTACACGCTAAAGCAACTCAAATCTCTCACCAGCAAAATACCATTTTATTGTTCCTATACAATACAGTAATTACTATTTATTTAGTTACATTTCCATGACTATATTGTTTTCCATAACTTTTCCAGGGCCTGGAATTAGCATTTTGAATTTCCATGACTTTTCCAGGTTTTTAATGACCGTACGAACCCTGAAATATACATTAGTCTTACTTCAGCTTGTGTTAACCACAGACATATTTCCAGGCTTCTAACCCATCCAGAAAACCCTTGACTTTGGGAAAAGCAAGTGCCCAAAATGCTGCCTTCTGGGTTTTAGGACTCACCACTATACTATAGAAGAAGCCGTGTGTTTCTTAACCCACTGGGCTCTGTGCCAGACACTGAAGGCATCTACTTTGTAATCGTAGATAAGTAGAAAGGGAAAAGGCTAGCTTTGATAAGGCAGGTGATCTGATAGGGCACGTTTCCTTTTACAGCTTTATCTCACTGTAGGACACACTTATTTCCAACGAGACGTCATGTGACAGACGGGTTGGGTTCCCCTCACCTGTTTACGACATCAGGACAATTCAGAACTGGTTAGGTAAGTTGCAATTTACAGGGACATGCTAATTGCCTTTGAAGCTATTATGCTGTCAGTCGGCATGACAACATGAACTCTGGCAACCTCAGAGAAGAGACTTTCAAACAACACAAGGGGAAAGGAAATAGATCCAAAAGTCAGGAGGACATGTCCTTCATTTGACATTAGTTCAAGAACTGTATAAACTGGAGAAGTATACAACTCGCATTTACTTCACTCACTGCGTAAGTGACAAGTCAATACAAGCCTTTCTTCTGAAGTATGGCGGTAATATCGCTAAATTATTACTATGACAAATAACTACTGTTCCAAGTATAATTAAAAAAGGTTGCTCTTACACTACTACTACTGAAAAGTAATTGTTGCACTATAGTTTATATAGCACTACACTACATTTAAATCATTCAGTAAATCTCACTTAATTTGAACCTTCCGACTCAAATGTACACCATTTTGTTTTGCTTTTATTAATTTCTAGAACCCCATTTCCAGGAATAAAAATGGTAGTCCCTTCTAGTTATGTTGTCCTAATAACATATTGCATTTCAATGCATCTATGTCTCTTATTTTAAACATTACCACAGCACCAATAAGATACTGTAAGCATCATACTATAATTCAACTAAACTGTAAAGACATGCAATCTGGTCAGAGTGGCATGTTATACTTTTTATTCAATAAATCAGTATTGGGATTAGTGCAACAGAGGTGAGGGGGAGGGGGGGGTGTGAAGGTTTAAACAGAAATACTCAACACTCCGAGAACTGAAAGGATATTTGGGTTTAAAAAAGCTTGAATACTTATTTGCATGTGTGCATTTTGAGGGTAGAGAGACACCTCAATGTGGGACGCTAATATACAGAAGCAGACATTGTATTCAAAGCATATTTGATGACTGCTACATTTTGGCTACAGCCTTGCAAAACAAAAAAGAAATACAGAAGGACATCGGAGGCCAACATGTGTAGAATTCAAAGGAGAACGGTCTGCAGTAGGAAGGGCGTCACAACGCATACCAAGGATTCTTCGTGGTTTCGGTGGATGCTTTTAAAGTGCCTCGCAGTACGATGAGAGGGGACATCTTGAGCATCAGAAAGTCAGCTGGAAGTGGTTTCATGCGCTGCCCATTCATCCAGACGGGACCACCGACAGCCGCAGACAAAGAGCTGGGAGCAGCGTCTGTCCTCTGAACACCACAAAATATAGAACACACACACACACACACACACACACACACACACACACACACACACACACACACACACACACACACACACACACACACACACACACACACACACACACACACACACACACACACACACGGCGGCAAAGCACAGAAACACACTGTACCCTGCGTGACATAAAAGAATGGGGTTGCCATGGTGACCGGTAATGGAAGCAGGAGAATTAAAGTCATAATCCGATCCCAGCAGGATGTAAAGCTGGTCGCTAAAGGATGCCAGGAGGAGGAGGAGGAGGAGGAGGAGGAGGCCTGCCGCCTGTCACAGGATCTCTCCCTGGTTTCTGCACCAGCATCAAAAAGGGACTTCATCATATAATGACTCCTTATCCCACAGGGTTAATTTAAAGTCCTTTTAGCTGCCAGCACTTAGCCCAGCCTTAGAAGCACAAAGCTGGCACTGAAGCTGGGTTACAAATCCAACTTAGAGGATGTGAAATATTAATGACTTCAAACTGGAGTTGGAAGAGAGATTCGGCCTCGGGTCAAGTGACCTTCTTCAGCGTCTGCGCAGCAATTACATTCAGTCACAATATGTTCTCTTTACTTAAAAAAACACTTTCTTTTAATGGAAGACAAAGATGTAGTTAACACGGACAATCGAGCCCCAAATCAGATGTGACGCACGACATACAAAATGGACCAAGCAATGCTGTTCAAAGGATTTGAACTAAGACTGAAGGCGGTTTCAAACCTAACATCATTACGTGGCGCATAACAATAACCAGACCGTGTGTCTCTGGGGACCAGCAGGAAACCAAACCTTTAAGCTTTGCGGCGCTTACACACTGCGGGAAAGGAATCAAACCGCAGCGGAATCATTATATTACTGAGAAACACGGAAAACTAATAATTAAATCGAGGGTCGATTTAGTAAATAAAATGCTAAGATTTAGGCAACAAAATCCCTGCTGTGAGACTTGTTGTACAGATTTAAACCTCGCCTCGTCAGATTTGTAATCTTTACTTTAAATCAGATAATCCTGATTCAAGGCTATTTGGATGTTATGTTCAGCATCTTCCGTTAAGTCGTTTAAAAAAAATGGTTTAACCTCCAATAGCAAGACATCATAGTTGCACTCATCTAAAGAAATGGTCCATTGCCCCAAGTAGGAAGTAGGAAGTAGGAAAACCCCATTCTGTTGTGTTTACAGAAGTGGGTTTTCCACAGGTGTATCCGAGCACATCTGGAATTGAGTCATATGTAATGTTTTCATGTTTGTATCGCCATAGACTTTCAACAGAGAGCAAAATCATCATGTTTTTAGGAGGCCAGAGTTTGAACAACATGGCCCCCGCCGGCCCTCTGCAGCGCTCAGAGTTATATCATCTGCACACCGGCTGAGCTTATGGTCCTTCTCCCTCTCAGAACGCAGGGGGTTTCAAAGTGTGGGAAGGTGAGCCTCCCCTCAGAGAACATAAGAACTGCCGCGCCCCCCCCCCTCCCAATTATTATTGATATTATTATTGTTGTTGTAATGCAGGGGTATTCAACTGCATTTCAATTTCAAGACTCCGACTGTTTCTCTCCTCTTGTCTCGTCTCTCTGAGCACGTTTGAATCTATCGTGCTGACTCACTCACTGCACCGATTTGATTGGCTGAGTAGCGACACCTCCTTAAATCATTAAACAATAACCTTTTTAAACCTTTTTACTTTATGGTTTTATTTTTTCTACATTTTCAACATCGTGGATGAACCCTTATATGCTCCCGGCAACACACTGAACGTCAACGTTGCCTCCTTATTACACTCTACTCTAGAGGGAACAATGAGTCTGCGTCTTTGATGCGCACAGGCGGAGGATGCAATGTAGACGGGAATACACGCAGGTCACCCTCGGGCTGCAGCCCACTTGCTTTTGATCAAAGTCAATGTGGAAAACCCACACTCACACAGGTGGGTGGAGGAGAAGGGAACGAGCACTTCCACAGCCTTTGTGGCGAGGTGGGGGAAGTCGCTCTCCACAGACGGCCAAAAGTGAGCAGGTGACGTTTCCTGCTAGACGCCGTCTCCTCTCTCACTTTGGGTAACTTCACCACATGTCACATGTTAGACGCTTTTATCCAAAGCGACTCACATACTCAATACTGAGGGCAATCCCCACAGGAGCAATTTGGGGTGAAGTGTCTCAGGGACACAACGACATGCTGACTGCAGTGGGGTTTGAACCTGTGAGCCCCTGATCCCAACACCAACGCACAACCCTCTGCGCCACACGCCTCCCATAAAGTCAGCTGAAGTTAACTAGCTAGATTTCACTGTTTCTCGTTATTTTTTTCTCACGCTACGCCTCCCCTGAAGCTCTCTGGCGCCCCCCGGGGAGGCACGCCGCACACTTTGAAAACCGCTGCTCTGGACGGATGTCGCTCTGATCCTGGAGCTTGTCAGCCTTTTGGAAAATGTGCTTTCAAAAACAAACGAGGCCGCACCGAGGCCCTGTGGCACGCCGATAACGGCTTTACTGCTTCCTGCAGGTCAGAGGTCAGGGAGCAGGCCGCCCCATCATTACCAGAGGGGCAGGTGAGGCAACAGGAGGTGTCAGCTAGGGATCATCTGTGGCTGTCAACATGGAGGGGTCGAGACAGAGGGGGGAGGGACAAAGAGAGAGAGGGCTTCTGAGGGGTAAAACATATGTTGGGCGTCTCTAATTCTGTGCTTCTGTAGATCCAGCTCTGTATTTTGGTACGACGAGCCTCCGTGCCAGCATGAGCTGTTTGTTCAGGTTAACCGTGCGGACTGAACATACTCTTAGCTGCAGCAGAACAAACACCGGTACTAAAGATAACATCAGGGATTTAAAATGTCAGAGCAGACTAAATGTAGTGTTTGATCATCACCTAAAATGCATGTTTTGGTTTCAACAACAATGAAAGGTTCAATTGTTGAAACTGTTTTGTCGGACTACAGGTTTGTAAAAAGTTATTCTGAGTATGTTGTCTGATATTGCAATTTGATTCCAGATATTGGAGGGATTATAATTGTTGCATTATAATTCTCATCTTTAAAAAAATCTATTGGAATAGTCATGTGGGCCTTCCCCACTGTATAGTTAGTTTAATAGGTTTATTTTTCCGCTACTTCACTCCCTTAACCTGTCTGCCTTTTTTCCCCTACTCCCCCCCCCCTACCCGACTTGTAAAGCGACCTTGGGTTTCCTGAAAGGCGCTATACAAATATTATATATTATTATTATGTGATTTCTTTTATGTGATTTTTTAAGCATTACTTTTCATTTAACACACATTGTGCTCTCTGCGATTTCAACGATACACTAGTCCATATTGATTATTTTTAAAAAAGTCAAATAATTGTGCAGTCCAAATGTTTAGATTAATTTCGATTTAATTTGCTGTCAAACACAAATAAGCACACATTTAAAAAGTCATATTTGTTGACTCCAAGTCTCCAGACTTTTTGCAGCAAAGACCGTTAAGTCCTTCTGTCCCGAGCAGTTCGTTTGGAAGAGACTCAAACATGTTCAGTCATCTCAGTCCCTGTTCCCACCCGCCACCACACATCTGTCTGAAGCAGAGTTTGAGACGCCTGGTGAGGAAAACTAATGGAGACGGATGCTGCAGAAAGGTTTCCAAGCCTTTGTCCAGCCTGGTTAACGGTGCACTGTATTTGTGGACACACCAGTGTGCTATGAAGCATCCTTTTCAGGAGTGGAAACACACACACGTTAATGTTAAACCGACTGTAATACGAGAGCGTTTTAATTAAACTTCTAGCGCAACAAATAAACTCTAATAGTACACGTGTGTATTTTGACATCCCTATAAACAAACCTGGTGATTCACACTCGACGGTGGAGCTGGTGATGCAGAGGAACTCAATATCCACAGCTCAATGCGAGTATTGAAAGACCCGTTTTATCTCGGGCTAAAATAGATTATCCTGGACTGAGGACACTTGTTGAAGAGTGATAATAACTTGATGTCTAATTTTAACAAAGACACATATCCAGCAGCAGAAGAACTTCATGGGTTTTTTATCGCTGCTGGAACTGGGACATTTTAATGGTGTGTAATGTTCGAGTGTCAGAACCTTAATAAATATCCAATGGTGTCAATACCAGTATTCAGTACTGGCATTGCTCTCTGCTCCAGAAACCCAGTCGACAAAGGCTTTTACTGGCTAGTTTCTGACATAAGCTAATACTGGGGATGAGGTGGGGTAGGTCATTTTGGAGAAACCAGCTCGAGTGCGCTAGAATTTGAAAATACAGAGCCGGAAAAAATCTGCCACTTCCTCACAGAGCCCCTCCTCCAACACACACGAACGCGCACGTGACCAATGAGGGCACGAGATAAGTGTGTGCCCAGATGGAAGGCTGACAGGCAGGTAGGCCATCCAGTTACTTTAGCCGGGCCGGCTCAGATGATTGGTCGTGCTTTTTATAGCGCCACGGCTTCCAGAGATGACATTTTTGTATGTATTTATTGTCAAAGCACTTCAGATATTCATTGCTCTCGGGATGTTAAAGGTGCGGTAGGTAAGTTTGAGAAACCGGCTCGAGATCGCTAGAATTTGAAAATACACAGCCGGAAGAAATCTGCCACTTCCTCACAGAGCCCCTCCTCCAACACACAGGAACGCGCACATGACCAATGAGGGCACGAGATAAGTTTGTGCCCCGATGGAAGGCTGAAAGGCAGGTAGGCCATCCAATCCGTTTAGCCGGGCCGGCTAAACGGATTGGATGGATGGTTGTACTTTTTACAGTATTACGGCTTCTACAGATGAACATTTTTTTATGGATTTGTTGTCAAAGCACTTCAGATATTCGTTGCTATCGGGATGTTAAGAGCATTCCATGGAATATAACAAAAAGTGTATCTCGAGCCGGTTTCTCAAATGTACCTACCCGCACCTGGGGAGAGAGAGATTGGGAATAACACGTAAAAAAAAGTCTCCATGGAAACTGGAGAAATTGAGCTTCACAGTCGGACTGCATAAGCACTTTAGGTCAGTCACACTTTCTTTAAATGCACGGCTGACTCTAAAGACAAAACGTCTGTATTATATATTCAATTTCAACCCATGTGCATCTCAGTCACCCTTTACGAGTGGCACAGATAATGTGCTCAACCCAAGATGAGTCATTATGAAAAACTGCAAATCACTTCAAGACTTAACAACGGATTTATTTCCCACGGCCTTTTAATTAATCATATTACAGTTTTCACATCTTGCACTGTAACTTTTACTTTTGTATTTTATAACTGTCTGATTATATTTAAGCTTGTATTCATTTAATTCATATCAACGTGGTGCATGCATGTACCGACATATTCCACTTTAGTGTTTGCTGCGTCAGCCCTGGACTGCAGTGTCATTCAACCATGTGCTGTTGACACACGAGTCCCATCTCTATGTCAACCAGCCGGCGACACAAAAGCTCACCCTCAAAGTGTGTGTGTGTGTGGTGTGGTGTGTGTGTGTGTGTGTGTGTGTGTGTGGTGTGTGTGTGTGTGTGTGTGGTGTGTGGTGTGTGTGTGTGTGTGTGTGTGTGCGTGTGGGTGCGTGGTGTGTAGGACACGTCGTCCAGCCACCATCTGCTGCTCTCAGGGCAGCCATAGCAGATAATATGTTGGGTAAACACATCAGAGGTCAGAGCTGCTGCTCGGTTAACCCTTTGCTTCTCTGTGATTATCTTCCAGCGGGCGGCCAATCAACACGGAGAAGTTATAATAAAGACACCATCAACACCACCCACGTTTCGTGTTCACACCTGCAGCAAAACTCTAATGAGTGACCCCTCATGAATATGCAGATGCAGACAGCTGCCGCACGATAGCAGCAGGTGGTGGAGAGCATTTGCATACACTGCCTTCAGCACAGTGGAAATCCACGTGTGTGTGTTCCAGGTGAAAGACCGTCTGACACAGGGGGGGGGGTCTGACGAGCTCACCGTGCACGAGGAGTGAGAGGGTGAGAGGAGTGAGAGGGTGAGGAAGAACAGGGTGCTAAAATGGGTGCACTTCACGGCGTATACTGCCACCCGAAGTCCCCGGCCGGAAGTCCCCGGAGTTGGGGAGCTGGGACTCCAAACAGCTTCTACTGAAGCCTTCCGAGTAAATCGCCAGAACGCCGACACCTCCTCATCTCCACCGCTCCCATGTTTTATTTTGTGTTGCCATAAGTTAGTCTCTCTGCGTTTCTGCGCTGGGCTAATGCTAATAATGCTAATGCGAGGATAATAAAATGGCGGCTTCACAAAACTTTTTGGGAGTTTTACGGGGCGTGGTTTGCAATCCGCCCAGCCAATCAGGAATATAGCTCTTTTCTCACAAAAGAGCCGCTCGAAAGTCCCTGCTAGAGAGCAGGGACTTTCGAGCGGGTAAAAAGGTTCGCATGAACTACTTTTAGTACCGGCTCTTTTTGGTGTGAACGCGAACATGAACTAAGTTCGCATGAACCTTTGTGGGAAAAGTACCGCAGTGTGAACGCGGCTAATGCATCTGTATATCCACAGTAGTTCCTGAGTTCAAGGTGACATCTTTAAATTATTCATTTGGTCAGAACAAGCAGATATAGAGTTCGTAAGCCTATTTGACGAATAAAACAACTGACATCCTTACGCAACAGGAACAAGCGATATTTGAGCATTTTCGTGTAAAATAAACCAAAAAAAACAATTATTTTAAACATTTCCTGTTGATACCACACACACACACACACACACACACACACACACACACACACACACACACACACACACACACACACACACACACACACACACACACACACACACACAACACACACACACACACACACACACACACACACACACACACACACACACACACACACACACACACACACACACACACACACACACACACACACACACACACACACACACACACACACACACACACACACACAGCCCACTCACCCGTCGCTATATACGTACAGGGTACCCCTTTCCCGTCATTTTCTACGGGCAGGGCGTCCCATAGACCTTCATTGCGGACAGCGGACCCCGTGACCGTCAGGCTTCTACGGGCAGGGCGTCCCATAGACCGTCATAATGCCTATTTTAAGGTTCATTTGGCCATTAAAATGCGTTTTGATGTCATTTTATACGAGTAATGAGTTTTTATTTCTGATTATTTGTGCAGTACATGTACATGATGTTTAGTTTGCTAGTTATGACAAAGATTACTTCATGAATGTGTACACATTCATGGTTGCTAAGGTGGTTGCTATGGACGCTGCAACAGCTCCCAGACCACGTGATCAACAACAGAGGCTGTCCTTCGTGTTATTCTCGGTGGAAAAATGCCTATTTTAAGGTTCATTTGGCCGTTAAAATGCGTTTTGATGTCATTGTATGCGAGTAATGAGTTTTTATTTCTGATTATTTGTGCAGTACATGTACATGATGTTTAGTTTGCTAGTTATGACAAAGATTACCTTACGTCTGTGAGGAAAATGCATGGGGCTCAGAGCCTCGTATTTTTAAAATCTTTTTTTCCTTCTAATTTGTTATTCTTTTCAAAATAACACACTGTTATTTACTCACCAATAACACACAATCATCCTTGCTTTTATTTATTGGTTTAATTCCATAATCTCGGTCTTTTTTGGCGTTCGTCAGGAACTGAATAACCGGAAAACAGACATGGGCATTTCGAGCGATTACCCAAGATTCTCACGTACGCTGATTGGATGTTTTAGCCGCAATGCATGCTGGGATTTGGTGTTTATATTATATGAAATCCGGAAACATTTGAAAAGACTAAAATAATACTTAATTCCGAGTGCTCTTGCTTTTCTCTTTGAAAGTCATCACATAACGGCACTGTAATACACGGTTCGGCTGCATTAAATATTACAGATCTGCCGTAGTTCTTTATTTATAGAGCCCTGATGAGAAGACCTTTGGAAAAACTGAAGAAATGCCGCCGAAACTGAATACTTGACGTGGATCATAAATATATCAACAATTAAAAAACTTCTCAATTTCTCTTCACACAATACGTCTCCTTGCAGTATCAACACTAATTCGGCTGACTTTTACATTTGATGTAATTCATAGATGTTATATTTACACCATAACGGTGCACAGCTGATAAAAAAGGACTGTAGTTTTTAAAGATATTACTGATTTGAATTGGATTGCATTTTGAATGTAAGAATGTAAATACTGAGTCTGAAATAGTATAGCAATATGCTGTAAAATTATGTGAAAGCATGAATAAAACTACACATCTTCAGATGTTGTACATACAAGTGTCTGTGTGTACCTTGTGTGCCTAGTGGTTAAAGCATGTTATTGAATTATTGTTTTTATGTGTTATATTTGATTAAAAAAATATTAAGAGTACATATACTTTCATAGGGGGAAAGTAGAAGGTCTGTGATAGAAATATAGAATGTAAAAAATCAAGAAGATAATATAAGTGATCTCTTCAATAAAACAGTTTAGTGCAGGATGTACAAAGATATTAATAGGAGGAGGTGCAAAACAGAAAAACGAATTAACCTTTATTTAAACATTAAATAACAGATTACGGTCTTCTTTTAAATAAGAAAAAAACGTTGGGGGTATCTATCTACAGATAAATACAAAGTACTTAACGTCTAATATATTGCTTTCCTGCAATGTTAACTATGTTGAAGCACTTATTTTAACTGATATTATGCATATGGATTATACTCTTATGTATGTAGATAGAATAAGAAATGTGCAGAATATGACAGTTTAATGGTGGAGGTACACACATATTGATAGATGTCTTGTACTGCACTGTTGAGGGACCTGTGACCCAAGTTTTTCATTCATTTCATAACTACACCGTAAGTTGTGTAAATGATATGTCAATACACCTTTCAAATCTTGAAAGGGATGTGCAAAATAGCCATAATATATAGTCTTTAATTAACTATTAGTAGAGAATAACGAGTAATTAATATACTTTATTACTCGTTTCCATTAATGTCAATTGCAGATACATGTTTAGTCTTCTCAAGCACCAACTATCAAATATCTCTCCTGATTGTTGGCACTTGACAATCACCTTCCCTGAATTTTACTCAGGTGTAACTAAAGTCTGATTTAAGGGTTGTTTATATTTCACATCATTAATCAGAATCTGCAAAGTAACTCAAATAAGTGTAGTGGAGTAAAAATACCAGGTTAACCTCTGAATTGTAGTGGAGTAGAATTACAAAGTATCAATGAGCTTTCAAGTGGGTATATTAATGCTATATATTGATGCTGCGCATTATGGACAGCGATTTTGTATCCATTTATTAATTATATGTTTTACATTTGATAACACCAATGTGTTATCAAATGTAAATACACTGGCAACTTCTAATTGTGGGAAAACGAAAAAGTTCAGTAGAGACGTCCCATAGAACATTTTGCGAAACACAATAGTGTAGTGTGTAGTTCTGGGGGGGTGTTCGATTCCAGTTTTGGATAGTCTGGCGTGGTTTCGTTCCATTTCACACAGCTGTTTGACGCTGTAACCTTGGCGCACTGCCACTCCAACATCCAATCCCAGACCTAGAAGAGTAATCACGGGGACTGTAGTCCTAAACGATAGCTGGGGATTCTGGGTAGTGTAGCGTCTTCGGCCATCCTAAACTCAAACATTTTGACAATCGCAATGATGCTCGAACTGTCCCTTATAGGCCTACGTCTGTTTCCGGTTATTTTTATTTTGAAATTCAGTTCCTGACGGACACCAAAAAAGACCGAGATTATGGAATTAAACCAATAAATAAAAGCAAGGATAATTGTATGTTATTGGTGAGTAAATAACAGTGTGTTATTTTGAAAAGAATAACAAATTAGAAGGAAAAAAATATTTTAAAAATACGAGGCTCTGAGCCCCATGCATTTTCCTCACAGACGTAAGGTAATCTTCGTCATAACTAGCAAACTAAACATCATGTACATGTACTGCACAACTAATCAGAAATAAAAACTCATTACTCGCATACAATGACATCAAAACGCATTTTAATGGCCAAATGAACCTTAAAATAGGCATTATGACGGTCCATGGGACGCCCTGCCGTAGAAAATGACGGGAAAGGGGTACCCTGTACGTAATATAGCGACGGGGAGGGGCCCTGACCGTCCGTCAATATGTGACGGGATGAGAGTGAGAAACACACACACACACACACACACACACACACACACACACACACACACACACACACACACACACACACACACCACACACACACACACACACACACACACACACACACACACACACACACACACACACACACACACACACACACACACACACACACACACACACACACACACCACACACACACACACACACACACACACACACACACACACACACACACACACACACACACACACACACACACACACACACACACACACACACACACACACACACACACACACACACACACCACACACACACACACACACACACACACACACAATCTGAGCGGTATTCCTGACGTTCTGCTGTCAAGTTTGATGATGGAAGTTAAAGTTACATCCACATCCTATTCCAGCTCCGCATTTAGACCCTCCTCCGTTTTAGCTGAGCCCCTTAACTGGACAGGCGAGGGAAAGGCTGAGCACACAGACGGAGGAGTGCTGGAGGAAGAAGATGCCAACAAAGAAAAAATGGAGGAAGACAAAGACAGGAACAACATATTTGCATGGGTGTGGTGTACGGTACATGTAAACTACGCTATAATTACAACGTATTTAGCTTGTCCGGCTAGTTTCTTAAGTGCTACATAATGGGGTGGCGTAGGAAGAGGAGGAAGAGGAGGAGTCACAGACGTGTCCACAGTGGAAGGTGCAGATGCAGAAATGTGCTGACTCGTTGGAGGTTGTGATATAGATAACTGCGGCCGGCCGTCGGGCTATTCTGGGGCTGAGCTAAGTGTAGGCTATGATTAGCATCGTGTTGGAACGGGAGAGCCCTCTGTCTGGAGAGAGGCACGCCGGGGTAAACCCTAGAAATGTAGCGAATTGCTGTGTTACACGACAATTAAATAAAGTTGGTTAACTTTTAATATAGTCCGCTATGACTATGAATTTAATTGGACTGTTGTTTATTTCTGTTCTATTTTTTGTATTATTTATTTTCGGCATATGATAAAGCATGTTTTATTGTTTTGTTTTACTTGTACTGCCTGTAAGAAATAAGCTTTGCATTTTGAGCAAAGTGCATGGATGGACAAACCAGGGAAATAAATAGAAAGTTACAAAATAAATACATAAAGTCAAGATACATTTCAATATCTGATCATTTCAGTCTTCTAACATCTTGAATTGCTCATTTATTTATGTTAAATTAATGGACTAATTGTTCAAACTGTAAATACTTGTAAGTTCGGAGATCAGAGCTGAAACAGTTAGTCCGTTTGTTATTAACAGAAACGATACAAACAATGTTCGTAAAAACAAGTCATGTATGAAGCAAACATTGACTGGTACCAGCTGTTCAAATGTGAGCTGCTATTTTCTGTTCTTCGTCGTGTTAAAAGAATATTGGGTTTTAACAGTTGGGTTTGAGGAACCAAGCAAACCAAAGACATCACCTCAAGCAAAAGAGAATGCGTCTCTTTACGTGTTATCGACCAAACAAGGTAAGCCGATGCATTTAGTACAATTTAAAATGCTTACATGTTAACTACGGTACAGGGGCAGAGATCAAACACATCCATCACCAACTGTTATTGCACCATCCTAAGTAAAACTGTCTGTCAGCCGAGTGCACTCATTACAGTACCATAAAAACAGTGAAGTCAGATAATGTAATCTCTCAGTGTAACAAGCCGCGTCTATTCAAAGCAGGTTGGACACACACACTCCTCTCACAGGGCTACAGGCAGAGTGGGTGTTATCCACAGCTCTGTGAGGGCAACACTTTAACACTTTGGCTAACACATGAGAGACAAGTGGCATGAGGAGAGGAGCAGTACAGCGAGATGAGCCTCAGGCCATTCCGGCCGACAGTAAAAAATAAACATATTTATAACTAGTGTAGGGAGTTTGAGAGGTGTCTCCGTCCTGTCAGATTAGACTTCACTCGCGTTTAGGTCCATATCGAGAGAAAGATAAATAATCTGAATTCAGGGTGCAGTTTACTTTGACGCGGGGGTGAGCAGCAGAGGTGGGGAGAGGCGGGGCTATTGCCTCATCATTATCAGAACATGATCGTATAGGGCGTACACACGGTCGTTTAGTGCCGTATTCGGTCGTCCTCGTGTGGCCGAACGGTCTATACGACACTAAACAGGAACGCAAACGACCGTTTTCGTCCTCGTGTGGCCGGGGTATAATATACAATGTGGATCATAGCGACAGGATGGACGCAACACAAGTCACAGCTAAAGAGCATTGTTCCAAAATAACTCTGACTATATTACTGATAATAGTCAGGTTTTATTTGTACCTTCCCTTTGGCGATGACTTTTACTTTGTGTACTTTAAGTATATTTTGATGCTCATGCTTTTCCTTGAGAAACATTTTGAATGCAGAACCCAGTTACTACACTGCGGTATTTCTACTTTCGCTTAAGTACAATATCTGAGTATTTGGTCCACCATATTGAATTGATTTATTCAAAAGAAGGGACAAGATATTAAACACATGTACATTTACTCGAATGAGCCAAAAGGCTAGTTTTCACCGATAGTCCCTTTGCCAGATGGCGAGGGGCACCCTAAGAGCAAGAACACAGCACACACATGAAAAGACATTCTGGCTAAATGCACTTTTCCTAAATGGGAAGGGGCCGTCTCCCCGAGCCGCACTTAGTAGCCCTGGTTGAGGTGGGCTTCAGGCTGATGAAGCCAGCCAGAGGAGGAGGAGCCAACCCACGAGTGACCTTGTAAACTAAGCAGACGTTTTTGTATACTTTGAGATATTCCCAGCTGAACAGATTATACTTTTGAACAATGTGGCAACGATGATACCGGATTGGCTTTTTGTCTAGTGTTTCAAGTGCTTGTTTATATAATGATTCCAGTGGTTTTACGTTGGTCTACAGTACAGTACTTGTAGCAGGGCAGTGAAGGCCTGTCGTCAAAGGAGGTGGTGTGATGTGTGTGTGTGTGTGTGTGTGTGTGTGTGGTGTGTGTGTGTGTGTGTGTGTGTATACGGGTCGCTGAGATGCATGCTCGTTACCCAGGGCGTCACCATGCAAACACAAAGCTCTGACGGGTCTAAATCCTCTGCAGACCTCCAGCTTTGTTCACATCCACTGAGCCAAGTCCGTCTGTCAGGAGGGAGCTGACCCCGGCTCCTGGGAATCTCTGTGTGTGGTGGTGACGTGTATGTGTGTGTGTGGTGTGGTGTGTGTGTGTGTGTGTGGGTGTGTGTGTGTGTGTGTGTGTGGGACTCGAGCTCTTCTCTACTTCCTCCCATTGTTGTAACATATGGTTTGGTGTAATAATATTGCCCGTCAGTCATGATTAGAAGTTCTACATTTTCAGCTTCTTTAAATCGGATTAATAAACATCCGTGGTGCTGATCACATGCTTCATCACGATGGAATATTATATGGATTCTTCAGACAAGTTGAAAAAGATTTAGTTATTTAAAAGGAAGAAATGACAAGGACCAACTCCCAGTGATCTTGGTTATTGTATGTGCACTGACATCTAGGTAGGATGTAGGAGTTGGAAAATGATAATATATTTTTTCCTGATTTTGCATTTCGTGGATTCACGATATTGGATTTTTGAATCCTTTCTTATTATCATTAAAAACTATATGAAATTATCGAGGTGTTTTTCGTCTTTTTATAATGATTGCAGAGGTTTTACTTACTTTAAATACAGTTGGGTAGCTTGGAGTAAAAATGTAAATATTTACCTGAGATTTAGTGGAGTAAAAGCATCGAAGAAGAAAACAAAAATAACTTGAATGAAGTACAAGTATCTAAACTGTAAAGTGTGCAGTGCCGTCTTACACTTCGTCAGGATTGATATCAAAGCCATGGTTACCGTTGCAACAAAAACCCAATTGTCTTCTTTTTTGTAACATGGACACAGTTTGCAGTAGATCTGATCAAACGGGCAAGAATACAGATTATCAGCTTAAGAAATACACGCTTGCTTTATTTAAGACTCAAAATAAGTATAGTTGGAGGTTGTTTGTCTCTACGAGGAAACGCATTACTGTCCGTGTGTTTTTTCAATCCTTCTGCGCCACACTTGTCTCCTCAGTAAAGTGGCCCCTGGCCTCTGTTTGCACTGCGACCCCCCCCCTCCCCTCTCAGCTGTTGTCTCCCGTCATGTGAGTTAAGCCTGCTCCGGGCCTTAAGTAGCAGATCTCTCCTGTAATCGTGCGGCTCATTTTAACAAGCTTCTCCTGCCCCAGTTAACCCCGTCTCCGCAGCTGACAGACGGCTAGCCCGAGGCTCACTCCGCCTCAGTCTAACCGCAGCACTAAGAGTTACTACAGCAGGTATGAAAACACGCCCTCGCGCTTTGATGCACACCGCTCATGTGTCACCGCCTTGTGATGAATGATGGCTGCTTCATGTTTGTTGCGTTGCAGTAATGGCCCGGCGCAGGCAGGTTCAACACGTCCTCACTCCCACCTGAGCCCTTCCCCTCAATGCCATGAGACTGTTGTGACGGTTTGCACGGTGCAAACAGCCCCCCACAGGACAGTCTGCAGAGCCCGGCCTTCCTGAGAGAGACACGTACGATGGACTCCGATGCATGAGCACATGTTTTCCTCTCTGAAAAGAACAGGACAAACTGTTGGAATAAGCCGGGGTCTTAAAGCGATTAAACAACCTCAAGTTGGACCTCTTATTCCTTAGCAACTCTGTTTATGCATCTTGGATCAGGCATTATGGATTAAACTGCACGTTGAACTCGCTGGTCTCCAAGATAAGCTTCTCAAAAAAAATTCCATTACATGTTTGTACTATTTTATGGAGTGAGAGTTTGTATACGTTACGTTCAATATTATATAATTCGCATTTCTTCCAAGAAATTATAAAAAAAAATGTAATTAGAGGGGCCCTACTTTGTTCATGTTCAGGTCCATATCAGTATGTCGTGTCTCTATGTGACATGTCTCCACGCTTTGATGTTCAAAAAGCTCTTTATTTCTCTCATGCCTGTGCTGCAGCACCTCTTTTCACCCTCTGTCTGAAACCAGAGCCCAGTTTGCTCTGATTGGTTAGCTGGCCGGCTCTGTTGTGATTGGTCAACATCTTAGAGATGTCCCGCCCCTTAGCCTATCACGCACAATGTGTTGGAGCCTAATAGAAGCCCAAGTGTTACATAGTGATGTCATTATTTTCTGGAAGTAAACAAAGGAGTCCAATGGAGGCGTTTCAGACCATTTACATGCACACAAACCTGGATACAACAATAAAAGAAAAGGGAAAATCATTTAAAGAATGATTAAAAAGATAGAAACAAAAAAAAACAGTTGTCAAAAAAAATTGTCATCACATAAAATTGCAACCCTCACATTTGCAAAACAGACAAATAGCCCTCCCAACCCCGCCTCCTCCCCTCCCCCCAACACAGACAGGAGATGTCACAGATAAGGAGCCAAAGTGTGTGGATGCTTGGTGATTACATTTCCACTTTGTTGACACACACTTTAGAAAGGAGGGTGCATACTCAAATATGTTCAACCAACTGTCACACCCACATCAGCAGTGAACGGTGAGGCTTGTTGACACGCTCGTGACAGGCCGTTGGTAGCAGTTAAAACATGCCACTGCAAACCTATAGTACAGCTGGCTGTCACATCTGTGTCAACCCCGTTGTTCTAATCACAGGCTTGGTTTTGCAGACAGCGTTACATCCCTTAAATGCTGCAGAATTGTAGTTTATTTGTCGAGCTATAAAAGCTGAAACTGCCGCAAAATATTTCATTGAGAAAGATTATACTGTTGCAAAAGGAACTGGTTTGACAGCGGGAAATGCACTGGGGAATAATCTGGGCTGTAATTGTAGTTCCTGAAACCAGAACACCAAACATCCACCTCCGACCGCGGCACTTTGACTGCAGTCTGCATGCTTAGAAGGTCTTTTTGAACACATACTTATGTACAGTTTGGGCAAGCATGCTTTTACGAGTTTAAATAAGTGGCCATAATTCCCCAATTTACCAGCAACAAACATCCGGTATCAGGTAAATATAGGGATGCACAATATAAACCAAGGCATATGTTGGGAAATGTTGATGGAACACCGACAGGCTGAGCCGACGCGAAGCATCCACTTTGCTTTTCAAACTGTATACAGTTAAATCGAACGGACTTGTTTGTGCGGATGTGAGCGTCCTTAACAACGGTCAATAAGTCCTTGACAGCGGTCTGTTCTGGATTAACAACTTGTCACGTGTTCGGAATTGACCAATCAGAATCGAGTATTCAACTAAGCCATGTAATAACATCTGATGCTAAATTGCTTTAACGGACTAAACGAGAAAAACAAGATGAAAATATATTTTGTATCTAATCTAATCAGCCTTTTTAACCTCAGGTGTGCATAAACTACAGGTTATGAACTTGTCCTTAAAAAAACAAATGCTTACTCGTTACTACAACAAAGCCAGCTAAGGGCCCTTTGCTGCAATTCATCCACTCTCTCTTTTCTATCCAATAAAGGCAAAAGTGCAGAACAAATGATGTGAAAGAAAAAAGAAAATAGTCAAATGATCTGTTATTTTATCTCAATCGGCCCTGAGTCGAAGGTAATACCCGTTACTTGTGTACAGTTGGAAGAAATCAATATCAGGACGTGCATCTTTAGGAAAAATAACCGGCTTATTAGACAGATGATCATTAAGCTCTATTTTGAAGTTAAAGTGCTATAGTTGTTAGTTCTAACATCCAGTCCAATGCAACAACACAATGCAGTCTCATCTTGCACCACAGAATTCAATTACATCCAACGAAGTAGTTCACAGCACAGCAGTATTTATTGAAGAGCAGTGCTCGATATCATCACATGATTCCAGGTGCTGGTTGCTATGGTTAACGCTCACACCAGAAGGTTTTCCCACTACAGCCTCAGAGAGACAAACAGAAAGGCCCGAGCAGATCACGTTACAGATCACCTGCAAGAGACGGACCGACACGCGGCACTGTTAGAATTAGGGATGTCCCGATCACCTTTTTTTGCTCCCGATCCGATTCCGATCATTTGATTTTGACAATCTGCCGATACCGATTTTTCCCGATCCGATCTTTATGCAATGCATTAAGAAAAAACAAAGGTAACAGATAACGGCTGGTCATCCAACGCGATGAATTCAGCTATCTGGCTGTTATTGTTTGGCCTTTTCTCTGTTCTGGGGCAGTTTCTCTTTCCTTTTAAAAGTCTCTGAAAGTGTCGGTTGTTTCAGTGCCGTTACCCGAGTGGCCGTTGTGTACTCAACGTGTTGTTGTTGGTGTTTGTTTCTCAGGTGGCATTAGATTGGTTGCGTTGAACGTAGCTCTGTTCTTTCCACCACGCGGAACCTCCGCCTTGCAAACATTGCATCTGGCTGTTACACTGCCTTCGCTTTCAATTTCATAACACTTCCAAACTCCTGACATTTGCTCTGTCCGACTCCCGAGTCACCAGCTGAACGTAGCCTCTCGTTAGCTTAATGCTACTATTAGACGCTGCGCCCACTCTTTGAGAGAAATAAGCAACCAGGTCTGAAAACAAGCCCAAAAGAAGCAACACATACATGATGTTGTGTAATTTTAAACCAAAACTAAGGCCTTAGGATGACTTTAAGATGTGAACATGGTCAGTTTTTGTTTTGTAACATTAAATTAAAAAAATATATTTTATATCCCGATCCCCGATTTTTTTCTCCCGATTCCGATCTTTTGAAAATCACGTGATCGGCTCCGATCCCCGATCACGTGATCATCTCTACAAACTTGTGATTACATTCAACTCCCTGAATGACTGTTTCCCCTTCACTCAAAACAAACTGACATCTGTTGACATTGTCATTGCAACATGTGGGTTTTCACGCCTCATTTAACATTTAACTGTTTGTGCTAATGTTCGCACAAAATGGCATCTCTAGAAAAAAGCTCTTGCTCTTAGATTTTCAATATTTTCCTGCTAAAATAACCTCCGCTTGAAAATGTATTTTTCACATTAACTTTGTTTAAGAGGAAACGTTACGTTGAATAAAACAAAAGCAGCAACATGTACACACCGTATCAGTGCGGATGTTCCCCTTCAAAACAGAACCAGGAAGCTTTGGATGAAATGCCTCAAACCTGGCACACAATCATGATGCTGCACTTTTGTGAACTCACAGAGTCAGAGTTTGTTTACAAGGTGCACAATGAAAGAGGAAAGAGAAACGCAACATCACAACCGCCAGCTATCATTTTATAATAGCGAACGCATTGTATTAAAGACACAGAGGAGGGGGAGACTGATATCCCATCATGCCACTGTGCCACCTCACCAGCTGGTAGGGAGCGGCCTGCCTCAGCACAATAGCACAGTAAGTGTTTTGAGCAAAAGGAAGCTTTCTTACTGATAAAGCAAAAGGTGTAATTGTAAGGGGTTTGAACTCTAAAGCAAGTAGATCAGACTTGAGAGGGATGGAGTGAACGGCTCACTGTCCTTTCCTTAAAACCTGGCTGTCAGTGAAGCTCTCCTTTCATCGATTAACTGTCTCTCTGCAGGAGGCTTTGAGGAGGGGCTTCAGAAAACACACACACACACACACACACAGATTTGTCTCTCCCATCCTCTCTGCCTTTCTGAGCTCATACAGTAAAATAGATGATATCATCCCTCCTCATGCATGTGCTGGAGACAGATCCATATGCGTGTGCGTGTACCTGTGCACAGGGCGTGAAGCATTTGCATGGAACAAAATGTGCATTTCAACTTTGTGGAAATCCTAGCGGAGATACGGCACTTAACTGACCGAAAATGTGTCCTGAAAAGCCGGTAGCACCATCAAGGTGCCCCGGTATAACTAGGTCACCGTGCTCAGATGAAATGAGGCTGATCATTAATAGATACAGTGTGTGCGTGCGTGTGCGCGTGTGTGCGTGCGTGTGTGTTGACCTGCAGGTGTTTTCTAGGCCCTTTGCGCTGACTGACAGGTGGCACCGGGTAATTAACAAAACACAACTACGCATTTACCCCGTTAATGGAGAATTAAAAGAACATTTAGTGACTTACCTCAGTGCCACACGGACTGTACTCTCGTCTTGCCCCGAAGTCATGATTCCTTGCACAGTAATCGATGGGGAAAAAACAAAAAAAATTGATTGGCGAGGAAAAAAGTGCGCACACCCCGGCGACAGGACCGAGCAACGGAGCTGCTCACCTCGACTGCAGCGCCGCCATCTCAAAAACAAACCCAGAAATTATCTCAGCTGGTTTTTATAATTATAACCATGATATCGTTGTGGTGTGTCCGCATGTCACGTCTATGTGCGCCGCATCTCTGCGCAGTTCTGCCCGGATGCTTCAGCTTCGGCTCCAGCAGAAACACATGCAGACTGTGCTGCTGCTAGGTGAGCCTCTGTCATACACACGTATAGAAAGTACACACACACACAGACGCACACGCACTCTCTCCGCTCCGTTTACGCACCGCGCGGGGAGGGAGCCGCAATGCGTCAGCAAGCCACGCCCTCTACGGGGAGAACAGCAGCGAGGTGACGTCATGACAACAAGGCTGTTATGCACGTTTTGTAGAAAGTCAGAAATGCAAACCTACCTTTATGCTTCAGGGTCAATACATGTTCTACCTTTGATAGGATTCGGTGAGGCTTCTTATATTTTCTCGGAGGGGAGAACGCCGCAGCAACCTCTCTATAATTGTATAATATGTGTATGCTTATTTTAATTGTATTATATCTATTTTCAGATATATTTCCTTTGAAACATGTCATGGGACTCGTTGAAGTACCTTACTCCGTAGGATGATGCCTGCCGTGTATCCTTCCATGTTCTTCATTTGTGTTTATGATCCATGTAATTAGTGAACATTTTCTAAAAAGAAGTGAGAAATGCACTATTTTTTGTGGATATTTAAATAAATGATTGAGTGTTTTAGGTTGCTTTATGTTTAATTATCATGCAACTAACCTCAATGGATAATTAATTTGATTACACTATCAGGAAATAAGATACAATTACATTCAAAAACTGTGTCTAAAATGTTTTTTATGGTGCATTTTTATCAAAAGTCAGATCACAACTTATTTTATAATGTGTACCATTTTGAATGTCCTGCAACTATTTAAGTGATTTCTTTCATGGGGATTGTTCAACACAGAACAATAATAGTGTTGCTGTCTGAGTAAAAGTATACTGTTGAGCTTGACTGTAGTTCAGGGCAAAGGAGTCAAGATAATCGTATTTATATTACAGAATCAAATGGCCCTTCAGAATCACTTTACATACTAATATTAGAACATAATGACTTTATGTATGCATATGACACAGTATAATGTGTTACAATATATGCTTATGAAATACAAGACAAGTGAAATTAAATAATGGTCTGGTGTAAAAATGTTACTTGTTACTCTTGAACCTTTAACGCCACCCTGTGGATATAAACCGTCATGACACTGTGAGGGCATTGGAGATCCATTCGGTCAGAGAAAATAAAGAGGTTATCATTTGAAAAAGTTGACATTAAAAATAAATTCAACAGCAAAGCTCATCCAGCATTTTTCATATTTTACCGTTTTATTTTCAGCCCTAGTGTTCCTTTTGTAATCTATGGGGTACTGACCCTATACCCAGGGGTGTCCAACTCAAATACACAGTGGGTCAAAAATGGGTACTAGTCGAGGGCCGGACTGGTTCAATGTTTATTACAGAACTTATTGAAATTAACTTATTGCACATATTCAACCTAGAACTAACTAAGCTTAAATGATTGCCTAAAGAAACATTAAATAATCAGTTGCATTCATTTCTCATGGCTCTATCTGCAGCTTTTCAGGAATAATTTCTATGATTACATTTCTCCACAGGCCAACAACAGCTTCAACAAAAACTAATTCCCTCAAAGAACAAACCAAACCTGTCCCTGTTGTCGTGAGAGAGAAAGTGCAGAAGGACACATCCATTGCACTCAGGTTGCTGCTCTGTGATGCTAGCTCAGACACTTGGCATCTCATCAGGGTGCAAGATCATCAATGTTTGGGCTCAGGCTCTGAGCGGAGGAGACCCTCAGGATGGAGTGAAGGTGTGCGTGCAATGTACCGGCGGGCCATATCTCATAGTAATTATCCTGCAGTCCGAAATTAAATCCACCACGGGCCTGATTTGTTTGACACATGTGCTTTAAACCCTGCCTAATATTACTTTCCAACACGGCAACTTTGACATTGTTGTTAGTACTTTGTGGACCCTCGAATGTACACACAATCATTTATACAATATCTAATTACCTTAATGTAAATAATGCATCAAATAGTGAAGTGTTGCATAATATATCATTTCGGCCACACGGTTTCAAATTGCTTCAATGTGCTTGTTTATTTCCAAAGGTCACATGGATAAACAGGACATTCAATGTAACACTGAGCATTTTAAATACAAAATGGAAATGACAAAGTACCAAAGAGAACACATCCAACACACCATTATGTGACATTGATCTATGGCCAGTAAAAACTCCAATCTGAAGACACTCATTACCTGAGGATACACTACCCAGGTGTTCAAAGGGGCAGTGTGACATTTCCCTTTTTAATTCTCACACAGGCTGGTTTTCAACACGATGAACAATACTAGCGGCTGGATTACATCATATTGTTTACAAGTTTTAACAACGTTTATAACATGATGTTACACAATTACAACGGCAAAATATGTGAGAAGTATCGAAAAATACTTCATTAAGATGTTGGTGCTATTTCCAAGCATCAGAAAACTATCCCCATATGTTTGTAGATTATTATCAATAGTTACAATGAAAATTGTTCTTAAATAAAACATTAAAAAGACACAAGAATTGTAATTTCTGACGTGCTTTGCTTTTAAAAAGAAAATGTATAATTCAACAATTTAAAATGCAATTAAGACATGAAAGAGTGCAAACAGGAAGTTGTGAATAAAGGTGCTTTGTATAAAGTTGTTCAGGGCTACTTGGTCACCGTTATCTGAGCTGTGAACACAAACACATCGAACATTACATTTGGCACAGACAGTATCTAAAGCGTGTGCGCACCTTGTTTCAGTACTTACAGTAATAAAGGCGATAGCACGGTCTGACCCCACCGCTCCGGACTGTTCCGGACTCGTTTCCGGTTGATTCTAGAAATATATAAGATTTGAGCAACTTGTTCTAGCAATCTGAAATTTAAAAAAACATATTTATGATGAAGTGAAAAGTGAAAAATACACCCTTTTGTTCAAGTGCAATATGTCCCACTGCGCAAAGAATAGCAGCAAATCACGACCAACAACTCCGTTAATAAACAAAAGCACAGGTTAGAATAATAAACCGAGGTCAGTGACTTTAAGAGAAGTGTTTTTGGAAGAGTTCAGAATGTATGGCAAAGAAAATTAAGGCAAAAAGGAAAGGATTTTTTTCTCCTCCGTCTGACATCTTCATGAATTTAAAGTAACATCACGGAAGCTAAACAAAACTAACATTCTTGCTGGAAGAAATGGATGAAGTATTTATGTGAAATGTTAAGAATATGAGGACACTCTGCTTAAAGGTAGGGTAGGTAAGAACGGAGAAACCAGCTCGAGTGCGCTAGAATTTGAAAGTACACAACCGAAAAAAATCTGCCCCTTCCTTCAGACTTCCTCACAGAGCCCCTCCCCCAACACACACGAATGCGCACATGACCAATGAGGGCACGAGGTAAGTGTGTGCCCCAGATGGAAGGCTGACAGGCAGGTAGGCCATCCAGTTACTTTAGCCGGTCCGGCTCAGATGATTGGTCGTGCTTTTTCCAGTGCCACGGCTTCCACAGATGATATTTTTTATGTATTTATTGTCAAAGCATTCAGGGGTGTCAAACTCAATTTCATCACGGGCCACATTCGCATAAAGGTTGCACTCAAAGGGCCGGTTGTAACTATAATGTATTATATTACATGATTGCCTCTGAATTGGATTATTCTCGGGTAGGATAATAACTTATTAATTAACTACGTCTGAAAGCAGAAGTCCAGGGCAAATAATTGCAAGTCTCTTCAGGGGCATGTCACAAAACGAGATGCATTGTGGGACATGTAGTTTATGGACAACCTGCTTCTGTAAAGTGGCATGTAGCCGTATAATAAACGTAAGCGCAAGCTCTTGCGGGGCCACATAAAATCAAGTCGCGGGCCGGATTTGGCCCCTGCGCCTTGAGTTTGACACCCCTGAATTAATGTATACATTGCTATCGGGATGTTAAGAGCATTCCATGGAATATAACAAAAAGTGTTTCTGAAGTACTACATTATTGTCAAAGTACTCATTACAAGTAAAATACCTAAATTAAAAATCTCACTTGACTAAAAGTACAGTAGTATTGAGCAAATGCTATAAGTTATTTTCCACCACCGCTTGCTGGTATATGCATTTTGAAGTCAAGGAGTACCGACTAGAGATACATGATTGGACTGAAATCAAGCAAAGCGTCTGGAAATAGAAAGGTCTGGATGCTAAAGAAGGAGCATGAGGAAATAGCTCATTCCAAACCAGGTCAATTGGCTTCTGAAATACTCCCAAGTCCTTGAAATTCAGATGACCAGTTTGTTAAAAAAACACAATCCGTTTGACATGTTTTTGGTACCATGACGTTCCCGTGAGATTCACATTAGCCCAGTTCAGATCTACCCCGCTCACCAAACACCTGGAAGGTCTTGCTTCAAAGTTCCTCTTTATGACGATGGGAAACAAGAAGAAGGAAAAAGCAGATCCCAGGCTAGAAACACCGAAGAGAAGACGAGCGAGGGGGAAGTGTCCGATTTAGCCAATCACCGCCTGACGGACCCGTTTGGCTCATTTGATCAGAGGTAACTCGATCCCCTCTCCGCCAGTGCACCCAAAGGGAAAGAGGACAGGCTCCCAGTCTACTCGAGATCTGACGCCTCGGTGTCAGAGTGGAGGAAGTTGCTGCCGTTTACCCGGGTGTACTGGACGTTGCTGCTGTCCGTGGGGGGGGCGGAGGCTCCACAGGAGCAGAGTGGACCGGAGAACAGGTGATCCACGTCCTCCAGCTGCATGCCCTTCGTCTCCGGGAGGCAGCCCTGCACGAAGATGAGCCCCAGCACCACCAGCCCCGAGTACAGGAAGAACGCTCCTGAGGGAGACAGTCACATGTCACCGGTTCAGTCGGCCATTTTTAAATCAAATCTATTTGTGTATGCGTGATGTAGTTACGTCTAATCCAAAATACGTCTCTGGAGAGTTTGGTTGACTCTTTACTTAAACAAAAGACATCAGTACAAACACATGTTTTCAAAGGTCAAACAACGAGATTGCTCCGTGATTCTTTTCTCCTTCTCACTTCTAATAAGAAGCAGCTGCGGCCGTCTATGGCGTCAACAACAAAGGATTACAATGTTCAAATATATCAAATTATACATTTTAAGATTTGGCCCCCTACACATTGTTTGTAATACATTGTATTGAACTGATTATTATGACATTCAATGTGAAATGATATTTTAAAAACCGTAAAGCATAAAAATGAAAACTGGGGTTATGCATTCTGTTCATATCAAGTCCCGACGTAATCTCCAAAATGAAATAGAAATGCTGCCAAAGTCACCGATTGCAGTTTGAGCCTGTTTATGATGACACGGTGACTAAAGGCTGTTAATGGACAATCATTTCCATCCTGTAGAATTCAATCAAAACCGTTTCGTTGTTATACTCTGAAAAGTATACAGTTTGAATTATTCTCACGATGCTCAATCAAAAGCTAACTCGGATGTGTAATCAAAACCCACTTGTTAGTTAAGCTCAACTCCCTCACCACTGCCCCGTTGCTGTGAACAGGAAGACGTGTTTGGATCTGGCAGAAGCAGAGGACTGCCTGTGAGGTAGCAGGACATACTTTTAATGACAACATATAAACACCAGAGAACAGAGATTAAACCCTGTGTGACTTCATGCTTCATCCTTTCACGATTCACCCTCTCCGCCCTCCTGTTTTCAGCTGTTAATAGACGCCAACTCTTTTGGTTCAACAAACCACATTCTGCCACAATGTCCATCAGACAACAAGAAACCAAGTACACCTATACATTCGGGTCGTTCACAGTTTACTCTACACCTGACACCTCGTGTATTTGCTGTATTTGCTGTAAAGTGTCTCCACTGTAGGCTATTTTTATTACATGTACAGCACTTTGGCTCCACCAAAACTCGTTTATAAATGTGCTATATAAGTAAAACTTGATTTCATTTAGCCATGGAGGCTCTTTTCCCTTTGCAGTCCCTTGCAGGTTAAGGATATTATTAAAGGGGCCTCCAACATCTCCACTTTCTGTGTCTTGCTTCCTTCCCCCCTAAATATCTAGAAGGAATCAGCTGTGAGCTACACAGACCTATAGCTCAACTTTCACATGACATGTCACATGTTAGACGCTTTTACTTTTACTCAGTACTGTGGGCAATCCCGACTGGGGTAATTTGGGGTGAAGTGACTCAGGGACACAACGACATGCTGACCGCAGTGGGGTTTGAACCTGTGACCATCTGATCCCAACACCAACGCACTAGTCCACTGCGCCACACGCCTCCCTGGACTTTTATTGGACACGACACATTCAGTTCAAATCATGTCAACAGCAAAAAGAGTCCTATTTTCGTCCCAAACGCAGTATTTGTATTTGAAGAAGGCTCCCCCCCATGTGGCGGGTCTTACCGTAGTAGGTGAGCATCTGAGCGATGTGGAGGAAGGTCAGAGACACCAGGGCGTTGCAGATCCAGTTGACTCCGGCTGAGCAGGCGTTCCCGGTGCTGCGCGCCCACATCGGGTAGATCTCAGAGTTTATGGTCCAAGGCATGGGGCCCATACCTGACACGGAGGCAATGCATTATGTTTACAAAATGTATATGAACATAAAACAATGACTAACAATGTGCTCAATACAGAAGCCATGTTTAGGGTCGTCCACATGCTGCATAAAGGTGGCTCAGTCAGTAGGGGCTCGGACTGGGAGCCGTAGGGTCGTCGGTTCAAGTCCCAATAGACCTAAATATGGAGTCTGGACTGCTACTTGGAGAGGTCCCAGTTCACCTCCTGCCCTGCCGTGGTGCCCTTGAGCAAGTCACCGAACACCCCCCTCCCCCCCCCACTCCCATTGCTTCCCGGACGCTGTACAATAGCTGCCCACTGCTCCTAGTGCTAGACTCCTGGTGCTAGGATGGGTTAAAGAGGACACATGTCTGCGTGAGTGGCCATTAGGGCTGTGCGATTATGGCAAAAATCATTATCACGATTATTAAAAACGATTATCGATATATATATATATATTTACTTTGAAAACATCAATTTATTTACTTTGAAAACATCATTTTATTAATTTATTAAGTATAATTCAACTGCCAAGTCCTCCAACTCATACGACCAAATGGGTCGATTGTTTAAGAACCTTATTACGACCAAATATGTCGTTTGTTCAAGCGCTTAATACGACCTATAATTACGTTTGAAAATTGTCGGCCTCGAGTGCTCCCGTTCAATGCAAACGTTACAGAGGCTTGTTTATTCACAAATAACCCTCTCTGTAAAATCCTAAATTGTAGGATAGTTTGGCCATTAAAACGCTTTATGATTAGATTTCTAGCGAGAAGTATATATTGTACTTTTAGAATCCACGTCCAGTCGATATGTAGGATCTATAGTTTGATAGATATTACGAAGATGATTTGAGGTTTCGTCAGGAGAACGTGTATATGCGGCAAGCTTCCATGTAAAGTTACGGGTTGAAAACAGTATTTCCGGTCTGGCCGTTTTCATAATAAAACCAATGATCAAATGATTTAACAGTGATATCTGCAGTACACATCCACTAAAAAACACCAGCTTATCCTAGTTAATTATACGACATTAATTGGTTTAAATTGTGTACAATGCTTTTGTGTTTTTCCCATAGGTTTTTCTCTTTCGATTCTGAGAGACACATTTCTTTTTTCAGAGGTTTTGATAGGCTAAAATCACGCCGCAATGCACGTCGGGATATGGTGTTTATGTGATATGAAATCGGAAAACATTAAAAAAAAATAATAATAATCCTTTATTCCGAGTGTTCTTGCTTTTCTCTTTGAAAGTCATCACATAACGGCATTGCAATACACGGTTCGGCTGCATTAAATATTACATATCTGCCCTAGATATGTAATTATAGAGCCCTGATCAGAAGACCTTTTGACAAACTGGAAGAGATGCCGCCAAAACTGAATACGTGACGTGGACCATAAATATATCAACAATTAAACAACATCTTCCATTTCTTTTTCACACAAATACGTCTCCTTGCAGTATCAACACTAATTCGGCTGACTTTTATATTTGATCCAATTAGTAGATAGGCTGTGTTTACACCATAACGGTGCACAGCTGATGGAAAGGGACTTTTTTGTAGTTTTTAAAGATATTACTGATTTTCTGAACTACCTTTCCAACTCCTCATGCAGTTGACTGTTACAGGTCTATACAGTTCATGGTACAATGCATAAGCTTCACATCGAGAGACTGAAACTGTATTTTCCTTTACCGTTCTGTTTTAAACTCACAATAAAGTGAATAGTCACATTATGTACGATATTATTATGTTGTATTAACTAGACCACTGGTCTAAACCGCACCTCCTAGTGGTTAAAGCACGTTATTGAATGTAGTTGTTGAATAAGTTATATTTATTTAGTTATTGATGAAAACATTTAAATATTAAGAGTAGCCTACATACAAAATAGGGGTCAATGATAGAAATATAGAATGGAAAATATCAAGAAGATACTGTAGTGATCTCTACAATAAAACAGTTTAGTGCAGGACGTCCAAAGATATTAACAGGAGGATGTGCAAAACAGACAAACTGATAAGGCTGAATTTCACTCAGGTGTAACTAAAGTCTGATTTAAGGGTTGTTTATATTTCACATCATTAATCAGAATCTGCAAAGTAACAAAAATAAATGTAGTAGAGTACAAAATACCAGGTTAACCTCTGAATTGTAGTGGAGTAGAACAAAGTAGTACATGCTGCTGTAAACAAAAACATTTCCCAACTTGGGATCAATAAAGTATCTTATCTTAAGATGATCGATGGCTACTGCCATATTTGCTAAATGTGCATCTGAACCTTGAGAAGTGCATGTTTCAGGCTTATCAATTAACAACAGGAGGGGTCACAGACATAAGACCGGCTGTCATGTGGTATTAATGCTGCCCATTATGGACACAAGCAATTTTCACCCATGTATTAATTATATGTTTTAAATTTGATAACACCAATGTGTTTCGTATCCCCTAAACCTCCAGGGATGTATACAGTTTAATACTGGCAACTTCTAATTGTGGGAAATACGAAAACGTCTTTTAAAACTACAATTCCCAGTAGAGACGTGCCATAGAACATGTTGCGAAACACACAATAGCCAGCAAGTGTAATTCTGGGGGGGAGGGTCGGGCTGGACCCGTCCAAGTCCAGTTTTGGATAGTCTGGCGTGGTTCCATTCCATTTCAAAGAGCTTTGACGCTCAGCGTAACCTTGTCGCACTGCCACTCCAATATCCAATCACAGAGCTTGAGGGCTAATCACAGGGTTTGTAAAGCAAGGCGGATGTTGTAGTCCCAAACGATAGCTGGGGATTCTGGGTAGTGTAGTGTCTTCGGAAACTCTGTAGTGTCTAAACTCCGAAAAAACAATTTGTTTCTCCGAATCGAAGGTTAAAAACACAAAAGCATTGTACACAATTTAAACCAATCAATATTGTGTAATTAACACGGATAAACTGATGTTTTTCAGTGGAGGAGTAATGGAGATATCACTGCGTAATCATTTGACAGTGTGGGGAATATATCCGGTTTTATTATGAAAACTTCGAGACCGGAAATACTGTTTTCACCCACGCTAACTTTACATGGAAGCTGCCCCATATGCACGTTCTCCTGGCGAGACCTCAAATCATCTTCGTATATCTATCAAACTGTAGATCCTACACATCCACTGGACGTGGATTATAAAAGTACAATATACACTTCTCGCTAGAAATCTAATAAAAAAGCATTTTAACAAACTATTCCACGATTTAGGATTTCCCAGAGAGGGTTATTTGAGAATAAACGACCCTCCGGAGCGTTTGCAATCGACAGGAGCATGTTGTTTCTTACACGACCACTAGAGGGGCTACACTTTAAAACGTGTCTCTGGGTCGTATTTAGCTGCTGCTGTAGGAGGACAGGCTGGAAAAAACAATACAGAAATAAAATAATTACATTTTTTTTTAAATAAAAATAATGATCGTTTTATTTCGATTACGTTGTTTTCGGAATTGTTGCAAGCCAAAATCGTAATCGCGATTAAAATACGATTAATTGCACAGCCCTAGTGACCATTAAAGAAGGTTTCAGCCCTCCCATTCTAGATGGCTCCGGTTGTAGCAAGATCTGTAATTCAAAACAAGACCATAAGATGTGAGACGAAAAGTCTCTTCAGACCTGGAGCAAAGAAAGCCAGGTAGACGATGAGGCCCAGCAGGACGATCCAGGAGTAAGGGGTTGGACAGTAGTTGTAGGCCCAGAGCGAACTGTGGCGTAACTCCTGTCCCGTCTGGTTGTAACAACTGGATGGAAGGAAGAAACGAGAGAAGTGTTGCAGATTCTCGTCCAGCAGAAGAGACCAGGCGATTCTATGAGCTTTATTTTGAAAATACCAAAGCACGTTGTCCTCAACCTTTAGTGCTAAAAGAGGATTAGTACTTGCCTTTGCTTTTAATAACGGCTATGTGTATGCTATTTCATGTGAAAAGCAATCTAAATGCAAAGCAGACCACTTCAGGCATATGTGATGACAAAGGTTACATTACATTTAATGTTAGCTGACGCTTTTATCCTAAGCAACTTACATAAGCTCAATCGTCCGTAAAGACACACACTACAACAGCATCTATCCTGCACGCACATTAGCATTCATTAAGCCAGATTCTATGAGCTGCGATACACAGGGATGCAAACTCATCAGGTATGAACAAGGTGACGAGGATCCGAGCCCCCCGAATATCGGCTTTAGAATGAGGAACAGAGGATGTTAGCCGTCAGCACAACTAAAGCAGCCGGTCACGCCAAAGAGTCGCATCTAATAGAAATATATAAAAGCATTTATTTTAATTGTGTGGCAGTCAGTTTACTAAGTTCATAAACTCTAAGTACTATACTTACAATGTTGAGATACTTGTACTTTTCTTAAGTATGTACATGTTTTGCTAGTTTGTCCTTCTACTCCTCTACAGTTCAGAGGTACATGGTGTACTTCTACTCCTCTACAGTTCAGAGGTACATGGTGTACTTCTACTCCTCTACAGTTCAGAGGTACATGGTGTACTTCTACTCCTCTACAGTTCAGAGGTACATGGTGTACTTCTACTCCTCTACAGTTCAGAGGTACATGGTGTACTTCTCCTCCACTACATGTATTTAATCCCTAGTTACTTCACAGATCTGGATGAATGATGTGAAATATAACCAAGTGTTGAATCAGACTGTAGTTCCACATGGAGTAAATCCACCAGCTACCCTGCAGTCTACAAAGCCATTCAGACTAGCTGCACCTTCACCAGCTTTGAGAACACTTTCATGATCAATCATTATAAAACATATCATATATATTATTCTGAAATGGACCCATCTGCACAACGACTACTTTTACTGTCGCTACTTTCACTATATGTTGATGATAATACTTTTCTACTTTCACTTGAGGAACATTTTGAATACAGGACTTTTACTGTAACAGAGTATTCCTACACTCTGGTACTTCTACTTTTACTCAAGTACAAGATCTGAGTACTTCTAGTTTTACTCAAGTACAATATCTGAGTACTTCTACTTTTACTCTAGTACAAGACCTGAGTACTTCTACTTTTACTCAAGTACAAGACCTGAGTACTTCCACACAAGTACAAGACCTGAGTACTTCTACTTTTACTCAAGTACAAGATCTGAGTACTTCTACTTTTACTTAAGTACAAGACCTGAGTACTTCTACTTTTACTTAAGTACAAGACCTGAGTACTTCTACTTTTACTCAAGTACAAGACCCGAGTACTTCCACACAAGTACAAGACCTGAGTACTTCTACTTTTACTCAAGTACAAGATCTGAGTACTTCTACTTTTACTTAAGTACAAGACCTGAGTACTTCTACTTTTACTTAAGTACAAGACCTGAGTACTTCCACTTTTACTCAAGTACAAGACCCGAGTACTTCCACTCAAGTACAAGACCTGAGTACTTCTACTTTTATTCTAGTACAATATCCGAGTACTTCTACTTTTACTCAAGTACAATATCTGAGTACTTCTACTTTTACTCAAGCTGCTGAAGTCAGACCCTCATCGCGGAGCAGCAGAGTTCAGTCGACAGGCAGGAAGACTCGAGCAAACGGCTCGCGCTATTATAATATATAAAAACATAGCACCGCGCTCGCGGGTCCCAGATCCCAGAAATATTTGTATTGCAGATCTACATGAATAACACAAACGACCTATTTTGGATTCAAAACGCCGAAAGGTGACAAGCTTGCATCCCTGTATACATCGAAATTGGCCAATTTTGTATCGGCCAAGGTGCGGTCGAAACAAAGGTTGTAATGAGAGCGGTTACGTGTTTGTACTGTGACACTCCTTTCTGCATACCAACTGTTTGTCATACTCTCATTTAGTATCCTTCACACAGCCACACAGTAAGCCGAAGCCTGACCTTCCCCACGCAGCGTGATCTGTGGACGCCGCACTGACGGGAACACAGGAGGAGTCGTACACCGCGGTGCCGTTTTCACGATAACAGAATCCACAGTCTGGATCCAACATGCAGGGTTCACAGGACCTGGAAGACAAAGCTGCATGTGAAACGTTCACCTCAAGGAGTCAGATGTGCTCGATGGGATGGCACTTTGGAAAGTCCAATATTTGTTTAACTGACACCGGACTCATGCAGAGATGGAAACTCCCACTGTAAATGTTGGGATCACGAAAAAGACACCATGTACTGTCACTATGACGTTTAGTATACCGATAGTATACTGGAAAGAAGGTTGGGATTGAACACTAGTATCTCACATGTATTGTTGATAATCAAAGTTAGACGTGTCATCTCACCCATAAAGTGTGCATGTTAAGTTTTGGGGGTCGACCGGGTGAAGGGTGATGGGCGGAGAATACTGAGCAGACATTAAAAACCCAAAGGCCAACACGGTCAGACTCAGACCGGTACCTGCGTCGGAGAGAATAAAAACAAGAAATCTATCAAATATCTATCCGTCTATCAAATAATTAACTTCTGCAGGACGTCCGGGACAAATCACAAACCGAGAAGACTGCCCAGCGTCAGCTTCCTGCGGCCCACCCTCTCCACCAGCCACACTCCGAACATGGTGAACACAAAGTTTGTGGCAGAAGTCGCGGAAGACAACCAGATCGCCCGCTTAATGTCCCGCACCCCCGCCATCTGCAGAATAGTTGCACTGTAGTACCTGGAGAGGGGAGATGAAAGAAAAGCAGATCTATTAACATTTCGACACGAATATACAACAAACATTTTTATTTTTCAATTTGACTATTTATTATTGATCGAACTAGCTGCCTTATCAACACTTGTATGTTTTTTTTGTAATGCTGCTACTTATGTTATATCATGGATTTGTACTTATTTGATTTTGTAACTATTATCGGTGCCTTTTATTTGATATGTTAGTCTACTCATTTTATTTGCACTTCACCTTCGTTGTTGTAACAATACATTTTGAAAAACAGGAATCTTGTATTGCACATATGGAAACACGTACAGCCTCACCAGAGGCAAAGGTTCAGTGCAGAAACAATTCAAATACAAAAGACACTGACAAATTATCAGACAAGTTCCAACCATGGTAAGAAAAAAGGAAGCAGCAGGATCTCTGAACGAGGATGCTACTCGGCAAGGAGAAGATCATTCATAATCATACAGTCGCTATTACAAGAGGAACAGACGACCTACATGACAGTATTTACTCCCGACAGCTGCTGGAACATCTGGAGGCCGCAGCCGACGAAGAGCGCCCGTCGAGTCGGACCGTATTTAAGCATTCGCAAAATAACAATCCCTCCTGTAAGCACACAAAGTCGTCATTCCTTGTTGTGTTAATGTCACTCTGTGTGCAAGTACACAACACTCGCAGCTTCAATCTTGTTTTTCAGGTTTCGCAAAAATCGTTCACCTCCGCCCGACTCCTTCTCCTCGTCCTCGATGCTGCTCCTGATGGAGTCGTACTCCTCGTCGACGTTCTGGCCGCCTCGGATGCGGCTCAGGGCGTGCCGGGCCTCTTGGCTCCGCCCCTTTTGGAGGAGCCAGCGGGGGCTCTCCGGCAGGAAGAGGAAGCCGCAAAACTGCAGCACTGCTGGGACAACGGACAGACCTAGCATGTACCTGTGAGATGGAGAGGAGGAGGTGAGAACTGCTGGAGGAAGCAGGCCCGTGCTGCAACACCAAACACTGGGTTTCAGCTTTAGGCCTGATATCAAAGAACCAACACTTCACCTGTGGATCTGATGCCGTCGTGACATTTCAATGACGGATGTTGGAGGCTACAAAAAAACATGGTGAGATCTTTGTAGCACTCCAACACATTGTACATGATAGGCTACAGGGCAGGACATCTCTAAGCGGTTGACCAATCACAACAGAGCCGGCCAGCTAACCAATCAGAGCAGACTGGGCTCTGGTTTCAGACAGAGGGTGAAAAGAGGTGCTGCAGCACAGGCAGTATGAGAAAAGTAAAGAGCTTTTTGAATGTCAAACTACAGAGAAACGTACCTCCAGCCGCCGTGACTCATGTAGCTGAACGCTCCATCGATCACCGTGGCGATGAACTGTCCGCCGGTGATGAAGAGGTTGTTGATGGTGACCAGCTGACCTCTCAGGTGAGGGGGGGGAAACCTCAGCGATGTATACGGGAACTGTCATAGAAGCAATGCCTGATGGGAGAACCAGAAAGGGTTTTATTTTGATACACCCACAAACATTTCCCAAAACATTAATTCATTTGTTGTTGGGACATTAGGTTCTACTTTTCCATTTAGTCCGGTTCTTCTTTCAGGCAAACACAATCCAATAGTAGTGCTGGACAAATAAATACAACTAGAATCACCACGTTGCACTTTGGAGCTCCACTAGCTGTAGGTACTTTGCAGATTTAGTGAATATGTTTTGCACTGCAGTATTTCTGATTTGACTTAGTAGTGGAAAAGGGATTTGGACATTTTGGGGTGGGGAAAGTGTGTAACGGTGTCAATTACCTGGATGAATAAGGTGTTAATGTATCAAAATGACATGCTTTCACCAACGCACCTATGCCCAAACCAACTATGACTCTTCCCACTAGAAGAACCACCTTGTCGGGGGCTAAAGTCAGGATGATGCCTCCAATGGTGAAGATGAAACTGGCCAACAGGATGCAAACCCTGCGGCCCAGCCAGCCGTTCAAGGAGCCTCCCGCCAGGGCGGAGAAGGCTGCGGCCCAAACAGTGCTGGACACCAGCAGCTCCTGCCACAGAGCGCTCAGGTTCATCTCCTTCTTCAGGAGCAGCATGGCCCCGGAGACCACCCCGGTGTCGTACCCGAAGAGAAACCCCCCCAGGCCAGAGAACAGCGCCAACATATAGACGAAGCATGGCTTGGAGTCGTTTTGGTCCAGGAGATCCCCACCAGTGGAAGATGGAGGCCCGATGAGGCTCTGGTCTCCATCATCCCCTGCTTTCTGTCTGCTTCTCCCCATATGGCCGCTCATGTACTTCAGGCTGTATTCATCCTGGCTGCGGCTGCTGCTGGTGGACATAAGGTGAAAGTTAGTTCATGTATAAAGCACATTTCAGACACAAAGGCAATTCAAAGTGCTTTACATAGGCAATAACACATAACAATTCAAATAAAGTCAATTCAACAGAAAGACAATTCATAAAAGAGATAGAAATGTGTTGAAAAGAGACATTGTAAATTCACATAATTGCTGAAAGAAGTGCAATGTTAAAACATAGTTAAATGACCTCTGGAAAAGCAGCATTCAAGAGCAAGGTTTTCAGCCCTCAGATTCTCATGAAGGAGAGGAACGTAGAGGAAACAAGGAGGTCATTTGACAGCAAATGAAAAACTCCCTCAACACAGAGCAGGGTTGAGAAGAACTTGCCCCAAACAAAAGAAGGTAGTAAGGCTGCATTTTCCGAAATAGCAGACGTCCAGGAACAGGAAGCAGCCAAAACGTCGAGATTTAAACAGCTATATCTGCTCCATACATATCGTTTCCTTACAAACCATTATTGTTTAATGTGCATACGGCTATATTACACAGCAACGCTGATGAACGGTTAACTGTAATGACTCCAACATGACTAAAAACAATGTTTTAATCACCGAAAGGGCTAAAGCGCTGCAACGGGAGCCGCCATTTTTAATGTTTACACTGACGTCACATGGCGTGAGTCACCTGATCTGACCCGCAGCAAAAAGAGGCAGAAATTAAACGTTTTCCAACTATTTGTAATTTAAAAAATCCAACAATTAGGTGTATTCATAAATAATAGGAGTCTTGCACATTCCGAAATATTTTAATCATTTAAGAAAACGTTTTTTTATTTGCAACCATTTAGTTTCTATGTATTTCAGACACTTCCTTTAATCTGCTTACTTACTTACTTACTGCTGCTGCTGCTGCTTACTAAAATGATATATTATTTTTGTAAATCGTTGTTTATCGGCAATGATGTTAAAACAGATATTCAGATAGTTGTCCATGTCCTTGGTAACTAGTGTCAACAATGTATCCGTCTAAAAAAATGTTTTAATGTCTACCGAAACTACAAATCACGTAAACATAATTAGTAATAAACCTAGCTGCTTACATGAATCATACACTCAGGTATTTCCAGTTTTACATGGACAGTTGTCATTTTGGGCGTGTGGTGAGAATATGTCAAATACCAATTGTAGTTTCTGAGAATGCATTGGAGCGGTATGTAGCCTATTGATTTATTAATAGAGACTCAAAGTGCAATAAACTACAGGCTGAGCTTAAAAGTTAAAATCCACAGCATGTCACACAAATTCAATTCACACAGGCTAGATGTAAGCTGGCGAATAACATCACACACCACTTAAGACAAGGTAAACTATTACACGCCAACATCACACAAAACAACCAGCTGAACACATCTGTGCAAAAATAAACACAACTTTACCTGTAAAAAGCTTATTCTGGTTCAGTGCATTTGGCGTCCTCTTCAACAATAGGGAAGTTTGGCTGATCATATGATCATGTCGCAAAGGTAACCGCCCATTTACATTATAGTGATCCAAGACTAGCCTCCGGTGAGCCTCTCATAGCACACAGCTATTTACCTTCACGCCTTGTCAAACATCAGGAATTTACATTGATCGGAACATATCAGGGAAATAAAGAGTGAACAAAGTGTCCCATCCTATTTTCATGCCAGTTGTTTCTTATTCGCATTAAAAACTAAATGATAATGAAAGGTGGATGATTTAGCAAACTAATACATAGATTTCATTTTACATTGTTTAAAGATCATCTGGACTATTTGTCTTTTTATTTCGATGCAAATAAGAGATATTTTGTTTGCATTTTTTAACCCCAAAATAGGATATTGCAATTTTCCATTTAACATATGGGTTTAAATATTTAGACATTGTAATAATACAATTCCTCAATCCATATCTTTCACAATTTGGTAATTGGTTTATTTTCAATTCTTACACAAATGAAGTATACATCTGACTCATTGACACGTGGTAATATTAGTATTATAACAAAATAACTACCTGCCATGCTGTAAATACAGTAATAGATGCGCAGATAAACCCCAAGTTGATGGTGGCAGCAGAAGAACAGACATAATCATTAAATAAATCGCATTTTTGTCAGAGTTTATGTATGCCGAATTTAAAAATACCTTAAAATAAGTAATTCCACTTTTTGATATTTTCTGTAACAGCTAAGTATCCTTCCCTGTTTAGAATCAAACATTACAAATTAGATTTGTTTTAAATGGAATACGGCGTGAATCAGTGCTGCTCGCCTCTGCTTTTTAAATCGGTAAATCAGTGACTGACGTCAGACACCGGGGCGGGAGTGAAGCTGTCAAATTACAGTCAATTGAATTTGATGTAAAAACGATTCGGCGGTATTATATTATCAACATACAAACCTTACCGACAGAAAAACGTCCATTGAGTTACAGTCAAACGAATTTCTGATACCATTACGGATTTATAAAGAGAACTGGACACAGCGTTCATTCCTATGAGAGTTGCTCGGTGGTGCATGAAGCCCAAAACAGAGCGACTGCAGATTCAAAAAGTACCCGTTCATGGGCCCACAGAGCATGCGCAGTTGAGTTGGAGAAAAATAACGTTTTACAATTTTAAAACCCTGATTAGTTAAAGGGCTACACAAGTGTTGATGCTGGGTAGTTTATTTGGCTACAAATTAATATATACGCTGATTTACAGACTTCTATTTCCCAATGTAAGTCGATGGGAAAACGTATTTTTATCACAAATAACGCCACGGAAGCTGTAGTACCACCATTTGGCCACTACGGCCATTCATACAAATCAGCTTCAACTGCCGGCGCACTTCCTGTAGGCTCGGATACCGACCACATTGTTTACTTCCAGTTTCCTCTTTACAACGGGACGTTTTTTCCGGCCCGCAGACTGCAGTCATATGATGCGACTATAAGGAAGGAGGAACACGGCTGCCGGAGAGGAACTGCTGGTTTTTCCCGCAGAAAACCACAGAAAGTAAAAAACTCCGACAAAAGAGGAACATGTTTCACTGCCAGAAGAAAGTTTGCATCGGACGGTGATGTCAGGATCGAAACTCATTCACACTGACAGCTTCTCTATTTGTGACTGTCACTCAGCCGGACTGTAGCTACTGTACTATTATGTAATATAGCTATTATTTAGCAATGTGATTTATTTTTTTGAGTCACTTTTACTCGTTTTTTCTCACGCAATGCCGCAGCAATGCTCAAATCACAGCTGTTCTGAGGGATTCACCTAAATGCAAACTTGTCAGCTGGAAAAGTGTTTTTTAAAGACCATGGTTAACCAGGAGGAGTTGGAAGAAAGGTTGAAGAAACTTGTGGTGAGGCTGAAAATCCCACAAGAAGACAGACAAGTGTGCACGCTGGTTCAGATCATCCAGGATCTGCTTTTCCTGGCGCACACCGACAATGGTAGGAAACTCTCTCTTCCTGCATGTGTGCATCATGTTGCTGCTCATACAAATACATGGTTTCCTCTGGGCATGTTGTTGGACTTGTTTCAGCCTTTGGTTCAAAACGTACTGCTTTACTGAAGTGTTACTCATATCAATTAACTCAGATCTTGTACTCGAGTACAAGTAGACGCACCACCACAGTGTAGGAATACTCTGTTATAAGTAAAAGTCCTGCAATCAAAAGGTCAAGTTAAAGTATTAGTTTCAAAGAATACTCAAAGTACCAAAAGTAGTCATTGTGCAGATTGGTTCATTCCAGAATAATATATATGATATGTTTTATGATTATTGATCTTTAAAGTGTTCTCAAAGCTGGTGAAGGTGCAGCTAGTTTGTGAATTTACTCCAGGTGTAACTAAAGTCTGATTTAAGAGTTGATTATATTTCATATCATTAATCCACATCTGTAAAGGTATAAAACACATTTTGTGGAGTAAAAGTACACGATTAACCTCTGAGTTGTAGATGAGTAGAAGTACAACACATTACAATACTCAGTTAAAGTACTAGTATCTCCAAATTGTACTTTAGTAGTGTACTTGATTACATCTACTAAGTTGCACTGCATGTGCATAAAGCGGCTGATCATAAAAGCCATGGCTTTCTTTGGGCATGTTGTTGGACTTGTTTCTCTGTATGGTACAACACGTTCTCGGATCCTTTACTGAAGTGTTACTAGTATAAATAGCAATGACTTTATTAAATGACACACCAGTTTAATTTAGGCTAAAACCAGCATAATATAGTTATACTTAAAATGTAAAAAATACTCAGTGTGTAGAAAATTGCTGTCATTTTGGCGTTTGGATAATTATGTATATCATTATTTAAATACTGCAGTCTGTGTATCTCTTTTTATAATCAAACATGAATTTAAATGGCAACAAGATAACCATAATACATGTTAGTTGATCACACGTTTTCTTTGTAAAAGCCTTATCTGTTGAGTAACTACTGCAATTAAAGGAGAATAAAGTACCGTACAGAATGTTCTGGTTAAAGCTGATGCAAATTGTTGCACGAAATGGAAAGACTTTCGCACAACACTTGTTCTTTGTTATTGTAGTATCCACCACACCGCTTCAGAGTGACTTTGTGTGGTCTGAGCAGTTTTTCATGTCAGTCTCGGTTCCTAATGCATATTTATCGTACTTGTATTTTTTTCCATGTCCTATAATCTTATTCTACGGTACTTTTACATCTAACACATATTTACAGTAGCTCGTGTGCAGATAAAGATACTCTAGGGCAGGGGTGTCAAACTCAATTTCACCACGGGCCACATGAGCATTATGATTGCACTCAAAGGGCCGGTTGTAACTTTAAGACTATATAAAAATACATATATAAATATATCATATATATAAAATAATGTATTATTACATCATTGCCTCTGCATTGGATTATCATCGGATAGGGTAATAACTTCATAATTAACTACATCTGAAAGCAGAAGTCTAGGGCAAATAATTGCAAGTCTTTTCAGTGCGTATGTCCCAAAATGATTTAAAAAGAAAAGCCAAATTCTGGAGAAAAAAGAAATAGAAGTGACATTTTGAAATACAAATCTAATTCTGAGAAAAAGGAATTCTATGAAAAAATGCATATTTTGAAGAAAAAAAGTTAAATTCTGAGAAAAAAGTCATATTTGAGATGCATTGTGGGACATGTAGTTTATGGGCAACGTGCTTCTGTAGCATGTAACCGTATAATAAACATATTATATTCTTTGCAAGCTCTTGCGGGGCCGCATAAAATGAAGTCGCGGGCCGAATGTGGCCCCCGGGCCTTGAGTTTGACACCCCTGCTCTAGGGACATGGATGAAATGCTGTACTTCAATGGTTTAATCCAGCTGAGCAACATCTGTTTTTAATCGTAAAATACACAAATGTATCGTCATGCATGTTTTACAGTTCACTGTTCTGATTATATGGATGTGCTTCTGTGTATTTTGAAGGTCTGTATTTGAATACCGAACGTCTCATCGATCCTCGTTGTTGGTAGACTATTCTCCAAGACTTGTGACGTAATGTATCGCAAGGCGTCTGAAGGACGGTCCGGTTATCAAAGCTAACTCATCACATCCTTTCTTCCCACCTGTTGCAGCAGCTGAACTGTTCGAAGGGAAAAGCGTCCATGCCCCCCTCGTGCTGGTGCTCTCGTCCTACAGCAGCAGCAAGGGGGTCCAGCAGGTACCTCACACATACTTTCCCTTTGCATCAGATGTGTGCTATCAAGCCATCTTGGACTCAAACAGAGAACACACTTCAAACTGTGTCTTTAAAGCCAGATTGAAAAGGCCAAAATGAAACGATAGTATTCTTAAACGAGACACACATATGAACAGTTAGTACAGCAGCTTCACCTGCTTGCTATACAGCCACAGCTGAAGGGCTCACACCTGATGCAGCACGTGTGACTGCACCTTGCCACCGTGACGATGTGTCCATGTGACACAAACTGAACGTGAGATTATGATCAGTCATAACAGTCTCATATAAAGAGTAAAACATCATCTGTAGTGTTCAGATGTTTCCCCATAACAGCTGTGAGCACTTTGTTGGGCAGTAAATATGGTTTAAACCGGATGCAGCTGTTGGGCAGTATCTAGCTGCGTCCCTTTGTCAAGGTCAAGGTTCTTTATTTGTCAAACGAACACAGCGACAGAGCACAGAGCCTAGACTCGATATGCAAGTCATTGAAATGTGATACATGAGGTAAATAGATGCTCGTCGCTGCAGTCGAGGTCCTCCATGGAGGGCAGCTCCGTGCTGGTGATGTTCTCTGCAGTTTCCAGCCCCCTCTGTAGAGCCTTTTTCTTATTCCCACGGTTTGACTGCTCGAGTGTGTGACGCTGTGATTTCCCCCCCACAGGTGGGATGGTCCTTGCTATGCCGGCTGATTGAAATCTGCCCCGCCACTCTGGAGCAGCTGACCAGACCTCTGCAGGCCGCCAAGGAGTGGGAGGTCCTGGGAGTGCACCAGTAAGTCAAGATATTCGTACTGATGGTGCACGTGTTGTCCCTCAAAGCATCGCTGTCGCTCGGGACAACCTCGCATGACGTCTAGCATGGCTGTAAACTCGTCGGTTGCGTTTCTCTTCTCTTATGTTTCATTTCCTCGCTCCTCGGGCTCGGTATCACCGGAAGTCGATTAGTCTGCGCCATCTTGAGTAGCGTCCCAGTGGCCTTATTTGTGCCGGAGGATCGAGGAGCGATAATCGAGGAACGACCGGACCATCCTCCGGTGAAACCCTCAGACACTCGCCCCGCCCCCTTACTGAGGTCGACTAGAATAGATTTACATTGTGCAATGTTCCAAACTCACATTGGTTTCTCACAGCATCTCTGATAGTATGTGTATTCACTCTCTGTCCTACACGGCTTGTTGGAGCTCCTGCACCTCCCTGTGAGCCCAGTGTGCTCCGATTGGTCGGGGCGTTGCGAGGCTCGTTGCAAGGCTCGTTGCGAGGCTCGTTGCGAGGCTCGTTGCGAGGACAGGTTTCCGGGTCGCGATACAGCGAGAACAAGCGAAACTCATCCTGAGCACACAAACACTCGCAGCCGATATCGAGAAAGAAGAAGGTTTATTACGCTGTGAGAATGGGCAGAGCATTTCTCCGCCATCCCAACTCGTCTATTACCAACCAGGGAGCTCCATGCAAGTCAATGGTACTCCCTGTTTGTTGAACATGACGCTAAAGGTCCTGGTGTGTGAGGAGCTCCGTGGATTGGTCCATTTTGGTTCCCGGAATATAGGGCTGTGCAATTGATCGTATTTTAATCGCGATTACGATTTTGGCTTGCAACAATTACGAAAACAACGTAATCGAAATAAAACGATTATTATTTTTATTTAATTCAGTTGAATTCTGCTTAAAGTTCAGGTTAATCAACTCTTAAAAACATACGGTTCACTTTTTTATTTTATTTTTTCAATAAATGGATGTTTTCAAAGTAAATGGATAATCGTTTTTAATAATCGTGATATCAATTATTGACCAAAATAATCGTGATAATGATTTTTGCCATAATCGCACAGCACTACCGGAGTAAACAAATGGAACAAGAGAAATGTCCAGCGAGGCGTTCTGGGGCAGCAGACGGGTCTTCTCCGTGTTAGAGCTGTACTCGCTACAGGGTGCACTTTGAGGGGTTGTGACTGCAGACCGTTCACATGCAGGAAAACCTTCATAACAACAAGGGGACGGGTCAGAACCGGAAAAGCATGCCATCACAGTTCCTGTCCCTTCCCAAACATCAGGCCCCTGTACACAGACTGGACTGGAGTCTCGTCGTCTTGGCTTCAGCTCTGGTTAACCCGTCTCTTGTCCCGATGTGTTTCCAGGCAGATCCTGAAGGTGTTCTCTCAGTACAGCTCCGACTGCAGAGTGACCATGGTGGGACTCAGAGCGCTGGCTCTCCTGCTCAGATCAGGTAAACAACAACAACAACAACAACACAGCAGATACTGTATGCTAAAGTGCAAGACCACTCCTACTAAATATGACAAGTAGAAAGAGAATGTAAAAGCTTTTGCTGTGCATTAGAGCCGAGCTCATAGGTTGTGATTTTACACTTGCGTTTTCATCTGATTGGGATATTTGATTAAGACGGCAAAGTCACGGATCAATATGAAAAAGAAACTTGAAAGTATATGGTTCATAAAGACTTTCAGCGTCATAAGATAAGAGTGGTACTGAAACTGAAATTGTGAATGTGATATGTTGTACTGTATTGTTGTCTGAAAGTAAAATAAATAAAGTTCTAAATACAAATAAAGACTTTCAGCAAAAAGGAAAACTGTAAATGTAGTTTAAATGTGTGAGGAAACCGTATGAGAAGCATGTACAGTTGAGAAAGAAGTAAACAAAACCAAACCAACAATAAGCAGATGTGTTCAACCAAAGCACGACATTTCTTTAACTGTGGCCTAAAAACTCTCAAGAAAACGATCAAATTCCATCACATATTTACTTTAGTGAAATCCATAATGTGGACATAAAGTAGAACACTTTCATCTCCGTCTAGAGAAGATCTTTGTCTGTGACCTATATCCCACCCTGCTCTGTGTGATGTGAAGCTTCCAATAAAGGGTAACCTAAGAGGGTTAGAGCACATGGTCTGCAAACTGTCTCCACGTGTCTGTGACTGCGAGGATCCTTCACGAAGCGAGCCGAGGACTTCCTGCTGAATGGACGGAAATATTCAAATCACGCCAAAGCAGAAGGAACTCTGAAATGAAATCTGAAGAGATATTCTTATATCAAGGGGGCAACATTGTTGATACATCCGAGCACGGACACCGGCCTGCTCTCACATTCCCGCATTATGTTTTACGGGATCCACACTTTTCACACTTTCCCGCAGCTGCAAGTTTGGGGCAGTTTGCGTCCTTATCACAACTGATCAAGATGGCCAAAGGATGCTCTGCTCAGAGGGCCTTCAAAGGATTCTGGAAGAGAGAGAACCATTTGATGATGAAGAGGAAGAGGTTTCAGAATGCGAGGATCACATTTCTGAGAAGTCTGACAGTGACTTTGAAGAAGAGGATGAGATGGAGCATCAGCTAGTTGGAACAAAAAGACGAGCCACAGCACCAGCCGGTCAGCGGGCCAAACAACAAGCTGCACTTTCATTCTTTAATGTGATCGAACAAAAGGACAAATATTAAGCATGCTTTTTAGATTGCTTGTAATTGGGATGAAGTAAAATAGTTTGATCGTGTTGACTTGAAGCCCAAAGAGGCAGCGGGTCCACCAGACCCACGCACACTGGCTGAGTGACACAATGTGAACACCACACACGCGTTAAATGAGATGGTACCAATTAATACTTCATTTGTTCTAAACAAACAATCCTGAGATATTCACTACCTAAACACGTCGTGCCGTTTCCCAAACTAACTTGTACACATGTTCAAATCTTGTTTCTGCAGACATGATTCTTCGCCTGGTGCTGGAGGAGGACGAGGACGATGTGTTTGTCCTGGTGGTGCAGGCGATGAAGATGTTCCCCAGCAGTGAGGAGGTGCAGCTCCAGGGCTGCGCCGCGCTGCAGCTGCTGCTGGAGGAGGGAGGTGAGCAGGGACTCCGTTGACCTCTACGCTCGGGGGTGGAGTAACATGCACGTCCTTTGTCCTGGTTGAGATGTTAAAGGTCATGTGCTAGACTAGAGTGACAAATCTGACTTTTAAATATGACTCTAAACGGTTCTGAAGAGTCCTGTGAGGCTCATTATGGAGATGTAGCTTTGCTTTTATTCTTATCTTACCATCAACGTTGGCCCGAATACAAAACAGGTAAACTCAGGTTTATTATTCCCGTTGGCTGTTTGAGGATATTTGTAAGTTCAGCTTCACATCATCCAATTTCACTCGCCTCACATTTTTCTAACCCACATGTGTCAAACCCAAGGCCCGGGGGCCAAATCAGGCCCGTGGTGGATTTAATTTCGGCCCGCAGGATAATTTCTAATCACTATTAGATCTGGCCCTCCGGTATATTGCACGCACACCTTCACTCCATCCTGAGGGTCTCCTCCGCTCAGAGCCTGAGCCCAAACATTGATGACCTTGCCCCCGAGATGAGATGCCAAGTATCTGAGCTAGCATCACAGAAAAAAAAGCTGCAGATAGAGCCATGAGAAATGAATGCAACTGATTATTTCATGTTGTTTTTATAGGCAATCATTTAAGCTGTGTTAGTTCCAGGTTGAATATGTGCAATAAGTTAATTTCAATAAGTTCTGCAATAAACATTGAACCAGTCCGGCCCTCGACTTGAACTGATTTTTTTTATTTTGGCCCACTGTGTATTTGAGTTTGACCCCCCTGCTGCCTTAGGCTATGCTTTGTCAATCTAAGCTGCACTTGGGCTTAGCCTAAAGCTAACATTACCATCCATACTCGCCTTCTAATAATCTTCAAATAGCAAGTTCCTGGAACAGTTTCACCTATAATATAAACATTTACATATTGTTCTTTTTAACTCTTAGTGAAGAGGTTTTTCATCGACAGCACATTCCCAACAAGTGAGCACCAGCTTCCTCATGAGCACTGATACGCTTTGTGGGTGTAATCTGGTAGAAACAGTTCCTACTTGAAACTGCTCACAACAGTGTTTTGTGGATTATCTTGAGTAGTCATAGTTTCTGGAACGAGACATTGCCATTATTTTGGAGAGAGGCAGATATCACTACGCCCAATATCTCCAATCCAAATGATCTGGATGTATTGCTTTGGGCTGAACTGTACCTGTTAATAGGCCCACACTTAGCATGTACATATCTACTTTAACAGCACCGTTTGAAGAGTGACATGCTCACATATTAGCATGTTAGCTAGCCTTTTCTTAGCATCTTTCCACTTGCCTGTGTCCATACACTGAACATCTTTCTCGTGCCTGTGTTTCCAGTGAGCGATGAGCACCTGGTGGAGTTTGTGGAGAACCAGGATCACGTTGTGGTTCTGGCGGCTCTGCAGAGGTTCTCCGACAGCCCCGAGCTGCTGCTGCAGGCCATGAAGGTTCTGCTGCCTCTGGCCCGCATCGGTGAGACCTCAGGACATCCCTCAGAATGTTTGTGACGTCTAAAAGAGACGAAAAGCAACTAAATGTAGTATTTAAGTAAACCTTAGGTGTTTGACGATACGTGGATGGATTCATGTGCCTCTTTCACATGTGTTTAAACACATAAGATCAATCCTTTTATTTCTTATTTCACACGACTGACTGTATATAAGCCCACCAGACGATGATGATGTCACCGTTAGGCTTTTTGAATTGTCTTGATGGTAATTAGATTATGCCTCGAACAGTAGACTGTGTGGCGTTATGCTCCAGAGTAACAACAGCTGTTGAGTTGTGTTTGAGGAAAATGGAGACACAGAAACTCCCTCATGGGGAAGGACACAGAAACTCATGAAGTGAGGCTCTGCATATTTCTCATAAAACACATCATTATGTAATCGATCATTTGGTTGGTGGCCCAACATATTTCTTTTACAACATTACATGCACTCTGAAAGGAAAAAGAGGAACTGAAAGATATTTCACATTGCACAAGTTAAAAGGATATTTTGGGCATTTACTACGACTTTAGTAAACGACTCCTTCTGGCCTGTTCCCAATGGAGTGTCGGAGATGGATACAATATTGGCTTTTAGCCAGAAATTCTTAAAAGTTAAGATCGTCAAAAGGATCTCGTCCATTTGGACAATAAAAGAAACAACATACACTGAACAAAAATATAAACGCAACACTTTTTTTTTCTCCCATTTTTCATGAGATGAACTCAAAGATCTAAAACATGTTCTATATACACAAAATAACCATTTCTCTCAAATATTGTTCACAAATCTGAAAAAGTCTGTGATCGTGAGCACTTCTCCTTTGCCGAGATAATCCATCCCACCTCACAGGTGTGGCATATCAAGATGCTGATTAGACAGCATGATTATTGCACAGGTGTGCCTTAGGCTGGCCACCATAAAAGGCCACTCTGAAACGTGCAGTTTTGCTTTATTGGGGGGGGTCTGGGGGGGTCCGAAAACCAGGCAGTATCTGGTGTGAGGGGTAGGGTTAGGGTTAGGGTAATGTTGTGAATCGAGTGGCCTGTGTTCGTCGTCCATAACATACGCCTGCCCATACGATAACCCCACCACCACCATGGGCCACTCGATTCACAACATTACCCTACCCCTACCCCTCACACCAGATACTGACTGGTTTTCGGACCCCCCCGGCCCCCCCAATAAAGCAAAACTGCACGTTTCAGAGTGGCCTTTTATGGTGGCCAGCCTAAGGCACACCTGTGCAATAATCATGCTGTCTAATCAGCATCTTGATATGCCACACCTGTGAGGTGGGATGGATTATCTCGGCAAAGGAGAAGTGCTCACTATCACAGATTCTTTCAGATTTTTTAACAATATTAGAGAGAAATGGTTATTTTGTGTATGTAGAAAATGTTTTAGATCTTTGAGTTCATCTCATGAAAAATGGGAGCAAAAACAAAAGTGTTGCGTTTATATTTTTGTTCAGTGTATGTACTGATAAGGACATGTTTTCATTCTCTAGATTTTGTTTCTTAAGGACCTGAAGCGTACGATAATGATGTCATTACGCACTGCTTTCGGGGATGTTGTCTTTTTTATTATCTGAAACGGTGATCAATCTGTGATAACCGTATCTGATCGTAAGGCCAAGCTATTTCACATGATAGCGCCGCTAGAGTTCCTCCTGTGTGGAGAGAAGCTTCATCACTTGTCGATGTATGTGTGCACTGCAAAGCCTCGTTGTGGTCCAATGAAACACAGGCCATGTCTGTTTGTGACATCTTATCAGTCCGGGGAAATTCTGCATTAATGGAGCTGGAGTTGAATGAAAAGTGGAAACGTGGCAAAGCTTCAGTCACAAACATGTTTCTCCACTTTAATCTGTGTCTTTAGATGGAGAAGTTATTACTGTCAGAGGGGGATTCCAGACTGTTCTGTTATCTGTGAGGGACTTTTCCTGACTTCCTGGTTGTCTGCGCCGTGTTTCATATTTAATGAATCTGCCAACGTCAGTTATTGACTTCTAACATGCACGTTGCCATTTGAAATAAAGCCGCAGAGATGGGGTCATTGTTCTGAGTCTATGACCTTTTGTCCTTCAGGCAGTAACGTGGAGATGTTGATGTCGGGGGGGGTCTCGCTGCTACAGCCTCGTCATCGCCGCTATGGACGCCTTCCCCGAGGAGGAGGGGCTTCAGGAGACCGCCTGCTGCCTGTTCAGGAGCTTCACATCAGGTCAGACTCTCAGATTACGCTTCTACACACTGAGTCGGGGTGCAACAACTTATATTAAAACTTAAAGGTCTCCTATCAAACTGTTTTTCTTCAATATATTACAGGTCTCAAATACAGAACATGTCTCTGATTGGCTGAAACACCAAACGGATCATTGCAGCATTACCCATAATCCCCTCTGTTTCAGCCCTGTTTCCAAAGTGCTGATTCTCTGTCTGTTACTTTAGATGAAAATAAGGAGCCCCTCCCCACGCCCCTCTGAGAGACATTTGGTTACAAAGAACTCAATGGTGCTCTAGAGGAGATTCAGGTGATAAGTTACCTTGGTTGCTGATTGGCTAATGGTTACACAAGCCAACACATCGTTATGACATCATAAAGTGGCCAAAATCTGATCAGCTCATTTTCAGACAGGTTTTTATAGAAATGGATCAAAAAGAGAGAGAATCTTTGTTCCTGAAACTTTCAGAGTCTCTTTCCACAGAGGGGACACATGTTGATGTAGAAGAGACATGGAGAAGAGGGGACACATGTTGATGTAGAAGAGACATGAAGAAGAGGGGACACATGTTGATGTAGAAGAGACATGAAGAAGAGGGGACACATGTTGATGTAGAAGAGACGTGAAGAAGAGGGGACACATGTTGATGTAGAAGAGACATGGAGAAGAGGGGACACATGTTGATGTAGAAGAGACATGGAGAAGAGGGGACACATGTTGATGTAGAAGAGACATGGAGAAGAGGGGACACATGTTGATGAAGAAGAGACATGAAGAAGAGGGGACACATGTTGATGTAGAAGAGACATGAAGAAGAGGGGACACATGCTGATGTAGAAGAGACATGGAGAAGAGGGGACACATGTTGATGTAGAAGAGACATGGAGAAGAGGGGACACATGTTGATGTAGAAGAGACATGGAGAAGAGGGGACACATGTTGATGTAGAAGAGACATGAAGAAGAGGGGACACATGCTGATGTAGAAGAGACATGAAGAAGAGGGGACACATGTTGATGTAGAAGAGACATGAAGAAGAGGGGACACATGTTGATGTAGAAGAGACATGAAGAAGAGGGGACACATGTTGATGTAGAAGAGACATGAAGAAGAGGGGACACATGTTGATGTAGAAGAGACATGAAGAAGAGGGGACACATGTTGATGTAGAAGAGACATGGAGAAGAGGGGACACATGTTGATGTAGAAGAGACATGAAGAAGAGGGGACACATGTTGATGTAGAAGAGACATGGAGAAGTGGATTGGTGACCTTTAAGTCGCATCTTGATCACCCTCTAACTCCCCCAACAACATTTCAGTTGGTCTATTTTGTGAATATATGTGTTGTTGGTTTCAGCCATTTTGAATAGATCCAAATGTTACAATCGAGGACTAGAAAAGGTATCTAGTGTCTGAACACCTGAAGAGATACTATTTATCTGTTTTGTGTTATTGTTTAAGTACACTAGCAATAACATAGTACATATGTTTTGTTTGCATATGTTCATAGTTCACTTTAGTGTGTATTGTGTTCAACATTTAATAACCCTGAGTTTCCCTGACGATGAATAACTGAGTATCTCTTCACTTGTTGACGCTCAGTGATAACCCTGTTTGCTAAATCAATGAACCCTCACTAGTTGGATTGTATTCATCCCGATGTGTTTGCCAGAACGCGTTAAGATTAAAGGGGTCAATAAAGGCACCTGTTTTATCCAGGGTGCGCTTGTTTCCGTGTCTCCTCGTAGAGAGTTACTACAACATCCTGGTTCTGAACGGGGTGCAGAGGATCGTAGTGAGAGCCTGTCGGCGTTTCCCCGACAACGCCAAGCTGCAGGCGGCCGCTCTGTCCTGCCTGGCTGACCTGAGTGAGGACACACACACACACACACACACACACACACACACACACACACACATACACATACACATACACATGCACATACACACATACACATACACACACACACACACATACCATGTATACATCACTTCAGGGGACATTATATTGACTTTCATGTATTTCCTGGAGACTTATCCTAACCTTAACCATAACCAACACATGCCTAACCTTTGACCTTACCCTTACTCTAACCTAACCAAGTCTTCACCCTAAAATGAATGATTCCCCTTATGGGGACCTCCATTTTGTCCCCATAAGGGAGGCGAGTCCCCACACGTGACTATGTAAACAGATGTAGGTCCCCACAAGTATAGTAATGCTAGAACACACACACACACACACACACACACACACACACACACACACACACACACACACACACACACACACACTATATTTAACCCCTATATTTATACCCACTCTGATGAAAACGGAACAATGCCTGAACCTCAACACAACATCACACGTCAGTGTTATACGAAGGAGATAAATGATACTACACACAGTTAGAATCTGTTGGAGGTAAAGAAGCCTGTCGTTGTCAAGCTCTCCAACTCCTGTCTGTAGTTTCTAGTCTTTAAACCAAAACAATAGATCGATATCCAGGGGATTGAACCCACTTAAAGTCAACAGACTACTTTTCTTTGACCTTATTTCGAACCAGCTATGTATCGAGCTTTGTGCACAAGCACAGCCGTCAGAGGATTAACGACGAGTCCTCAGTAGAAAATTGCACATAAATTGATTGCCTGTGAAGGACAAGTTGTATGTTTTTCAGCACACGGCCGTTGATAAGGACAGAATATGCTGTGATAATATCTCGCACAGTGGAGTTATTCACACGGCATTCTCTCCATCTGTTAGCCGCGACCATCGTGCAGAACAAAGCCGTGGCGGAGCAGGGTCTGGAGGAGGGGGAGGCGGAGGAGAACAGGGGTCGGGAGGAGGTGGAGGACATGGGTCTGGGCTGGATGGAGGCCTGCTGCTCGGCGCTGGAGCTCCACGCCGCGGATCCAGACGTTCAGGTCAGTCTCCAGTGTCAAGTCCCAATAAGAGACCCCCATCACCCCAGCCTCAAACGGCTCTGTCTGCTCGTCCGGGCTAAAAGCAGCAGACTCGGGGACAGTTTCATTCCACAGGCCATACGACCGTTTGAAAGGACATCCATAACATTCATCTGTTTGCAACTTACAAATTATTTATTTAATATATCATATTCCAGTTACTTGTAGATAGACTCTCCTTGCACTATTTCTATCCTATTTTATTTGTATTTACTTGCACTATTTTATCTGTTTGAAATGTGTTGCACGGTCGGAGGAGCCTGTGACCTCAGATTTTCATTGACATTTCTACACTAGCTATGTACAAAAAGTGCTTCAGTCCATATTTCACAAAGAAGCACTTTTTTAACAGTCTCTAACTTGCGTCAATCCTTTCTGCCGCCTCAGGAAGCGGCCAGCTGGGCCGTCCACAATCTGCTTCTGCACGGAGTGAAGCATTCAGAGCAGGAGCAGGAAGAGAGGTACCACTGATTTCAACACTTAAAGGTCCCCTATCATACTGTTGATGTAGAAGAGACATGGAGAAGAGGGGACACATGTTGATGTAGAAGAGACATGGAGAAGAGGGGACACATGTTGATGTAGAAGAGACGTGAAGAAGAGGGGACACATGTTGATGTAGAAGAGACGTAGAGAAGAAGGGGACACATGTTGATGCAGAAGAGACATGGAGAAGAAGGGACACATGTTGATGCAGAAGAGACATGGAGAAGAAGGGACACATGTTGATGCAGAAGAGACATGGAGAAGAAGGGACACATGTTGATGTAGAAGAGACATGGAGAAGAGGGGACACATGTTGATGTAGAAGAGACATGAAGAAGAGGGGACACATGTTGATGTAGAAGAGACATGAAGAAGAGGGGACACATGTTGATGTAGAAGAGACATGGAGAAGAGGGGACACATGTTGATGTAGAAAAGACATGGAGAAGAGGGGACACATGTTGATGCAGAAGAGACATGGAGAAGAGGGGATACATGTTGATGTAGAAGAGACGTGTAGAAGAGGGGACACATGTTGATGTAGAAGAGACATGAAGAAGAGGGGACACATGTTGATGTAGAAGAGACATGAAGAAGAGGGGACACATGTTGAAGTGGGGACACATGTTGATGTAGAAGAGACATGAAGAAGAGGGGACACATGTTGATGTAGAAGAGACATGAAGAAGAGGGGACACATGTTGATGTAGAAGAGACATGAAGAAGAGGGGACACATGTTGATGTAGAAGAGACATGAAGAAGAGGGGACACATGTTGATGTAGGAGAGACATGAAGAAGAGGGGACACATGTTGATGTAGAAGAGACATGAAGAAGAGGGGACACATGTTGATGTAGAAGAGACATGAAGAAGAGGGGACACATGTTGATGTAGAAGAGACATGAAGAAGAGGGGACACATGTTGAAGTAGAAGAGACATGAAGAAGAGGGGACACATGTTGATGTAGAAGAGACATGAAGAAGAGGGGACACATGTTGATGTAGAAGAGACATGAAGAAGAGGGGACACATGTTGATGTAGAAGAGACATGAAGAAGAGGGGACACATGTTGAAGTAGAAGAGACATGGAGAAGTGGATTTTGCAGAATAGGTGACCTTTAAAAGCCCAAAGCAATTATAAATGGATCTCTATTTAGATCGGGAGAATGCAGGAAATTAGATTCTGCAGAATTAAGTGTTGTGCACGTCTTGCTTTTCACGTCATCAGGGTTGAATAAGACATGAATGAATATGTCTTCTAAGGGGATTTAATGTCCTTGTTGCCCGTGGTGTGTTTGCAGGACTCCTGTCCACAGACAGCTGATGGTGGCCATGCTGCTCCACTCCTCCTCTCCCCGAGTGTTTCAAGCTGCTACCAGTGCCATCTCAACCCTGCTCACACACAACAGTGAGTCTCCAACACTATCATTGAGATCAAAGCAATTATTTTGCGGTTTTGGCGCAGTGGTTAGAGCGTTGGTCATCAGATCAAGGGGCGTTGGGGAACTCCAGTTCGAATCCCGCCTCGGCCGCCGCGCCGTTGTGTCCTTGGGCAAGACACTTTGCCCGCAGTAATGACTCTTACATGTCTAATATGTGTAATGTGTACTTGTAAAGCGATTTGAGCACCTGTAAAAGCGCTCTAATAATTGTTTTAATGCATTATTATTATATGATATTTGTTCATTATATTATCAAAGTTTTTTACCTTACAATGTTGTGAAAAGTGGTTGAGCTTAACTTTTTAGTAGCCATGATATAAACCTGCAAAAGAAAAATTAAATATGCAGATGTAAAAAAAAATCCCCAAATGTGAATGAAGTTGCGATCAGCCATTTTGGAAAGTTTTAGGTTACATTCATTTGGATGTACTAACACAATTGTACATAAAGGTTTCATCAACTTTAGATTTTGAGCCTTTTTTAGTCAATTAATTTCCAGCGTGGATCGAAAACATGAATGATGTTTGTTAATCATCAACCATTCATGATGGAGGTTTTCATTTGATAAGAGAGAAAGACATCAGGGTTTTTATACATGTTGCCTTTTTTTGTTAACTTCTAGGATATCTCAGTGTCGTATTCTCAGATTGTTTGGCCTATTGCAGGGTTATCATCTCGGCATGTTCTGTTGGCTCGTTCAGTGAATGTCTGCCTGCTCTGTCTGCAGGTAACATGCGCTCTCTGCTGCTGTCCAGTGGCCTTCATGTCAACTTAGTGGAGATGATGAAGAGACACTCAAACTCGGCTCAAGTGTCCATCAGCGCCTGCAATCTGCTCAAACTGCTCTTCCAGGGAAGGTGGGCAAAAACACAGTTTGTCCAACTTGGGGGTCATTAAGAGTCAACTTTAAAGCACAACAAGGAGTAGACTCCACATTTGTCTATAGTGCTTTTATTTTCAAACGTGTTTATTATGAAGTTATAATCTTCGAGGAATGATATTTTCTCAACCTGCGTCTGTGCGTCTGCAGGACGGCCAGTCTGGATGAGCTGACCATGGCCATGACTCAGATCCTGATCAGCATGAAGGTCCACAACTTCCAGCCGGGGGTTCAGCTGGAGGCGCTGCAGGCCAGCCTCGTCTTCCTCTGCCCAGGTGACACATCCGAGGTCACCTGACTCGGACATGTTGAGGTTATATGCTGATCTTTTCTAGGAGTCCAAGGCAGGATCCTGCCCTGGGTCGGGTGCTGGTGTTTAACCTGCGAAGGATTTGTTAAGAGGGTGAAAGAAACATATACTGTGAATTCACAGGTGTGGGTACGTGTCAAACCAAATGCACCAAGGCAGTGATGGAGAAATATGTTTGTATACTTTGAATGCGCAATAAAGCACGCACCTGTATTAACGAGGCAGTCTGACAGCAATCTAGCATCATCATAAATGGCTTTAATATAAGCACGGTTACGTCCCCACTAAGGTCTCGGGGACCTGGAGACAGTAACACACAACAACCGATAATTATGAGGGAGTCGGCGTAAAGTTTGACAAAAGGTTTATTCCTTAAGCCATAACAGAGCATACATTGAACAGAAATACTCTTCGTGGGAGAAGGAGGAGTCAAAGGATTGTGCCAAACAAAAGAAACAAGCATAACAAAACCAGGCCTCTCTCTACATCTATGCTTTGAAACCAAAACTCAAACAAAAACCCTCAAACTAAACTACTCGGAACTGGGAAACACAGAATACAATCCGCTAACCTAGTGTGCATTAACATTAGTTACCTACGTGATGAGAAATGTACAGGGTACCCCAGACTTACCTAACTCCCCCACCTCTCAACACACACACACATTAACAAAGGTTAGAACAAAGTAGTCAATTGCAGGCTCCTCATCAGCAACAGGCCCAGGGTGAGAGAGAAGACTTCCTGGGTGCCTCCTTTATGGTCCGCCCTGGCTGCTGATAGGCCAGCTGAGGGTGAGAGGATTCAATCAGCCATCAGACTCAGGTGCACAGACAGATACCGATCAGCTGTGCAGAAGACAGGGAGAAGAGAGAAACACACGAGGGAAGGAAAACCACACCAGTACAGTCTGCCTGGCCCGTAACGGCACAATAACACAAAATACATTTGAAGGTTTATTTGGTAACCTCAACAGAAGCTTTTTTGTATGAACAGCAGATGAATTCTAATGTTGCAAAAACTTCTGGGGAAACTTCTGTAGCAATTGGAGTCAGGACTCCGAGAGACACGAGGAGAGCTGGAGCTTTGATGGCAAACACTGACGCTTTATTTGGAGCTTCGGCCGGAGACTTCACAAGACATGTCATAGAGCCACGATCTGACCACACGGTTGAGTTGCCACAATCAATTGTGAAGAACCCTTCCTCTCGCATGATGTTTGAACTGGTTTGGAGGGTAATCCACATTCTTCACTAGATAGTCTAAACAGCTGGGGACAGTGGATTACTTGCAGTTGACGCTAATGGCCTTGAAGATTTCACACTTTGGAGTCATCGAGCCCCGAGAAGGAAGCGTTCCAAATGTCCCCATAACAATGTTTGACCGAAAGATGCCTGGTGATAAACTGGCAACAACAACAACACATGTCTGAAGCAGCCCCCCCCTTAAGGGAGGAAACAGATGCCAAGGTTAGTCATAAACGCCAGAGGGCAAAACATCTATGGGAATTATTCCCTAAAGTTAGATCGTTAGATATCTTTCACTCGGATGTCGGAATCCACTGCTGCTGTCATAAATTACATTTCATTGGGAATTCCGGCAATTAAGTCGAAAGGGCACAGCGCTACATACAGACCTCATGAAGGTCAGGAATACATCTCATATACAATATCCCGTATTGTGTAAACAAAGCTGTTTCGGTGCTGCTTCTTCGCTGCTTTTAATTTCTATTACTGAGGTTACAGTGTCCTCGCCCCCCGCGCAGCACTGAACTCGTAACACCGCTAATGAGATTAGTGATGACCAGCGACAAAGGAGCGGCTGTGTGTGTGTTTGCCGCTCGTTCTTGACTTTGCATGGTGTGTTGAATTCCCAGACCGCAGTCTAAGAGAGCACGGCGTCTCTGTGGCAGACCCAGACATGGCTGACGTTTCCCTGAAGGTCCTGAAGAACCAGTGTGTGGTGGAAGGAGCTCACACACTCTACCTGGAGGTTCTCAACAGGGTATGAACACATGGACAAACCCTCTCTCGTATTAGGTCCGTTTCCTTGCAGTCTTTATGCACTTTCATTCAATAAAATGCGACAGATATCCTAAAACAAAGAGAATACTGAATGTCCCCCTAATAGGATTTAGTGTAGCAGGACAGTCCATATAGTTCTCATTCATTACACGGATTAAACAACAGCTCATCCATTCATTACACACATCGTACAGTCGCTTGTCTTGCATCTAAAACATCGGAACAGTGAGTAACTACATTTCTGTAAAGAATGTTCCAGTAGAAAGAATAGTTTGAATGGTGCACACGGTTTTTTTGTTCCCACGTGGTTGTTCCATCCCCCGCTGCCTGAAGGTGGGGCGGGGTACGTTGGCAAAAAACACAAAAAAAGGCGTCTCGTTGGAGTCGAAAGCTCAAAGGAATTATTTTATGTTTAACTTTGAGCTCATTTTTTTGCCATTTAAAGAGTTATGTTACTAAATAAGATACAAACTGTATTGTCCATACTTTAACACAATGACTGGGTTTTTATTATTGATAACTGTAGTTCCAGATAGCAAATAAGCTTGACTTCGACAAAATACGTCTCAGGATAGTTTTTTTAAGAGGTATCAAATACACATATTCTCTCAGGCCAAAAACGATGTTGCTCGGTGCTTCTTTCTCCTTCTCACACACACCAATCACCAGCAGCTGCCGTCGGCTATAACGTCTCGTAATCACGTACAGCTGCGGTTGTCTACGCCGTCAATTTCACACGGCTGGTTCAAATAAATGATAGGATAGCACTAATAACAAAAGATTCAACTATATCAACTATACATTTTAACATATGGCTCCGACAATAACTATCTAAATTAAAAACGTAATTATATAAGGCAAGTCTTTATGAATGTAAAATAACAATGTAAATATTTGTTTTCAAAGCTGTTGTGTGAAAACAAATTAAATAAAATGTAATGGGTACACCGAGCAAATACTCATGCAGTCTAATATAATAATTCTTCCTTCCTACCTTCATAAAACGTATAATGTTCAATATTGTTGCAACACAAAGTGGTTAAATCAACTTGTGTTACCAGAATGTAGCTGGGGTCAAGGCATATTACATATTATATACACTGTATGGTTTTCCCTCTTTGGTTCACGGACGGTACTTTAACATGAAATATGTTTAACATGATACTTGGGTGTGCAGTTCATCAGCAGCGAGCTCATCCAGAGGAGTGGCCTGAAGGTGCTCTCCTCTCTAGCTGACTGCTCCGGTGCAGTGGACCTGCTCTGCCAGCAGGGGGCGATCGACACGGTGCTGCACACACTACAGATGTTCCCACAGGACAGAGGTATGGAAATGAGTCAGAAATAATCATAACGTAAAGGAACTCATGTCACAATTTCCCCTCCAATACACGATTCTGATTCTGATAAGCCCCCTCTGATTTGGTTTAATTTACTTTAGGAAATAGTAATTAGATCCCGGAAGAGTTCCAGAAGAAGAGTACAATCGGTTTCTTTGACTAAACGTCTCCTAAAAACTGAAATGTTCCCCATTTGAACATTTAAAATATGATATCAATATTACAGTGGAGTTATCTTGCTTTCTCTAACTTCCCGTCTTCTTCCAGAGATTCACTTCTGGGGTCTGACGCTGCTCAGCTTCCTCGTGTCCAAGAAGAAGCTGTCGAGGATGATCGTTCCTGTTCTGGCCTCCGTCGTGGTCGCCTCCCTCCTGCAGTACAGAGACGACTCCGAGATGCACCTCAAGGTGACTTTAAAACGGCATACATGTTCAATATATGACCATCACCATCGACGGCTTCCCCATACCATTCGCTGCCCAAGTGAAAAGCCTCGGTGTCATTCTGGACGGCTCCCTCTCATTCGCACCACACATAAAAAAACATCTCCCGCACCGCCTTCTTTCATCTTCGGAACATCTCCAGACTCCGCTCATCTCTGTCCCAACCCAGCACTGAAATCCTGGTCCACTCATTCGTCACATCCCGGATTGATTACTGCAATGCACTTCTGACTGGCCTTCCCATCAAGCTCCTCAATAGACTGCAAATAATCCAGAACTCTGCTGCCCGCACCAACTCATCCGACTACATCACCCCCATGCTCACTCAGCTACACTAGCTTCCTGTACGCTACCGTATTGACTACAAAAACATTCTACTCGTATACAAAGCTCTCCATAACCTTGCCCCTATCTACATCACCGACATCCTTCAGGAGTACACCCCCTCCCGCACCCTCCGCTCTTCGTCCGTAGGACTTCTCACCGTCCCAAGCTCTCGCCTCAAAACCATGGGTGCTCAAGCTTTCAGCTGCTCGGCTCCCAGACTCTGGAACAAACTAATCTCTTCTCACCCTGCACCTGTCCACTGTAACCTCCGTTCCCTCTCCCCCTCTACCTTTGCCTCATCGGTGCTCTCAGCCCTCCCTTCCTCTGACTCGTTCCAACTTCTGCCTCCAAACTCTGCTGCAGAAACTCTCCTCTCATCCTCTCTGGACTCTCTCTGTCCTCTCACATCTCGGCTGGCTCGTCAGTCCCCTCCTGCTCCCTGGCTAAATGACGCACTGCGTGCTAATAGAACCGTCCTTCGGGCAGCAGAGCGGAAACGGTGGAAATCCAAACCTATCAGGCTCTCCTCTCCTCTTTCTCTGCTTCGATCTCTCAGGCAAAAAGCACTTTCTTTCAAGATAAGATCCAATCTTCCTATTCCAATCCCAAAAAACTATTTTCCATCTTCTCCACCCTCTTGGACCCCCCCAAAGCCCCTCCCCCCTCCTCCCTTCTGTCAAGCAACTTTGTTAACCACTTTGAAAACAAGTTGATGATATTTGCTTTTCTTTTTCTGACTCACCTCTACTCACCGCTGGGTCACCAGACCCTTCTTCCACCCACACACTGACCTCCTTTTCCCCTCTCTCTCCAAGTGAGGTTCTTACCCTCATTTCTTCTGCCCGCCCTACCACCTGTCCTCTGGACCCTATCCCCTCAAACCTCCTTCAGACTATCGCTCCTGATATTCTACCGTTTCTCTCCCATTTCATCAACACTTCTCTAGCTTCTGATCACTTTCCAAACAGTCTTAAGGAGGCAAGAGTAAACCCTCTCCTAAAGAAAGGGTCCGAGTCCGACCCTTGTCAATTAACTACAGGGGTCCCTCAGGGCTCTGTTCTTGGTCCCCTCCTCTTCTCCCTGTACACAAACTTGCTCGGATCAGTCATTAGCCCGCATGGTTTTTCATACCACTGCTACGCTGACAACACCCAATTAATTCTGTCCTTTCCCCGCTCAGAGACCCAGGTCGTCGCACGTATCTCTGCTTGTCTAGCTGACATCTCTCAGTGGATGTCTGCTCATCACCTCAAGCTCAACCTTGACAAGACTGAACTGCTTTTCCTTCCGGGAAAAAGATTGTCCCACTCATGACCTGACAATCAACATCGGCACCTCTGTTGTTTCCCCGACTCAGACTGCAAGGAATCTGGGTGTGATACTAGATAACAACCTGTCCTTCACTGCAAACATCGCTGCTACAACCCGCTGCTGCAGATACACGCTTTTCAACATCAGGAGGATACGTCCCCAGCTGACCCAGAAAGCGACGCAGGTTCTGGTCCAGGCTCTCGTCATCTCACGCCTAGACTACTGCAACTCCTTCCTGGCTGGTCTACCTGCATGTGCCATCCGACCTCTGCAGCTCATCCAGAATGCAGCGGCTCGTCTGGTCTTCAACCTTCCTACATTCTCCCACACCACTCCGCTCCTCCGCTCCCTCCACTGGCTTCCAGTAACTGCTAGAATTCACTTCAAGACACTGGTACTTGCGTACCATGCTGCGAATGGATCTGGCCCTTCCTACATCCAGGACATGGTTAAACCGTACACCCCAGAGCGTGCACTCCGCTCTGCATCAGCCAAACGGCTCGCTGCACCCTCGCTGCGAGGGGGACCCAAGTTCCCATCAGCAAAAACACGTGGGTTTGCTATCCTGGCTCCAAAGATGGTGGAATGAGCTCTCCATTGAAATCAGGACAGCAGATAGCTTACACACCTTCCGGCGCAGACTGAAAACTCATCTCTTTCGACTCCACTTCGAGCGATAGAATTACTAACAAAGCACTTATATACTAACAAAGGACTGGCTTATCTACAGCCAGTTGAGCACTTGAAATGCTTGGCTCTATGAAACCTGATGTACTTTATGATTCTGTTTTCTTCAAGGTTGTGTCTTCCTGGTCGAATGCACTTATTGTAAGTCGCTTTGGATAAAAGCGTTAGCTAAATGCAATGTAACTCCCTGCCACTACACATCCGACAGTCTGATTCCATAACAACATTCAAAACCCAACTTAAAACCTGTTCAAACTGGCATTTTCTTTATAATCTGTACCCTGTGTCCTTTTGTGTCCTTATATAGTCCATTTCCTGTTATTTGTCTTGTACCCCGGCTGATACTTCACTAAATCCACTGTTTTAATTGTTCCCTATGTTGCCCCTATGCCCTGTAAGGTGTCCTTGGGTGTTATGAAAGGCGCCCCCCAAAATAAATAAATGTATTATTATTATTATTATTATTATTATTATCATTATTATTATATCTCTTTACATTTCGTCCTTGACAGCCTGTCGAAAATTAGCAGTTGACTGGATACTTTAAACAAAACTGAAACTCATAGAAATGAAATTATTTTTGTTTGTAGCTTTATGAAGGAGAGTCATTACAACATTTGAACTACTTAGAATCAAAGAAAAATGTAGTCTTTTGTCTCAGAATTAGAAAACAATAAATACATTTTGCTTGTCTATTTTCATATACTCGTTACGTTTTACATTAACAGTCTTAATGCTATCTCGTGATGTTAAAGGTTCATGTAGTTGCCGATACTCTGCAGAAGCTCAGACTGTTGCACTGAGAGTAGACGGTGTTTACTGCCCTTTAAGGCGAGTCTGTATATTGAGAATGTATTATATATACTTTCCTCTCCAAGTGAAACTGACATGACTTCTCTCTGGTGGCGTGTCCACAGTGTGTTCAGGTGGCGTTGAGGATGCTGGACGCCTGTTCAGGAGCAGCTGCTGAGCTGCAGAGAGAAGGCTTTGACAGACAGATCTTCCAACACCTCAGAGAGGAGCCGCCCGACCACTGCAACACCGCTGTGAGTTCACACACACACACACACACACACACACACACACACACACCATGTATACATCACTTCAGGGGACATTACATTGACTTACATGCATTTCCTGGAGACTTATCCTAACCTTAACCATAACCAACGCATGCCTAACCCTTACCCTAACCCTAACCAAGTCTTCACTCTAAAATTAATGATCCCCTCATGGGGACCTCCAATTTGTCCCCATAAGGGAGGCGAGTCCCCACATGTGACTATGTAAACAGATTTAGGTCCCCACAAGTATAGTAATGCTAGTCCACACACACACACACACACACACACACACACACACACACACACACACACACACACACACACACACACACACATCACCTGAACGGCTAACAGCTATTTTCCACCTCAAGAACAGCGCCATGCACTTGATTGATTTCCTTATCTTTCAAAATCAATGTATCTTCATGTAAATCAAGGGATGTTCAGTCTCATGTCCTTTGCTGTGTATCTGCAGATAGTCCGGTTCACTCTCAGGCCGTGCCGTACACACACAGCAACACACAGCAACACACAGCAACACACAGCACAAATGGAATCTACAGGACATACCAGACATGCTTATTACATGTTCTTTATTACCTTTATCTACTTCTTGGTACTTCCTTAGATAGCCTATTTGCTAGAAAGACTGGAAATACTATGCTAATTGAATAAATTGATGAGTAAAGGAAATGTTTAACGCCCCCTCTTTCCGTGTGTGTGTGTGTGTGTGTGTGTGTGTGTGTGTGTGTGTGTGTGTGTGTGTGTGTGTGTGTGTGTGTGTGTGTGTGTGTGTGTGTGTGTGGTGTGTGTGTGTGTGTGTGTGTGTGTGTGTGTGTGTGTGTGTGTGTGTGTGTGTGTGTGTGTGTGTGTGTGTGTGTGTGTGTGTGTGTGTGTGTGTGTGTGTGTGTGTGTGTGTGTGTGTGTGTGTGTGTGTGTGTGTGTGTGTGTGTGTGTGTAGCTGCGTAAGTCGGTGTGCCTGGCTCTGTCTAAGATGTGGTGCGACTACCAGCTGCACTGCAGTCTGCTGGAGAAGGCCTGCGAGGACGGAGACGCCACGTTGGCCGAGTGTCTGATCGAGCTGGGAGCCGACATCAACAGGAAGACCAAAACAGAGTCGCTCATCTACAAGGTCAGAGGTCACACAAGCTCCCCGGCCACCATGAAGGAAAATAAGTTCACTATGGGATTGGTTACCAAATTGAGTTACCCACAGGAAACAGTGTAGCATGCTAACACACTTAACAAACATTATACCTGCTAAACATCAGCATGTCAGCATTGTTATGTGACCATGTTAGCATGTTAGCAGCCGATATTAGCATTTAGCTCAAGCACCAACTGTGGCTAAAAGCATAGCTACCCAGAGTTTAGTTGATTTGTATCGTAAATTGAATTGATCTGATATTATTAAGACAAAATAGGCGACCAAATATAATTTTGAAAGCATTACCTTAGGCACTGATAAGTTGTTTAGTGCATGTGTCAATATTTAAGATAGACCAATAATGCATATTATTTAGCAAATGTATAGTTTGAATGCAAACAAACATTTGTAATCAAACTAGAAAACAATATTACAAATGTTATCAAGTGTTTCAAGTATGAATCACTCGGTGCTATAATAGATAGGTTAATCAATTACTAGATTAACTTGATTTCAACCTCTCGTCAGGTGTGTGAGCGTGGGGGGCCTCTGGAGCTGGTGGAGCTGCTGCTCAGCCACGGGGCCCACGAGCAGCACCTGCGCCGGGCCCTGGCTGTGAGCGTGAAGCGGGGCGAGGGTCCCACCGTCATCCAGCTGCTGGGCCGCCTGGGGCTGGACCTGAACAACAACGCCCTCTGCCTGGGGGGCTTCAGGCTGGGCCGCCTGGACGCCGCCTGGCTCAGCTCCCTGCTGGGGGAGAGGGGGAGGACACACAGCCTGCGATACAGAGACAGTAGGCAGCTTTGTGCATTCATTACATCTGGGTTTTGGACAAACTAATTATTTTGAAGATGACCTTTCTGACTAAACTAAAGGTATGTTGAAGAAAATGTATAAATAAATGGTAATTAGACAGTATGAAGTTGTGTTCTGGTTTTATGTTTCAGTATTTGTAAGCAACTGTAACTGAAAGAATATTGCTTTTATTTGACGTTTTTATGGTTCTTTCATTTTTTTAAGAAGGGGCAGGTAAAATAAGACGTTCTTCTCCCTGCTCCTTTCCACCATGCGCGATAAAGTGTACAGGTTTTGTAAAGTGTACATTTTTTGTTTTAAAATAACTGCCATGTGTGGAATAAACAAATAAATAAACATAAAAAATAGTCACACATGGACTTATTAGTAGTACTATTACTTGCAGCCCTGTCTTACTTTAAGGTCTGCAAAGTTATTGGACATTTGAGTGAATTCGCAATATTGACTAGTGCAATATTCAAGTTTCAGGACGGACAGTATTTGTCAAAGGCTACACATGCAATACAATCCCATTTTGATGAGTATTGTGGAGTTGCTGAGTCCAAGCCTACAACTTGTATTCTCTAGTCTAGACTTAACAAAACATATTTATTTGGTACAGATTCTCTTTCAAAAAACATGACACGATCATATTAAAAAAAAGTCAATGATAAAGGCAATCGCCATGCCGACAAGATCACTCCCTTCCACACTGTGGATCATATCTCAATTGCAACATTGGTCAAAGTCGTGCAGCCCGGTGCTAATTTCCCTGTGTTCTGTCTTTAAGGTAGAGGTATGAATCTGGCGAGGTACATTAAGAATTTCCAGAGGTCCAAGAGTATCAGCGGTCCTCTCAGATCTCCGGGCGACCCCTGCCTGACCTCTGGATACCATTCTGACGAGAGCGACGACTCCAACTTCAGCTTCTTCTCCACGGACGACAGCCTGTTCCTGAACGACGACATGGAGAGTGATGGTAAAGATCAGAGACAACGGGCACATGGACTGCACAGAGCACAATAAGGTGTTACATTGATATGGAAAGTGACAGTTTGACTTTGAGTTAACAGGCAGAAAATGTATCCCGGCTTAAAAGGGACTTTATCAGATCTGTACGCCTGAATTCAGAAGTGTGACCACACACTGAACTGAGGAGAAATAATCTAAGAAAAGGCTGAAACCAATCGATGTCACTTCGTTGATGTGGGAAGAGGTCAGCTGAAGTGGAAGTACAGAGGAACTGGGAATTAAGTTCAGTGCTGTTCCAGGTTTAAGTTAAATACAACTACAGTTTGAAGTTGATCTGAGTGTAGTGATGTTACATTGAGTGCTACTCACTTCAAAAGAGAGCGATCTCACAGTTATAAAACTACCCATAGTGCATGTCTGTTATCGTCAATAACCGTAAAGATAATCCTCTGTGGGACTAATACAGTTATTCTGATTCTGATCAAGTTAACTGATGCCTCGCATAATACAATCATTACAAATACAACATTTTGAAATAGACGTGTATCCCCCTTAACCATCTGTATGATTTCCCTTTTTCTTTTTTTATCTCCGTGGTCTCTAGCTTATAAAGTAAATATGTTTATTAATGGGAATGGTATGATACTAATAACTAGAATAAATGCAGTTTTAAGCAGGGTGTCCGCGGGGTCTTAAAAAGTATTAAAAGTTGATCCATCAATTTAGCGAAAATGAAGGCTATTAAAAAGTATTAAACGGCATTTTTCAAGGTGTTACATTTTGTATCTTGTTGTCAATAAGTATATGAATGGTCCAGAGAGGTTGTGTTCTGCAGTCTGCCTGAATGTAGTCATGGCGTAGGTGTGTAGTGTGATTCTGTGGAGTTTATTGATGGCATCCCGTTGGGTTTGACGTCATCTGAACAGGACGTCGCACGCTCACTGCTTGATAGCGCGAAAGGTCCGTTTACGCCGGTTGCTAGGCAACATCGTTTTGGGGAAATGCAAGTCTGCGTCCAAATGGTTGGAAGATAAGGAGGAAGGACAATCAATACTGTATATAGTCAATGTGAGGTGAAGTGTGTCGCCAAGGTAACCGGTTAGAACTCAAAGTGGCGATGAGGTCTTAAAATGTACGGAAAGGGTCTTAAAAAAGGTCTTAAAAGGTTTTACATTTGACTTCAGGATTGTGTTGCAGAGACAGCAACTAGAATTGGGAGAAATTGGTTAAAGACATGCACTATAAATACAAAAAATATATGGGCTTTGAATGCAAACACTTTTTATACAAAAAAATAATGTTTGTAGACATGACACATTAACCTGGATCAAGGATGGACAGTAACAAGTAGTGTTTATAACAGAACCTCAAACTAAAACTAAAAAAATAATGTTTTGTGGTAGTGAAGATACAACAAATGAGGTTATCAAATAAGGGCAAACAAAGAACTATTATAACATTTGTTTAATATGTTTTCATAAAAAGTGTTTGCAAGTCATATAAATAATAAAAAAGTAGGTAAAATAGGAATTTGATGATCGTAAATAAAACATTCAGATGTGTCCTTGTTGTGTAGCCGACCTCATATGAAAAATATCCTTACCTCTTATTCTGTGATTTTTGTTTTGTTCCTTTTGCAGGAAGTGATTCTCTGTCAGGGGTTTTGTCTCCAAAGCCACTCAATAACTCCACAGAAGAGTTGAGGGGGGGGTCCTTCAAAAGGAAGCAGGGGCGCCGCAGACATGCCAGTGCAGAGGTAACGCCTGTCATTAACATCGTGTGTACACAATGTTTGTTTTTATGTACAGTAAAGTTTGGACGCATCATGAAGCTGACTGAGAGAAGCCAAGAGTGTGCAAAGCTGTCATCAAGGCAAAGGTGGCCACTTTGAAGAATCCTATTCTGCTTTGTTTAACACTTTTTACTTTACTACATCATTCCATATGTGTTCTTTTATAGTTTTGATGTCTTCAGTATCTACAATGGAGAAAATAATTAAAATAAATAAAATCCTTCGAATGAGAAGGTGTGTCCAAACCTTTGCCTGGTACAGTATATCATAAAGCATAGTTTAATAACCTCTTTACTTTCTTTGATGCCACTCTCTTGGTGAAAGAGGTCTGAATCCCACCCAGAGGTATTTCCGTTCCCTCCCCGTTTGTTCTCGGTGTGTTTTCTATCCCTTCTCCAGAGCGGTCAGACGGAGAATGAAAGTGAACATGGGCACAGGAGATATGGAAGGGCCGGCTCCAGCCACAAAGGTTTCTGCATCACATTCAATTCTGTTCAACTTTATTGTCGTCCTGTCAAACACAGCTGCACGGAAACAACAAACTACAGACGTTTATGTTACTCTCATGGTCAGTTAAAAAGGAGCATATACTTAAGCAATAGCTCGCGACAGGCCGTGGTATATGCTCATTATATCACAGCTAAGGGGCGTGGTTCGGCCCGACGCCCCTAAGCTTTTTTTTCTGGAGATAGTTACTCCTCAGTCCACTCCTCCATAGTAAGACCCCCTCGGAGGTCGAAGTTGTCCATCTTATGCTTTGTACGTTTGTTTCGTAACGGACGAAATGTAAATATATTTATAAAACCGACAAGTCAAATCAAGCAATCTGATTGGTCGATAGCGTTTTTGCGGACCTTTTTGATTACAGATTTGAAAACATCGTTGCTTGCTTTAAAAGTAGCACAATTCATGATGTCAAACCTTGGAAAGTATCTAGATATCCATGCCCTAATGCCAAAGGAACTGCACACTGAATATGTTTAGCCGTTTGATGTCTATGTCTGGACCGCTGCGTAAAAAGGAGGGTTTCTGCCCCGTTACTTGTCCGCTGCTTTCTCGTCTGTATAAAGTTTTTTTTCTCAGACGCGGAGGGATACTGACTTGTTGTGAAAAGTAACTACAATTCTACCCGCTCAGTATATCACGGCTAAGAACCAATCAGATTGCTTGATTTTATAATGTATTATAAAAGCTTAGAAAACACAGTTTCTCTTTACATCTCTTGTACTAATCTACACTGTTACTGATTTCATGGTAACTATTTTTTACAATAATTACACTGCATATGATACACTTTATATATAAATGAGACACCTGTGTTGTCTTCAAACACACATAATGATAAACAACCCGAAGACGCATATTTTCTTTGTTCAAGTTCCGTGAAATGATTAAGAATAAAAAGCTTTTTTCTTTAAAAATCCCCTCTCACAAAGTTGGCCCTTTTTGTCTTCAGTATTTTTAAATGTCCAATCTTTTTGGCTTTAGGGACAGTGAGACTCAGTGTCCCCATTGAAAGAAATGAAAACCATAACATCTGATGCCACGGCCATTACAGCATACAATCATGCACTTGAATCATGCTTTAAAATTAGACTCCTCAGAATTTCCAACACTTTGACCAAAGCTTTTTTGGTGCTTCTTCCCAGTTAAGTTAAGAAATAGTGGCATTGTATAAACTAACACGCATTTGAAAGGGTTAGAAGACCCTGTAGATAAATTAATATTTGGCAGTTATCATGCGACCGAAGTCAGTTAAAAAGATTGAAGTCAATGATATTGGGAAAACATATTGATATATCATTTTAAGGCATGGAAATGTTTGATATCAAAGCAACTGTTTTAAACTAGTTTAAGTCTACAAGTTGTTGAAGAAGTTTATCAGAGCAGCAATGTTTGGTTAACTTATTATAGGACATGCTTTAAAGCATTGCTAAAACGTCTCTCTCTTCACGTCATTTCCCCCGATGTAAAAGCTCTGTACTTGCTTGAGTCTTCCCATCATATTGTCTCTGATAATCGTCTCCTCCTCAGTGCTAGGAGGCGAGGGCTCTGCTGTGTTCAGAGAGCGGGAGAGGGTCCGGCTGCTGGACCTGTCGGGGAACGAGCTGGCGTCTCTGTCCTGCCTGATGGACGACGACCTCGTGCAGCAGCAGCTCGGACACCTGCTCCGCCTCGACCTGAGCCACAACAGCCTGCTGGAGTTCCCCCCCGCTCTCTGCCAGGTAGCGTGCAATCCACCGCAATACAGCCATTAAAGGGGACCTAGTATGTAAAATCCACTTTCATGTCTCTTCTACATCAACATGTGTCCCCTCTTCTCCATGTCTCTTCTACATCAACATGTGTCCCCTCTTCTTCATGTCTCCTCTACATCAACATGTGTCCCCTCTTCTTCATGTCTCTTCTACATCAGCATGTGTCCCCTCTTCTCCATGTCTCTTCTACATCAACATGTGTCCCCTCTTCTCCACGTCTCTTCTACATCAACATGTGTCCCCTCTTCTACATCAACATGTGTCCCCTCTTCTCCATGTCTCTTCTACATCAACATGTGTCCCCTCTTCTTCATGTCTCTTCTACATCAACATGTGTCCCCTCTTCTTCATGTCTCCTCTACATCAACATGTGTCCCCTCTGTGGAAAGAGACTCTGAAAGTTTCAGGAACAAAGATTCTCTCTCTTTTTGATCCATTTCTATAAAAACCTGTCTAAAAATGAGCTGATCAGATTTTGGCCACTTTATGATGTCATAACAATGTTTTGGCTCGTTAGCCAATCAGCAACCAAGGTAACCCCCCCCCCTTATCACCTGAATCTCCTCCTAGAGCACCATTGAGTTCTTTGTAACCAAATGTCTCTCAGAGGGGCGTGGGGAGGGGCTCCTTATTTTCATCTGAAGTAACAGACAGAGAATCAGCACTGTGGAAACAGGGCTGAAACAGAGGGGATTATGGGTAAAGCTGCAATGATCTGTTTGGTGTTTCAGCCAATCAGAGACATGCTCTGTATATATCTGAGACCTCTAATACATTGATGAAAAACAGTATGATAGGGGACCTTTAATTAAAAAGAAGACGCACTCAAGCTGTTCTTGTTTCTGATTGGACAGAGTTTGAAGAGTCTGACTCGGCTGGACCTGCAGGCCAATCAGCTGCAGTCTCTGCCGGAGGAGCTGCTGTCTCTGCACTCGCTCAGCACCTTCAACGTATCCAGGAACTGTGTGGGTCCGCTGCTGACCTTTGACCCCGCCGTCAGCTGCCCGTCACTACGGCAACTCAATCTGTCCTTCAACAAAATCAGCACGTTCCCCCAGGAGCTGGGCCGCGCCGTGGGGCAGCTGGAGGAGCTGTTCATGGAGGGGTAGGCGCTGGAGACTTAAAAAGAGTTATTTTATTATACAGAAACATTTATAGGGTTCAAAATACTTAAAGAGGCCCTGTTCTGCTTTTTCGGGTGTTCCCTTTCCTGTAGCGTGTTTTATAGATTTTAGTGCATGTAAATGTTCTGCAAAGGCTAAAATGCCTGAAACGCCTCAATTGGACTCCTTTTTCCACTTGACAGTGACATCACTATGTAACACGTGTGCTTATATAGAGTGCCACAGTGACGCGTCCTAAAACCGGAAAGTAAACTCCTTCCGGTTCCTTCGCCAAAAACGCAATGCAATTTCTCCATAGCTGGAAATAAGGTCTGTGGTTGAAACACATTTAAGAGACGGGTCACGTTTTGTTCAGAGGATAATATCCACATGTCTACACTACTTTTATCATTTTCTAATCATAAATCTAGTCGCTAGAAGCAAAATGCTAACGTTATGCTGTAAAGGAACTCCAGCAGGGTCGCTGCTTCAACGTCACGCCGATTTAAGATCCATATTCAAACATACAGACTCTAAATGTTACGAGTTGAAGCGTTTGTTTTTACAGTTAGCAGGAGGCAGGGACTTGCTTTCAAGCAGAACACGGGGACTTCTGGAGTCCTATTCAGCCACTTGGAAACAACCATCGTTTTACAGACACGTAAACTCTTCAGAAATCACTGCTGATGGATTTAATGTCGTGGAACAAAACGTGATCCATCTCTTCAATGTGTCTCAACCACAGACCTTACTTCCAGATATTTTCCAAAACCCTACGGAGAGATTACTTTTTGTCGAAGGAACCAAACGTGTTAAAATGCTAAATTACTTCCGGGTTTTAGGATGCGTCACGGTGGCACTCTATTGGATAGCGCTCCAACACATTGTACGTGATAGGCTAGGGCAGGGGTTCCCAAACGTTGCCATGCCAAGGACCCCCATGTAGCATTATCGTCTGGCGGGGACCCCCCTGTTGCAATTTTTTAAATGATGAGTACATTATGATGGAAAATATGACAAATTAATCATACAGCTTAATACATTTTCTTAATATATATTTGTATTAATAATCAGTTATTCTTCTAAACATTTTTATATTTATCTTTTGTTTGTCATTCACTACATTCATTGTGTCTTCTGTTATAAACATTCTTAACACAATATTAAACAGTAAACATATTTTTAAAGCATTTTAAAAGTTATTTCTGTCTTTATAATATTATATAATTTTGAACAGTAATATGAACAATTAACATATATTTTTAGCATTTTTGAAAGCTACTTATGCCTTAATAGTGTTATATATAATATTCAACAGTAATATTAACAATACAAATATTTATATTCATATATATCAACATCAATATTTGCTACATCCGTGCTCTCATCCAGCTGCAGAGCTGAGCAAATACTCAGTTTCACTCTCAGTAGCGGCAGCTCGATTCTGATTGGCTTGACGGGCGGTCGTGCGTTTTAAAAAACATATATATGAATAAGTAAAAAATATTAAAAGATTGGTCGGGCCCCCACTTTGAAAAACACTGGGCTAGGGGACGGGACATCTCTAAGTTGACCAATCACAACAGAGCCGGCCAGCTAACCAATCAGAGCAGACAGAGGGTGGAAAGAGGTTTTTGAGTGGCAGAAAAGGCCTTGAAAACATGTCTGTATACAGTTAAATGTTTATTTTATATCCGGCCGCCCGTTGGTTTGAACATCTGAGAAGAAGCTGTCCTGATTTGGCAGTTAGGAAGTGAATGCCCGTTTCATTGGATTTGATTTGTTTGTTGCTATGAAAATGTGTTTACATTTTGTTCCCTCACTTAATTACCAAATTTCGCGCATTTTAGAAAGAAGAAAATATGACCGTTTAGCGATTATGAGAATTGATTCAAACCATTTATTGCATAGCAGAACGCTGGGAAGATCTCCAGTGATTCTGGGGTATTTCCCGAGAGGGTCCACCACATGAAGTGGCTATAATGACTGCTATTGTGTTGAACGAATCCAAAATGGTGTCTTCTGACATGTGCTTTCAAGTACAGAAATATAATTAGATTTATATGTGCTGTAAATCAGAATCAAAGTCAATAAATGTTCTTTATGGGCCACATTTCCCAGATACCCTTCTAAACTAATTTGCTGTAAAAAAAAAGTGCACACATACACATTTGGCCTCATGATCTTGGTTATTTTAGTATGGAAAGCGTTTCACCGTAATCATCAAATATGGCCTAAGTAATATAAGTGAGTGGTAGTGTGTGAGAAAAAAACTAGAATGTTGATGCGTGTCACAAAATAGAAATATATGTAAAGTCCTCATTCGGCACCAAAGTCATGGGACATTTTGTTGTGTGTTTTTTGGAGACGCGCTGCTCCTTCAACAGGACTGACACACATCCATTAGCCTCTCACTTCCATCCAAGCAGTCTGGATAAACTCCCAACAAACTTCATCCTTTAGTATGAATGCTGTCACATCGGGTTCAATGTTCAAGGCTTTTATTAGTCATACGTACATAGCAGGGTTTCCGCCAGGATTTTTTCTCGCCGTTCAAATGTCCGAACAGAATTTATTTTACCGCACAAATTTGAAACTTACCGGTCATGTTTCAATAATAAGAATTGTGTAGCAGAGTTTCCGTTAGCAGGTAATTACCGGACGATGAGCAGATATGCTGATGTTGCTCATTTTTATATCGCTTCAGTTCATAATCATAACAGATCGAACAATTCAGATTCATTTTTAATAAATGATTACGCAAACAACATAATTATTACATTCAAATAAACTACTTGCAATAGATGAAGTACGTTATTCAAATGTTTACATTAACTTTGAATAACAACACGGGAGAAACGGATCCTCTCTTTTCCCCTCTCCCTCCCTCTCTCTCCTGACAGCCCGTCAGTTTCTCATGCAGCGCTAAACAGTGGGCGGGGCTTCAGGTGATTATGCAGCAGCTGATCTGATCTGTCTCGCGTGTCCGGTTACACTTCACTCGCTGTTTATGTCCATATCGATCAGATCCAGCTCTCCTGAGTCCTGATCGGCCTTTATAGAAAGCACAGATCAAACTATTAAGAGTGAATATCGGCCGATAATGATCGACGGCCAATTGATCGGAGCATCGGACATTTTGACCGGCAGGTTTTTAATTTACCGGTTTTTATTCAATTTTACCAGGTAAAAACCGGTAATTACCGGCTAACGGAAACCCTTGTACATAGCTACAGTGTAGTTATGACGATGAAAATCTTAGGTCATAGGCTCCTCCAACATTGCAACACAATAACACTGAACAAATAGTGCAAGAAAATACAAAAAATAAATTAGGAAAGACATTGCTGCGTTAATTACTGACGGCGTCATGAATTGATATGTCTAATTGCAGAATGTTAAAGACACCTTACATTGCTCTGATTTGTCTTTTCAGTAACAGTGTTTCTGAGCTGTCTGTGCCTCTGTGTCTGCCGGAGATCAAGCTGCTCGATGTGAGCAAGAACAGCGTGGAGAACATCTCTCCTGACTTCCTGACCGGCTGCCCCAAGCTGGAAACCTTCAGTGCCTCCATGAACAGGATCTGTGAGTACTGAGTATCACATTCAGGATACTAGCAGATACACAGGTTTCATTTGAGATGGCTCAACTAAATATTTGAGTGTATTTAAGCTAAACACAAGTCGGTACCACTTTACAATAAGACTACCCTTATAAAGGATTCATAAAGGGTTTATAATTAGGTTGTAAACACTTTATTAATCATTAAGAACCATTATAAACCAGTTCTAACATAGTTTTCATACATCAACACAGGCTCACTAGTTGGCAAGAGGACTAAGCCTCATATTGGCTACTTGAGAATCAACCCAGTGAACAACAGATACCAAGGATGCTGGCTGATGAAGAAGTAATCTAAGTAGCCACTATAAGGCTTAGCAGTACAGATACATGTGGGCTCACTATTTGGCAAGCAACCGGTCACAGTCGCCCTGTTTACCTCATGTCTTATAGCAGCTTATTAATGATTTATAAAGTGTTCACAACCTAATTAATAAATGAATTACAAACTATTCGTAAACCCTTTATAAGGGTCGTCTTATTGTACAGTGGTACCCAAAAGTCCCTCTAACAAAGTTAAATTATAAATAAAAATAAAAACACCCACATCAGCTACACACACAATGTTTTTTACTGAAAGAAGCTTTTATTCAAATTGCCAGTAAGATGGTAGATTTGCTTTGTGTGCCAGTTAATTTATTTGAAATAGTAGTAGTAGAGTAGTAGAGTAATTAAATGACATTTTTTTTCCTACAAAATGCAAATGTCTTTACTGCCCTCTCCAGGTTCCCTTTCACATCTGCCATCCAAGATCACAACACTTAAATTGGCAAACAACAACTTCACTTCCATTCCTGAGGCCATCCTTAGTCTCCCAAAGTAAGTATTTTCTTATTCATACAAGTCTGTGGACTCTCCACACATTGTATGCATGCCTTTTCTAATAGGATAAATGGACTGTACTTATATAGCGCTTTATCCAGTCTTTAAGACCCCTCAAAGCGCTTTACATACTACATGTCGTTCACCCATTCACACAGAGCAGTGTATATCACTCTAGGAACTAACACGCATACACATTCACACACCGTTGGCCATGCCATCGGGAGCAACTCCGGGTTAAGTATCTTGTGCCCAAGGATACATCGACATGTTGACTGCACGGGCTGGGATCGAACCCACAACCTTCTGGTGGAAAGACGACCGCACTCCCTCGCAGCCACAGTCGCCAGGATGTAACGATATATCGAATATCGCGGTAAATAAATGTCTCAATACCGTTGTGAGACTGAGAAAATCTACTGCGATTTTTTTTAATATATATACATATATATATATATTTAAATAAACATTTTTTTTTCTTTAAACCTTTATTCAACCAGATGGTCCCATTGAGATCATCAATCTCTTTTTCAAGGGAGACCTGTCCAACATGGCAGCAAGTAGGTTACAACATGAACATGAAACAACAGATAACACAAAAGGGTCTGATTATTATATTGTTGACACTTTAAAATACTACTATCCTACTAAAATGCTGTACAAATCAGATTTATTATTTAATAAAGAAAAAAAATGACAAAATTCACATTATTTTTCTTTCTTTTTCAATATCGCGATAAATATCGTACCGTGGACTTTTCATCGCGAGTTTTTGGTATCGTTACATCCCTATTTTCTCAAAGTAACAATGTAATTCAAATGTGTCCAGCCTGCGGTCGGTGGACATGCGGACCAACAGCATCGCGGCGCTGCCCGGCCCGGCGCTCTGGGAGTCCAGCAGCCTGCGAGAGCTGATGTTCAGTCAGAACTGCATCCGAGTCCTGGATCTGAGCGGGCCGCTCTACAAGTGGACCCGCCTGGAGAAGCTCCACCTGAGTGACAACAAGCTCTCTGAGGTAGAGAGACGTCTCCCTGCCAAAGGAGTTTCTCATTTCTCTGTGACAACATTACAAATCGATATCAGACTAACGAATGCTGTAAAAAGTACAGTGTATGTTCATTTAGTATTTTTGTATTTGTTTATACTTTTGTATAGCGCATGGTGGAAAGGAGCAGGGTGAAGAACATCTTATTCGACCTGCCCCTTCTTAAAACAAAAATAATAATGAAATGAAGTAACCATATAAAAGCAATATTCTTTCAGTCACAGTTGCTTACAAATACTGATATTTTTGAAGTGTATAGTATCTGCATAAAATAGCTATCGTGGCTTGTGACGTGGTTTTATGAACATGTGGTTTGCACATCAAAACACTCATTTTAGAGAATATAAGAGGTTGATGTTTGTTAAAATATGAAATGTTTGTCTCAATAATATGAAGAATATACAGTATATAACAGGTTTTCAATGTTACTTAAGTCATAAGTGCATCCACACCATCATATTGTTCCCATTCTTCTAACAACAAAGGCGGATCAATCGGTATCTCGAATAAGAAATAGAAATCTCTTAACTTTTAAAACCATGTTCAATCTTCCTGTTTTTGCCTGCAGTGTTTTGAGGGGAGGGGGAGAGTCACAGGCCTTAAAGGGTTGAAGTGGTCTTTGGTAGGGGAGTGGGCTTTAGCTGATTGGCAGTCCAGATGTTGATGCCTGGTTGTCTTGCCTCTCCTCAGATCCCCCCACAGATCGGCCTGCTGGAGGGTCTGACCTCTCTGGATGTGAGTCGTAACACGAACCTTCGCTTCTTCCCCAATGAGATGGGGAAGCTGAGCCGGCTGTGGGACCTGCCGCTGGACGGCCTGCGCCTCCAGCTGGACCTCAAACTCATCGGCAGCAAGACCAAAGACATCGTCAGGTGCCCTCAGATACTTAATGCTATTTACTGCATTTACTGTTGTTGTCTCTGTGTGTGTTTTTTAAAGGTCACCTATTATTCAAAATCCTCTTCTTCATGTCTCTTCTACATCAACATGTGTCCCCTCTTCTTCATGTCTCTTCTACATCAACATGTGTCCCCTCTTCTTCATGTCTCTTCTACATCAACATGTGTCCACTCTTCTTCATGTCTCTTCTACATCAACATGTGTCCCCTCTTCTCCATGTCTCTTCTACATCAACATGTGTCCCCTCTTCTTCATGTCTCTTCTACATCAACATGTGTCCCCTCTTCTTCATGTCTCTTCTACATCAACATGTGTCCCCTCTTCTTCATGTCTCTTCTACATCAACATGTGTCCCCTCTTCTCCATGTCTCCTCTACATCAACATGTGTCCCCTCTTCTTCATGTCTCTTCTTCATTAACATGTGTCCCCTCTTCTTCATGTCTCTTCTTCATCAACATGTGTCCCCTCTTCTTCATGTCTCTTCTACATCAACATGTGTCCCCTCTCCTCCATGTCTCTTCTACATCAACATGTGTCCCCTCTTCTTCATGTCTCTTCTACATCAACATGTGTCCCCTCTTCTCCATGTCTCTTCTACATCAACATGTGTCCCCTCTTCTTCATGTCTCTTCTACATCAACATGTGTCCCCTCTTCTTCATGTCTCTTCTACATCAACATGTGTCCACTCTTCTTCATGTCTCTTCTACATCAACATGTGTCCCCTCTTCTCCATGTCTCTTCTACATCAACATGTGTCCCCTCTTCTTCATGTCTCTTCTACATCAACATGTGTCCCCTCTTCTTCATGTCTCTTCTACATCAACATGTGTCCCCTCTTCTTCATGTCTCTTCTACATCAACATGTGTCCCCTCTTCTCCATGTCTCCTCTACATCAACATGTGTCCCCTCTTCTTCATGTCTCTTCTTCATTAACATGTGTCCCCTCTTCTTCATGTCTCTTCTTCATCAACATGTGTCCCCTCTTCTTCATGTCTCTTCTACATCAACATGTGTCCCCTCTCCTCCATGTCTCTTCTACATCAACATGTGTCCCCTCTTCTTCATGTCTCTTCTACATCAACATGTGTCCCCTCTTCTCCATGTCTCTTCTACATCAACATGTGTCCCCTCTTCTTCATGTCTCTTCTACATCAACATGTGTCCCCTCTTCTTCATGTCTCTTCTACATCAACATGTGTCCCCTTCTTCTCCATGTCTCCTCTACATCAACATGTGTCCCCTCTTCTTCATGTCTCTTCTTCATTAACATGTGTCCCCTCTTCTTCATGTCTCTTCTTCATCAACATGTGTCCCCTCTTCTTCATGTCTCTTCTACATCAACATGTGTCCCCTCTCCTCCATGTCTCTTCTACATCAACATGTGTCCCCTCTTCTTCATGTCTCTTCTACATCAACATGTGTCCCCTCTTCTCCATGTCTCTTCTACATCAACATGTGTCCCCTCTTCTCCATGTCTCTTCTACATCAACATGTGTCCCCTCTTCTCCATGTCTCTTCAACATCAACATGTGTCCCCTCTTCTCCATGTCTCTTCAACATCAACATGTGTCCCCTCTTCTTCATGTCTCTTCTACATCAACATGTGTCCCCTGTTCTTCACGTCTCTTCTACATCAACATGTGTCCCCTCTTCTCCATGTCTCTTCTACATCAACATGTGTCCCCTCTTCTTCATGTCTCTTCTACATCAACATGTGTCCCCTCTTCTTCATGTCTCTTCTACATCAACATGTGTCCCCTCTTCTCCATGTCTCTTCAACATCAACATGTGTCCCCTCTTCTCCATGTCTCTTCAACATCAACATGTGTCCCCTCTTCTTCATGTCTCTTCTACATCAACATGTGTCCCCTCTTCTTCACGTCTCTTCTACATCAACATGTGTCCCCTCTTCTTCATGTCTCTTCTACATCAACATGTGTCCCCTCTTCTTCACGTCTCTTCTACATCAACATGTGTCCCCTCTTCTCCATGTCTCTTCTACATCAACATGTGTCCCCTCTTCTTCATGTCTCTTCTACATCAACATGTGTCCCCTCTTCTTCATGTCTCTTCTACATCAACATGTGTCCCCTCTTCTTCACGTCTCTTCTACATCAACATGTGTCCCCTCTTCTTCATGTCTCTTCTACATCAACATGTGTCCCCTCTTCTTCACGTCTCTTCTACATCAACATGTGTCCCCTCTTCTCCATGTCTCTTCTACATCAACATGTGTCCCCTCTTCTTCATGTCTCTTCTACATCAACATGTGTCCCCTCTTCTTCATGTCTCTTCTACATCAACATGTGTCCCCTCTTCTTCATGTCTCTTCTACATCAACATGTGTCCCCTCTTCTCCATGTCTCTTCTACATCAACATGTGTCCCCTCTTCTTCACGTCTCTTCTACATCAACATGTGTCCCCTCTTCTCCATGTCTCTTCTACATCAACATGTGTCCCCTCTTCTCCATGTCTCTTCTACATCAACATGTGTCCCCTCTTCTTCATGTCTCTTCTACATCAACATGTGTCCCCTCTTCTTCATGTCTCTTCTACATCAACATGTGTCCCCTCTGTGGAAAGAGACTCTGAAAGCTTCAGGAACAAAGATTCTCTCTCTTTTTGATCCATTTCTATAAAAACCTGTCTGAAAATGAGCTGATCAGATTTTGGTCACTTTATGATGTCATAACGATGTGTTGTCTTGTGTAGCCATTAGCCAATCAGCAACAAGGTAACCCCTTATCACCTGAATCTCCTCTAGAGCACCATTGAGTTCTTTGTAACCAAATGTCTCTCAGAGGGGCGTGGGGAGGGGCTCCTTATTTTCATCTGAAGTAACAGACAGAGAATCAGCACTTTGGAAACAGGGCTGAAACAGAGGGGATTATGGGTAATGCTGCAATGATCTGCTTGGTGTTTGGAGCCAAAGACTTCAGAGACATGTTCTGTACATATCTGACACCTATAATATATCGATGAAAAGAAGTGTAATAGGAGACCTTTTTAAAGACATGGTAAAAAAACCATACAATGAAATAAATCTCATGATAATAAATCCCCTCTCCCAGGTTCCTGCAGCAGCGGCTGAAGAAGGCCGTGCCGTACTACCGGATGAAGCTCATCGTGGTGGGGAACGCCGGCAGTGGGAAGACGACTCTGATCCAGCAGCTGATGAAGCTGAAGCGCCCCGCGATGAACTCCAAGAAGAACGCTGTCGGCATCGACGTCCGGGAATGGTCCATCAGAGAGCGGGACAGGAAGAAGATCGTGCTGAACGTCTGGGACTTCTCAGGTTAGCTCGATGTCGACAAGTATTCAAGTTACGGAGCAACTTCAACTTTAGAAGAGGCCTTACATAAAACTGCAGATACAAAGATGTGTTTTACAGAGATCTGAAGTCTCAATAATATTTGCAAGTCATTAATAATAATAATAATAATGGGTTCCATTTATAAAGCACTTCATATTTGATTTCAAATCCCGAAGTGCTACAAGTAGTGAGCATGAACAGTATAAATAAACATTACACAACACGGTAGAATTAATAAAAAATAAATAAAAGGGTGATAAAAAGGTCGAGGCAAAGGCTCCTTTGAAGAGATGGGTTTTGAGGCCTTTTTTAAAAGCCCCCACGGTCTGAGGTGCTCTCGTGTGGTCGGGGAGAGCGTCCCACAGGCTGGGAGCAGCCGAGCAGAGGGCCCGGTCTCCAGAGTACGGAGTTTAGTCCTGGGGGGTTTGAGGAGGTTGGAGTTGCTGGAGCGGGTGGTCCGCAAGGAGGTATGGGGGGTGAGGAGTTCCTTGAGGTAGGGAGGGGCAGTTCCATGGACACACTGGTGGGTGAGGACGGAGACCTTGAATTAGTTTGAGATCATGTATATAGGTATATACATATTTGCATCCATATGTCTATATATATTTGCTCTTATATTCAGGTTTGTGGGAAACGGTATTTCGATCTCTCTGTCTGGAAAAATGCTGCTCCAAAAACAAGTTAAACAATGATGAAAACAAGGTGTTTTCACTTGAAATAAGCACAAAAGTCTGCCAATAGAACAAGTGACAATTAGCTTGGTAAGATGTCTTGAAATAAGACGGGATATTTCGATAAATCAGATCTTCTAATTAGCTGGAAGAACTCATTCTGAACTATATTTGACCAGAATCAGGAGATGTTGTGTTACAATATAAGCCTCAAAAGTGTTTTCTGATGGTCGGCCTCGTTGGTGATTTTCTAATAAATATGTAAAAAGAGATGCGACTCAAAATCAGATGTTTTGACTTACCAAGATGATGCTTGTCCAAAAACAAGAGCCTATATCTCACTGCAGGGTTACTTCTGAAGTTACTGTCTTACATCGAGTGTAACGACATATTCTGACTCGATATTAGACACATATACTGGGCAAGATTTTGAGTTTTTGTCGTGCTGTCTGTACACACAAACTGGAAGATGGACAATAAAGCTGACTTTAATGTAATATAACCCACGCAAGATAAATAAAGCGTGCACAACTTCCTAGTCAACGAATGACAGCATAAATGGCCAGAAAAATACATTCATTATTTTCGGCAAAAAATCATTTCTGTAGATTAGTACACTTTCAAAGCCTGAGCCAATATGCACTTTCCATCCAGTCTTGAGTCATTCCTTTATCATTTCCATGTCTAAGTGTAGCCTTAGTTTCTTCACCAACCAGAGGATAAAGGACTGTGTCAGTGCCTTGAAAAGCTGAAGCATGATCGAACTATTGAAAGTGATTGGTCCTGTTCCTAAAGTAGGCTCAATAATAGGTGGGAGGATGTGTCTCATGTGAGTCTCATGTTGGAAGACAGTGATTAGAATATGTCACACAGTTGATATGTGAGTGTCCTGTTCAGCTGTTGATGAGATTTGGTTTCACTTCTCTTCCTCCCAGGTGGGGACGAGTTCAGCGGCTCTCACCCTCACTTCCTCACCTCCAGAGCTCTCTACCTGGTGGTTTACAACCTGAGCAAAGGGGCCGGCCAGGTGGACGCCCTGAAGCCCTGGCTCTTCAACATCAAGGTGAGAATTATCTACCAACTACGTCTGAAAGCAGAAGTCCAGGGCAAATAATTGCAAGTCTCTTCAGTGTGCATGTCCCAAAACGAGATGCATTGTGGGACATGTAGTTTATGGGCAACCTGCTTCTGTAAAGTGGGATGTAACCGTATAATAAACGTATTATATTCTTTTGCACATAAAATGAAGTCGCGGGCCGGATTTGGCCCCCGGGCCTTGAGTTTGAGACCCCTGGACTAAAGGCGTCATCAATAGCGTGATGATATAATATAAATATGGATTGTTTTTAAACCTATTGTTTAAAGAGTCACTAGTTACAGATGATATGGGAACAATTAAAACATATTTTGTCCTTTCAATGTCAGCAATGTTTAATAAAAACATAGAAAACATAATAATAATAATAATAATAATAATAATAATAATAATAATAATAATAATAATAATAATGGAAAGTGTCACACCATCGGTGGACTTATTTTCTGTGTTTTCATTTTTTTAATTTGCATTTAAGAAATGATATTATTACAGAGCATACTCAAAATAAATACACTTAAAACGGCGATGCATAACGATGAACAAATCAAAACACGTAAAGGAAACCAATAAAGATAATAAATGTCTTGTTACTTCCTGTGTTTTAAGAGAAAACATTTACACTTTTAAAGCAAGTTTATTTATATAGCACTTTTCAACACAAGGCAATTCAAAGTGCTTTACAAAAAGCATGAAGAGCATAAAACACATTAAAAGGCAAAGATAATAAAACATGAATAACACGGGTACATCGAAGTTACAGTGTGAGATGTGAATAGTTCAATTAAAAGCAGCGGCAAAGAGAAAAGTCTCCAGCCTGGATTTAAAAGGAGTCAGAGTTGGTTTCTGGTAGTTCGTTCCAGATATTTGACAATACCCCTAAGCTAAACTCTCACATTCCTCTACCCCATAGTCTTCCTGTGAAAGTATAGTTCCTTTGACCCTTTCCTAACCTTTTTATAAAAGATCGAACTCATTTTTCGAAGCACGGTATTTTTGAAATGTCAATTATATCGATATGTTCCCATTTTCCTTAACCCCCTGCTCTCCTGCGTGCTCCAGGCCGTCGCCCCTCTGTCCCCGGTCATCCTGGTGGGAACACACACCGATGTGAGCGATGACCTGCAGCTTCAGTCCTGCCTCTCGAAGATCAAAGAGGAGCTGCTGAGCCACCAGGGCTTCCCCGCCATCAGAGACTACCACATGGTGTCCGTCTGCGAGGACTCCGACTCCATCGCCAAGCTGCGCAAAGCCATCGCCAGGGAAGTCAGCGGCTTCAAGGTGAAAGGGCACAAACAGCTGATTAAAGGCTGTGTGTGTGTGTGTGTGTGTGTGGTCAAAATCTATACCTTTGATTAAACAAACATTGGTTTCTTCTCATATCATTTGCTTTAATTAGCATCTTTCAAGTTTCAAGGCTTTATTCTCATTTGCCCATTGGCTACAGTCAGAGGTGGGAAGTAGTGGAGTACAACTACTTCATTACTGTACTTAAGTACATTTTTCTGGTATCAGTACTTTCCTCCACTACTTATTTTTCTGATGACTTTTTACTTTGACTTCTTACATGTTGAACACAAATACCTGTACTTTCTACTTCTCACATGTTGAACTCAAATACCTGTACTTTCTACTTCTTACATGTTGAACACAAATACCTGTACTTTCTACTTCTCACATGTTGAACACAAATACCTGTACTTTGTACTTCTTACATGTTGAACTCAAATACCTATACTTTCTACTTCTTACATGTTGAACTCAAATACCTATACTTTCTACTTCTCACATGTTGAACTCAAATACCTGTACTTTCTACTTCTCACATGTTGAACACAAATACCTGTACTTTCTACTTCTCACATGTTGAACACAAATACCTGTACTTTCTACTTCTTACATGTTGAACTCAAATACCTATACTTTCTACTTCTTACATGTTGAACACAAATACCTGTACTTTCTACTTCTTACATGTTGAACTCAAATACCTGTACTTTCTACTTCTTACATGTTGAACTCAAATACCTGTACTTTCTACTTCTCACATGTTGAACACAAATACCTGTACTATCTACTTCTCACATGTTGAACACAAATACCTGTACTTTCTACTTCTTACATGTTGAACACAAATACATGTACTTTCTACTTCTCACATGTTGAACTCAAATACCTGTACTTTCTACTTCTTACATGTTGAACACAAATACATGTACTTTCTACTTCTTACATGTTGAACACAAATACCTGTACTTTCTACTTCTTACATGTTGAACTCAAATACCGTTGCCGTTGTTCACCATGGAAACATTCATTAGCTAACAATGACATTATTGTTCTGTTAATATAAAGGGAGGTCAGGTACTCTTTAAAACAGCTGCTAGTTATGGGTACTTTTCACTTTAGTACATTTCAAAGCCCTCTGAAAGTTTAGTCAGTATTTCTACTTTCACCAGAGTATTTTTAAACATGAGTATCTGTACTTCTACTTGAGTAAAGGATTTGGGTACTTTTGCCATCTCTGGCTACAGTGTAGATATGGCAATACAATACTTAGGTCCCAGGCTCCTCCAACAGTGCAACATGAATATATATAGGACATAAGCAAATAGAACAGATAAGATAGAATGTTTTGAGATGTGCAAGTAAATACAAATAAAATAGAAATAGTCTATAATAATTTGCAAAATGCAAACAGATGAATGTTTATGGATGTTCTTTAAAAAGTTCAGGTGTTTTAATCTTTAGTACACCTTCCTTTTATGTAGCTCTTCCCCGTCCTCATGTCCTCATCTCCTCTCTGGTCCACAGATCCAGGGTCAGCCTGTGATGGGCCAGCTGGTTCCCGACAGCTACGTGGAGCTGGAGCGCCGGGTTCTGCTGGAGAGAACCCGGGTTCCTGCAGAGTTCCCCGTCCTCAGACACCAGGAGCTGCTGCAGCTCATCCAGGAGAGTCAGCTGCAGCTGGAGGAGGCGGAGCTTCCCCACGCCGTGCACTTCCTCAGTGAGGCTGGTACGTAGAGTCAAGACTTTAAATACCTCTTATTAAATATAGAGTCCAAATTCACCAACCAGAATCAGAACAGAATACCTTTATCCGTCCCACAGAGGGGAAATGTTCATTGTTACGGCAGAAAAGAGCCAAAGACAGCTTAATGTTTCCTAAGAAGCATGCATACAAAAGTATTGAAGATAACACAAATTCTAATACAAAAAAAAAGAAAAAGTTACTCAATTTACAAAATACACACCCCGTAACAGTTCTGAGGATTTAGCAGCCAGTGCACAGATCCCTCAGGTCATCTTCATTCAACTCAGCATCCTTCAATATGACCTGTGCTGGGTCTCAATGTGCATACTTGTGAAATAACATGTGCTCTTGTGAGTGCATGGAGTACCTGTATGGTGCACTCATAACTTTCAAAAGGTTTCCCATCAGCAGAAACACGTGGGTTTGCTATCCTGGCTCCAAGATGGTGGAATGAGCTCCCATTGACATCAGGACAGCAGAAAGCTCACACACCTTCCGGCGCAGACTGAAAACTCATCTCCTTCGACTCCACTTCGAGCGATAGAATTATTAACAAGCATGGGCGGCGCCAGAGCAGTTGCTATATGACAGCACGGCGTTGCTAGTTAATTTTAAAAATAAACAAACGATACCAGTGGGCCAAGCACGAGCCTGTTCATATTGTAGCGCTCACCGCTATTCAGAATCACAGATCACGAGCCTTCAATGTCCAAAACGTTCTCTTTATCTTCTGGTATTGACGGCCACCCCACGCCTTACAGAACCAATCAATAGTATAACACTCATTAGAGGTTTCCACACACACACACACACACACACACACACACACACACACACACACACACACACACACACACACACACACACACCCACACACACACACACACACACACACACACACACACACACACACACACACACACACACACACACACACACACACACACACACACACACACACACACACACACACACACACACACACAGGGTTGTCCAGCTCCGTTGGAGATCGCGGTCGTTTACGCTGGCTTGTGAGAAATCTTTCCATTTTCGATCTGTGTTCACACTGAGAATTATAACAACATTAGCCAAGTAACAGTTTGCGCTTTAACTTACAACGACCCCTGATAGATCTCGCGAAAATGTGTATAAATATATATAGATACATTTTCATAACAAAACAATGGGGTTGCTAAGCCGTTGCTAGGCCAATTGTTGGAGTTGCTATAGCTACCCCCTGGCGCCACCCCTGCTAACAAAGCACTTATATACTAATAAAGGGCTGGCTTACCTACAGCCAGTTGAGTAGCACTTAAAATGCTTGGCTCTCTGAAACCTGATGTACTTTATGACTCTGTTTTCTTCTAGTTTGTATCTTCTTGGTCGAACGCACTTATTGTAAGTCGCTTTGGATAAAAGCATCGGCTAAATGTAATGTAATGTAATGTTGAGTGTGGGCACTTCTTACACTCAACGACCGCCACATTGGGTACATAGTAGACGTTTCACTTTTAGTTTTGAAATAGAGTCTCAATGTATCTGACCACGCCTGCCTGTTGTTTCTCCTCCTCGGTCACAAAGGGGTGTTACTGCACTTTGACGATCCGACGCTCCAGCTCCAAGAGCTTTACTTCATCGACCCGCAGTGGCTGTGCAACATCATCTCACAGGTAGCTGCATCTGAACACAGAGACAGTCACACATGCTTCACTTTCTCTTAGGGGGTTAGGAGATCATGCAGGTAAAAAGACAACACATTATATAAGCTAAGAACAATGGATTCCTACACTTTGCAAACACATTATTTATTCTTCTTGAATAGCTGATCTCAGCGGCCACATAACACCTCTGTGTCGAGCCCTCATGCAGGAACCTGACGGCTAGAGAACGTGTCAGATATGCTGATGTTGTCTCTCTCTGTGTAGAAGCTCACGCTAAAGGGCAGTGGCTTCTGGGAGCATCCTAAAGGAGTGGTGCAGCGCTCCGTGGTGGAGAAGTTCCTCTCTGAGAACAAGTCTTTCCCCAAGAGCCACCTGACGCAGTTCTTCAAACTGCTGGAGAAGTTTCTGATCGCTCTGCCCTTCGGAGAGGACCAGCTGCTCATACCCAGCAGGTACACTTCTAATGTTCTGTTGGGGGACTGCCATTGTTCAGGGAGCGAGTTACCGTGTATCAAGACTTCTTAAAGGTCAGCTATCGTGCAAAATCCTCTTCTTCACGTCTCTTCTACATCAACATGTGTCCCCTCTTCTTCATGTCTCTTCTACATCAACACGTGTCCCCTCTTCTTCATGTCTCTTCTACATCAACACGTGTCCCCTCTTCTTCATGTCTCTTCTACATCAACACGTGTCCCCTCTTCTTCATGTCTCTTCTACATCAACACGTGTCCCCTCTTCTCCACGTCTCTTCTACATCAACATGTGTCCCCTCTTCTTCATGTCTCTTCTACATCAACACGTGTCCCCTCTTCTTCATGTCTCTTCTACATCAACACGTGTCCCCTCTTCTTCATGTCTCTTCTACATCAACATGTGTCCCCTCTTCTTCACGTCTCTTCTATATCAACATGTGTCCCCTCTTCTCCATGTCTCTTCTACATCAACATGTGTCCCCTCTTCTTCACGTCTATTCTACATCAACATGTGTCCCACTCTTCTCCATGTCTCTTCTACATCAACATGTGTCCCCTTTTCTTCATGTCTCTTCTACATCAACATGTGTCCCCTCTTCTTCATGTCTCTTCTACATCAACATGTGTCCCCTCTTCTCCATGTCTCTTCTACATCAACATGTGTCCCCTCTTCTTCATGTCTCTTCTACATCAACATGTGTCCCCTCTTCTTCACGTTTCTTCTACATCAACATGTGTCCCCTCTTCTCCATGTCTCTTCTACATCAACATGTGTCCCCTCTTCTCCATGTCTCTTCTACATCAACATGTGTCCCCTCTTCTCCATGTCTCTTCTACATCAACATGTGTCCCCTCTTCTCCATGTCTCTTCTACATCAACATGTGTCCCCTCTTCTTCATGTCTCTTCTACACCAACATGTGTCCCCTCTTCTTCATGTCTCTTCTACACCAACATGTGTCCCCTCTTCTTCATGTCTCTTCTACATCAACATGTGTCCCCTCTTCTTCATGTCTCTTCTACATCAACATGTGTCCCCTTCTTCTTCACGTCTCTTCTACATCAACATGTGTCCCCTCTTTTCCATGTCTCTTCTACATCAACATGTGTCCCCTCTGTGGAAAGAGACTCTGAAAGTTTCAGGAACAAAGATTCTCTCTCTTTTTGTCCTGATCCATTTAAATTAGGGCTGTCAAACTATTACAATTTTCAATTTGAAAAGATTAATCACAGCTTACAAATTAATTAATCATGATTAATCACCATTCGAACTATGTCCAAAATATGCCATTTATTTATGTATATTGTTGTGGGAATGGAAAGATAAATGAAAGAAGGCGGATATATCCATTTAACATACAGTATCTATGTTTATTATAACATTTTTCTGCGTGTCAAAATGAAAGACAGCCCACACACCTATCAATCATCAAACCGTGTGGTCTTAATTCATTACGTGTTGATTTGTATCAACGGGGGAGTACTTCGGGAAAGTCGACAGGGGGGGGGGCTAGTGGAGTACTTCATGACCACAGAGCGTGACCGTTGTGATCAGCTGTTTTAGCACAGTTCTCCTGTGAAGGGGGGAGTCTCCCTTCTGGCGAAGTAAATCGCCAGAACCACCGACACCTCCTCACCGCTCCACCGCTCTATTTTGTGTTGCCATAAGTTAGTCTCTCTCCGTTGGTGCGCTGGGCTAATGCTAATGCTAATAATGCTAATGCCAGCAAATGAAATGGAGGCTTCACAAAACTTTTCTGAGTTTTATGGGGTGTGGTTTGCAATTCGCCCAGCCAATAGCAATTAGAACCCTTTCCTCCCCAGGAAAGTACCACCTCTCTAGCAGGCACTGAAAAGGGGGGGAAAAGGTTCCCGAAGATCTTTTTGGTGTGAACGCAAAATCCCAGGAACTATCGGAACTATTCCTGGGGAAAGTACTCCGGTGTGAAAGCGCCTTGTGTTCTTTGTAACCAAATGTCTCTCAGAGGGGCGTGGGGAGGGGCTCCTTATTTTCATCTAAAGTAACAGACAGAGAATCAGCACTTTGGAAACAGGGCTGAAACAGAGGGGATTCTGGGTAATGCTGCAATGATCTGGACATGTTTGTATATATCTGAGACCTATAATATATTGATCAACAACAGTTTAATAGGGGACCTTTAAGTCTTTCCTTCGTTCCAGTTTGTCCAAAGACAGGCCGGTGATCGAGCTGCCTCACTGTGAGAACTCGGAGGTGATCGTGCGTCTGTACGAGATGCCGTACTTCCCCATGGACTTCTGGGCGCGTCAGATCAGCCGCCTGCTGGAGGTCTCCTCCTTCCTGCTCTGTGGAAGAGGTGAGTTACACTACAGCAGGGGTTCCCAACCCCCGGTACCGGGCCGCGGAGGTGTTACTGCCGGGCCGCGAAAAAGCTGTGAGTTTATCGTAATATTTGCAGAATTCTAAATATATCAAAATATTTTATCATAATATTTTTTTCAAAAAGTGTTTAATGTTCGCACCTATACCAGTCATATTATTTCATCCAGTAGCCTAGTTAATCTTCCACCAGATAACCGTTGAAAATGGGATTCGGCGGCTCAGCCTGGTCTCAGCCTCTCGAGTGCACGAGAAAGTTACCGGTGCGCCAAGTAGGAAGAGGAGCGCGCAGGAGACAACCGTTTGATTGCAGACTGTGATGTTTATGTGGGGAAATGGCAGTGCATACATTATTTGATATATTTCAAACTCGGACTTCATTTTAAGGACATGTCGGCCAGGGGTGTAGAGCTATATGTTTATTTTATTAGCTTTTCTTTTTAATGACTGATTTTAAATGCCATTTTCTTAATGTCTTCCATTTTTTTGTAAAGCACTTTGAATTGCCTCGTGTTGGAAAGTGCTATATAAATAAACTTGCCTTGCCTTTGTTTAAGCACCGAATTGGCAAAACAGGAGAGTAAACAGTCTGCCTTGATCTATGAATTCATGTCCGGGACTCTTACGCTATCTGCTACCTTCACTTCATGAAATGGCTGCAGGCAGCATCAGGAGGCAGCGGGACGTGTACTCCGCCTCTGAGAAGTGCAGCACCAGCGCGCCGAGAGCTGTGCCTTTTTACGCATCGCCTTCGCTGTGTTTACCTTCATCAGAACAGCGAGTGACTGCAGGCTGCTACGTGTTAACCACACACACCTCTACACACATCTCTACACACACATCTCTACACACATCGAACTGCCCGATTACTCTCCCTTTTATTAGTTTTATGAAGGAGATGTCCAGTCACCAAGGCGTGTGTGTGTGTTCTGCTCAGCTCAGCGTGTTCGGTGTGTTTGTGTCTGTCCGACACCGGCATTTGTTTTCAAATGACCATGAACAGTAATTTACACACATCTGGCTAACTCCATAGGTAGCCTATATGCGGGTGTTCCCAAAAAATCTTAATCTCGATGTAGTGCTAAATGCTGTCGGACGTGCACCGGAACGAACGACACTATCATAATATCTTCTGAAAACAAATGCCAGTGACACACACACACACACACACACACACACACACACACACACACACACACACACCACACACACACACACACACACACACAATGTATAAATCACTTCAGGGGACATTACATTGATATCATGCATTTCCTGGAGACTTATCCTAACCTTAACCATAACCAACACATGCCTAACCCTAACCAAGTCTTCACCCTAAAATTAATGATTCCCCTCATGGGGACCTCCATTTTGTCCCCATAAGGGAGGCGAGTCCCCACACGTGACTATGTAAACAGATTTAGGTCCCCACAAGTATAGTAATGCTAGGCCACACACACACACGCACGCACGCACGCACACACACACACACACACACACACCTCCTTCACAATGCGCCTTCTCCTCGTTTTCCCATCACTGGATTATCCGTAAATCATACAAACGAAACCAAAACGTTGATTTATCTGTCTTCCCGTTTTGGTTTAAAAACGGAATAACGTCGGTTTTTTGGTTTTCCGTTTTTCTGAAAAAACGACACCGGTTCTTTTTAAAACGTTGTTAATATGTTTTGGATGCATATTGTTCTAGTATTTGTTCAGGCTGTTACATACAGTTAGCCTCTGTTGCTACCTGCTGGTGAGTAAATATTAAAATCAGTTAAAATTGACAACCGGTCCGCGATTTTTTTTAATGTATCTGCCGGTCCTTGGCACAATGAAGGTTGGGAACCCCTGCACTACAGTACACACAGTCACTCTTTCATACATGGTAATGGACTGTAGATTAGAGATATGTTGATCGACGGTATTATAATCGGCAACTTTTTCGATAATCTGATACGATAAGTACATTTTTCATGGAACAATTGTAGGAAATGTAGTTTTCGCCTTTCAAATATCAAAATGCTCTACTTTTCACATGATATAAGAGCAGAATGACATGATATGATATACTGGAATGTTGATATTGCACAAGACCATTATACACGTTTTTTTAATTACTTGTGTAGCTTAAGAAAACGGAATTTGATTGAGGTTGGAATGGCAAAACTTGTTTTAATAGAAACTGAGATGACGAGTTTTCCCTTTGACCTGACATTTAAAACACCATCTTTAAACTATGATAGAGATAATAATGAATGTTCATGCTGTGTGTTCTCCAGGTAAAGTGGTGCGGCCCAACCGGATCTACTGGAGGAGAGGGGTGTACCTGAGCTGGTCTCCGGAGGCGTACTGTCTGCTGGAGGCCGCCTCGCTGGCGGAGAACCCCTCCAGCTTCGTCAGGATCACTGTGCCCTCCTCACGAAAAGGTTTTATTTATTTTTTGTGCCTTATATTTCATCATCTTGTACAAATGTGGCAATATCAGACTTTTAAAAAAACAACATTTTTGTATTTTTGAAATGGCTTTTTTAAATTATTTTTTATTTATTCAGGTTAAAAAAACGGTTTTGAGGCAAACCATTTTATACTATATGTAAAAAAATGTCACTAGATTTCTATTTTGAAGTAAAGTAAAAAAAGGGATTTACAATATCTCTTACCTTATAAATCGGTTGCCTTAATTAAAATGTGTATAAAATAAATCACACTGCAGTGTTTCCAGTGTTGCCTAAAAGTGCCCAAACACATAAATATGCAAATCATCTCAAAATCACACAAGGGGCAAAACGTTCAAGCGCTACTCTCTCACCTAAAGGTAAAGCTCAATAAAATACACCTTTTTTTAATGAATCGTTACTTTCAAAGTCAATTCCTGAATGTTTTCAGTTGTTTATGACCAATTAAGAAAATAAGACCACAAAACGAACAAGCTTCCATCCATGCTTTATCTTTTGAGGACACTTAATATCTATCTTGTGTTTGACTATGTGTATGTGTATATGTGTGAGTATGTAGGTGTACATATGTATATGTGCATATATGTATGTATGTGTGTGTATTAGGGCTGTGCATCTTCACTGGTCTCACGATTCGATTCGATTACGATTATCCTGTCAACGATTCGATTCGATTCGATATCACGGTGCATCACGATTCATACCAATACGTTGCATCCTCAATTTTCTATATTACTGCACATGGCTTATTTTTCATCAATGCATACATGCAGTAAATACATATGAACTCTCTTTTTATTATTTAGAAAGTGCTTCAGAAATCAATAACATAAATGTCTTGACATTAATTTATAAACCAAAATAAATTAATTGTATAGGTCTAGCCTCCGTGTGTGAAGTTGTTCCATCCTCAAAAACAAAAAGCTAATGCTTCTGCAGTCGAGCTGCAGCTTCTAGCCACGGCCTTCTGTTAAAGGACACTGAAGGTCCTGAATGAGGCATCACACACAGGACTTGAGTCTGAACACAGCAGACAACAGGAGTATTTACAACAAAAATACTGCATGTGGGTGCACACTTACATTCTCTGTCTTACTGTTACATAAATCCCATGAATGCATGAGACTAAGTTGGCTTCATTATATCTCAGTGATTAAGTGAATAATAACGTTTCTATCGGGTCACTATCAGCCTGTCACTCATTATTTTCAGGGAGGGGGCGGGGCTTGGAGGAACGGAGAGGAGACGGTGATCGCGGAAGCTTTTTTCCTCCTGCCTTCACAAACTTTACACACGTATATATCGCCTGAAAGTTGCTAGAGGACATTCATAGTTTGAAATCCAAGACTTGATTAAATCCACCAAAAACCTGACATGATTGTAACGCGATTATTTTTGAAAAACATAAATCCCTGTCTCACTCCGTGTCGCTGCGGCTCAGAGACACAGGGAGAGCGGGTCATTCTGCTGCTGGTTCTGGACTGGTGTTCTTGTGTTGGTGGATAAAGCAGACTGCTCCGTGTTGCTGTGCCGCTGTCACGTATGTTCCCTGATCTCTGCGTCACCGACCGATTTGATATTAAAGTGACAGAAAAAACGTTATAGTAAAGCCGCGGCCGGAAAATCAGGAAGCAACGTTACTACTCTATAACCGATTATCTTCCGTCACTGCATCGAGACCGAATCGCAATGCATCGTAGAAACGATTATTTTCAACACCCCTAGTGTGTATGTACATATGTGTATATGTATATATGTCAACAGGTAAAGCAGATTAATAATAATAATAATAACGATAATAATTAATGATAATTATTGCAGATTATAGATTATAAATAAATCATTTAGGGACAAGGGGGTGAGATTAAATAAGTAATACTTCTTCTCACTCCTTTTCGAACACTAGATGTGGGATTGTTTATGTTGCTAATGCTGTTGTTGTAAATGTCATTTTTTGTTTTGATTTCTCTTACATGACTATGCACGGCAACATTTTCTTTGTTTCGTAATTATTATTCTTACTTGTTCGAAATAAAATGTATCAATCCATCAATCTTTCTAAAATGGTTGACTGCCCCCCCCCCAGGCCGGGTGCTGCTGGGTCAGGTCGTGGACCACGTGGACTCGCTGCTGGAGGAGTGGTTCCCCGGCCTGCTGAACACGGACGTGCACGGCAGCGGAGAGGCTCTCCTGAAGAAGTGGGCGCTCTACAGCTTCCAGGACGGGCAGGAGAGGAGCCGGATCCTGCTGGAGGACCTCTTCACCAAGTGTGAAAATGGTACATAAATCACACTTAAATACAACACCTGTTTTTGACGGTGAGAATTATGGCTGCCACAATATCTGATTTCCTTTACATTATTATCGTATTATACAAGCCAAAAAGTTTCAGTAAGCTTCCTATAGCTATTATCGCACTGCTATAGTAGAACAAATCAATACATCTATCGGTCAAATTTCTTTAGTTTTACTGTTTATTTTGTACTTCTTTTGGAAATGCATTGTGAAAAATTCAAGTGTGTGTTGGGGAGGAAGCAAGAATGGGAAATAATGTAATGATTGAAGAAGATTATTTTTTCAATATATAGTTTTCTATTATCAACATGCTATTAATTTTCATTTATTAAACAAATTGGTTATTGTCAATCCCCGTAAAACGTTTCGCCTCTTGCATGAATTCAACAATTAGTTTTTTAATGCATAAAAGTCAGTATTAACCTCAACGTTTTTGTTTTCTGAATGTGCTCCGAAGCGCCCCATCTTAACATCTAAAATGTTGGTTATTATAATTTGATCAAATCTAGATTTCCTGCTGGTGAACCCGGAGGACCCGAGCTTCAAACTCCCCATCTCTCAGATCGCTCCGGACCTGGTGCTGAGCGACCAGCCGGCGGGGACCATGCTGGACAGCGAGGAGCTGGAGGTGGACATGGTTAAAGAAAACCGTCTGGGTACACCTCCCTGATTTCTTTGGACATATGTATACTTTTTTAGTGTTTAAAAGGGATGTGTAAATATATGATGTTTGTCCTCTACAGGGGACGGGGGCTTCGGGACTGTCTATCGAGGCGTCTACAAAAATGAAGAAGTCGCCGTGAAAATATTCAACAAGCATGCGTCTGAGTTTTACACCTACAGACTCCTCAGACAGGTACCGCTGATCATTTAACCACCAATCAGTCCATGTGGCGGTTCAATTCCCACGCCGAGAGGCTTAGCTTGGCTTTATGCTGCGACGCGCTTTCAATGAGGAAGTCTGTACTGAAGTAAGATAGGTTGAAGATATTTAATAAACAAAATCAACAGAAGAAATGTCAGCACAAGCTCACCCTCTGTCATCCGCACCCCGACATGAAACAGGTGACCTATATACACAAACCACACTCATGTGACATGTCACCCGTCACCGGCTTGAGCTTCAACCTCAGGATCCATGTATCTGTGATCCTCTCCAGAATGGAAGTCATCACATACAGAGCATCAACTAGTTCCTGAACAGCGTCCTTCACATGCTGATATCCCAGAGAGGGAGTCACACAGTCACAAGATGGAGGAGTACCGGTTATTCTAGGTTATCATACCGTTTTTTCTCAAAATGTTGGCTTTTTTCTGAAAATCAAAAAATTCTTACTTTTTCCTCAAGATTCTGACTGTTTCTCAAAATTCTTACTTTTTCTTAAAATTCTTACTTTTCCCTCAAAATTCTGAATTTTTATCCAAATCTAAAAATTATGACTTTTTATCCAAATCTAAAAATTATGACTTTTTCTCAAAATGTTGACTTTTTCTCTAAATTCTCACTTTTTCTCAAAATCTAAAAATTCTGACATTTTCTAAATACTTAAAAATGTTAATAATCACACAGTCACAAGATGGAGGAGTAGAAAGCAGTATTCAATGTTTACTTCAGATTAGCTCCACGTCAGAAATGAGCATGCTTGATGTCTCTCTCCATAGAGGCTGAATCATCATGTTCATCACATGGCTATCATCTGCCTCAAACAGTCCTGATGCTCTTCTCGGTCATCCCACATCCTGGCTACAGTTGGGATACCTTTGTTATCAAGTTACTCTCATATTGGAAGAGGACATTCAGTATTTTCCCAACGTGACGATTGCCGGAAGTGCTCAACAAATACAAATAAAAGTGATGTAAACAATAAATAATGTGTTTTGGACATTACAATGACTAAATTCTTTCTCCGCTGGCCTCCAGGAGTTGACGGTGTTGGGCCGCCTCCACCACCCCAGCCTGGTGGCTCTGCTGGGGGCCGGCTGCTCCCCTCAGGTCCTGGTGATGGAGCTGGCTCTCAGAGGCTCCCTGGACTCCCTCTTTGAGCACGAGAACGGCAGCCTGAACCGGAAGCTGCAGCACAGGATCGCCCTGCAGGTGGCAGACGGACTCAGGTACGGAGGGAGGGGCGAACAAGGAGAGCATTGCTCAGCAAATGATTAAAGGGTGTGCGATTGAACCATAAGAACCACTAGCTTTAAGACCTTGTCAAACCGCTCGATTTCTCTGTCTCTTTCTTCTCTCCCACTTTACTGCAATCTGACGAATAACGGACATTTCTTTTTGGGAATTATGGCATTTCATTGCTTGTCTTGTTTAGTCTATTTTCTTGACAATATTTGGAAGTATTGGAAATGTTGTTGTTTATTTCCTCGAAAAATGTTGACTGATAAAACTATCGTGAAGATCAAATAACAATATGGTACATTACAGTATCCTTTTGGATGTAGGCTAAGAGCAAAGATACTATAATTTCTCATATGTTTTTTGATAAAATCTTCAACCAAAATTAGCATTACGATTCAGACATTCTTTCTAAGTGGATACGGATCTTCAGAATCAGATTCAACATTTAAAAACCTATAGTGTCAACAATGATAAAAATATGAATCCACGTTGCCCCTTCCTTTCTGTGCGAGCAGGTACCTCCACTCGGCCATGATCATCTACCGGGACCTGAAGCCGCACAACGTCCTCCTCTTCAACCTGAAGGCGGACTCGGAGATCATCGCCAAGATCACAGACTTCGGCATCGCTCAGTACTGCTGCGCCATGGGGGTGAGGAGCTCCGAGGGAACGCCAGGTGAAACTCTCCAGACTTTTTACTTTCTTATTACCGTACTTTTCGGACTATAAAGCGCACCTGCATATAAGCCGCAGCAGCTAAATTGTCCGTCTGTCTTGCTCTCGTTCTGTCTCTCGGTTCCACTTTTACGCTACCTGTCTCACTCTTTTCCGGCCTCTAGCTTTTCCGCTTAAAGGTGGCGGGCGCGGACCGGTCATAGAGCCCATAGAGTTAAAGGTGGTTAATTTTACCTGTAAAATCCATAGATTTAGGAGGTTCCCTAGTGGCCGTTAGCTGTACAAAGAAAATGAGGGAAAAAGTTGCGGTGTATAGTCCGAAAAGTACGGTACTTTTACACTCTTTTGTAAACACTTTATTTAACACAATAACAGGTGCTATATAACAAAGAAATACAAAAAAGATTGTAGCGGCTATCGCTCATCAAAAAAGGCCACTCGTGGAGGTTAGCAGTAGGAGTTCCCAACGCGTGTTGTGGTGAAGGATGAAGTCCACCGTGACGTCATTTGTAATGCTTTATTTATTTGTCCACGGTTAAAAAGTTCTTTTAAGACTCACGTATCTAAAATATTGTTTAAAACATAACGATCACGCTCAGACACAAACACGTTTTTCAACCGTGTGGCTTCCTCTCTAACCTCTCATCCCAGCTGATCGCCCACATATATAGGTTAATTACCTCCCGTAGACAAACCCCGCGCACAACCCAAAGCAAATTGGCTCCAACAGAGATGACAATTATACTGTAGTCATAGCAATGACAAAAAAAAGATAGAAATACACAATGAGGATCTGCAATTACAGTTTATTTATTTGTATTTATTTATTTAACAGCACATTAAGGAACATTTCTGTAAGTGTGCCAGTTAGCCAAGAGTCTATTTTTCATCCGTAGTCCCTGGACAGATTTTGTAAGTCAACCTTAAAGACAAATGTCATTTTAAAGTAAATACAATCAAATAAAAACATGCAACAGAACATGATGAAACGCAGACACTGGGCTGTACGTCACTTTGTTGCTTATTCAAATGGGTTCCTCTCTGTATCTCGCAGGCTTCAGAGCTCCAGAGATCGCCCGAGGGAACGTGATCTACAACCAGCAGGCGGACGTGTTCTCGTTCGGCCTGCTGCTCTACGACCTGCTGACCTGCGGGGAGCGCATCTCTGACGGCATGAAGTTCCCCAGCGAGTTCGACGAGGTCGCCGTGCAGGGGAAACTGCCAGGTAATACTAATGATAATACTTAGATTTATATAGCGCCTTTCAGGGGAGACAAGGTCGCTTATAGAAAAACAGGAGTAAACAAAAAACAGTCGGACAACAACAAATAAACTAGGGGCTGAAGGCCTTGGCAAATAGGTGGGACTTGAGCGCCTTTTTTATGTTTTTCTAGTGTTCTTAAAATAGTTCTCTATCTGTTTTTTATTTTGTGTTACTTGTATGTATGCACCACGACACCAAGTCGAATTCCTCGTACGTGTCAACCTAGCTGCTAACAAACCAGTTTCTGATTCTTTCAAAGGCGTCATCATTAAAGACTGATATCAGCTATTACTCCTGTTAGTGCTTTTATAACATGTCATGAGATTATACCTTTAAATGTACTTAAGAAATGTTGTCCTTTTTTAAATGTGGTTTAACGAACTTGAATCCCCCTCAACATATACCCGAGTGACCTTTGACTCTCCTGTCCCGTCCACAGACCCAGTGAAACACTACGGCTGCTCCCCCTGGCCGGGCCTCCAGGAGCTGATGAAGGACTGTTTGAGGGAAAGTCCTCAGGCTCGACCCACTTCTGCTCAGGTGTGAAATGGGACCTTAGTAAAGTACAGACACGTTTATCTAGAGCGCAACCAACAATGCACTTAGCAGCTTCGCATTAGGAGTTAGCATAACAAGGGCTACCTCGACAAAAAGCCCTTTCCTTTGGGTTTTGGAATATTGCAGAAACACACATCTATGATATTTACACCTTTTGTTCAGCAAGATAATCTCCATATATTGACACCACGTATTGTTTTTGTAAATGCAATCACAAGAAGTACAAAGCAACGGTAACGCTTTAAATAAACGTAATCATGGTCAAATTACGTCACATCACCATCGCTAAGCTAAAGGCGGCTAATGTTCAACGTTTTGACGTTTGAGTCACTTTTTAGTGGGGTATACTTTCAGGCTTAAAAAAAACCATGAACTTTGATACGAGGGAACGAGGTGATATGAAATGGAGACTCATGTCCAGGTTTAGGACAAAACTAATGATGTGTGTCCTCTGTGGTGGGTGCAGGTGTTTGATCGGCTGAATTCGGGCCAGATGTTGTGCCTGATGAGGGAGCTGGTGGTCCCCCGTGCGTTCAACACCGAGTGCTTCACGGTGAGCTCTGGCAGTGGGGACGGACCCTCCATCAGACACACAGCCTGGGTGGGGGGGGGCAGCAGCACCCAGAGGAGGGGCTTCATCACAGCCGTGGACCTGGACACCAACGCAGTCTCTACACAGGTACCGACAGCGCTAATACACTGAGTGGTGCAGTGATGGCGGATTCATGTAGGCCATTTTTGTAGTTCCCTCGACAAACAAGCAACGAGATTTCTCCATAGGATTTTGGAATATTGTAAAAAAACAAGATCTGTGGAAAACGGATGCACGTTTTGTTCAGCCGGACTTTTCTACGTTTCGAATCATCAATCTAATCGATAGATTTATGATCGATAGATTTAAGATTCGATAAATATGTGGAGAAACTTTATTTATATAGCACCTTTCCTGCTTGACGAAGTGCTTTACAGAGTATGACAAAGAATGCCACTAACAAAGGAGGAACATAATTAAATACAGGGTATAAACCAACAGAAAGAGTTATATCACTGAACCATAACATAATAAAACATGAACTACACTATATACTATAATACTACAACAAAATACAATTGCCCCAAATGACAAGCCAAATGAAAAAGATAGGTCTTTCATTTACTTCTCTTCCTCCTGCAGGACATCGACACCAGTCCTGTCTTGTGTCTCGTGACCGTCCAAATCCCAACGGAGGCCTGTGATTGGCTGGTGGCTGGCACCCAATCAGGGTACTTGGTGTGTATCAGCACTGAGGACCCGTCGAAATGGCACCACCTGCAGAGTGTCACTGACGCCGTCACCTCGCTCTACTTCCACGTGCACCCTCGTCGAGCGTAAGATATTATATTTGATGTATGGTGATACTTCTCGTGTATCGAATGAATGTATTGGTCTGACTTAAACAAATGAGGGGGGGTCATTAAAATGTAAGTTTCAAGATGGGAGAAACATGAACATCCAGTGCACATTTTAGGATATATTTATTGTAATGCTTGGTTAGAAGGCGTATTGGATCTAGCATGGCTGCTTCAGGGTATTTTACATTTCAGGGTCTGCTAAATATTTAGGGGATCAGAGGTTTATGAAAATGTAATTCATCTGGCCAACAAGTACAATTAACTGACCAATGAATGCCAACACTGTCATCACTTTTGGCATCTTGGTATATGGCTGTTTATGGTCTCTAGTGAATTAAATTAACAAAATATATGTGAGATTAAACAGTCTTAAGCATTTTCATTTACAAATAGTTTTGATAATTTGATTTAGGGTTTTTTTCGAGTTCTGAAACCATGTTGATTAAATTGTTCCTACTGTTACTAATGTTGTCATCTTAAAAGTTAAATAAGGTCATGATGCTGAGTTTCAATAAGCGACTTTAGACGCCAAGCTATCCGTCGACTTATGGACTCACTGAAAGACACACACACACACACGCCCCTCACTCTAAGCCCCGCCCCTCACTCTAAGCCCCGCCCCTCACTCTCAAGTAGATTTATAATGTTTTTTGTATAATTTTTCAGCCAAAGAAAGAATTACCTGCTGGTTGGGACTGCCAGTGGAGTCCTTACCATCTATGAGGACTCTGTACTAAAGGTACGTGTTAGATAATGAATGGAAGATCACGTTTTTGTTCTTAGAAACTAACATTTTTGCTCAGACTTTCTCCTTCCATGCTTTACATGTACCAAACTGTATTCCTCACCTTCTTGTGACCTCCCCTCTCCCCTCTCTCCGCCCTGCAGCAGGAGAGCGGGCAGCCGGTGAAGTCGCTCACCGTGGGCAGCGGCAGCACGCCGCTCATGTGTCTGGGTCAGTCTGTGTATTCTCTGGACAGCAGGTGTGTGTGGGCCGGCTGCGGGACGAGGGTCCTCTCGTTCACCGCCGACTACGAAGTCTGCAGGAGCTTCGACATCAGACCCAACCTCATCTTTCCGTGAGTCCGTTAGTCAACGGATAGCTCAGGAAATCATTTGCGACAGGAATGCGTTGACGTTTGATCACAAGAAATTAAATGTGTGTTGGATAAAGGACAAAAACAAATCAAATTCTTTCTCACAAATGTTCCTGCATTTTTGACAAAAATAGGGAAATATTGAGGAAGAAGAAAGATATCCTAGAATGAGATTAGAGTGAGATCGAGTTTGAAGTTGAACTCTGTCATCATGTTGTTGTATCCTTCAGGCAGCAGCGGTCGCTGGCCGGTGAAGCGCGTGTGTCTCGGATGGTTGTGGATAAATATGTTTACCTGAGCAAAGGGACGCCTGTGGTCGAGGTTTGGGACAAACGCAGCGAGAGGATGGTGGACTCCATCGACTGCGCTCAGATCATCAGGTAGATATCTTTTTATTTATCGATCAGAGCTCTGTGCTCAGAGCCGCCGCTTGCGGACATGCAAGGCAGGCAACTCCAAAGAAGGTAGATTAAGAAGGTCCACAGCAACGACAACATGAAACACCCTTTCATTTACTGCAACGACATGTCGGGAAACCCCCCCAAGGCGGCCCCATGCGTAGTGCGCCGTACAATGCTGCTTCTTAACTTAAGTTTCGTTGCCTTGCTTCGCTCCGGGGCTGTGTGGTGATGAAAAGCTGGTTTGAGGGGCCCCCAGTCAATGTTTGCCTAGGGCCCCACAGACTCTAGCACCGGCACTGTCTGTGCTGGGTTTGTTTTGAGTCTGTCTGGAAAGCCAAACAGGCATATGAGACCCATCCTGGTTAAATAGAGGTACAATAAATACAATTAAATATATCAGAATAACAAACATAGCACCATGTGTAACATGTTATACACAGAAAACAAAATGGTGATTTTTGGATAATCCAGAAACACTTTTTCTGATTTAAAATGCCCGTCCATGGTCTTTAAATCACATAGAATTCAACAAGACAGTAAAGATACAAGAACACAAGACTAAATACTGTATTAATATATAAACATGTGGATATGAGGACTGTAAACAGATGTGTTTACAATATACTTATTTATATAAATAGTTATCCACGCAATAACCCGTATTTAATTTATGTCCTGTGGGATGAAACTGTCGCCTGGAGGTCTTGTGTGTGTGACTGCAGCTGTGTGTGTCTCCCCCCCCCCTCCCTGTAGAGATGACTCCGGCTGTAAGAAGGCCAGCGAGGTGGACCCCCCCCCTGACGCGGCCCCCCCCTGGGCTCAGGTGAAGGCCCTGCTGGTGCAGAGCGCTGCGACCCTGTGGATCGGCACCCGGGGGGGGCCACCTGCTGCTGCTGGAGCTCTGCAAACACCAGCCTCTGCAGGTGGTGGGGCCCTGCTGCGCCTCCATCCGCTGCATCAGCTCCGCTCTCATAGGTGGGGGCAACTCTCATTTATAAACTTAACACACAAAGTAAGGACATTTGTGTTTGGTAGATTCTTTCTTTGTTGAAACAATGCTTCTTGGCAACCCACATAGAAGCATTGTTACAACAAGGAGATCCTCTACCACACACACACATGTCCTTACTTTTTGTGTTACGTTTATATATAAATATATATATTTCATGATGCATGCTTTTAGTAATATTTCCATGTGATGACAGCATGCATGGACACTGTGGCACATTTTGTATCATGATGGCTGTGTGAGGAGATCACAAACTGGAGGATGTTTATTGACAGACATCTCATACTTACATACTTCTACTACTACTTGAACTACTACTACTACTACTACTTGAATTACTACTACTACTACTACTACTACTGCTTCTACTACTACAACAACTCCTACTACTTTTACTACTACTACTTGAACTACTACTACTACTACTACTACTTGAACTACTACTACTACTACTACTACAGCTTCTACTACTACTACTACTACAACAACAACAACAACAACTCCTACTACTTCTACTACTACTACTACTACTACTACAGCTTCTACTACTACTACAACTACTACTACTACAACAACAACAACAACTCCTACTACTTTTACTACAACAAATGATAATAATAATTCAAATAAATAAATAAATAATTATAATACATTTGATCTATTAATAAGTGCTTTTAAGGTACTCAAAATCCCTTTGGGTTCACGGGGTAAAATTAATGAAAAAAATCATTAAAGATAAACAACACACTTAAAAGAGATTTGAGATATACTTTATTTAACCCAAATTGGTATTTATTGTGTGGGATTAGCATGGTAACAGGCATTACACATGAGTTTAAAATAGAATGCAATTAATAGAAATCTTTAAACGGCTCCCTCTACGGCAGTGTTTCTCAAACTGTGTCACACCAAGGACACTTAACCAATACAAAAACACCACCTAACTCCACAAATAGAAAAAAACACAGTTTTTCTAGAACAGATTACAAATCGCCTGAAAATGGTACAAACAAGTGGCAACATGTGTGACGAAGGTGTTGCGCTGGGCTATTTCATGCAATCGAAAGTTAAACTTAAGCTCGCTCCATTGCGGAGATATTCCTGCGAGAGTGCTGAAAACTTAAATGTATTTATTTATTTCAAATGTGAAATGTTACCAATATACTCACGGAGCACACTTTGAGAAGCACTGCCCTACGGGTTAGGAGTCCACAGTGAAAGTAGTTATATAACATTATGTTAATTTGGAGGGATTTAGCTAATTCAATACAACCCTAACACGAATTGGCCTAATTAGCACAAGTGTTCATATGAGATGGGGATAATCGCAGGCGCCTCAGAATACATCCTGCACATACTCAGTCATTTTATTTGCATGTTTTCCACAGCTTCAAGATGAACCCTGTCTACTTTCTACTTTCTACTGGGTTTATAAATAAACAGTGCAGTATTTAGGCCAAGAATAAATAAAGAGTTACATAAATCCAAAGCAAAAACACTTGAAATAAAAACAACAAAAAGGTAAGGAAGCTGAATAGTTATAGAAAACATCAAACACGGCAAACTGTTTTCCATCACAGTGAGTCTGTCCGGGCTGTCGGTGAACCGGCCTGCTGCTCACGGCTTGACTGGTGATTATATTCAACATGTTTGAATGCTGCATCCAGTCAAGCGTCTGTGTCTTTCAAGAGTGACTAAAGATCATTTCCTCCTGAGCAGAAACCCTAAACTGGAAGAACGTGGTGCTGGTTCTGGGCAGACGACTCCCACAGGACACGAATCAGTTCGGTGAGTGTGATGGTGGTTATTGTTTGTGCCACACGCTGATGAAAACAGTCGTCTCGCTGTGTGAGTTTCTCTAAAGTGTGTGTGTGTGTGTGTGTGTGTGTCTCACAGACGAGGAGTCGGTGCTGATGGTGTGGAACAGCACGCTGCCGATGGAGGTCAAAGACCTGACGAAACACTGCGAGAAACGAGAGCAGATCGCCGCCAAAATGAGAGAGCAGCTACCCGGTGACTGACCCACACGCGGGTATGTGGTTCATTCCTATTTCATTACTTTAAATTAATTTAGCATGCTTTTGCTACATAGTGAGAATCAGTAAAGTTTGTAATGCTATACGTAAGTTGCCAGAAAAAGAAATACACTTAGATACTTTGCAGTAATACAAATACTGTAATAATATATACCGTACTTTTGGGACTATAAAGCGCACCTGCATATGAGCCGCAGCAGCTAAACTGTCCGTCTGTCTCGCTCTCCTTCTGTCTCTCGGTTCCACTTTGACTTTGGCGCGCTACCTGTCTCACTCTTTTCCGGCCTCCAGCTTTTCCTGCTGGAGCCCGCCGCTTAAAGGTGGCGGGCGCGGACCGGTCATAGAGCCCATAGTGTTAAAGGAGGTTAATTTTACCTGTAAAATCCATAGGTCTAGGAGGTTCCCTAGTGGCCGTTAGCTGTACAAAGAAAATGGGGGAAAAAAGTCGCGGCTTATAGTCCGAAAAGTACGGTACATATGTTGAGATAAAAGCTCCATCATGACTGAGGCCCACAGCTTGAATGTATTGTATACATTTCCCACCTGGTGCTACAAGCGATATGAAGTAAAGTGTGTATTATTATAAGAAAGTTGGCAGGAAAAGAAAACATATATATATATTTGTACAGTTGAATACAAACTGTACAAATATGTGGATATGAGCTCAATGATGAGTACAGGTTTGAATGTATGTATTAATTTCCATTATGTAGTTTAGTTACTTTGTACTTTGCAAACATATCCACCAAATGCCATTTTAATTTTTTAATATATGTTTAAGGAAGAATAAGATAAGACAACATGTAATACTGAGCCCACAGGGTACAGTATGTATTTAATTAATGTTGTCATTTTATAATTTGAATGTGTTTCCTATTGTTTTTAATGTATTGTTATATTGCATACATTTATCTACATATGATTATCTAGTGTGATATTATGAAGGAAAACATACTTTGAACACCATTACTAGTGATGGTGGTAATAATTATACCAATGCTTTGTTTCAGAGCCCTTGTGGAAAGGGATCCTCTCTGCAGTGGATGGATGTGAGAGCAGCTCACATGAGAAAGATGTTTACCTCAGTTTCTGACCGCCATACTGACTACCAAGTGCACTGACCCAGAGCGAATGAAGGAATGAACCACTCTGAAAGAAAAGTGATTCAAGGCATCAATATTTGTTGTTTTTGAAGATGCACGTGTTTCACCAGACGAAGACTATCTTTTTGTAATTTGTAGAGAGACATGTTTCTAAAAGGGACACAGACGGTCGGGTTGCGTTGTTATCAGCAGCGCAGATGTTCAGGACGCTCCTGAGAAGAAGTGTTTGTTTACCTGATTTTAAAAAACCTGGAAAGAAAGCCAAAGAAAATAGGCTTTAAAAAGTGTATATTTGATTATTTATTTGCACGCGTGTGTGTGTTTACCACTTCTCATATGCTGCCGACTTTCTCCAAAGCTTTTATGTAATTTGAGTTACATTTTGTGAAGTCAACAATAAGTAAATGCTCTTTTATTTACTGTGATTGTGCTGCTTTTGTTTTCAGAGCAAGAAGGACGTGAGTGTGTGTAAACATTGTGTTGGTTATTCCTCTTTTTATAAAAGTAAAAATACTTCATGTCATGGCCATTTCTACTGATCGAAATGCCATTGTTGAGAATGTAGAATAGATTTAAATGTGTATTCACTCTCTGTCCTGAACGGCTTGTTGGAGCTCCCGTGAGCCCAGTGTGCTCTGATTGGTCGGGGCGTTGCCAGGCTCGTTGCGAGGCTCGTTGCGAGGACAGGTTTCCGGGTCGGCGATACAGCGCGGAACTCATCCTGAGCACACACACACTCACAGCCGAAGTGAAAAACAATAAGTGTGGCTTGATATTGAGAAAGAAGAAGGTTTATTACGCTGTGAGAATGGGAGAGCATTTCTCCGCCATCCCAACTCGTCTATTACCAACCAGGGAGCTCTATGCAAGTCAATGGGACTCCCTGTTAGTTGAACATGACGCTAAAGGTCCTGGTGTGTGAGGAGCTCAGCGGATTGGTCCATTCATTTGTTGTTGTTGATCTGGGTGTTCACACGTCACTGAACCCAGGAAGCAAACAATGGAAAAAGAGAAATGTCCAACGAGGCGTTCTGGGGCAGCAGACGGGTCTTCTCTGTGTTAGACTTGTACTCGCTACAGGGTGCACTTTGAGGGTTTGAGACTGCAGACCGTTTACATAAAAACCTTCATAACAACAAGGGGACGGGTGATAAGTAGAAAGCATGACATGGGACCTTTAAATTCAATTTTTAGTTGGTTTTACAGATTTATTTTAAACACATATTTCTGATATTATAATCTTCTGGTATGTTCTTACATTAAGTATGTAGTAACTGTGGTTGGATATTATATGTTTGATTTTATGGTACTTTATAAGCTTTTTACATTAAGATTTATTGAGAAAGTTTTGATTTGGAAACCGTGAAGAACTGCCATTCAAAGACAAAAAACAGACATCACATAAGTATCATTTTATGGACCATATTTGATCTTTAATTTTGACGGGGAAAAAAAGACATTGCATTTGAAGCCATTTCATGGAAAAAGTATTTACACGGAGGACTCGATCCTCACAAACATGGAGAGCACATTAGTAAAAAACAAAGACACGGAGAGAGTTAAGGATTTGAAGTACTTCTGAACCTTAAAAACACGGTGTTGATATCCAAACTATCAAGATAAATATATTTATAATATTTATATTATATTTACAGAATACCTTAAATATACAACAGCCATCATGTATTCTATAAACAAATATAAACTACTTAGGCACACTTCTGTCTCAGTGGTTTTCAGAGGCCGGCCCCTCGCTGGTTGAACTGAGGCGACCTCACCGGAAACATCTTGCATCGTTAAACTGCTACGAAACTCACGCCTGGTTGGCTGTCAGTTATGGATCCTAATATACACAAACCACTTTTCATACAGTAGGACATGAAGCAGGATGGATGTACACTGCCCACAGACACGGCTGCAGTCCCAACATGACCTCTTGACCTGATTCTTGTTTTCAAGTAGGCCTGGTGGAGCCCCCACCTTATTGCTTACACTGTTACTGCCCTTCTGCAGAGGAGGGAGCACGTGTGGAGAGAGCAGGAGCCAGAGATGAGTTTGGGACGCAGCCGAATGGGTTAGACAAGGATGACATTTGGGCCCTATTCCAAACCGACCCCTACACACTCCCCCTCCGTGAACGAGTTAACTCCGTCTGTAGTCACACGCACAGCTGAATATGGCTCCTTCTTTTGAGGTGGAGGTGTGCAAATACAGCGACACGCGCACCTCTTTCCGACTAAAGAAGGAAATCACGTAACTTCCCGTAATCGCGCCTCAGTTCCAGTCGTTGTTACGCATTGGAACAGACCATTTTATCTTAGCGGAAGATATAACACTTTTTTAAATCCATAAAATCATTTTCTATTTGATATTGTGAGTCAAATAGTTGGTTTCTTAAGTAGGAAGCCGTTTAAAAGGAGAGCCCCTTCTGGGGTCTGGCTCACCCTGTCTTCTCGACTAGACGCAGGCGTACTGTACTTCCAACATGTAATATACAGCACATAATACTGTCTTTTTTAAGTAATAAGTTACATTACAATATTACTGCAGGGCTCGACAGTAACGGTTGCCAGGTTGCCATTGGCAACCATTCCGAAAAAATGTCAACCACTTCTTGGCCTTTGGTTGCCATCAGTGGCCACCACTTTTCAACATGAAGAAATAAGGGCAGCCAAATGTGCACCCCAAAGGAGATGCATGTTAATTATTTGTTGTATTAAGAGTGATATTTAATTATCGCATTTTAAATATAGTTCGACATATTACAGGTAATTTACGACATTAATAATTAATATCTAATTCTTAACTGTGAATGGTTTTAATGTATTTAACATTAGAAATGTAATAGTCTGGCCAATCCAAGACTTCAATGCTGAAGGGCCAGTGGATCTGCGGTGGGGTCAGCAGAAGGTCAGGAAAACCTCGGACGACCAAGAAACTAGTGACTTGCTCAATTCCTCTGTGAGGGATCTGTGAAGAACGTGACAGCAGCCGCACCACTAGTATTTAGTATGCCAGCAATTGAGGGCGGACAAGTTTCAAATAATTGTGTTAATTACTTATTGTAAAGCATTTGAACATTCTTTTGTGTCACATGTTCATTATTAAGTTGATGTATAACTGTATAGTATCTTAATTATTTAAGATATAAGGTGACTAGAAATGGCAACCGTATTTTCAGTTTTGGAAACCAAAAGCTGATGCCTGGTTGCCAGCCTGGCAACCACTTTTAAAAGTTAGCGTTGAGCCCTGTACTGTCTCTAAAACGTAATGAGTTACACTACTTTTATATTACTTTTGAGTTACTTTACCAAAATAACTGCAAAAGAATGGCTAGCTATTTTAAATGATAAAATTATCATTATACATCCAGTGAAGGGCGATGTGGTTTAGCAGCATAACAACTGCCTACCGCCTCGCTGCACATCATCCCTCACGTAAACACCAGGCTGCACCGACACTGCTTACCAACCATGAAGTTTTAACATCTATACGACAATATAAAATGTCTTCATTTACAGTTTACTAGAAAATATAAGGAATTATTTGAACCCATCGGTTGGTAAATGCACTTAATATGGCCGACTCTCCACGTGACCACGCAGAGTGAACGCTGGTATGGGGCGGGTGTATGGGGCGGTTTGGAATGGGACCTTATTCCCAAAACTTTTTATGAATTTTTAAAAAGGTGCACAGTCAGTCATATAAGGTTCAGAGACGACAAATAAGGGGCTACGATATCTACAAATAATATACATTACAAGCAAAATATACATTTATGATACGGCCAACTAAACGCACGCAGAGGGTGGAGAGAGAGGGCGGGGGTCACTAGAGTCAGTCTATAAGTCCGACTCGGGCATGTCCGGCATGTCGGCCATCAAGTAACCAATACCGTAGCGGCCGTTGGGCGCGGTGTCCGCCTCGTTTCCTCCGGTCCCTCCGCCGCTCTGCTTGCGGTAGATGCTGTTTCCGGGCATCGGCGATGGCGCCTCGCTGGGGGACTTCCCCTGGATCAGGCTGGCGTCGTCGTCCTCGCCCGGCCGCGCCGTCTCCTTGATGATGCGGCCCTTCTTGTAGGCGACGGTGGAGATGCCCCCGCTGCTGTCGTCGATGATGTTGAAGTAGCGCAGGGCGAAGACCACGGGCACCGGCATGATGGCCATCACCATCAGGGAGATGCACACCACCACGCCCCACAGGGGGAAGAACACCTCCTGCTCCCTGGCCTGGAGGACACACACAGCAGGTTGGGGTCAGATGGTGCAATGTCCTTTATTTACTAGATAAGAGATTATCTTATTCCCTGTAGGGCCGTATTATGCATTTTGGGGGTTTCCCTTTCCTGTATTGAGTTATATAGGTTTTTGTGAATGTGAATTTAATTTACATAATTGTAAACTTGACAAATGAAACAAAGAACATGCAGGGTCACTTTGTCCCATTGAGCCCTGAGCATGCTTCTCTTGATGTGATCAAACAGGTGCTTCAATGTCTCTGTGTTAGACCAAACATCCTGTTGATTGTCTGAGGGTTAAAGGACTCATGTGTAGCCCCTGCCTCGTGGACTTTGAACCCTGTTATTTGCTTTTGTCTCGTTCCAGGTCTCCAACAAGTGGTCCCAGGAGAGGCCGAGCGGAGACTCACCTCTTCCTGGATCCAGGCGCTGTAGACGGGCGGCTTCATGGCCAGCTGGATGAAGCTGGTGCACAGCAGCACTATCAGCAGCGTGGGCGTGATGTACTTCCACATGTAGTAGTAGAAGCGGTACGGCGTGAAGCCCAGCATCTCCTTCAGGTCTTCAAAGAATCTGAGAGGAAACGGAGGCACGCAGCAGGAGGTGAGATCAGACGTCTGGAGTGGAGGAGGAACAATAGTTCGTGTGCTTTATAAACCTTTACAGGACATGCTGTTTACACGATGCTCCTTTCTAACATCACACACATCAGGGGGGGAAGAGGTGTGGAATAGTTGTGATGATACATTGGACACATACTCTGTTACAACAAGTCAAAGTCCTGCATTCAAAATCTTAAAAGTAAAAAAGTATTGGCATCAAAATATACTGAAGTACCAAAAGTTAAGATAAGATAAGATGTATTGTCTCCCTTAGGAGGAATGTGTCTTGGGCATCGAGATAATACACACATTCAGGTCAATCAGTCATAGATACAGAACAGAGATCGCATGGCAAAGAAACAAACAAGAAACATACAGGTACAGCACTATTGAATTCATACTAGGGTTGCCAGAAACTGACCGTGATCAAAATCGATTATTCGGCAGCCCTGGCGAATAATAATCGATTATTCGACCGATAATATAATATTCGATTATGGAGACTGTAACGAATATTCGAATAATCACTGGCATCCCTAATTCATACACAAATCAATATTGCACGTTCCCTCTTGCACCTACGCTTAGTGTCCGTCAGATTGCACACATCCCTATTGTGTCCATACCTATTTACACATAATGCACTTCCCCTATTTAACCTTCTAGATGCACAAACTACTCTGTAAACATTGCACCTCCCAACAGCTCCTAGCAGCAGAATCACGATTGTTCCTGACTGTCCAGCAGCTCGAGTGACAGCGGAACAAAGGAAAACTATTACCTGTTCATTTACAGTTTGGTAATCTGTGCTCAAACTCTCCAGACAGGACGTGTTTGGGGTCGCTTGGGATTTTACGGCCTTGCTTTCTCACCATGTCCTCGAATAAAGGCACTCGTTAGGCGTAATTATCACATTTCTGGACGATGTTTGTTGTTGTTTTTATTGATAATTGCATAAGGTAACTACGCTGTAAATAAAGGTTATGGATAAGAAGTACAAAAATGGCTTTGGAAATTGAGTAAACGCACTGTTGTGTTTGCTAAATATTCCAAATGTATCTCAAACTATGGCAGTTTCTTAAGTACAAGATGTTCTAAACTGTATTGAAAGTGAACATGTATTATTTTAAACTGTATTGAAGTGAACATGTATTATTTTAAACTGTATTGAAGTGAACATGTATTATTTGGGACGGTTTTACTGTGTTAACCTTCTCACTTACACTCACTGACCCAGATACCAGCACACACACATATTCTTTTCAAGGTTCTTCCTGGGGCCAATATAATCTCAGGCAACAATATATCTGTGTACAATGTTTGATTGTCTGTGAAAGAATATTTTGTGTGAAATATTTCTTGGGAAAGTAAAAGAGTGAATTCAGGTGAAAAATAAGATTGACTCTGTCCTCGTTTACTTCCGAAGCTCTCACACTCCGTTCAGAAGTCAAATGCTTTTCCCCAGAACTCTGATTCGCTGAAGTTCCTTCTTTTATAAATTTGACCAATTTCTAAGAAGTCTAGATGGATGAAGTTGTGTTCTTACTTGTCGATCCCGTAGACCCAGGCGACGGCCACGTTCTCCAGCACGACGACGATGAGCAGAGGCAGAGTCGCGGAGTAGTCGTCGAACATCGCCACAAAGTAGTTCCCTGAGCGCTGAACGAACAGGAGGCCGATGGAGAAGGCCAGCACGCAGCACCCCACTGCGGGAGGCGAGAGGAGAGGTACTTTAGTTATACAGCACATTTCAGACACGGAGGCAATTCAAAGAGCTTTGCATCGTCATTAACCCTGAACCCTCCGGTTGTCTTCGGGTCAAATCTGACCCATGTACTGCTTTCATCAATCAGAACTTTTTAGTTTTACATTCGATTGCATTCAGGCTTCATGATATCCTTCACAGCAGACTTTTGAACATATGAAATTGCTGAGTTGAATTTTGGATGATTTAGTCAACTTTGTAACACCCATGGTGTTCCCGGTGACACACACACACACACACACACACACAGACAGACAGACAGACAGACAGACAGACAGACAGACAGACAGACAGACAGACAACAATTTGACACATTTCTCGCTCTTATGTGCCCATCCCCCCACATGGATCACACACACACACACACACACCCCTCCCCCCACATGGATCACACCTGGCACACAATACAGTCAGTGTCTGTTCTTTGTGTATTCACTGCAGTGCTTCATGTGTACCAGTACTCTGATACAACATGTACAATCTGAAAGGGCGTTAAATGAAATGTGGTGGTGATTAATGGTGTTTGTGTTAATGTAACAGCAGTTAAAACAGGACCGGTCAAATGTGACCGCAAACACCAACGTAAGGGGGGGAGACGATAGGAGGGTTAATAAGAAGACAAAAGAAAGACACACAATTAACATTTGGAATAACGATTTGTAAACACCACGCATACAAGAGATACAGAATGGTTTAAAAACAACATTGTAAATACAGTAGGTGCTAAAATAAGTTAAAAGACTTCTGGGTACGCAGCTGAAGCAAGCCTCAACTTAAAGGAGGGGGTTTGATATACTATACCCAGAAAAGACACGTAAGTGAATTCACTGGAGCTGCATATTGAAGGTAGGGTAAACTGGCTTCAATTAAAAGCAATACTATCAAGAGGCAATAACCTGCAGGATAGAAAGCCCATCCTAATGCTGAGGTTAAAGACTGGGTACTGACATCACAGCACAATACACATTTCTCTTCAAACCAATATATGTAAATGACTACTCATCATTGTAAAGTTGACGAGTCTGCTTCCTGTTTGCATCAGACTCCACAGACATCCAGAGAGTAGTCTCACCTCAGAATTCAACATACAAGAAGTCTGAACGGGACTTTATGCAATCATGCAACCGTCCTACCGTTACCGCCTCCTCAACCCTGCACCCACAACATTCATTGGGACACCATCCCATCACAGAACTCAACACAATACCTTCATAGTTCAGGCAGGGACTCAAAGAAGAGGGGACACATGTTGATGTAGAAGAGACATGAAGAAGAGGAGACACATGTTGATGTAAAAGAGACATGGAGAAGAGGGGACACATGTTGATGTAGAAGAGACATGGAGAAGAGGGGACACATGTTGATGTAGAAGAGACATGAAGAAGAGGGGACACATGTTGATGTAGAAGAGACATGAAGAAGAGGGGACACATGTTGATGTAGAAGAGACATGAAGAAGAGGGGACACATGTTGATGTAGAAGAGACATGAAGAAGAAGGGACACATGTTGATGTAGAAGAGACATGAAGAAGAGGGGACACATGTTGATGAAGAAGAGACATGAAGAAGAGGGGACACATGTTGATGTAGAGGAGACATGAAGAAGAGGGGACACATGTTGATGTAGAGGAGACATGGAGAAGAGGGGACACATGTTGATGTAGAAGAGACATGAAGAAGAGGGGATACATGGTGATGTAGAAGAGACATGAAGAAGAGGGGACACATGTTGATGTAGAAGAGACATGAAGAAGAGGGGACACATGTTGATGTAGAAGAGACATGAAGAAGAGGGGACACATGTTGATGTAGAAGAGACATGAAGAAGAGGGGATACATGTTGATGTAGAAGAGACATGAAGAAGAGGGGACACATGTTGATGTAGAGAGACATGAAGAAGAGGGGACACATGTTGATGTAGAAGAGACATGGAGAAGAGGGGACACATGTTGATGTAGAAGAGACACGAAGAAGAGGGGACACATGTTGATGTAGAAGAGACATGAAGAAGTGGATTTTGAATAATCGGTGACTAAGGTCTCACTAACCTGTAAGAAATTCCTTGCGGACTTTGAAGGTGTCGATCAGCGGGGTGAGGATGCCTTCGATGGTGCCGAACATGCTGCCCAGCCCGAGGTTCACCAGCATCAGGAAGAACATGACGGACCAGAAGGGCGAGGCGGGGAAATGTGTCATGGCCTCTGTGAAGGCGATGAAGGCCAAACCTGTTCCTTGGACCGCCTGTTGGAGGACGAGAGAAGCAGCGGTAACATATCAGTGGCTAAGGGGGCCTTTCTCAAGACTATCGGTGACCTTAAGAGATCTCATAACCTTTCTTTCTAATTACCCTAAGTCTAATGCTCATGTGTTTCACATTAAAGCCCTCTCAGAAGTTCAGCAGGCTTAATCCTTGCCCTTTCCTGGAGCGTTAATAGCTTAACATCATAAAATGTAACGATCAGAGAAGTACGTGTGACTGTGCTGTTTTCCAGATGTGAAAAGCTCTGAAATAGTTAAGATACTTCTTCAATGCTCAGAATATCTTTAGTGTCATCGTTATACTCGTGTACAACAACATTCACATAACATTATATCGTAAGCTTCTCTCAATACAGTAAAATAATAGTAACACATACATAAAAGCAGTGTACTGTATATGTGAAGCTAGCTCTAGCAGCTAGTTAGCTCAGGCTACGTGCGCTAAAGTGGCCCAAATGTTTTTATTTAAAGCAGATGCGACTTTTTCAATCTAATATAATGCTAAAACAAAAATCACATGGAATCTAATATAATACATTATGATTTGTTCCTAAATATGAATTTAAAAGCTTCATTTTGGAATTCATGCAACCTTTATTTCACGACACTGTAGACCCGTATACTCATGTGCATTAGCTCAATTAGCAATTGAATCTCTTTGTTGACCTTAAGTCTCGCTACCTTATTGAGCTCGCCCTCGATGCTGCAGGCCTCCAGACCCAGCGAGTCGAACTGGTCCTCCTTCACCCTCTTGATGATCTCCATCATCTGACCGTAGTCCTCGCTGCTCACCTCGCTGCCCTGAGTCAGGTTGATGTGGTGAGGGATCAGGCTGTGTTCAATCCCGTTCCCCAACAACGACACAATCCTTTGGGTGTTTCTAAAAAAACAAAAACAGCCAGAAGTTATTGATGATAAGAAAGTAGTTACTTTTGCAATGCATTTCACGCTTGGACATATAGAGTTTGCAATGTGGCAGATGGGTCCTTAATATTTACAAGAAGTGGACAAAATAAAAAGATTTTGAAATGTTTTGCTGGCAGCTATGAAAAAGATAACATTTGAATGTTTCCAGATGACTCGTTTTAAAAATAAAATTATGAAAAATGTATATAACGTGATAACCAAGTATATAACTAATGCTCTGCTCCAACCTTACAACGTCAGCATTACTGTAACTTACTAGCTTAGTCGTAGCTCATGTTAGCGCAAATAAACATTATTTAATACATTAATTACACTTTGGTTTGTGTCTTTTATTTTGAAAAGGCTTGAAACCCAGTGTTTGTGTACAGCATGAGGAGAAATGTAAATACTGACAACTGCCACTGTACCTAGTTACAGTAGCTACAATATGATTGTGTAGTCGATGTTTGTGGGCGCGGTTTAGAAAATGGTTCAAATATAGTTTAAAAATCGTTCAGAGAAAACATGTTCAGGGACTGTAAAGTTGTTTAAAAGTCTACATATATTCAAACTAAATATGGTAGGGGCCGTTTCTTCTAAAACTATTTCACCGAACGGTTTCCTTTTCTGCTATTTCAAATGTCAAGAATACAATAACCACAAAGCCGCTTTTACCCGTTACCCCTAGACCTGCTCTGTGATGGTCTGCAGTAAATGCAGTTGTCTATAAATATCTGAATGTGAGAGGAAGCTGCTGCTACTCACAGTGAGATGCATTTGCCGTTCATTATGTTGGCTTTAAAGCCCAGCACGGCAAAAACCACCAGGGTGGCCAGCACGGAGGTGAAGAAGTTGATAAAAGACACCAAGACGGCGTCGAAGTGGCAGTTGTTGTCCCGCTTGTTGTAGCTGGAGAAGGCGATGACGCCTCCGAAGCCCGAGGCCCAGAGCGAAGAAGACCTGTGTGGCCGCCTCGCGCCACACTTTGGGCTCCAACATGATCTCCAGCTGAAGACACAAAGTGACACAGTGCACGTTAGCTTAGGAGAACAGCTATATATTGTAATAAAGGTGTATATGTTGAGGGTAAAGGCAGTCCAAAACATGAATTACTGGAATTGACAATACATTTTAGAAGTTATATTCGCAATTACAAGTTAGTCATGTTCACATGAGAAAAAGGAAGTAAGTGGTCATTCATTTGTGTCGCGGCAATAACTCCCTATGCGTTAGCTGCTAAGAGGCTAACATGTGCTCTTTGCGGTGAAAAAGGACTTGTACTTGTGATTCAGATGAAGACAAATAGTGGCTTTCTGAACAGACCCCTCAGCCAAGTACGCCTTTTTCATGAGGCAGAGAAACTTTTGCCATGTATAAATAATTTTCCATTTTTCACCTTGCTCCTTGCCCCCTGCATACAGTGACTATGTGTGACCCCTGCACTCACAATACTACACACAGCAGACTTGATCGCTTGTATACTGATATATGAATACTGGATTTAAAACATGATGATCTGCATATCATTAGAATATACAGTGCTTTATTGTAATTTGTTTTGAATAATTATTATAAATTGTTATATAATAATTAGGGGTCTGAATGTAGGAGCCATAATGCTTGTTTTGCCATTGCTTATTACTTCTATTATTATCTTCATTTCTATTTGCATCACGTTTAAATGTGATACCAATTATCTTCATGTGAGTTGATTTAAGCACTGCCCAGGACCGGAAGGCACTCCAGCGTGTGATAAAAACTGCACAGTACATCTCAGGAGCAGCCTTCCCCTCACTTCAGGACATTTACAGCACCAGGGTCATCAGGAGAGCACACACCATCATCAGGGACAGTACACACCATCATCAGGGACAGTACACACCATCATCAGGGACAGTACACACCATCATCAGGGGCAGCACACACCATCATCAGGAACAGTACACACCATCATCAGGGACAGTACACACCATCATCAGGGACAGTAGACACCCCCAGCACAGACGGCAGGCGCTACAGGAGTCTGAAATCCAGGACCACGACACTGACAAACAGTTTCTACTAGGGATGTAACGATATATCGAATATCGCGATACCGCGGTAAATAGATGTATCAATACCGTCGGGAGACTGACAAAATGTACCGTATACACCTTTATTTAACCAGATCATCGATCATCAATCTCTTTTTCAAAGGAGACCTGTCCAACATGGTTACAATATGAACATAAAATAATAGATAACACAAAAGGACATCGTATTTACAGGGCTGTATGTACATACCTAGAGACATTGACAAGTACCAACAGGATATTTATATCTCGCCTTGTCAATAAGCCTCAGCTTCTTGGAAACAACTGTATTGTTTTTGAAGTGGTGGAGAGACAATGCACAGTTTTACCCACTGCCCAAAGCACATCTCTCTGTCCCAGCAACATCAGTACCAAGCAAGAGAGTTGTTTCCACAGCAGGGGATTTTGTAAACGCCCAAACATCCCAGCTTCTACCTGGAAATGTGGACGTGCTCATATTCCTGAAAGATAACCTTGATGACGCTGAGTGAGTGAGTTAGAGTTGAGTTACTTGAAAAACTAAAGTGAAACTTGATTTATTCTATTGCAGGGTCTGATTATTATATTGTTGACACTTTAAAATACTACTATCCTACTAAAATGCTGTACAAATCAGATGTATTATTTAATAAAGAAATTCACATTTGTTACTTTATTTTTCAATATTGCACCGTGAGTTTTTGGTATCGTTACGAGACACAAAGACATGCTGACTGCAGTGGGGTTTGAACCTGTGACCCCCTGACCCCAACACCAAGGCTCTATCCACTGCGCCACAGCCTCCTTCAATGAGACATATCCATCCACATTCCTCTATCACCATCATATCGATTTTTCTATAAAACTAACACACACTATTTCTGTTTGTTTTTTGCGGACTGCACCATTCACCATCTTGCCAAATGACAGCTGGCACGTTGACAGTTCCCACGTTTGTCCTCTTCTGTAACAAAAGCCCTGACTCTGTTCCCATAGAGAGCAGAAACACTTTGATGTCTGCCGGTTCTCGCAGAATGGCGGTAGCAGAACGAGTGGTTGATTGGAGTATTTCGGTGTCAGCCGAGGACACGGAGCAGACACCGGAGACCGTCTGCTGTGAGCCAGCGTTTTCAGGCTGGTTGGTTACATAAAGCCTTAGTAACTCCTGTTTCCATGGTGACATGATTCCACAGCCTGAGATGCCAGTGGCCAAAAAGAGCCGGCCAATCTCCGGGCAGATTTCGTTTTTTAGTTCAGAAACCTTTTTTCTTTTTTCAGTCAATTGAGTTCAACAGAGGCTGCTTGAAAAATAGTTAAATGTTCATTCCTGACAAATTGGAAGTATTAAGTATAAGTTATGATTTAAGTATTTCTTCATTTTAAAAAGACGAGACGATTAAAGGATTGGTTATCTAATTTGACTATTATTTTAGTCATTGTTCAAGCGTTGTTAACACACTTCTCCTGATTCCAAGATGTTTGATTTGATGCTTTTCTTTGTGCTAATTAGTGCAAAATCCGTACCACTGGTTAAATACAGACACTTCCTTGTTCTCTGGCAAAATATAATTGGCCTTTCTGACATCTTATAGACAAAGCAATTCATTGAGACTGAACATGTTTTGTTCAGTCTCAATCCTTATAATCAAGATATCCCTCCATTAGGTTCAATGTTCCTTGGTAGGGACATCAGTTATTCGTTTAACATCGAGTTTTGTTTTGAGACTCTTGGTCAGACTTAACTTATTGACTTAAGATTTATTGATCCTATTTCCTGACATATCTCATTTTAATTGACGATGGAAGCAATTCAGAATTTCCTAATACAAAATACTGATTTGATGATGTGTAGGTTGGCTGTTATGCTGTATCTGATGTTTGCTTTGAGCTTATATTATAGAGAGATTGGATTCATAAGGCAAGGCAAGTTTATTTATATACACAAGGCAATTCACAGTGCTTTACAAAAACGAAAGACATTAAGTAAATGGCATTTTAAGACTTTTTCTCATTTGTACGATTACAGTGAGGAGAAACCCTGACTTTAAGGTGTGTTACCTTGGGTGTGAACATGTGACGGATCCCGTCGATGGAGCCCTTCAGGAGCAGAGCCCGCACCAGGAAGCAGATCAGCACCACGTACGGGAACAAAGAGCTGAAGTACATCACCTGTAAGTTAAAGAAAAACTCATCAAACTATACCAGTCAGCCTGTAGTTACATGAGTTCGGTCTACATACATACAGTATATCGTTTGGCACAACATGTAGGCATTGAAGGCATGATACCGTCAAAAGAATCAGTAGAGGTGAACCACTTAGCAATAACAGGGTATACGCAGGAATCCTGAAGTCAAATGTAAAACCCTTTAAGACCTTTTTTAAGACCCTTTAAGACCTTTTTTAAGACCCTTTAAGACCTTTTTAAAGACCCTTTCCATACATTTTAAAACCTCATCTCCACTTTGAGTTCTAACCGGTTACCTTGGCGACACACTTCACCTCACATTGACTATATACAGTATTGATTGTCCTTCCTCCTTATCTTCCAACCATTTGGACGCAGAGTTGCATTTCCCCATAACGATGTTGTTTAACCTGTTAAACCCCGAGCCTGTTTTTCAGGTTTCAGGCTCGAAAATGACATTCCCAGAACAAATGACTGTAACTTCACTTCTAAAAGGTGTATATGAATAATTTTTGTGATCAAAGCAAGGTTACATCTGTGAGTTGGATGTAGAAGTGTCAGCATCAATATAGATGTTTCTGTGTCAGAGTAAATTCAGATGGAACATGGCAAAAAAATGTAAATTCCTGTCTCCGCCTAAAGAAAACCCATTACTTATAATGAAGACCAACCTTGAATGATGGGTTAGTAGCCTAAAAGCTTTAGGAATCCAAATTATAACATATAATAAGTACCCTGTATCAAGATTGAGGCAAAACAAGTGACATTTGACCTTTTTAGAGAGGTTTATGAAAATAAAGTCCAGGCGGAATAAGCTTTGGGCACATTTGGTTCCATCAGTGCCATTTGACCTTTTTCAGATACCAGACTATAAAAATCATTGTATGACATTGAATAATCACTATAGGTATTCATTCCATTAAAAAATTGTAAAAAATTTATATTCTTAAAAAAATATTAAAAATATTTGTGTGAGTGTGTTTACAAAAAATCAGGGTCCCCCCGGGCTTAACAGGTTAACAACCGGCGTAAACGGACCTTCGCGCAACAAGCAGTGAGCGTGCGATGTCCTGTTCAGATGACGTCAAACCCAACGGGATGCCATCAATAAACTCCAGAGAATCACACGACACACCTACGCCATGATACATTCAGGCAGACTGTAGAACACAACCTCTCTGGACCATTCATATACTATGAAAACAAGATACAAAATGTAACACCTTGGAAAATGCCGTTTAATACTTTTTAATAGCCTTCATTTTCGCTAAATTGATTTATCAACTGTTAATACTTTTTAAGACCCTGCGGACACCCTGAATAAAGGCAAAATGTTTGATGATCATAAGTTGCTTAAAATCAAAATAAGATGCTTTTAGATGCCATTGACCTAAATAATAATAATGATAGATCAGATAATCCAGATTAGACTACTTTAGATGTACATTGTCTCTTGCTTATTGCCAATTGTCATGGTTTTCTAGAGTAAAACATCGGTGATTCGATGACAACTGCTGTTCAGTTCCTGTCAGAAAAACACTTATCAGACCGTGCCTTTTTAGAGAAATACTAAAATACATGTAGTGTGATCTTACTATCTGACTATCTATGCAGCGTGATCATGATCATTTGGCAGGAACATGAAATGAGAGTTAACACTGAGCAGTTCTGTCTAACGTGGATGCCATTTTGTTCCTGGTCAAAATAAAAATCTTTAGGTGGGGGACTTTGACACACATTTCAACTTTTATTTTGTGTATCTTTACGAGTGACATCTTGAAGAAGAGACGACTTGTTGTACCATGAAAGCTAAGGTATGTTATCAATATCAGCAGGAAAGCTTTGTATCCAATTATCGTGCTATTTACTGTAGACAGTGGGCGTCTCTCTTCTTTTCTCTCCTTCTCTATAAAGACTAGGTGGCAGTGGCACTTAAATCCTAAGAGGTCTGACTCAGACTCTGGTTTGTGAGACGTCGGCTCACAGGATGGACAGAGGCGTGTGTTGCACTGTGTAATGTCTCGTCTTTAAAGGGAAGGGGATAATTCACCCTCAAGCAGGATTCACTATATGTTTGAAAGTTCAAGGACAGTGAAGGTAAATGACTTTCTCTCAATGATTGGAGACAGACCAACGTATTTCTGATTGTCCTTAACGTGAGGTAGTTTGGTTAACTCAGACTTCTTTGGCAATGCAACGTTTTATTTAAATCTAAACGGGTCCCATACAACATTGTACTACAGATTTTCAAGTGACCGTAAAGTTCTCCCTTCTTTAGGAAAGGTTTTTTTCTTAACCACAATAAATATATAAAGTTTTTTATATGTTAAAGGTAGGGTAGGTAAGAATGGAGAAACCAGCTCCAGAGCGCTAGAATTTGAAAGTACGCAGCCGAAAACAATCTGCCCCTTCCTTCAGACTTTCGTTACAGAGCCCCTCCTCCAACACGCACATGACCAATGAGGGCACGAGAGAAGTTTGTGCAAGAGATGGAAGGCTGACAGGCAGGCAGGCCATCCGGTTATTTTAGCCAGGCTACACGGCTGATTGGTCGTGCTTTTTACAGCGCTACGGCTTCCTTAGATGAACATTTTTTATGTATTTATTGTCAGAGCATTTCATGTATTCATTGCTATCGGGATGTTAAGAGCATTCCATGGAATATAACAAAAAGTGTTTCGGAAGTGAATTACCTACCGTACCTTATTTTCTTAATGTCTTTCATTTTTTGTAAATCACTTTGAATTGCCTTGTGTTGAAAGGAGCTATAGAAATAAACTTGCCTTGCCTTGCCTTGCCTTGCCTTGCCTTGCCTTGCCTTGCCTTGCCTTGCCTTGCCTTGCCTTGCCTTGCCTTGCCTTGCCTTGCCTTGCCTTGCCTTGCCTTGCCTACCTTTAATTGTTAAATGGGTTTGTAAAGCTGAGACATATTTTGGTACCAGTAAAGAGGCCCAATAATGCCTTTTGGGGGTGTTCCCTTTCCTGTAGTGTGTTATATAGGTTTTTGTGCATGTAAATGGTCTGCAAAGGCTAAATCTCTGCTGGACTATATCCCTAGAAATAAAGTAAACTGTCATAGTTGCAATACATTTCTTACATTTGTTAACTCTCCACACCTGCAGCTCTTGTCAGTCCTTCACTGATTACACCTCCCACTTTGTGCTTTTGTTGAAGAACACATTCTTGGCCTTGGCCTTGGTCAGCACAAAGCCAAACAGGCTCTTTTTTGTGCGATAGACAAATATCTGCAACCTCAGCATTATCTTCTATAACAAAAAAACGTTATTTTGAAAGGTGCTGTGTCAGGGCAGATAGCATGGGCTTATTGAAAAGGGCATGTACTAATAACTGCACTGATATCGTCATTAACGGATAATAAAAGATCGGTTTTCCCATAAGGGGTAATTGTCTTCAAATGTGTCAGGAATCTAAAGGCTATTTCACATAATTTAATTCACTACATAATGTTACTTTACATGGTGTTCAGCAACTTTCAAATACTCCTAATGAACTTCACGTCTATTTTACCAAATCTACGACCACCCCTCTTCTCTCCCCCATCATAAGCCATTATTCACCCGCCCTACCCCTTTTTTTTTGGCCACACTCTTGACAATCAAGCCAAGCCAAAAGAGCGCGTAAAACCATGGAAACCAAAACGTCCCGATCCCTTTCACGCCCACCCACACACACGGGAATGAAATGCAGATGGTGGTAGGGATATTTCTTGGAAAAGGGCTTTTGTGAGCACGGGTGTAGAGAGAGAGCATTAATATTCTTTTGTACGGCACTTCAAAGACACTCGGAGCTGGCCCCTTTGAGGGAAAGTTCACGGCCATTTCTTCTCGCGCCAACTCAAAAGGCCATCCAGACACACCAGGTAGTTTGAGCAACGCCATCTGTCTCTAACTGTACAATTAACCAGTTGCTTGGGTGGCTTTTTTGGGCGATTTACAAAAAACAAGGGGGTCATTTCGTCTTCATAACAAAGATGCATTTTGTTTAGCAGGGGTGGTTGAAAGAAAAAGGACATTTCATAAAGGAATTGAACTTGACTGAGGTACTTGTACTTAGCCAGAAACATTGCTACAAAAGGGGAATCTTTACTGAGATGACACATCAACTGAGAAGTAAAAACATTTCCTCATAGACTTCTATACAATTGAACATCCTTTTTTTTTCAACCGTCACCCGCTGGACCCAGTGGTAACATGTAATGAAGTACATATAAGTTTTGTTTAACTTCTACGTACTTTTTACTCCACTACATGTATCTAAGTAACTTTACAGGTTCATTGAATCAGCTAAGACAAAATGTGAATCACCAAGAAATTAACATTTACATTATTTATTACATGTTAAAACCCAGCAGCAGTATGCAATGCCATTTAAATAAGCTCCACCTTTACCAGCTGGGATGAACACATTAATGGAAATGGACTGTACTTAAATAGCGCTTTATCCAGCCTTTAAGACCCCTCAAAGCGCTTTACATACCACATGTCATTCACCCGTTCACACCCATTCATACAGAGCAGTGTACCTTACTCTAGGACCTAACACTCACACATATTCTAACACTGTTGGCCATCGGGAGCAACTCAGGGTTAAGTATCTTGCCCAAGGATACATCGACATGTTGGCTGCACGGGCTGGGATCGAACTCACAACCTTCTGGTTGAAAGACGACGGCACTCCCTCGCAGCCACAGTCGCCCTGCCGCCTGCCAATGCATCAATAATCCAAATCTACTAATGTAATATTAACGATTCTGAAATTGGCCATTACTAGTACTTTTACTTTTGGTACTTAAGTATACATTGATACCATGTACTTTTACTTTAGTACAATTTACTAATGCTGGGCTTTAACATGTAATAGTCATTTAGTGAAGCCAATGCGAGAGTGCCCTTAACCTGCAGTCTTTCTAATATCCAGCCTGTGGGGAAAGAAGTGCAGGAAGTATTATACTTAATACTAAATAGTAAAAATACCCTGTTACAAGTGACAGTTCTCCATTCAAAATCTTACTTAAGTAAAAGTACAAAAGTATTGGCAATGAAATACTCTTGAGTACTAAAAGTAAACGTACTTCTTCAGCATAATGGACTATTTTCCGAATCACAAATCCAGTTGTTCCATTAATGCCTATCACAGCTGGTAAACATGGAGTTCATTTTAATGACATTGTACGTCGCTGGATATTTCCATCAATCAAATATATGTACATTTTTATTTATAAATGTGTATTAGTCCGGCAGTGGCTCAGTCAGTAGCCCCTACTGACTGAGCCACTGCCGGACTAATACACACTGGACCGTGACCCCGACCAGACCTAAAATATGGAGTGTGGACTGCTACTTGGAGAGGTCCCAGGTCACCTCCTGCCCTGCCGTGGTGCCCTTGAGCAAGGCACCGGACACCTCCCCACTCCCATTGTTCCCCGGGCGCTGGACAGTAGCTGCCCACTGCTCCTGGTACTAGGATGGGTTAAAAGCAGAGAACACATGTCACTGTGTGTGCTGTGTGCTCTGGGTTCATCCCTCCCCTTCTATCTATCTATATTTCGTATCAGCTAGTAATCTAAATCTATAAAGCTTTTAGACCAATGTATTATAGTTAACATATAATATTGCCTGATCAAATGTATTGTGGTAGAAGTATAAAGTAGCAACATGAACATTTGCAAGTACCTAAGAATTGTACTTTACTTGAATAAATGTACTTAATTACGATCAACCGCTGTGTCCATGGGTACTGGTGAATTTTTGTTCTCGATTGTATAGAAGTCTATGAAAAAATTACCCGACTTCCTTCATTATTTATAACCTCATTAAAAGTGGGGTAGGTAAGTTTGAGAAACCGGCTCGAGATCGCTAGAATTTGAAAATACACAACCGGAGAAAATCTGCCACTTCCTCACAGAGCCCCTCCTCCAACACACAGGAACGCGCACATGACCAATGAGGGCACGAGGTAAGTCTGTGCCCCGATGGAAGGCTGACAGGCAGGTAGGCCATCCAATCGATTGTACTTTTTACAGTATTACGGCTTCTACAGATGACGTTTTTTTATGGATTTGTTGTCAAAGCACTTCAGATATTCATTGCTATCGGGATGTTAAGAGCATTCCATGGAATATAACAAAAAGTGTATCTCGAGCCGGTTTCTGAAACGTACCTACCCCACCTTTAAAGATGTCCCATTTGTACTGTAGCAATATTTCTGGATTTTGGTCTCCACCTACTCCTGGGAAAAACACCTGGTTCTTTATCTGCTAGTTGTTGCTAGTTTCAACCAGCTTTCACATTGCGTCTCTCCTGTCTCTACAGTGGGTCTCTCCTGTCTCTGGGTCTATCGGAGCCTTTGAGTGGGAAACAGTTGTCTGCAGCAGTTGATGAATGCATGAGACTTACAGTTAATGTGTTGTAAAACAAAAATAATGACCTAAAAGCGGCTTTACAGAGCTGCAGGGCTGGGTGTTAATTACCCATGATTTGGCACTATTACAAAGACTCATTTCATTGACTTAAGTTGACTCAAACTCACCAAGACTTTACTCTTACTGCTGTCAACAAATTTGAAGTATACAGTATTAATTTTGACCCCGTAGACTTGAGATAATAAGTGGGGATAATACCAAAATCAAATGACTTCCCCATCAAAGCTCATTCTGTGAAGATTAAATAGTGTGACCGTTTGTCCAATTAGTGCACGCCCGACTGTAACCTTGGAAGTGCACCGGCTAATGCTGGTCACATGATACGAGAGAGTGTGGAATGATAAGGATCACCTGTAAAAAGAGAAGAGGCGCGGGGTGAGTTTGAAAGCAAACGCCAAACCTTTAGCCGGGATGCTAGTCACGCTACTGTCAGCTTTGCTATGCTAAGCCTAGTCAGAAATAACACACCGGATCACACGAGCTCTCAGGCGCATATCTGAGGCTGGATCCTTGGAAACATTTCACATTACAGGAGTCACTCAGCAGTGTCTTTAGACCAGGCATCAATACGGCGCACCGTAAACCTCGAGCTTAAAGGTGGGGTAGGTAAGTTTCAGAAACCGGCTCGAGATACACTTTCTGTTATATTCCATGGAATGCTCTTAACATCCCGATAGCAATGAATATCTGAAGTGCTTTGACAACAAAATCCATGCAAAAATGTCATCTGTAGAAGCCGTAATACTGTAAAAAAGTACAACCAATCGGATTGGATGGCCTACCTGCCTGCCTGTCAGCCTGCCATCGGGGCACACACTTATCTCGTGCCCTCATTGGTCATGTGCGAGTTCGTGTGTGTTGGGGGAGGGGCTCTGTAAGGAAGTGGCAGATTTTCTCCAGTTGTGTATTTTCAAATTCTAGCGATCTCGAGCCGGTTTCTCAAACTTACCGACCCCACCTTTAAAGTGTGCTAATTATTTTAAGGATTTCCGAGAAAAGGCCTTTTGTTTCTGTTACTGTTTCACTTCTCAAGAGCTATATTTGAGTTGTCGTAAGGGCTGCAAAATATGAGGAAAAAAGGGGATTTACGATAAAGTTTAAAATCCGTAACGAATTAATTAAATATATTTGATTAGGTTATATGTCAGCAAGATACAAGGACATATTTGATAATGTCAGGTATCGCGATAACGATTATCCGTTGTGTTCAGTTCTGCCTATTTGCAGCTTGTTGCTAAAATACAACAAATTGAATTCATCTAAATAAATGTATTTACCAATTGAAGGTTATACTCAACACAAAATACATTACATTACATGTTACTGTACTTGTTATCCAAAGCAATTTGGGGTGAAGTGTGTTGCCCAGGGACACAACGACATGCTGACTGCAATAGGGGTTTGAACCTGTGACCCCCTGATCCCAACACCTACGGACAACCCAACCCCCCACATAAATAAAGGGAATAACAATAGTTAAGTCCAGTTTAACTCTAGAGGGTTAACAGCATGGTGCATATCTGCAAAATAACACATATAGACATAATGTAATTGTTGTTACTATATTAAAGTGTAATGTCGAAGTATTTAGTTTGACTCAGAATCAGAATACCTATATTAGTCCAACAAGAGCCAAAGACAGCTTAATGTTACCTAAGAAAGAGTTACTCCTCTTCTGCCTCATCCCCTACTCGTTAAAGCCTATTTTCTCCAAACTTTAACGGAGCAGTTAATCCTCCTTACCTTCCCAGAAGACTGGATTCCCTTTATCATGGCGAGGCAGACCATGGTCCAGGCAGCCAGCAGGCACAGAGTCATCCTCCAGTTCAGACCTCCGCCCTCAGAGATGTTGTTGGAGATGTTCAGGGCCTCGCGGTACCAGTAGTACGTGGTGGCCGAGCTCTTTTCACACTCTGGCACCACATCTGAGGACAACACGGTACAAGATAAGCACTGAGGCCTTCGGATAGGAGTTAAGGTTGATTTCATGGTGAATTGATCAATCAATCAGTCTTAAAGCTGGAGTAGGACGTTTATTTTTAGTGTCAATGGGCTAATATACCGTAAGAACCTTTCAGTATTTTGAAATTCAAGTGGTTTAAGACTAAACTAGACTTCTTTATCTTGGATTTGTTCTTAGAATATAGTAAACCTAGCCTGTGACAGACGACTTTGGCAAATCACAGGTCAATTCAGAGAGAGATAAATGCAGATCTGTGCACATTATTTCAGAAACCCTGATTCAACCAGGGAATACGTTTCAGTTTCAGAACATTCCAGCATTAGCAAAGAAAAGTCATGAAGGGAGACAGACAGTGGCGATCCTAGAGTCGGTGCGGGCCCGAGGCAAGCATTCACTGGGGGCCCCTCGAACCCCCCCCCCGGAGTGGAGCAAGGCAACACAACGTCAGATGAGAAGCAGCATTTTACGGCGCTATGCATGGGGCCGCCTTGAGGGGGTTTCCCGACATGTCGTTGCAGTCAATTAAAGGGTGTTTCATGTTGTCGTTGCGGTGCACCTTCTTAATCTACCTTCTTTGGGGGCCCCCTTCTGGTCCGGGGCCCCCAAGTAGTTGCCTGCCTTGCCTGTTTGCAAGGAGCGCCCCTGGAGACAGATATGAAGTGTTGCTCAGGAGGAAATATTTTGCTTTCTGCTAACCAAGCCAAAGGGTTGCGTCTGCGGCTAGCTAAAGGCTAACGTTAGCAAAATGTTCTCTCCATCTTTAAAATGTTTGCCCTTAGTTTCGCAAGCTAGAGACTCAAATCACAGCATATTATCTTAAAGGCTTTTCAGGCCTACAAGTAAGATTAATCGTATGGTTGATGTTTGTAATAAATGACTAGTACCCGTAAAGGTTACTATGTTATAATGTGTTTCTTTGCCCACCCTGGGGAACCACCTAAAGTTACTATGTACTGAAGGCTTACTATGGATTTTTTCGAAATGACCCCCAAACTAAACCACCTACCCCAGCTTTAACATGTGTGTTTGTGTCTTACAAGTCATGGTCTTGTTCTTGACCAGCGGACACTCGTGCCACGGCAGCGGCTGCTGGAAGGACTGAGAGAAGTAGAAGAGACTCCAGCTGATGATGACGTTGTAGTAGAGAGCCACGAAGAAGCACACCTACAGGAAACAGGAGGGAGTTAGCTTCAGATACACACAACCAGAAACAGTGGATAGATATGTTTAACTTTCGAGGTAAACAGTTATCATGAGCTACCAAACATGATCGCCATGTATTCTTTCTCTTTGTTATTGCTTTTCCTTTTTTTGAAATTGTATCTTGACTTTTCCTGTTGCTCAAAGCGCTTGACTAAACTATACCACTTCCTGTTTTGTAGATATATGAATTGGGGTAGGACGTTTATTTGTAGTGTCTTGCCTTGCACAACGTTGGTCGTTTGAGGTTACAGTAACAATGATCAACTAAAAATGAAATATCCAATCCTCTTAGTGACCAACTGTTTCAAGAATTGTATTTTTTATTATGTTTTGCATTCTTTATTTTTCAAATGTTGTGAAAACATAATTCAACGTTTTTCTTATATTTTACTCATGAAAGTAGCATAAAGGCAATGCTAAGTCTACGTATTGATTACTCATAGACAGACATATAATCGACAACTATTTATTCTTTATATTATATCAATAGGTTTGAATTTTGTTCTGAACACCGAGCTGTCAAGTTGGACTTTTAGAAACCAAAACATATTACAATTTTCTGATATTTTATAAAGCACCCAATTTATCCCAATTGATATGAGCCGTGTGTATTAATGTTTACGTCTGTTATTTATTTACATTATGAAAGGTTGTGGTTATAAACAAATGTGATTGGTTGATGAATAAAAATGCAGTTACAGATCTTAATGGACTATTCTTAGTCCTACAAAGCTGTATCAAGCCTTCCTTCTTCTGCTTCACTTGAACTTCTCTGCTCCACTCACCATGCAGCTGGCGAAGCCGATGCCCCCCAGGCGAGGGCTGATGTAGTTCCAGACCCCGATGCTGCCCCTGCGGATCCGCTGACCCACCGCCAGCTCCAGGAAGAAGAGCGGGATGCCGATCAGGATCAGAAGGATCAGGTACGGCACCAGGTACGCTCCTGTCAATCCGAGACAACACACAGAGTTAGATTACATTAGATCAGCGGTTCTGAAGGCATTGCAAGTGGGCCGCCAAATAATTAGCAATACATTATTATTCGTGGGGAAACATTTTCATTATTAAGATGTATTCTTTATTTGAACCTCTTTTCCTTTCTCTTTCTTGATCCTCCTTAGCAACGGCCATGACAGTCTTTGACAGCGTCTCTAATACTGGATTCACAACGTGTCACATGTTCTGAATTGACCAATCAGAACTTTATTTAACCTCCGTATTGTTTATGGTTGAATGTGGGCCACGAAACATTTTTAGATTCTTAAGTGGGCCCCGAGTTGAAGAAGGTTGGGACCCGCTGCCTTAGATTTACCTTATTGATCCCACATTGGGACATTGTTCTGTCACAGCAGCATGTCAACAAGGCATTGCACATAATTCAAAATTGAGTGAAAATAAATAAATATATTTCAACAGTAGAAGAAGAAAGGAAACTATTGAGTATTTAAATGAAGCACATGCAAAGCTGGAAAACAGTTGCATCAGATAACCGTAAATAGAAACCATTTCACCATTTCCTGAAACACACCCGCACACACACACACACACACACACACACACACACACACACACACACGACACACACACTCTTGATCTGCCACATGCTATATTGACATCCTTTAATTTAACTGCGACCTAATGTGCCCCTGGATGTGACGCATAAAGCACACACAAGCACACAGCAGCCTCTTTAACAGTATATTTCTCATTATCTGTTACCAACATATACAACTACACACATCTGTTGAGCTGCGTGTGTGTGTGTCTCTCCATCTAATACATGCGCCTTGGTGTGTGCTGCAATCCAATCATTCTGCCAACCAGGAAATATACTGTAGTCTGAAATTACCTAAATGAGAGTGGGATTACTGCGAGGCGCTTTGCCACGAAAGCATTCCTCTCCAGGATGAAGGTTTCAGGGCGAATGACTAACATTAAGACAGGCTGTGATAGTGCGGTGCTGTAAAACACAGAGGGGCACATCTCTTGTGACAGAGACACTGCCAGCCACATGATGGCTGGAAGAAAACATAAGAACCAAAAAGTCTGTTGTGAAGAAAATGGCCGGTGGTTAGAGGCACCAGATTTTAAGATAATGGGTCTTTGACGTTCCTCTTACATAAAGGGCAATGTAGGTATGCATGATGCTAAGGTTTTTGTTTGCTCCTTTTCACGTGGAGCTCCGGTGTGTGCCGTGCAGCTTCCATGCCCCAAACCACGGACATCTCACGGTTGCATCATCTCAAAGCTACGTGGACAACCAGACGATCTCTTCTTGAAAACGAACTTCTGGAAGTGCTCCAATAAACCACATCACCAAATGTGGCTTTAATGTGAAAGAGGTACTATTATGGGTGTTGGGGTTTTCCCTGTCCGGTTATTTTGCATTTAACTGGTGTGAAAAGGCTCAAATCTCCTGCTGACTTATGTTTTAGTTAGCCAAGTAAGTGATATCAACTAATAGTTAAAGCGCTTCAAAAAGCTTTATTTATATTTAATTGAAGGAACAAAAAATGCCAAGTGCTACAAGATTGCATCGTCAGATTTAGGATTTTGGCTGGAGCAACTTGTCTGTGTTACTTTACATCAGGGGGGTCAAACTCAATTTCAACTCGGGCCACATTAGCATCATGGTTGCACTCAAAGGGCCAGTTTTATATATAAGACGATATAAGAATAAATATATAAATATTCAATATATATAAAATAAGGTATTATATTACATTATTGCCTCTGTATTGGTTTATTATCGGATAGGGTAATAACTTAATAATTAACTACGTCTGAAAGCAGAAGTCTAGGGCAAACAATTGCAAGTCTCTTTGGTTCGCATGTCACAAAATGATTTAAAAAGAAAAGCCAAATTCTGGAAAAACTAAAATAAATAAGTGAAATCTTGAAAAAAAGGTATCATCACAAAAGTCAAATTCCGAGAAAAAAGTCTAATTTGAGATGCATTGTGGGACATGTAGTTTATGGGCAATGTGCTTCTGTAAAGCGGCCTGTAACTGTATAATAAACATATTATATTCTTTGCAAGCTCTTGTGGGGCCACAGAAAATGAAGTTGCGGGCCGGATTTGGCCCCCGGGCCTTGAGTTTGACACCCCTGCTTTACATGCTTTGTTCACTATTTGAAATTTCAAATAGTTTTGAATACATTAAAATACAGTTAAAAAACATTGAAATATGTTATAAAACTAGTTGTTTTGTTAACAGTTTAGCTTCATTGTTAGAAACATTTCAAAACGTCATGGCCGCTGATGGAAAACCAGACACTTTTTTTTACACTTTTTGAAGTTTGAAAAATCCCCTTTGGTGACTTCCCCCCGGGGCACGGGCTGAGACTGTCTGCTCGACATACTGTAATGCTTGCTGCGAGTCACCGATGACAGCATCAACACTTCCTTGACTTTTAAGATTAGTTTCATCCCCGTTTCAACAGCGTTTATTGTTTCATCGGCCGGACGTTCATTCACATCCTTCCCTTCGTTCTGCTCCGCCACATCGCGTTTGAATGGGAGTGGTAACAGACAGGGAAGCAAATGTGTGTCTATTGTTTTAAGCGTGTGTGTTTAAGTAGTTTCTAATATTAAAAAGTCTAATTCTGGATCCACAAGTACACAGTTCATTCTGGGAAGAGGCTTCAAACATCAGGCAGCATGACAACAAAAACTCCATTGTCTTTAAACACAGGACCGTCTCCTTCAAAGAAAGCACACAGCCTGATCAAAGTGCACTTCATCTGTTCTTAAAATAGTTTCCCTTTTCTCTTCCCTCATAGATCGCTTACAGTAAATATCTAGTTCATTCTGTCTCGTCATTCTTTGTACATTTTATAGCTGCAATGGGCGTGGACGGATTCACAAACCTGTAGTTTGAGCAACGAGATTCACAAGATTAACCTTAAATACGGCTCTGAGCAGCGTCTGGTCGAAAGACAATAAGTAACGGGCTTAAAACACATTTAAATAAAACTATTTCTGCGCGAAAATGATGCGTTGTGCTTTTTGTATAAAGTGTATTAAAATAATTTGGAATATGTCACTTTTTACTACATTCTGACATTTTATAGACTTGAAAATAATAAAGTAAATAGAATTGGTAGATGAATTGATAATGTTTTTTTTTATTTCAGCACTGTACTTGCCACACAGTTATTAAATAAAATATATTGTCGAGAAAGCTAACAGAGACACCTGTCAGATCTGTCTCTGTTTTAATCTAATTACAGTTAGACACAGCGGGGCGACCAGAGCTGTTTAAAACAGACCTGAAACATCAAAGGATCTTTATGGTAACACACACACCACACACACACACACACACACACACACACACACACACGCACGCACACACACACACACACACAACCATGTATACATCACTTCAGGGGAACATTACATTGACTGACATGCATTTCCTGGAGACTTATCCAGACCTTAACCAGCACATGCCTAACCCTAAACCTTACCCTTACCCTTAACCTTACCCTAACCCTAACCAAGTCTTCACCCTAAAATTAATGATTCCCCTTATGGGGACCTCCATTTTGTCCCCATAAGGGAGGCGAGTCCCCACACGTGACTATGAAAACAGATTTAGGTCCCCACAAGTAAAGTAATGCTAGGCCACACACACACACACACACACACACACACACACACACACACACACACACACACACACAACACACACACACACAAACCAAGCTGCCAACCCAGATATCATCCACTACAACGTATGTATTACACTGCTTAGTCAAATACTTGTTTCTGATTGGTTCATTTGGACATTTCCGAGGTTGTTAATACTCGCTAACAAGCCGCTGCTAAGCATAACGTGACCGTTGCTAAGGAGAATGTACCGTTGCTAACTATGTCTAGATTTCTTTCAGCGCTAATGACATTTTGTTCTTGTCTGTTTACATATTTGAATTGAAGAAAGTGGAAGAGGTTGAGGTTCAGTAAACGATGTTAATGACGACACATAAACTTGACATGGATTAGAGATTGCACCCTGTCTGGGCAACCTGTCTGACGCGGTTTCATCATCAGCTTTATCAGACAGTCAATGGCTTCACATCATCTCCAGGTGGGAAGAGTAGCACCATATCAGCTGCAGATACCAACAGTATTAACCCTCATGGAAGAAAGACAACACTGTAGGAAGCGTCAAGTAGGTCGTCTGAGGAGATGTGTTGTGATTGTGTTGAATGTCACTCAGACCACAGCCAGAGCTCCTGATTCTATTCCCTGCAGCAGTGATTTATATATTTGGGTTGACGGCTGTTAGAGAGACACAGATGGTCATGTGACTCATGTTGACCCTGAAGGTCAGTGAGCAGTCTGGTTTTGACACGCGAGTACAACATAGGAAGGACTCTGTGTCTCCATCCTCCTTACACACACTTCAAATCCTACACTTTGCATCCTTTATAATACCTGCCTTCTTTGGAGCGTTTAAATTCTAATGATCCATTGAGGATGAACCAGAAAGAGTGTTTTAGTGTCTAATCTGATGATACATTTAGAGTTCTTAGAGGACATTGGCTAATCTTCCCTTTTAATTATAATTCTTAACATTGTTTTCGACGTTTACTTTCACATTGCAAAGATGTTGAAGTGTTGAAGGACCGTGCCCTCATAGTATAAACATAGTGACATAACAAGTGCTGCATGCAATGTGGACCCGCATACAAGATGCAAAAAGAGGAAGGCTGTACTTCTGGTATCTGATTGAAAAGAAATCTAGTTCCAGGAACTTTCTTTTTTGTTTGATTAAATAAAAAGGGTATTGCAGAAAGGCCATAGAAGGGAATCACACCCAGAATGTATTTTGTCCTCTTTTTCGTCCTCTCTAGTATCAAATACAACACAGATGTTCCCACACTTGAATTTCTATATTTGCAGAAACTAAAACTAACGGTACGTCCACACAGCAGCTTCAGAAGAATCTTCCACCGCTTCCAACGCTTCTCTGCCCATTGACTTTGAATGGCGATGACGTCACTTTGCCTCGCTTTTCGCCGAACTGCATTGTGGGGGAGCGAAGCGAAGATTTCCAGGATTTCCAGGATTCAAAAGTTGAGCAATGTTCAACTTTTGAAGCTGAGCTGGAAGCGCCAGCCAATCAAACACGTGTATGCAAATCTGACAGTAGAAGCGCTAGCCAATCAAACCGCGTGTAAGCAGGGAGAACCAGACCGCAGTTCATTTCCTCATATTCCAAACGAGACATTACGGTAGCAAATCACCCGGTTCTTTACGACCAGAACTATTAACGGGATACAAACCGGAGGAACCAGGCATGGAGGGAGGTGGCAGAGACAGTGGGGGAAACTGGTAGGTTTTCGCCTGTTTGGGGAGTTTATATATATATATATATTGCTCGCATAAAATCCCCGGGGTTTTTTGCTTTGTATGTCGGGGGCGGGAGATTCATGTGATTGGTTGTTGGTCGCGTTGCTCGCAAAAAGTCCCCAAGCTGTCAGACACGCCCAGCTCCAAGATGTTCAAGATTTTTGAAAAGCTGCTGTGTGGACGTACCGTAATGCTGAGTCTTCTTTGCACCTTACGAATGTAATTCATTCTAGCTCCCACCAATGATGGTCCCTCTGTAGTTTTTGACACCTGTTTGAATTTGAATGTCTGTCATATTATGACATGTTATTGCATAGTTTGACAGTTGTCTACGCTAATAAGGTCTACTTAAAGTTTGGCCCGTTATTTCTCATTGCTAATAAGCGTTTAGTGCTGGCAGCTTTACTTTAAAAACGTACTTTTGTGTGACTTTTGACTTATTTACAACCTTATCTTAATGCTTTAGTTTGACGCACAGTTGAAACACAAGCTTATGCAAAGTAATAACACATTCAATATTTTACATTTCCAGATTGAAGCTACTGTAGTACTTTGGTTAGTTAAATGATAGAAATGTAAAAAATAAGAACCACGTTTCAATAACCAAAATGGTCCTTTATAACCCGCCTGTTGTCTTCGGGTCAAATCTGACCGATGTACTACTTTCATCAATCATAACTTTTTTGTTTTACATTTGAGTGCATTCAGGCTTCATGATATCCTTCACAGCAGACTTTTGAACATATACAATGGCTGAGTTGAATTTTGGATGATTTAGTCAACTTTGTAACACCCATGGTGTTCCCGGACAAAAATGACCGCCATAAAGGCCCCTGTCACACTGTCCCGAAATTGACACCCGATGGACACACGATAAAGGAAATGTTCAAATTCGGCTCTGATCGTAGCAACATCGGGCCATTCGTGAGGGCATCTAAGCCATCGTATGACCGCCGGTGGAGTTTCTCAGGCTCCGGCAGCAACTTCATGAGCGGCAACTTCGTAAGGCACTCGTGAGGGCATCTTGTCAAATCGTGTCATCTTCGTGTTATCATCGGTGCATTCACCCTCACTCTGATCGGGGCGAATGCCCGATGGCACCGATGATAACACATGCCCTCACGATGGCCTTACGAAGGGCAAACATTGACACACGAATTCAACACGAAAATGAACCTTCGCAAGGTCCTTCGGCAATTCTTTGGCATGCCAAAGATTTTGCCACCGCTCACGAAGTTGCTGCCGGAGCCTGAGAAACTCCACCGGCGATCATACGAAGGCTTAAGATGCCCTCACGAATGGCCCGATGTTGCTACGATCACAGCCGAATTTGAACATTTCCTTTATCGTGTGTCCATCGGGTTGTTTTATTGCACAACAAAATCATGTAAACATATTATGTAAATAACCCAATTTGTGTTACTGTGAAACTAAAAAGGATATAATATATTATTTTGAAGGAGAGTTGACAGGAAGTTGTTGTTGCTATGGAAACAACATTACGGAGAAAACGTAATATTTTCTACATATAAAGACGGAGAAAGTAAAGAACAAAGTCTGAAGATATCAGTACAGTATCATTGTGTAGTGACAGTGTTTTGACAGAGCCTGAGAAACTCCACCGGCGGTCATACGATGGCTTAAGATGCCCACACGAATGGCCCGATGTTGCTACGATCAGAGCCGAATTTGAACATTTCCTTTATCGTGTGTCCATCGGGTGTCAATTTCGGGACAGTGTGACAGGGCCTTAAAGAAAATTAATGAGTAACCATCCGGATCAGATACAACACACACACACACACACACACGCACGCGCGCACACACACACACACACACACACACGCACGCACGCACGCACACACATACCATGTATACATCACTTCAGGGGACATTACATTGACTTACATGCATTTCCTGGAGACTTATCCTAACCTTAACCAGAACCAACACATGCCTAACCCTAACCCTAAACCTAACCAAGTCTTCACCCTAAAATTAATGATTGGGGACCTCCAATTTGTCCCCATATGGGAGGCCAGTCCCCGTGTGACTATGTAAACAGATTTAGGTCCCCACAAGTATAGTAATGCTAGACCACACACACACACACACACACACACACACAGAGAACAATTTGACACATGTCCCGCTCGTATGTGCCCATCCCCCACATGGATCACACCTGGCACACGCAATACATGTTCAGTGTCTGTTCTTTGTATATTCACTGCAGTGTTTCATGTGTACCAGTACTCTGATACAACATGTACAGTTTGAAAAGGTGTTAAATGAAATGTGGTGGTGATTAATGGTTTTTGTGTTAATGTAACAGCAGTTAAAACAGGACCGGTCAAATGTGACCGCGAACACCAAAGTAAGGGGGGGGGAGAAACGACGACAATGGGAGGGTTAAGTTACTTTTTGCCATCGTTTTGCAGGCCCAGATGTACTGTTCAATGAGCCATCATTCGTATTATTGGTGTCTTTGTAACAGTAAATATGCAGTGGTGTTTAGTGTTAAATATTTATTGTAAATCATTTAGTATAATCACATAAATTCTGTGTTTTGTATTTAATAATTCTGTGTTTTGAACGTTCGTGGCGAGGTCTAGAATCAGTGGGCGGAACCTCCTGAATGTAGTCGCTGTACCCAGAAGAGTATTTGTGTGGGGACTTCCCCCCCTTCATATTGTGTCCCTCACGTTTTCTCCTGCCCCTTGTGTGAACGTGAGAGGAGTCTAATTTGTTGTATATTGTCAGTAAATAAACGGAGATCGCCTCGACTGTGTGCGGGCTCGGGTCTCATCCATCAACAACATAAACACAACGCATGCAGACACTGCGAATTGACACCGGTACTTCCTGTTGCTTGATTGACAACATCTCCCATGCTCTGAATGCAGGTGACTCACCCCCTCCGTTCTTCTGGCACAGGTAGGGGAACCTCCAGACGTTGCCCAGGCCTACGGAGAAGCCCACCTGGGCCAGGATGTACTGCAGCTTGCTGTTCCAGGCCGGGCGCTCCTCCTCCTCCTCGTCTCCGTCCGACCCCCCTTCCTCCACGTCGCACTCCTTCCCTTCCCCCTCATGGTTGTTGATGATCAGCGAGGTCTTCTTGAAGGTATCGTCACGGCCGTCCTCGTTGGAAAGCAGGTCTTTGACGGACTCTGTGACATCGTCGTCAAGCGCTCTCTTGACGGCCTTGCTGTTTTTGGGCATTTGATCAAGCAAACAAGGGGCGAGGGGTGGAACGTCTTTTGAGTTTCAGGCTGGGCAGGCGTCTGGGGAAGAAGTCACTTTTTGACTGTGCAAAAGTGGTTTGTTTGTTTTTGACAGTTTGTGGAAGTTGAGTGATGAGAAGATGGTTTATTTCGTCATTATCACCAGATGTCTGCGAGGAGAGGAGGAGAAATCGCAGTTAGTAAACAGCCCAGAGTTGAGTCAGCGCTTTGTCACTGAGAAAACACCTTTGATGATTCGCTGCTAAGTGTCAGCATTTTTGTTTGAGTTTAGTGTATTTACTTGAAGTGTCTGACTGGTTTTACCCTGAACTACCTTTGTATAACCAACACCTGCTAAAATACATCAATGGACTTCATGTAAACATACAGTCATTTAACTAAACAACCCACACCGTAGAGTGTTTCAGTCCCATTTTAATCATACTTTTGTGTATTTTTATAGAAAATCTTTCGACATGTTACACTCTACTCTGTAGGCCTATCCCACACTATCTTATCATCATGGAAAAATGCAATGCAGAAAATGATTGCTTTATCTGGAGCAGTTATTTCTCACATGGAGATCACATGGCTGGCTGGGGCAGCAATGAATGGGTAACATTTTTTATCACAGGCCATTGTTCTACAACACACAAAAAACGCGGCAGGGAGCAATATGTGGACGGGACGGTGACAGGTTGGCAGGCACGATCACGTTTCCAAATACCTGAATAATTGAAGGGAGTGGCCGATTTGCATACGACCCAAACACTGTTTTGATGGCATGTGGAAATCCCTTCAAATATGAAAGGGTATCACGTTTCAAAACACAAATGGGAATGTGAGCAGACATGTGAGCAGATGGTTGCTTAACAACAAAAAAAAAGGGGTGGCGGAAACATGGAGCTGGGGTTATCATCATTTATCAGATTTAACAGCACACCGCTATGATTTTCACAATAAATAGCTTGGGAAACATTAAAACACTAAATGCAGGTTAAGGTGCACCTTTTTAAATGTTAGCATCATAAGGCATAGTGTTTTTCAATATAGGCTAACGTATTTTATTTTTGCGTTCAAATTCATCACCGAGGCGAAATATCCCAGAATTATTGCAAACCATCTTGCATCGATACAACATGCAAACCACATTCTTTCAACAGGCATAGGATTAAGTGATTAATAGATTTCCTTTAACGCTTCCAGATTAGCTTGGTTTGTATGAGGCTATAAGGCCATTTCACAAGCCAGTGAACGCAACACAGCAGCGTAAAGGAGCGCGGATGCTGAGTAACCGCTATTATAGGAGGATGTGGTAGAATATACCAACGCACATTTGTATATGTCAATAAGGATGTGTTTGGGTTCATCTAAGGATGATTCATTAATTAGCATGCTTCTTTTTTTCCGCCCTGTGTGCACATGACTCGTGATGATTTGTCAATAAACGGGCCTACAGTAAGGGATGCAAACAATGAGAAAAATGCGGATGGAGAAAGGAAGAAGTGAATCATAATAATAGAAACACACCAAACAAGTCACACTGGCTCGTTGTTATACCCTGGCACAATTTGTCCATTAAGGGTTTTTTTAATACATAAATTTCCTCCAACCCGCCCAGTTCTCATGACACCCTTATGAAGTGTTTCATCATTCAGTAGCGCCACATCCTGCGCACTGGCACCCTGGCCAGCCTCCCACACACACGCACACGCGCACGCACACACACACACACACACACACACACACACCGCACACAAACCACACACAGACACAAACATCATACAATGCCTTTATCATAATCAAGCCCAATTAAGGATGCTGCTGTTTTTTACTCACCAGTGTAGAATATCAGTCGTCCTTTTCTGAATTGACGAGTCTCAAGGAATGAAATTGTGAGAGCACATGCACGGAGGAGGCATTATCACTTACTTCTATGTAAACCAGTCAGGCCGATGTGCTGCCTCTGTCTCCCGAGCAGACGCTTCTGTAGCTTTCAGACAGACGCATGGCATCTGCATGGAGGGGTGTCTTAATTTAAAACACCTATTAAAAATGATTTCACAATCTTCATACACAAAAATCTCAACATATATGCTTTTTAATCTCTGTTTATGTTGTTGTGTATTATTCTTTATAGAATATCTAAGATTTAACGTAGAATTAGGGTTTTTCCTTTTCTCGCACACCCCTGTTGTTCACTTGGTACGGTCCACTACTACTCGTGAAGGGGCTGGCTCATGGATGAATGCAATGTGCCTCTGTTTATAAACGCTGATTTCCCTCGATGGATATTTATACACTTGGACACAATACTAATTTATTTGTGTATGGAATTGTTGTATAGGTTCACGTAATGTATTTAGGATTTAAACCCGTACAACAAGAGGGTTCATTTGGTCAAGGTCGAAGTGGTGCGCGTCATGCACATGCACCCGCACACCCCGTGAGGCTAAATCACCATATAGCCCAGACAAGAGAGACGTCTTTTTTTCTACAACAGAGAAATACAATTATGTTTACACATAGGACTTTATTTCTAATATATAGGGATACTTTTCTTTACTAGTGAGTTTATTTGAATTAATACTAATATCATAATTTATTCAAGAATCGTATTGTGCGATAAAATACCACGACCATACAGTTTAAACGTTTTGTCCTCTGGAAAATACAACATACACTTAATAATAACACATGGTGCTAAATAACATACATAAAACAAGAAGAATTGTCACCACTTAACTAAATTGTTGAATAGGCCTCATATTTATTTATGAACAGATGTAAAAAATAACAACAGAAGGAAACAGTAGCCTAGCAGGTATTTGCCCCCAAAATAGGGGTATTGTATTAAGTTTGTTCACAGACTAAGCTTTCCAATTGTATATATGTATATATGTGTAGATGAAAAAGACAGTAAAAAAATGGCCAATGTGTTTTTCACTTTTTGAAACGGCATTGTGTTTCTCCTAATGGCTCCAGCGTGTTTGCGCCTGTCAGCCACCGTAGTAAAGTAAGTAACAAGAAACCAGAATAAAACCAAATCTCCCCCACTTCAAAAAATGCATCAATTTTAAGGGACACAGGGGGGATCTTCGAAAGTACGTTTGTGCCATATTTACACAACACAAGTCCCTACTTGACAAAATGCACTCGATGGACACTGTGTACGACGAATCACACTTAAGGCGGCATTACCTGGAAGAAGTTGCCTATTTGTGATTTCTGGAAAACCGTACCTGTTATTTTGGTAAAGTGGATCACATCACTCCTGCTCTGAAGTCTTCACACTGGCTTCCTGTGTGTCAAAGAATAGATTTCTAAATACTGCTGCTGGTTTATAAAGCACTGAATGGTTTAGGCCCAAAATACATTTCTGACCTCCTGCTAAACTATGAACCATCCAGATCTCTCAGGTCTTCAGGGACGGGTCAGCTTTCTGTCCCCAGAGACAGAACTGAACATGGAGAAGCAGCGTTCAGTTGTTATGCTCCAAACATCTGGAACAAACTCCCAGAAACCTGCAGGTCCGCTGCAACTCTGACTACGTTTAAATCCAGGCTGAAGACTTTTCTTTTTGTCGTTGCTTTTAATTGAACTATTCACATCTTAAACTGCACTGTAACTTTTATCCATGTACTTTTTCTTTTAATGTTTATTTTATTAGATTTTCTTTTTAATGACTGATTTTGAATGCCATTTTCTGAATGTCTTTCGTTTTTTGTAACGCACTTTGAATTGCCTTGTGTTAAAAAGTGCCATATAAATAAACTTGCCTTGCCTTGCCTTATTTTGACAAAATGAAGAGATGGATTTCTCGAAAGTGTAACGAACAAACTGAACCCCCTCTTTGTCCTGAGTTGCCCCAGTCTGGTGTGAGACAGTGTTCCAGGTGCACTGAGGAAATCATCACAGAAACCTCAGGAGTTGTCAGGCGCTCGTTGGCAGGCCAAAATGTGTGTGTGGGAGTGTGTATCTAAATCCTCTTACTTCCAGTTCAGAGCCTTTATCACAAACCCCCTGAAGGAAGAAGAGTATTTCAGGCATTGTGTCGAATATCTCTCCGCTCTCCTGTCATGAACGTCGTCCTTTCTTTGTGTACCAAATGTGCCTTGCTGCACTTTTCCCTCTCTGCAGGAGCTCAGCCTAAGTAACGGTCGTATTGATTGATGCTAATAGCCTCCATCTCATTAGCAGCCCAGAAACCATGAGAGCAGTGCACATCTTGTTTGGCTGATGACACTGTAGTTTACTTACAAATTATTAATGTCACCACCCATTAAAAAACCAAGAGAGGTTTTTTATTATCGAATAATCACCATCTGTTCTTAGTGAGATTATTGTTGATCACTAGAACATGTTAAATATTCTTCTTCTTTTTTCTCTTTGGCCTCGTTCAAAGTGTATTTTTGAGCATTCGCAGGGGGGCCGCTTCACTGAGTGCATAGAAGTCTATGAGAACATTTAAAAATACATATTTTCTTGAAAGCAACAACCAAGTTTCGGAGAAATGGGAAATGAAATAGAAAGTTGTTTTGGGGCTAAGTGTCTGTACTGCCGGCTTACCATCCAGCATCCCACCTTCTCTGTCCAACAAGTCACACAGAAACTGTATGGCATCATCGGTTTGTTCTGGTCAGCGATTTTGTCACGTCATAAAGAAGTGGCTTCGGCTAAACAAATAGTAGTTACTCAAAGTGATTAAAAACATGAGGAATATCTCTACAGGAGAGTGGCTTCAGGGTCAGACACAGTTGACATCTTAATTATGGAACAAAAGCCAGATGACAACTATCTTAACCATACCTCGGTTGCAGTCATTCAGTATCTCTTATTATTCGCCAATGATGATGACTATAAAACCTTTAATGTTTCGATGATCTTAATCCAATCATTAATTTCTGAAACTAAACTCTCTCAGTCTAATCTGCAAGCAGTAAACTTTGAGAGCTGGAGGAAATTATTTAAAGCTTCCAAAATAGGGGTCATTTGAGGATACTGAAACTTCTTGTTGAGCTACTTTGAGAAAGCCACCTTTATTTATGAAAGGCAAGGCAAGTTTATTTGTATAGCATTTTTCAACGCAAGGCAATTCAAAGTGCTTTACAAAAAATGAAAGACATTAAGCATTACAAAAGAAAAGCTAATAAAATAAACATTAAAAGGAAAAGTACATGGATAAAAGTTACAGTGCAGTTTAAGATGTGAATAGTTCAATTAAAAGCTGCGACAAGAAGAAAAGACTTCAGCCTGGATGTAAAAGTAGTCAGAGTTGCAGCGGACCTGCAGGTTTCTGGGAGTTTGTTCCAGATGTTTGGAGCATAATAACTGAACGCTGCTTCTCCATGTTTAGTTCTGACTCTGGGGACAGAAAGCTGACCAGTCCCTGAAGACCTGAGAGATCTGGATGGTTCATAGTTTAGCAGGAGGTCAGAAATGTATTTTGGGCCTAAACCATTCAGTGCTTTAGAAACCAGCAGCAGTATTTAGAAATCTATTCTTTGACACACAGGAAGCCAGTGTGAAGACTTCAGAGCAGGAGTGATGTGATCCACTTTCTTAGTGTCAGTGAGGACTCGAGCAGCGGCGTTCTGAATCAGCTGCAGCTTTCTAATAGATGTTTTAGTGAGACCTGTGAAGACACCATTGCAGTAGTCCAGTCTACTGAAGATAAAGGCATGGACACGTGTCTCCAGATCCTGCTGTGACATCAGTCTTTTAATCCTTGATATATTCTTTAGGTGACAGTAGGCTGATTTAGTAACTGTTTTAATGTGACTGTTGAAACTCAGGTCAGAGTCCATGACTACACCTAGATTTCTGGCTTCATCTGTTGGTTTGAACATTGCAGGCTGAAGCTCAGCGCTAACTTTTATACGTTCTGCCTTGGCTCCAAAAACCATGTAGCCCAATATCGGACGCCACAAATGTACCTGAGGGGGCCTTTACAATCTCTACTGCATATACAGTACTGTAGCATATGTCCGTCGGTTTTAAACCTTGGCTTCGGATAAGAAAGAACTCCAAAAAAAATCCCTTTATCATCTATATGGCTCATTTCAGTCTTTGTGGCTACAGTTTTTAATCAGTAACCTAAATAGTGTCTTGATAAGATCCATTATCATACATCGACAATCATGCATTACCTAAGGAATATTCCTGGTACTGAGTATGACGATGGCGTGTGTTTGAATACTGTGTGTATCTTTGTATATATAGAAGACAGTATGTAGGAACCAGCTTGTTTTTCAGGGAATCCATGAGGTCACTGTCTTTATGGAGTATGATGAAGAGATGACTCTGCTCACGAGACAGACCGTGTGGTGGGCTGCGTGTCGGCCATGTGTGGGAACTTTGAATGTCACTTTGCCCAAAGGACTATCAGGAGGATGATAAAAACCTCCCATCCCTTGAGGTCATCTGGCGTCAACTGAACTCGATAAAAGAGATCAGACTCAATGTTCACGGAGCAGCGGTGAACCACCCAACTGAGAGTAGACATCTATCCATCTATGAAGCATATTACTGATTGAACATGAAATGCAGTGAATATGAATGAATATTAATCTTTATTATACAAAAACAAGTCTTGAATATTTACTTTATTGACAGATTTACAACACTGTTATTATATTATATTAAATAACAAAATTACATTGCAACCAAATCTGGTGTAAACTAAAGGATGGATCGACTTTGGTCATTCATTATCAATGGCTGTTTCGAAGGTTGGCTGAAGTTTCATTCACTTATTAATATATAAATTCTTAAACCAAGAATCAAACAATGGATTCATTTACACATACTGTTAGGTACCTGGTGTCTGCCTTCTGTGCTGTTGTTTTGATTTGGGACTGTAAACACAGAGCCGGTCACAGATGGCGGCTCACCTGTTGAATTCTTCATGACCGGACTCTGACTTTGGTAACATGACGCCTTTCAGCCAACACAAGGTGCCACCGCCAGACCTCAGATGGAAAGTTAAGGCGTATTGGTTTTCACGGCGTCACAGAGACACAAACTGTGAAGATTGTCGTGGCTGAACCTGTCTCTGGTAACTATACAGCTTTTTCCACAAAAAATCAATTGAGGGATATTTTATCCTATTTGATGCCATTATAAGTTGAACTCCCAGGACAGGCGAACCCTAAAACCTCTTGAGTTTTTGCATTACAGACACATCAAGAATTCACATCCTGCAACTGTTATCCAATCCTATGATGTAAGTATGTTTAGATTAACTATTGATAGCATCATAAACCCTTTAACCTACATACCTTGAAGGTACGCTATTGTCTTGAAAAGCTCCGTGTTCACCCAGGGGGAAACAATGTGTATTTCATGTGCTGTCTGGGAGCTGCTTTGAAAAACAGACTTGCCTGTGTGATATGATAGGCAATGTGCAGCTACAACCTGCTCTGATAAAACAAAAGAAAACAGGCAACAGTGACGCTCTCCCTGACAGCCTTGATGCAGTTTTGTGTTCTTTTCTTGTGAAGGCGAGAGCCAAAAATGATGCCGCAAGGCCATGAGAAGTGCTGATTGCTGGAGAAATAAAGATTGAAACAGTAGATGTGATAAATGTTATCTCCTCCCGCCATGTTGTGTCTCTTCTGAGTCAAAGCGATCTGGTTTTTAACTGTGTGTGGTTACTCAATGATTTCCCTTACACCCTAGGGAGTTTTGTGGCCTTTCCAAGATTTTGTTTTGTTGAACAACTGATTACGAAGCTCATGTACGGGTCATCGTGGGTTCGGGTGCTCTCATCTTTTGTTACAGCACTTCTGCTCCTTAGACGTGTGAGTCCCTTTGCTTTTATTTTATTCCTTGAGCTATCATTATCATATTATCACAAGTCACAGGACCAACGATATCGAAACTGCCCGTCATTTGAGCACTGAGGCGAGCAAAGTGATAGAGTTTTTGTCAGTAACGTTTAACTTCCAGCATGTTGCTTTTTTATTTATCTAATTATCCTTTGTGTTTTCTGCTGTTCTATTATTTAAACCAAAACAACAAAGGGTAACCTCAACCGTGTTAGCAATAGCAAAAGTAGATTTGATTGGTTGAACCACAATATTTTATAAACCAATTGTGCTGGGTCTTGAATATAGCCTAGCTAAAAAAAGTCCCATTCCCAGACCAGGAAACATACAACGTTATTAACAGCCTAAAAGAGGGGAAATCTGGGTTACACAAAGGGTTAATTGTCAAATGTCATGAAAAAAAAATGTGCTCAATACATGAAGTCTTACACACCTGCCGTGTGGGGATGACATAGTTTGGATCCAATAAGGCCACACATGCCCTAAATCCCACATCCTCCACAGCACTGAATGGCTGTGTATCCTTCACAATCAGGTTGACCAAGGCCTCATCCAGATCCTGTTTTTCGGTAGCTGGTATGGTTCTCAGCAGGAAACCGATGGACTGGGGAGGAAGCTGTGTCAAAGTGGTGGTCGATGTACATTTCATTTTTCAGTAGGATTATTGTGTATGTATGAATGGTACAGAGCCGGTTTCTCCATAATGCTTCACCACAACAAAGGAAAACATAGGGAAAGGTTTTCACGATAATTGCTGTAGAAATATCAGGGAAAGAATCCTAATGAGTTCCTTAAATTGGTAATGCCATCATAATACTGAATCTAGTATGTAATGACCCAGATGATAACTCTGTTGGTAGATCAGGAAGTACAATTGTATGGGAGTTTAGTTTAGTCACTTCCATTGTTGCGAACATACCATGGTACCTCTACACCAGTGTTTCTCAAACTTTGTCATTCCAAGGACACTTAACCAATAAAAAAACACTCGCGGACCACCTAACTCCGCAAATATCAAAAAACACATCGTTTTTCTAGAACATATTACAAATCGCCTGAAAATGCTACAAACAAGTGGCAACATGTGTGATGAAGGTGTTGCGCTGGGCTATATCATGCAATCGAAAGTGAAACTTAACCTCGCTCCATTGCGGAGATATTCCCGCGAGAGTGCGGAAAACTGAAATGTATTTATTTATTTCAAATGTGAAATGTTACCAATATACTCACGGACCACTAGGGGCCGCTCACGGACCACCAGTGGACCACACTTTGAGAAGCACTGCTCTACACACTCAAGTACCTAGAGGTGGGTGGTACGGACAATATTGATCTCAAGGTATTTCACATCATTATTTTTAACTATACAGATTTAAGCAACATCGAATGACAAATTGTATTTTGTTCCAGGAAATGTCTGATCTCATGCAGATGTGGGTAATGTCATTTGGTCATAATCAATAATTAGAATCCGTAAACTTTATTTATACCGGGGGACATTGGGTGTTTCTCAATGTCGAGGATGCTTGCTTGGTAGCACATGTCTTCCGAGTCACTTGCTTCAGAAGCGAGGCAAGAATACTTCCTGGCATTCGGAAAACGAAGAGTGGAACAGGCGAGCAGGTGTGCGTCATATGAGAGGCCCCGCCTTACATTTTCCGCCACAGATTTGGGGAAATTGGTCCGTGCGCAAAGCATTGTGGGGATTTTAAGACCGCGGAGTCTACACATGTGCAGCCTCGAAATGTCTCGCTATGAAGTACGCCAGGCTCGGTAGAATTCCAAGTATGCTGGACACTGGAACAGTCCTTCGGCGGCACTGGATGACGCAGTATGCTTGAAATAGTGGCTCTGGAGCAGCTTTACTCGACATTGAGAAACACCCATCGTGTTTGATGACAGTTACTCCATTTTAAAATGAGATCAAATCAAACCTATTCATTTGGATATAACAATGGTGAGCCACAATATCTCAATCCTACATTTGGGCCATCATGAATACACAAAAGAACAACACACTTTAATATGTCATTGTTGCCCGGCCATCGACCACTGGCACACATTGTGAGCGGTAGGGTCTCCAAGTCCTCCAGGACATTCCCCCCCTCACTTTCAACAACATACTGGCAGTAATGTGGCTCCGGCTCACCTCTGGCCCTCGCTGGCTGGAGGTGGAGATGCCTTTCAAAGAGAGGATTAACTGCAGTAAAGCCTCCTCTCTTACTAGGAGCTGTCCTGTGACACAAGGCCAAGAGCAAGTCATGGGACCGGGAGTGAAGAACAGCACTAACAGCATGCCCAAGTGATCTCTTTATGTCACATTTTATCCCGGGACCATGTGGGTGGGTGTTTCCGTTCAAAGCTGTACTCAGAAAATCACAATGACGTATTGGTTTATAATATTGAGAATCACATCCATTAAGTACTTGAGAAAGGTGCAAAACATCCCTCCAATTAATGCTTCAGCCGTTCTTTAATTCATTTTCAAAAACGCTGTATAAGAGAACTTGAAGCTATAGGTTCAAGGTTCAAGGATTTCATTGTACCACGAAGGTGCCATTTTGCTACGAAAATGAAGAAAGTTTTGTTTTTTGAGAGTTTGGAAGACAATTTTCACACAAGCGAAGAAAGTAGCTACTGGATAGTCTGGTTGAACATCAGAACATATAGATCTCTTGCCAGACATCAGCAAGGTAAACATGCTGTGTCGGGGTGGGAATTGTCCTTTAAAGGGGCCCTTTTATGCTTTTGGGGGTTTTCCCTTTCCTGCAGTGTGTTCTATAGTTTTTAGTGCATGTAAATGGTCTGCAAAGGCAAAAATCTCTCTGTTCCATCCAGAGGGAGTTTCTCTCCCACACACAAGTGTCACGCAGCGTCCACACGGCGGCGTGCGTTGAAGCTTGCCGGTAGGCGTGTCTGAAACTCGACCAACAACCAATCACATGAATCTCCCGCCCCGGACACACAAGCACGCGGTTTGATTGGCTAGAGCTTGTACTGCTATATGATTTGATTGGCTGACGCTTCCGTCGAAGCTTCAAAAGTAGAACATTGCTCAACTTTTGAAGCGAGCAACGCGAAGCGACGCGACCACAATGCAGCTCGGCAAAGCGTGACGTCATCGTGACGTCATCGAATGGGCAGAAGCGTTGAAGCTTCAGCGCACGCGGCCGTGTGGACGGGCCGTTACACTTGCGTTTCTATTGGCTAGCGCTCCAACACATTGTACGTGATTGGCTAAGGGGCGGGACATCTCTAAGTGGAGGACCAATCAAAACAGAGCCGGCCAGCTAACCAATCAGAGCAGACTGGGCTTTGGTTTCAGAGAAAAATACAGCACTTTCTGAACATTAAAGCAAACATGTGCAGAAAGGGCCCCTCTAATATCCTTTGAGCCTCAAGCAAACCGCAGGCAACTCTGCTCCCCATTACGCTTTAAACAAGGCAGTTAGTTCTAAAGAAACTGTCAACAAACACCTAGCATTGCTGATGTCATTTGAGTTGAATTGAATCAGTGGAAAATCCAGACTCTCACTCTTAGGACTGGTGTATGTATTCATGACGTCTTTGTCTACGACGTGAAAATACTAAGTACACACTCTGAACTCTTATGAATGGCTGCACTGTTCGAGAGTCATAGTTGTTCTGCCTTTACAAAAATGAATATACAAAATACCAAATAGTGATCAGAGCTTCAACTTAAGGGGGAAAAAGAAAGAAAGGAGTAATTTAATGTAATTTCTCTCTGCTCTATGTTTTATCATAGTTGCATTAAATATTTTAAGAAAGCGATCAGTGACTGTCCTCCACAGTGTGACTCTGGTGACAGAGAGCCTTTCTGCCTCTACACAGTGGATGTATTTACAAAAATGTTTGGCCTTGCACAAAATACTGAGCTTAGCTTCATATATATTCCACAAACATATACTGTCTTCTGTCCTTTAGAGAAGTAAACAAAAGAGCTCAGACTTAATTTCGCCTCTGGTTGTTAATGTTACCATTGACAGCCCTGCAGGGAAATGCTTTTCACAGCATATGACTGTTAGATATTGGCAAAGAAGACGGTTGCAAATGTGGGGATAAGACCTTATATTATACTATTTTTAACGTTAGTTTTGGCTACATATTCTTCTTTCTGTGTCTCTGTATGCACCACTTAAAAGCAAAGCAAATTCCTCGTACGTGTTAACCTACTTAAACAGATTCTGGAAACATTGGAATGCCACACAGTTTAGAACAAAAATAACTTGGAAAAAGTGTCTAACTGATTAATGAAATCTACTCGCCCTGTTACTGTAAGTCATTGAACCTGAAGAGGACTACTTCCCCAAGCGTGTAAGAGAGAATTGGGGTAGCAGTTATCCCACGGTCATTTGAAGCAGAGATGAACGTAGGTCACGATGGCAGCGTAATGATAACTCTGAAATCCAAATCTGTGTCCAATTAATTGATTCACTGCTGTTGTGGTTGCACAGAGGGAGAGAGAATCTCATTGGTGAGGATGAACTTGTTTGAAGTTTTCCAATCTAAAACAATGTTGTGCAGTTATAGCTTGGGAAAGGAGCATAGAAGTTACGTCAGATATTGGTTGTACAATTTCAAGAATGCAGCGTATGAGCGATTAGGCTTACGATGGCATTCGTGCAGGATTAGCTTGCTTAATATATTCCCCGCCCTCACTTTCCCCTAACATGTTTTAACAACCATCAGCTCTACATACAAGTCGCCTCACTCTAAGAAGCCTATGATCTGGCCCAGTGCATTGAGAAGAATCATCCATATTCCAGCACTGGAGGCTAGAAATGTCACTTTAAGGTCAAGCAGGGAAAATATTTTACTTCTGTATGTGACACCATCTTCAGGTTCCTGTAATTTATTCATACCATGATGACTAAATATCAAAGCAGTCGCGGACTGGGCATCGGGACGTTCGGGACGAATCCCGATGGGCCGGTACTGAAGTGGGCCAGTCGGACGATGTGGGCCGGTCGGATAAGTCACTAGCAACCCCCCCCCCGTTGAAAATTTACTAGCGGTACCGAAGTGGGCCGGTCGAGAGTCCCGGGCTGATTTTTAGTCCCAGTCCGCCCCTGTATCAAAGTCAACGTCAACTTTATTGTCAATCTTGCAGTTTGTGTGTACAGACAGAGAGATCGAAATACCGTTTCCCACAATCCCGAATATAAAAATACAAATATGTATAAAATATGTATATCCTATAGTATATATACACAATCAACAGACACTTTTATACATGTCCACAACAATCAATATAATATGGGAAATATGGTGAGATGATTGAAATGGTTTGACTCAACACCATTCATATCAGTGTTGTTGATCTGTGACTTGCAACTCGTTAATTTCAAATTGAAAAGTAGGCAAAAGTAAGAAAGTAATTGGGTCAGTGATGATTTTTCCTTCCAATCCCTTCTTTCATCAAAGCCCCCAGTTGGAAATGATAGGCTTGATAACCCGAATGGCTGCCAAGATAATGGCTACAGACCAGTAACAGAAAACCCTTGTCAGTGTAAACACGCGGCTGCTATCCAAACCACTGCTGCGTTTGGGCCGGAGCCGCCATTGACCGGCATAATCTGCTGAATAAATCTGCAGCTTGGCCCTGTCTGGCTGCTGTCTGGGTTCTGTGCACTTGGACAAAAGCGCCGGACACCTTGCCCACTGACAAAAGGCCTGGCCCTAATCGGAGTGGACATGGCCTGCTGATGGAGCCTTTTTGAGCAATTGAACTCGGTCAATGAATCTTCGGGGACCTAATGAAACATAAGGGACAGGCAGTCCAACACCGGGGCCAGCACAAAGTGTCCTGTTTCTGTCCATCAGCCTCAGAACTAAACCATAATTACGTTTACGAATGCACGCATGTAAATTGAATGACTGCTTTATTTTATTTTCTATTTTATTATATTTGTTCTTATTTTTTTGTAATGTTATTATATTGTTCTTAAAATAGTTCTCGATCTGTGTTTTTTTATTTTTGTTTTACTTTTATGTACGCACCACGACACCAAGTCAAATTCCTCGTACGTGCCAACCTACCTGGTGGTAAACCTGATTCTGATTCTGATGTGCCGGACCTGAGAAGGTTCTGATGATGTTGACCCTGTTGGCTAAATAATTGTTGTTGATGTTGATGTCTTTCATGTCATGGTGGAATTCAATGTTGGCCTTTGAAGGAGAAAATGAGTCTGATGTGGCGCCATTCTGTTGTTTTGTTTTCCTCCTGGAACATTGCGAGAAAGGCGAAACAGGCCTTAGTGTGTCTCTGGAGCAAACTGTTTGGGATGGAGGACATGCTGTTCTTCTTTGAAACGTTGAGGAAGGAGACTGGGTTCCTTTTAGAAAGCCCTTGGGGAATGTGTATGGGAAAACCTGTGTGGGCCATTGGAATCTCCTCAAAGAGAAGGAGTACAGCACGAGTGCTGCCCTCACCACGGGAGAGAGGAACCGGTCTTTGTGATTAGAAAGGTGTGCATTGTTCGCAGCCCAACACGTTTTTTGTTCTTCTGGTCCTGTGATTCACCTACAAGGTCTCAGGATCACTGACCCCTTGTCGCTGGCTGCCAGCAATGCCTACACAAGTCCATGACACTATATTTCATTTACACTCTGTTGTTCTCAGATTGCTTGTTGTCGCAAAGTGTAACATCAGCAAAAGTGGAAAGTTTAAAAACGTAATGAATCTCAATCTTTTCATTTGTAAAGATCTGAGTCTTCCTGAGTTTGATACTGTACAGCACATGTGTCAAACTCAAGGCCCGGGGGCCAAATCAGGCCTGTAGTGGATTTAATTTCGGCCCGCAGGATAATTTCTAATTGCTATTAGATCTGGCCCGCCGGTATATTGCCCGCACACCTTCACTCCATCCTGAGGGTCTCCTCCACTCAGAGCCGGACCCCAAACATTGATGACCTTTCACCCGAGATGAGATGCCAAGTATCTGAACTAGCATCTCAGAGCAGCACACTGAGTTCAATGGATGCTTCTGCACTTTCTCTCTCACGACAACAGGGCAGGTTTGGTTTGTTCTTTGAGGGAAATGTTTTGTTGAAGCTGTGTTGCCTGTGGAGAAATGTAATCATAAGAAATGACTCCGGAGAAGCTGCAGATAGAGCCATAAGAAATGAATGCAACTGATTATTTCATGTTTAATGTTGTTTTTATAGGTAATCAAATCAAATCAAGTTTTATTTATATAGCACATTTATAAACGATTTTCGGTCGAGCCAAAGTGCTGTACAGATTGTTCAGAATATCTTCTTAAAGCAATACTTTAAGCTTTGTTAGTTCCAGGTTTAATATGTACAATAAGTTCATTTCAATAAGTTTTGCAATAAACATTGAACCAGTTGAACCCTGGACGAGCACCAATTTTTTGATTTTGGCCCACTGTGTATTTGAATTGACCCCCCTGGTCATAGATCAATAAAGGATGTTGACCTAATATCGTCAGTGCTTACATGTTTACATTTGCAACAATGCAACAATACTGAATGTAGAATATAATGTAAATGTAACATATCAAAATAGCAAAGGTCTCATGAGACGATATCCATGGTGGGAGCTGCATGTAATCCTTCTGAAGTTTATAATAAGGAACAACAACTGTGTCAAAGGTCATTGTTTGTAAAATACCTTCCGCATAACCATAAGGCAAACTCAAAAACAACATAAACATCCATGCTTCTTGAACTGGACCACTACCATCTGGACCACAAATATAACATATATAGACATTTTATTCATTGGGATAAACCCCTTGAGATGCACCATCTCGTTTTCAAGGGGGGTCCCGACAATAGCAACAACTTCCAGACATACATAAACAAAAAGACAAAAAGCAAAACATGACACACAAGACAAACCACATACAGTCTGTTCAGTAAAATTCAAGCAATGCACACAATCATTACAATTTGAGACAGTCGAGCAAATCAGTTTCATCAATATCAGTTAATAACAAGACAGACCAGTTGAAAGTGAGATGCATGTTTAAATAAACCCAATGATGACAGAGATCTGATAGCAGCAGCAGGTAAAGTATTCCAGTCTGTTGGGGCTTTGAACATGAACGCTCTTCTGCCAATCAATTTTTTGCAGAGGGGACAGAGAAATAAATCTGAACAGAATGTCTAACTTGATGAATTGGTGAGTCGGGTACGAAATACTGCTTTAAATAAGGGGGATAGTTAAGATAAATGCATTTAAATATCAGCTGAAGCCAGTGCGTGTGTCTTCTTACATTTAAAGAAGGCCATTTAAGTTGGTTATACATTGTGCAGTGATGTGTACGAAAAGGACAACCAAGAACAAATCTGCATAGTCTGTTGTAGGCTATGTTGAGTGGAGCTGATTTATGTGCATTTTGGTAGACAACATCACAATAGTCCCTAATCGGAAGAATAAGTTGAGAAGCAATTCTCTTTCAGACACTGAGCGTAAAACAATTGCGAGAGCGGTGTAAAACACTGATTCCGTAATTGACTTTTTGTATTACATGCTTTATACAGTATGTAGTTTAAATGAAAGTTCAGAGTCTAGCCATACACCAAGATATTTAAAGCTATCAACTTTATGCAGAGAAGTGCCATCCTTACATGTTATTACTACATTAGGTTTGGATTTGAGCTTCTGCCTGGTACCAAAGACCATGGTATAAGATTTGTTTTGTTAAACAGTAGTTTATTGTGTGATAGCCAGTCCTGTAAGATATTAAATTCCGATTGGAGAGAGATCTGAATTTGTGAAAAATCTGATTTGGATGTATATATGACAGTGTAATCAGCATAAAGGTGAGTACAACAATTAATGAGACAAGAAGATAAATCATTTATGTAAATAGAGAACAGAAGTGGGCCCAGAGTTGATCCTTGGGGTACACCCTTTTGTTGGATCAACAGGTCAGACTGTTTTCCATTAACAACCACACATAAACCATAACACTGTATTATTAGAAAGGCCAATGCTGTGAAGTTTATCCAAGAGCAGATAATAAGGAATGACTCTGGAAAAGCTGCAGGTAGAGCCATAAGAAATGAATGCAACTGATTATTTAATGTTTAATGTTGTTTTTATAGGCAATACTTTAAGCTTTGTAAGTTCCAGGTTTAATATGTACAATCATTTCATTTAAATAAGTTTTGCAATAAACATTGAACCAGTTGAACCCTCGACCAGCACCGATTTTTTTTATTTTGGCCCACTGTGTATTTGAGTTTGACCCCCCTGTACATAGATCAATAAAGGATGTTGACCTAATATCGTCAGTGCTTTACATTTGCCTTCAAACAATCCTACAACAATGCAACAATACTGAATGTAGTATATAATGTAAATGTTACATATCAAAATAGCAAAGGTCTCATGAGACGATATCCATGGTGGGAGCTGCATGTAATCCTTCTGAAGTTTATAATAAGAAACAACAACTGTATAAGGTCATTGTTTGTAAAATACCTTCCGCATAAGCATTAGGGAAACTCAAAAACAACATAAACATCCATGCTTCTTGAACTGGACCACAAATATAATAATTCAAATAACGGAATAATCCATGTTTTAATCTTTTATGTATTTATTTTTACTTTATTTTTGCTCTCAAAAGTATGGCTTTCAAAAGTAAAATAAAAGTTCAAGTGAAAATAACAAGAAGAAGCCTTTTAACAATGATTAAAATATATACAAATGCCAGAACAAATCATAATGACTAAAAAGAATAATAAAGATATATGTATGTTGTAATTGGAATAAATTATAAACAGAAAGTGCAAGGCCATTTATTGTGAAAAATCTTACACTTATCTTTCGCGTTTGGCATGGTATGTCCCTAGCGAGTCTCCTTACATGTTGTCAACAGTGTGGTTTCCATGGAGACTAAAGTCAACCTCTGGACGCGAATGGATATTTCGACATGTTTTGCCTGCTAGGACATGTTAAACTAATCTCCATGTTCTTTAAATTAAGAGCAGTTGTATTCATTATCGATTACAATAGAACCTATAGGTAACTTTCTGACTTCTAATGTTGGTAAACAAATGTAAGAGTTGAATCCCAAGAATCGCATCGACATTTTAAATGGATGCTAATGAGCATTATTGTGTCACACACAGTAATGTTTGAGCTAACGATACAACGTAATGTTATCAATAATACTAATGAAACTAAAGAGGAACAGGAGGGGGTTTCATCTCAAGTAGACACGGTAAGTCTGCTTTGTCCTGATGATTAATTCAGCCTAAAACCTTTTAATTAGACAGGTGAAATAGCTAATTAGGCTAAATGTAGCTAATTGCTAGTAGCAGCTAACTAGCTTATTAGTACTGTATCAACGTTTTTAAGTTGAATGGTGGGTTTACATATTTGTATTATGACCTACGTTTCGATGTTTAGGTAGATACAATACTAAATACGTATGTAAAGTAAGTAGATTTACTCAAATAATCAAGTACAATTTTGAGATACTAATTCTTTACTTGAGTATTTTAAACATTTGCTGTACTTTGTACTTCTACTCTACTACAATTCAGAGCTTCATACTTTGTATCCAGTTGTTTAAAGTCCTTATGCCTGTAAAAAAGATCTCAATGGAGTGACTTAATGTCTATTTACTTGGTTTTGACAGACCACATTTGTCTTTATTTAATAGTCTTTATTCAATGAGTTATAATGTAGTGTAATACAATAGTTAAAGGCCTAGTTAAAGCTTAAGGTACGTAAGGTACTTTTCTTGATTTTGCTTCTTCATACTTTCTACCCCACTTCAATTCAGAGGTAAATTGTGTACTTTTACTAATCAACTCTTAAATCAGACTTTAGTTACACCTGGAGTAAATTCCCAATCTGCACAATGACTACTTTTACTACTTTAACTATATTTTGATGCTGATACTTTTCTACTTTCACTTGAGAATCATTTAGAATGCAGGACTTTTACTTGTAACAGAGTATTTTCTACACTCTGGTACTTCTACTTTTACTCAAGTACAAGATCTGAGTACTTCTCCCACCTCTGCTAAACAACCAGTTACATTACATTACATTAAATACATTACATTTAGCTGACACTTTTATCCAAAGCGACTTACAATAAGTGCATTCGACCAAGAAGATACAACCTTGAAGAAAACAGAATCATAAAGTACATCAGGTTTCATAGAGCCAAACATTTCAAGTGCTACTCAACTGGCGTCTTTAGGTAAGCCAGTCCTTTGTTAGTATATAAGTGCTTTGTTAATAGTTCTATTGCTCAAAGTGGAGTCGAAAGAGATGAGTCTTCAGTCTGCGCCGGAAGGTGTGTAAGCTTTCTGCTGTCCTGATGTCAATGGGGAGCTCATTCCACCATCTTGGAGCCAGGATAGCAAACCGGTTAACCTTACTTTAACAAGTTACCTTTTATGATAACACCAAACTAACATTCCTTAACTTTATGACAACAGGACTCGGATGACTTCCCCCAATGTCTGCTCAGCTATTTCGAAACCTCCAAAAGCAGAGCAGCAGTTTGTGAGAAGCTCATCCTTCAGGAACTTGAAGGTATGTTTGATAGGGTGGTTGTGGCTCATTGGATAGTGTGCCGGACTTCGAGTTTGAGTCCCACTGCCGTCAGCATGTCGTTGTGTCCCTGAGACGCTTCACCCCAAATTGCTCCTGTGGGGATTGCCCTCAGTATTTAGTATGTAAGTCGCTTTGGATAAAAGCGTCTAACAAGTGACATGTAATGTAATGTAATGATAGCAGTGGTGGGAAGTAACCAAGTGCATCTACTCAAGTATTTTACTAAAGTTCTAATTTAAGGTACTTTACTTTAATATTTTTCTTTTCATGTCACTTCCATGCCACATGTACACATACAGCTTTAGTGACTTTACTTATTTGGGAAGATTTTAACCATTTAAAAAAACAAGATACACAAGCTTATTTCTAATAAATAAGCAGTTATAGTTTATATAGTAACAGCTGAATGACGAGAAGATCATTACATTTGCCAATTGAGATATATCATTGAGATTATTAAATGTATCTTAAATAATATTAATTTGTAGTGGGTTTTTTTATTTTAGATTTTCTGCTTTTTCTATTTTTTATATATTTAATACTTTAAGAATATTTGTCTGATTATACTTACTTTTGCTTTATGTACTTTTTTCAATTCAGGTCTTTTACAAAACATTTTTACAGTGTGATTTTATTACTTTTAATTCTGCAAAGGATCTGAATTCTTCCCCCAACACTGAATTAGTATGCATATCATTCAGTGTTATGCTTCTACAGGCACAGCTGCTAAATAACTTGCCTAACATGCTCACTTTCATGACTCAGTTAACGTTTGTGGTTTTCTTAATATGTACAATAACAACGCCTCAAAAGTAACACCATGGATGAGATTTCTTCTGACGATAATGGATAATCTGTGTTTTCTTATTGCGTCACAGACATGACTGCATCACATCACACTGAGCACATGATGCACTCTCCTATTCCAGCCCAACAGGATACAATGAGACTAAAGGAGCAGGTAGCTGTCTCTCTTCAAATCTTTCATCATGACACATCCAAAGTGTACAAGTTGTGGCAAACCCCTCTAAAGTTCTTACGTATTTGATACAGGTCATTTGTGACTCAGACAACCAGCGGAACGACTCTTCCACTGACACCCGCCTCCTTCCTGCAGAGACTTCCGAGGTGTCGGTGTGTCCCGACAATGAAGGTGCGGTACATGCGAAAGTGAACATGTAATAACACAGTGCAGAATGAACGCGACAGGGTGTCACAAGTCTCACATTCAAAGGTATTCTATTGCAAACTTAACTTAAATGTACAGTCAAAGCCAAAGTGGGGGGTGATCAGAGTAATCTTTTGTTTTCCTGTACGTATTATTACAAGCAAAGGCATACAGATATTGGCAAGACTTTTGAATAACACTTGTGAACTTAATTGTGAATAAAAAGTGTGATGCATAAAGTATAACATTTAAGCACTCAATTAATTATGATATCTGAGTGACAGCAATGTTAATTAAACATTGAAAGTAAAGACACCTTGTGTTATGTTAAATGTTGTATTTAATTAAAGATGTAAAAGAGATGAATGCTAGATAACATCCATGTCCCCTCTCTATGCAATGTGGAGGTCTTGCTGGAGGGTTAATGTTGTATTAAAACGTCTGTGGCAATACAACCGTTTGTCACAAGAGGTCACTGTTGTCATATTTTTGCTCTCATTAATGTCTGTAGGGAGTTGGTGACAATGACGTTTTTCAGACAGAGAAAGTGGTGTAGTGTTAACAACGTTGGTCTCGTTATTACAACATTCGGACAGAATATTCCTGCATACATATTTCTTTAGGCTGTTCGCGGCCCTGCTTTCCTCCTTGCGAGTGGAACTATTAACCCTTGTTGTGTTCGAAAGCTGTTACCCGGGGATTTATCTCAGTCCAAAACACACCAAAGAAATTACTATCATCCAATATTGTTTTAACTACATCATAACTAACTTATAATGCATTCATAACCGTACAATCCTGCTGTAATTTAATGTTATGGCCCCAAACACATTACACCACGTATTGTGCATGTGTGTGTGTTCAGGTTCAAGTGTTGGTGTACATATTCTTTGAGAAAGGTGGAGTTCCCGTGGGGGGAGGGGGGCAGAGGGAGGGGAGACCAGGTGCATGTTGCGAACACTTATTGTTCCAGTGGATGAAGGGGGCGGGGGAGGGGTGTCTGAAGTCAAAGATTAATCTTGATTGGGCCAAATTTGACCCCGAGTCACCCAAAACAATTCTGCTGCGTCTCCCCAGACCCCCACACCAAATTATACACTTTTTCTTTTTTTAAAGACTTGGCTAAAATGGTAAAAATCAGTTTGTAGTGTTAGCTGCTGTGGAGGATATCATGAAGCCTCGTTATGGTAAAAAAAACTGGAGCGTAGTTATTACGTATATAACTTTAACTTGAAACGGGTCACGGGAGACTCGAACACAACGTAAGGGTTAATAAAGCATTTTATTTTGTTGACTTGTCACAGGAGATTACACAGAGAAGGAGAATAGCTTGGCGTTGGAATACGAGGCAGAGCGAGAGATAGAACGCTGTGAGGAGAGGAAGAAGGAGGAGCAGAAGAGACGAATAGAAAGAGACTTCCAGATGGAGCTGAAGAAGATAATGGAGGCAGAGAAGGTTCGTCACCGTGGACTTACTGTACTCAACATGATGACTTTTATTGTAATTCTTTTTACAACAGATGTAGGTTTGGTTTCAGGTTAGCAAATGTGTAATCCCCCACTGTGTAGTGATTTGTCTCCTATATATATATTATTAATACAAATAAATACAATAAACCAAGTTCTTTAGATATATCTAATAGTAAATGTATTAATTAGGGAATCAGACAATGTAAGGAAACTGCCTTAGTAAACTGCTGCTGAGAGAGAAATGGCCTCGCTGCCTTTACATTAAAGTATTCTGCCATGGTGGGAGAGGAATGAATAATAAGCAAAGACAACAAGATATATTTAAAGAAAGATGAATCTTGCTGTGGAAAGAACAATATCAATGATATTCTAATCTAAATTGTCATTATTTATTTCATCATGTTTATTTCCTGATTATTACTCTGTGTATTCAGCTCCAGCAGAAGGAACTTGAGTTGATGGAGAAGAGAGCTCAGGAAAAACTGGACCAGGAGATGATGCTTCAGCGGGTAAGTCGGTCAATATGCTAGTGATGGCAGTTTGACACTGAAGCTTCGATACGTGCTTCAAACCCTGGACTTCCTAGTCTATAGAAGCAGTGCTTCGAAGCTTGCTTCAAATCACGTGACATATGATGTCCGAAGCAGCAACTGCTTCACTTCCTGAATGAATCAACTCACTGGTTCACGGTCCAATCACGCGTCTCGATTCTGACGGGTGACAGGTTGAAACAGTTTTGAATTTGAGCGCTTCGACACTTTATGACCGCTCTAAACAATGCGCGATGTGTGGGTTGTCGTCGTAGTTGCTGTTGAGTTGTTGTTGGTATTGCATTTTAATTGGATCATTATAGAGCAAGCCAGGAAGAAAGATAGGTCGTTCTGGGTCGGGAGACACTTCGAAATGTGGAGAAGCTGTGGACGAAAAGACAATTATGAGTATTAAAAAAAAGATGTCAACAGTTTAAAGAATAGATAGCCCAGCGGATAGAGCCGGTGGCCCGCGTGCGGCGACGTCCTCCGAGCAACTGGTTCAAATCCTGGAATGGATGAACTTTTAAACATTGCCCGCTTTTCAACTTTAATACTATAACTGATAAAAGGCTCTCTCCGGCCAGAACAAATGCCTTTAGAAAAATACAAAGAATAACGTAGGCTACCTCAAGAACTTTGAGTGTTCCCCATCCCACATAATCACCCCCTGCCATGATTACACAAGCACACCCAACCAATGCCACATTTCCCAGCACTCTCTTCTCAATAACCCAATACACACAATTATCAATCTTTAATTGCAAATAGAACATGATATTCAGTGTGTGTGTGTGTGTGTGTGTGGTGTCCAAGTGGTTCGACGCTTCATTCAAAGCTTCATTTTGCCATCACTACACTATGCGGACAATATGGTGTTTTATGAAATGTATGTATATATTCATTGAATGCAATTGCAACTCAATGTTTCATTTGAAATGGGTCAACTGGCTTTGTTGTAACTCTGTTGACTCTCTTTAGGAAGCGATCCGAAACTTACAGAGACGAGTGGAGGAAGAGAGGAGGATGAGGGAAGAGGGGCAGAAGAAGATAAAGGACGAGGAAGACAAGAGGACAAGAAAGGAGGATGAGATTAGAAGGAAGAAAGATGAAGAGTGGCGAGAAAAGAGGGAACAGGAACGTATGAGAAGAGAGGAAGAGGTGAGGGTTACCACAGAGGAGGAAAGGATTACAAAAAGAAAAGTAGAGGATGTTCTGATGATGAAGAAGAAGAAGAAGAAGAAGAGGGATAACATAGAACTTGAAGGTGAAGAAATAAAACCTGAGGAGAGGAAGAACAAGGAAGAAAAGGCTAGGGATGAGGAGGCAAGGAAGAAGGAGATGTTGAAGGAAGTTGTAAGCATAAAGGGAGGGGGGGAAAGAAATATGAAGGGAGACATAATCACATTTGAAGAGGATGAGATGAGGAAAGAGGAAGGACGGCAAAGGGAGAGGAGACAGGAGGAAGAGAGGAGACAGGAAGAGGAGACAGGAGAGAGGACGAAGAGGAGACGGGAAGAGAGGAGACGGGAAGAGAGGAGACAGGAGGAAGAGAGGAGACAGGAAGAAGAGAGGAGACAGGAAGAAGAGAGGAGACAGGAGGAAGAGAGGAGACAGGAAGAAGAGAGGAGACATGAGGAAGAGAGGAGACAGGAAGAAGAGAGGAGACAGGAAGAAGAGAGGAGACAGGAGGAAGAGAGGAGACAGGAAGAAGAGAGGAGACATGAGGAAGAGAGGAGACAGGAGGAAGAGAGGAGACAGGAAGAAGAGAGGAGACATGAGGAAGAGAGGAGACAGGAAGAAGAGAGGAGACAGGAGGAAGATGAAGTGGGCCGTAAATGGTATGATGTGGACAAAGGAAAGATGGAGAGAAAAGGAGATGAGAGAAAAAGTGTAGAAGCAGAGAAGGAGCTAAAGGAGGAAGCGGTGGGAGAAAACCAGATAACGGCTAACCAGGAAATAAGACTCAAAGAAAAGCAGCAGAGTGAACAGAGAGTGGTGCACCATGGGAAAAAGGAGGAGCAAGTGGTGAAAGCAAATGAGCTGCACGCAAAAAGCAACATGAGTCAATGTGAGATAAAGAATATGGATGAAAGGGAAACATCCACTTCCTGGACCTCCTCTGGTCCTTTACGCAGCGAGTCTCCCATCAGTGCTGACACCGTACCACAGCTACATGAAGAAGGGAGCATCGATCAGACCTCCATGGATAAAGCCAGGCCTTCCACTGCGTCTGTGATTCCCTCTGAGAGCCTCCCAGAGCTCACAGAGGGGAGGAGGCTGGACTGGATGAAGGACTGCATCCCCTGGTCCAAACTCTCCCTGCAGAACCAGAGGAAGCAGAGAGGGTCTGTGCGCAGAGGAAGAGGGCCGAGGGGGGTCAGCAGTCTGCCTCCAATCTGCCCCGACTCGCTGCTGAGGGCCACAGGCTGGAAGTCCCTGCTGGAGGTAGGATCTACAGTACAGACGCTTCCAACATGTTTATGTCACAACATGATGAAGGATGGAGTCGTTTGAGAGCTAATATCTAAACCCTATCTACCCTAACATCTCTAACCCTAACATCTCTAACCCTAACATCTCTAACCCTAACATCTCTAACCCTAACATCTCTAACCCTAACATCTCTAACCCTAACATCTCTAACCCTAACATCTCTAACCCTAACATCTCTAACCCTAACATCTCTAACCCTAACATCTCTAACCCTAACATCTCTAACCCTAACATCTCTAACCCTAACATCTCTAACATCTCTAACCCTAACATCTCTAACATCTCTAACCCTAACATCTCTAACCCTAACATCTCTAACCCTAACATCTCTAACCCTAACATCTCTAACATCTCTAACATCTCTAACATCTCTAACCCTAACATCTCTAACCCTAACATCTCTAACATCTCTAACCCTAACATCTCTAACATCTCTAACCCTAACATCTCTAACCCTAACATCTCTAACCCTAACATCTCTAACCCTAACATCTCTAACCCTAACATCTCTAACCCTAACATTTCTAACCCTAACATCTCTAACATCTCTAACATCTCTAACCCTAACATCTCTAACCCTAACATCTCTAACCCTAACATCTCTAACCCTAACATCTCTAACATCTCTAACCCTAACATCTCTAACATCTCTAACATCTCTAACCCTAACATCTCTAACCCTAACATCTCTAACCCTAACATCTCTAACCCTAACATCTCTAACATCTCTAACCCTAACATCTCTAACATCTCTAACCCTAACATCTCTAACATCTCTAACCCTAACATCTCTAACCCTAACATCTCTAACCCTAACATCTCTAACATCTCTAACCCTAACATCTCTAACATCTCTAACCCTAACATCTCTAACCCTAACATCTCTAACCTTAACCCTAACATCTCTAACCCTAACATCTCTAACCCTAACCTTAAAGGTGGGGTAGGTACGTTTGAGAAACCGGCTCGAGATACACTTTTTGTTATATTCCATGGAATGCTCTTAACATCCCGATAGCAATGAATATCTTAAATGCTTTGACAAAAAATCCATAAAAAAACGTCATCTGTGGAAGCCGTGGCGCTGTAAAAAGCCCGACCAATCATCTGAGCCGGCTAAAGTAACTGGATGGCCTACCTGCCTGTCAGCCTTCCATCGGGGCACACACTTATCTCTTGCCCTCGTTGGTCATGTGCGCGTTCGTGTGTGTTGGGGGAGGGGCTCTGAAAGGAAGTGGCAGATTTTTTCCGGCTGTGTATTTTCAAATTCTAGCGCACTCGAGCTGGTTCCTCCAAAATGACCTACCCCACCTTTAATATCTCTAACCCTAACATCTCTAACCCTAACATCTCTAACCCTAACGTCTCTAATGTCTCTAACCCTAACGTCTCTAACCCTAACCCTAATTAACCTGCAGTGCCAATACTCTCCTGTTGATTTAAAAAAACTAAATATGTCTTTCTCAGAACTGTATTCTCGTAAAACAAATAATACTTGACACAACTCATCATTTTAGGTTATTGAACTAGATAAGATCATGTACCAAAGCTATATTATAGTTTACAAATTGTAGGTTTAGACTTTGAGTCATCAAATAATCTCCTACTTCCCCCCCCCCTAATTGTTCAATCTTTTGTTCTATAAAATATAAAATAATTGTTCATTTATAAATTGAAGTGTATATCTTTAAATGTCCTGTTTTGATTATTCATAAACCCAAAGATACTTGTAGAAAATCACCATAGAGTATGTGAGAGGCTGAAAAAAGCTATTTCTGCCATTTGGACTTGAAAATAATCCAAATAGTGAACCTCTGAGCCCTGAAGCATCCCCTCCTCTCTTCAGGTGACCACAGTGACTCTGGAGGATTTACCCGGCTGCAGCGTGTCCTCTCTCAGTCAGTGCACTCGACTCCAGTCCCTCACCCTAAGACGCTGCGGCCTCAAATCCCTGGAGGGCCTCAACCAGCTCACACAGCTCTGCTACATCGATGTGCAGGTGGATATAGAATAGAATCCTTTATTGTCATTATACAGGTACAATGAGACGTACAGTACAACATTCAGGAGGAGACAACATACAAACACCAATCATTCATACTTCAATATGCAGATAGAGTTAAAGTGCAGGGATATATCGGTTTAAGTCAAAGAAATATGTTTGAATGTTTATACAAATATATATATATATATATATATATTTATATATCACTCCTCCATATATGACATTATGTTCACTCTTATGTGCAGATCTTGATTTAAATATAATTATCTTTCTGAAAATAAAAAGCAATAAATCCACGTTTTGTTGTGTCATAACATTTCACAGGGAAATGACATCTCATTTGTCGACTGTGAAAATATGACGAGTTTACGAGTTCTTCGACTCGGCCACAACAAGCTGACGTCCATCCATGGTTTGACTGGGGCGGAGCATGTGGATGTCCTCGACCTCTCGAACAACTCCATCACCCGCATTGGTGAGAACTGTTGTTTTATCCCCAATCAATCATTTACTTTGACATATAAATTGTGTCACATCTGAGGTCTAACTCAAGCCCGCAATACTCCACCAGAGGGCAGCATCTCTCTTCTCCTGTAAGCCTGGACTCATGAACTCTTCTGCAATGTGCATTGAAAATGATTTATTTACTGAAGTCAACTTGAGCCCTGGGGCTTAATCCATACATATATATTGCCCAGACAAGAGGTATTCAGCTACTGTAACAGAGGGCTATTGTTAAAACCGAATCCTATAGGAGGGTCTTTGAATGCATTTGCATGCAAAATGCACTCTTTGATGTCTTTTATACATGAAGATGTGTCCCCGGTGTGTCAGGGAACTTACGCAGCGTCAGAAAATAAAACCCTCTCTCTTTTCCTCCGTACCCAAATCTCTAAAAACGGGCTACAACGGAGCTGATCCAGATTTGCGTCCGATATGACGTCATATCTGAAATGTGGACCCACGGCCCAATCAGAAACGTTGCTATCAGAAACAATGCCTGACTGTTTTGGACGTAATATGGTCGGCGTTTACATTAGCATCGCTAACACTCAGAGCTAACCTGTACTGGAGAGCATGTGTGTGAAGAAGCAGGAAGTAGAAAGGAACTCACCTTGTGGTGTAACCGGCAAGAGAGAAAGCCTTTGAGCTCCAGACTGCTTCAGAGAGAATCCTTGATAATCCATGATATGGAGTTTCATCACGGCAGCATTTAGTTTAGACGGTAGCTGCTGGGTCCCGCATGAGCTCCGCCCCCTCCTTTTTTTTTAATACATTTTTTTTTAAAGCTTTATACCCAAATCAGCACTTTTGAAACAGGAAGTGAAATAAAGGGATATGAGGCATGGCTAGAATGGGTGATCTGTTTTGAGCAAAACACTTCATAGACATGTTTTTTTATATATTTTTAATATATATCTGAGACCTATGCTATTGCCTAAAAATAGCATGATAGGTGACCTTAGCTGTTTCTCAATCTGAAGCCGATGAATGTCTTCCCCAGCTGGTCTGGAGTCGATGAAGAGACTGCAGCGGTTATCATTGGATCACAACCAGCTGATCAGCACCAGAGGACTGAGGGACGTCTACACGCTGCTGCACCTGAACTGCTCTCACAACCACCTGGTGACGGTGGAGGGTCTGGAGAACAGCGCTCTGCTCTGCACGCTGGACCTGAGCGCCAACAGCCTCACTGAGGTAACAAACATTAAGGAAAGTTCTGATGTCACCGTGGAAACGTGATGTTTAAAGTGGATGAAACGTTTGTAACTCAGCATTGAATGAAACCCTCAGCATTCATGTTTCATTTTTTAGGGATGTAAGTATTTTGTATGTATAATATTCTAATGGATAATCAGCAAGAAAAGCATATTTAAAAATAGTTTTCATCTTGTATACATAAAACAAAAGATAAACAAATAGATGTAATAATCTTATCAAGATGCAAAAACTAAAATATACCATTAGATTCACCTTTAACCAAGATTAGATTTTTTTAAAGGAATCAGAGTGAAAGCCTAATGTTGCAAATACTGAACAGATGAGCAGATTTATTTAAATCAACAACTCGTGATAGAAATCCAATTTGGGGGCTACATTATCATTTTGAAACGATAGAATTCATAAGAGTGCATGGCTTCTGTTTGACAAAACTCATTCCCATACATTTCCCCCACGACTCACGAATAAAAGACCCCATATGGAACATTTTCAAGTGTACCCCCTTCGGAAAAAATAACAAAAACAAAATCGGAAATCCTAAGGGACATTTAAAATCGGTCAAATATCACAAATTGACCAGTTCCATCCAACCATGAACATTATTGGGGGTTTGATGTTCATTCAGTCCTACACAATGACCGCCTTGAACTAAAACGTGATGGAACAAACTTAAAAGAGGTGAACTGAAAGTGATGTCGCTCAGTGTAACCTCAAAGTCTCAGAAACATCAAAGAGAGTAACTCACTGGTAATCGCTTAATAAGTCAAGAAAATTAAATTAATGAAACATTCAAACAAAAGTAATCAGTATAATAATAACTTAAGTGTATCCTAAGGCTCCCCATGATTGCAGCAGGGCTAACTGATGACTGTAAACACAGCAGGACTGAAACAGCTGACGTTGATGGACGGGGTCATTTATCCGTCACTGGACCAGCAGCGGCAGCAGAAAGTTAGTCTAACCCCCCGTGTTACTGACAGCTCCACCCTGTTCCTCCATCAGCCCCCCAGCCTGAGCAACCAGGTCCTCCTGAGCGAGCTGCACCTCCAGGACAACAGCATCTCCTCCCTGCAGAGCCTCAGCGCCGCCTGGATGCCCCTCCTGCAGCAGCTCTCTGTGGCCCAGAACAGGTACCCTCCTCCTACTTATTCTGTCTCTTTGTTCCTGCTATTTTGTTTTATTGTCACATTATACATGGCATTAACATACTGGTTACAACAACATAACAATCATGTTAAAGAAGGCCAGCAAGGTAATACAAAAGTTTAAATCATCTTATAGATGATTTAAACCTGAGAGCAGGATTAGCTGAAAAGAGTCAAAGGAAGCTTATAAAAGTTAACAGCATTTAATTAACAAATAATGCGATGATATACAAATGAAAATATGCGAGTGGACGCCCCGCCCCCCCCCCTCAGATTAGCTGCTACCCATTCACATGGGGACGTGCTGGGCGGAAGAGAGATCGATTCTTGGCTTGCTTCCCCTAATGTCATCTGTGGTCTTCTCCCATTGGCCGGCGTCGAAGGGGGCGTGTCCAATGCAAATCCTGTCAAATCAATTTACAATATTCTAATGTCTGTGGTTATTTAAACATTCCCTAATAGTATTGCAGTGTCAATAACTGAGGGTTAAAGACGGTGTATAACACTACGTGTCATTTCTCCTTAAATTCACTTTTTCTTAAAAAACGTAATATTAGCCACATGCTAATGCTAACCGGAAGTGATGATATTTACTGCCGGAAACCGGACGTTTTTTCCCACTTTCTGTTGAGTTGTGTTTCTTGTAATCTCAATTTATACGTCAGTTTTTCCATCAAAAACTATTTCTTCCACAATTGTTACCTATTGGTCAATTTAATTTAATTGCATCTTTATACCCCACCACGCTTATAAAATATCACATCCGCCTTCAACAATCCCTCGGTCTGCATTAAAACTTAAAGGGGACCTATCATGCAAAATGCACTTTTTGATGTCTTTTATACATAAACATGTGTCCGCGGTGCGTCAGGGAACTCACGCAGCGTCAGAAAATAAAACCCTCTCTCTTTTCCTCCGTACCCAAATATTTAAAAAATGGGGGAACAACGAGCGGATACAGATTTGCTGCTGATATGACGTAATATCGGCGGCGGACCCACAGAAAGTTGCTATCAGAAACAATGTCTGACGTGTTTTGAATGTAATCTCGTCTTTGTTTGACATTAGCAGTCGCTAACACTCAGAGCTAACCTGTACTGGAGAGCACGTGTGTTTTTAAAAAGGGAAAAAAAACAGGAACTCACCTTGTGATAAACCCGCAAGAGAAAAAGCATTTGAGCGCCATACTATTTCAGATATAGTCCTTGATGTGGTTTAGAACAGGATGGCGGTTTTATCACAGCAGAATTTAACTTTATCTCCAGTAGAATTCTGATCAGGCATTAGCTCCGCCTCCTCTTTTTTAGGACCCAAAATCCGCGTTTCTCTAACAGGGCTGCAAAAGAGGGGTATGAGCAGCATGAGGCACGGCTACAATGAGTGTATTTTAAGCAAAACACTTCACAGACATGTTTTGTGTAGGTATGGCCCTATAATATATTTTCCTTATATAGCATAATAGGTCCCCTTTAAATGATAATACTGAAAATAACGATGTATACAAAGATAACTTATATTATTATATTAAATCAAATAACCATTGTTACATAGTATTATACTATCTAAACAGATCTAATCTAAACATCTAAATAAGAGCTGTGGGGAAAACATTTCTAAATGAATGCACATATCTAACTCTCAAAAACAAACACAAATACACAGGCGCACATTGCTTACATTATAGTCAACATGAGGCACACATTTGCATAAGGCCTCTACGAGACATTTATTTCTTCTTATTTGATATCAAAAAGTGAACGCCTTTATTTTGAAGATGACTCATGCAATTTAAAGACCAGTCACATGACGGCATAATGTCTAACAGTGGTACAATATTATCTTAATACTGTTTTATATCTTTCAAAAGTTGTTATATGTTGTCTCTGTGTGTCCTAGAGTTACCCAGCTGCCCTCCATGTCTGGTTGTGTGTCCCTTGCAAATCTGGATCTTCGATTCAACTGCCTGTCAGGTAACAGATTATTTTAATGAAACAGATTATATAAACCCTTTACATAATAGATAGGCATTCCTTCCTCTACTGTGCATATTAAGTGGGGAGATTCACAAGCTGTTGCTTCAGCTTTTTTACATCCACTTTCAAATCCATTCCTCCCACTCAGACTCAGATTGATCTTACTTATAAAAGACGATGGCTATAAATGTACATGCACCAAGCCTTTAAGCTCAGACACTTATGATTCGATCTATTTGACACTGCTACATTCATAGTGTCTTATTGCTGGCTGTCAGAGTAGAGTGTATGACTTAATGGAAACAAGAGGCATCATCTATTTATTCAGATACATAACAAGATGAGACACTGGATAACGGGCCCTATTATGCTTTTGGGGTTTCACTTTCCTGTAGTGTGTTATATATGTGTTTGTAAATGGTCCCCCTGCCTGAAACGCCTCAATTTGCTTATTTCCTGGACAAAGTGACCTCACTATGTAACACTCGCACTTCTATTGGCTATCGCTCCAACACTGACACTTACCACAGCCACAACGTAGTCTCGTATATGCATTACATTAACGCACACAATGTTCATACTGCTTACTGCACATGTTTCATATTTCATATCCTATCATTCATCCATAGCATTCTATTTCCATGTAAATTACTGCTTTATTTGATTGCTATTTAAGTATATTTTATAACGGTGTTCTTAAAGATGTCTTGTTTTATATGTTATGTCTGCACCATGACATCAAGTCAAATTCCTCGTATGTGTGAACCTACCTGGCAACACACCTGTTTGTGATTCTGATTGTGACATTGTACGAGATTTATTTCAGTCAGAAGCTGAAACGATTTGCTAAATGCCTTTTTCAACAGAAACACATAGGAACAAAAATACTTATATATGAACCTGAAAATTGAAAATTCCTTTAAGGGAAGATTAGACCAAAAAATGGACAAAGCAAAAATGTTTTTTCCTTTTCTCTATCAGAGCCCCAGAACGTGTGTGAGAGTCTGGAGGGATGTCACTTCCTGCGAGAGGTGCAGCTCACAGGGAATCCTCTTCAGCAGGAGAGAGGCTGGAGGTAAGATAAGCGGTAGAAAAAATATATGTGCTACCGTTTTCTATGATATACATGTATTTTTTATGACATGTATTACTGCTAGTAAGACACATCCAAGCTGATTTGCCCTTTACCCTTCATTCTCTGTTCTCTAACTTCAGCACCGCCTTCTCTGTAGTACCTGTCAAACAGCTTCACATCAAGATACTGTTTTGAACCAGAAACATCTCCGTACAAAAGTTGCAATTTCTGCTTCCCTTTGCTCTGAAAAGCCGCGATGGATGTTCAAAGTAGAAAGCTAGCATTTCTCCATCCAAAAGGCAGTCTCCTGGCTCAGGTAGTCTAAACATTCCTGCAGAACACAGGCCTTCCTGTCCACTTCCCGGGATTAGCACTGTGATCCGCGTCCGCTATTAGATTACTGCGACGTGCCACCGACATCTGCGCTTACGTACGCCGCTCTAAGTGCTCGTAATTCCCCAAATATTGATACAACAGAAAAATCCATTATCTCTTCAGTGTCAATTTGCTCATTCACTTATCGTGCCTAAATATTTTACCCGAGTTGCAGTGAGGTTATTTGAAAAATATGCAATGACTCTTATATTATTCATGCTTCTATTGGCCTGTCGTGAGCAGTGATGTCCCGTGTTACATGATCGCACGGTTGTTTGGCTCCTCGGAGATACTCGCACCCATTTAGTTACACCAAAATATGAAAAATTAGACTTTGCATGCCCCTCCAGCTCAGCCCCGTGAAATGTAGACATTTTTAAAACATCATAACCGAGAAGAATTGAATATCAATGCGCACGTAAAACATTCCTGCCTTTCTTACTACTGACATAACATTTGTTTTTTGTTTCCTTTTCATTATAATATCTTGATTCCTGGGTCATTCTCTGTCCAAAAAAAAACTTCTGTGGACTTTTTCCCGCTTAACCCCTTGACTTAGACATCACATTAATATTTCATTGAACTTTACTTAACCTCCAATGCCAACAGAGGAATTAACCTTCTGTATTTCCACTCTCATGCCCTGGCCCTTTCATCCCGAGCCTGTGATAACACCGGTTAAATGAATGCACCTAAAGGCAAGCGCTAGGAATTAAAGTCCCTGTAGGCAGCCCCCGATCCGGGAGACGTGGAAGAAGAAAACACTCTGGCTTGATTAATCATGGCCGCTCTAAGAGCATGTGGTTCAGAGGAAGTCTTCACTAAATGAAATACGGGACGTGTGCTCATACGGGATGGAGAAGGGGGACGAAGGAATGTGAGCCAAGAACAGTGTTTCCCTCAGAAAGGAGGATGAACTGTATATCAATTTATGATAGATTCAGAATGAAGTCCAAGTATAATTAATGAAGATATACTGTAGATGTTAGGGGAGAAATAGATTCATAGCAACATTCTTAACCCTTAGATGCATACGTGGGTATTTGTTGACCCGGTGAGGTGGTTTTCTTGAAGTATCTTTGTAATTACATTTTTTTATCATTTCATATTCCGGCTATTCCTCAAAAAACATGTTTTGGATATCGTGCCGTTCACATTTAAATTTACATTTTAAAAAATGTAGTTTTTGTATTACTACCTTCCATAAGGGGGTCAAAAATGACCCGCTTGCATTTTCTATCGATTTCCGTTTTTTTTTCAATGTAAATTTTTTTTCTAAAATTATAAATAGTGAAAAATGAAATATAAAATATTTCTAGTGTGAACCAAAATATAATACTAAATATTATACAAGTGATTTTTCTTAACCAAAATGACAAAAATGGCATAAAAACATTCTAATACGGGTCCTCGAGTGTAGGGTCCAGTCACTCGGGCACCTAAGGGTTAAAGTAGGAAATCTCCTTTATTTGGTTTAATGTCCTTACAAATATACAGAAAAATGCTTTGACCGTAAAACATGTCAAAGAAATGCAGAGGTTTTCAACTGAAACCAGTAAAAGTATCCCAAATCATTTAATAGGAATCACCTATTGTAAACATCAACAATTGATGGCATCCAATTATTTCCACATTCTCCCAAAGTGTGTCTAAGTGGCGTCCATTCCCCAATTGAATTACTTTCCACACCTCAATGAGCTCATGTAGCCATCAAAAGCTCCTATTTGGGTTTCCCAGAGAACATGCCCGAAGGCTTGGAATCTAATCCCGATCTGTGTCGGAGAGACCAAGTGGGCCCATCAAAACCGTATCCCCCTGACATTCAGCCCCTGATTCTGCGCTCATGTCTTTGTCCAGGGTGGCAGTGGGGATGGGAAAACTCTAAAGGAAGAAAGTGCAAAAGTCCTAAGAAAATACATTGTTCCATTTTTGAGAATCAGAATCTTTAGGTAACCGCATGCAAGGAATTAGCTGTTTTGGATGAAGGCACACAAACAATTCTTGTCAGTGGAGGTTACCTTTTGAATAAGAATAAACCACCTGAGACTTCAAGATTACTCAAACAATTCCATTTATTTCACTTATTTTATACCTTCTTTTTATTCAGTTGGTAGTTATGATACATCGACAGCAGGAAACTATTATTCCAGTGATTTAAATAATCAGGATCAACACTTCTAAATCTATCCTGGCCTTAAGACAGCCTGATGAGGAAAACATGACGAATTGCAATTGTTTTGACTGATATCGCAGTTGCATAATTATATACGATTTGAACCAGTTATAATTATTTTAACATTATTTACATTATAACTCAAATATGTATACAAATTATCAAGGTGTGATCTGTACAATATATTTTTTTTTCTTCGGGAGGGATTGCAGCACAATATAACACATATTGCAATAAGGCGCATTAGTCTATACTGCGATTTAGCTAACATGTTGATTAATTGTGCAGCACTAACAGCCGTGGATTCATATAAAACACATTGAGATATCCAACTTCAGATTCAGACTGCAATAAGGAATCTCCAAATATAATAAAACCATACATTATGAGCTGGTGACATGTGTTATCCCCCTGTGGCGACATAGTAGACGCGTATAAAAACCAAGTTGTCCAAAATGTTTTAAAAATCGACGTTGTAGCCTGAAGGCTTTTGTTTTTATGGGTTGCTGTTCCCCAGTGTCCTGTAGAGTTTCCAGCTCCACATTTTCCCACTGAACGCAGGCCACATTTGGCTCCAGCAGTGGATGCTCCGAGTGGGTTTCTCTGGCAGATAGCTGGGATTCCTCTGCTCGAACATCTCTAGCCCCAGGCAGCAGCGTTACCTCTCCCCCACACTCAGCCAGCACCTCAAATATGCCATGGGTACAGCTCTTATCCAAAGTGGATAGAAAAACAATATAAGATGTCTGTCTAAACGTGTATTAAGTGTATGGTTTACTTAAGAGGACAAAATGTACGGTGCAGTCAGGAAAACATGTACGAGGAGTGGCCTCAGAGGGACCAGCAACCAGTCTGTCAAAATGACTCCTCTAACCCTTCAGTGGTAGAGAAACCTTTAACCCCTTCCCTCGCAATCAAGAGCCTGTGAATATTTAGTTGTTTAACTGAAGGACTCACCAAGCGGTTTGTGTTTATTGCAGTGGCAAAGAGTACATTAGAAATGGCTGGACTATTATTTAGAACAAAAGCAACAATAGTACAGTTATTTATTTAAAAGAAAAAAAGCTAAGTGTCTTAGTAAAGGATAGAGTTGGATATATATCATATGTAACCATTGCTATCCTTTTTGTCCTAATGAAAAAATGCAGTGGTATTTTTTTGTGACGCCAATTTGAAAGCTCATATCAATGTTTTATTTTTGATGTAAATAATATAATAGATTAACATATTGGTGATATGACCTATATTGGTTTTGTTTCTTGACTAAGTACAGAAATAGAAATACACAAAACAAATGTTCTCGTCGCTTTGTATGGCTTTAAAGACCTCTGAATGTAATCCTGTTTTCTCCCCTCTTCAGATCCGCTGTGCAGAAAGCGTTGCCGGGCCTGAGGTCCATCGATGGCCAGCAGACAGACTCCTCTTTAGCGCCCCCTGCTGTTCCTCAGCTCGGCTCGGCCTCAGGCAGCTTCCTGGTGTTCTGCCAGGCTCAGCTTCAGCAGACTCGGTATTCACAGCAGCAGCTCAGCAGGCAGCTCAGGTAGGAGACTGATGACTGTCAGGGGGCTGGGTGTGCAGAGTGAATGAGTGCAGGTCCTACCAGTGGTCAGAGACCGTGTTCAGATACGTGTCTTATTCTGAAATCCACTGTCAATTCTTCCTAGTGTGGTCACGGAACAATGAGGGGGAAAAAACCCAACTGTGATAACTATGGTTAACTCGGATAAGTCACATCATTTTCATCATGATATTTTTCTCGAATGCTGACATCAGTGATTTTCCGCTTCATTGGATAACACACATCGTCTGTCTTGGCGAAACCAACATGTCAAAAGGAATGATTTGTGAAGCAGATAGTGGGACAGAACGAGGGAAAAGCTCAGGTTTGTTCATTCAAATATGGCTTAAAAAAAGATTTATGAATGCTCCATCTCCTAATATTACAGAGACAATTCTCTCTTCTTTTTACTTATAATTTAACTGCTATGTGTGAAGTGATACACAATTCCACACCATTAGCAAGAAAATACCAATTCTCTAAAGGTTTTTTCCTCTTGATTCAATCAGCGCTGTTGGTTTGATCAAAAGGACTTTTGAAGAAAGCAAAACACTAAAGAAACATGCAAGGCACGAGGAAAAGCCCTGCATGGATTACAACAAGGGCTGCACAGTTTATTCAAAATGTTATCCAAATTGCATTATGGACTATTATCAAAATCGCAGTCAGCGCAATATCTGTTGAAAAATATTTTAAAAAATCTGAATGAACTGTTATGGAGTTGTTGAGATGTCCCGGCCTACAACAAGACTTATAATACAATAAAAGATAATTCCCTCGGTCAAAATAATTGCAATTTGTTATTTTTTCAAAAAATGACAACCCTTATGATAACCCTCAAAAACAAATGGGATCACTTTGCAAACCGGACTAAACTGAACAGGATAAGCGAATTCAAATGACTACGAATCTATTGACAAGGTTTCACATTACGCGTTTCACGTTGTGCCGATCGGCCCGCGGGACAGACAGACCCGCAGCCGTCAGGAATGTCAGCTATCCTCTTGTTATGTCTGATACACAGGGCGTAGTGGGGCTTAAGACAACGTCCATCTATTTTCACAAGTCCTTGTATGTCGCTGGCCTCTGCACACGTTGACGCTGCTCTGCGAGACGGACCACCAACACTTAAAACGGTGGTCAGCTCTCTGCTTATCTTCGTGACCCCTCCAAATTACTCGGCACAAAAGATGAAAGGTGGCGACGGCTACCAGCCCGGGTCACAGCGAGGACTCCTATGGCTCGAGGGGTCCCTCTGCTTCACCCCTCACTGTTTGCCCTCTACCCCCCTGGCCTCTGGACAATGATCCTTTCTGCGGACGTTGCAAGGACCAACACGGCCATTTAACCCCCGGCCTGACCTTGTGTCTGACTGAGGTTCAGAGGAGGTGAGCAGAGTGCCACACGCCGCCGCGCTGTGACTGTAAGGTGGGGCGCCATGGGGTTTATCAGGGGTCCGGTTTCACAACTTCTCTCTGCAGGGTGCAGAGTGCAGGCTGAATCCTTTGTTCCTCACAAAAAGCCTACATTTTACACCAAAAATCTCTTTCTATTGATACAAAGTTCAAGAAGCACACACTAGTTCTCGAGATGTATGATGGGGGATCCATAAACAAACTATCGAAAGTTAAGTTATATAAATTATTTTAGTGTCTGCTTTTTTCCACTTGCTATGTTCTGTCTTCACCAAACCGTGTGAAAGACCCTCGGAGAGACACGGATTGGTGCAGCAGAATATAATGAATCTTTCACTTTTCTCTTCAAACATAGAAATGGCATATGGCCCCGGTTAGGAGACACAACACTGCTGTTATTTAACAAAATACTTTACCTGGATGTAATTTATCTCTGGCACGAATGTCCGATGCGTCACACACACCCACCGTAACCTGTGATGTACAAAGAGAAGTGGATACAGAAAAACAGTGGGGAGCTTTGAAGACATTTTTACCATAGAGGCTAAATTATATAATTTTAACTTCAGGCTCCGTCACCTGATGCGGTTGTGCCCAAAATACCTTTCCCCCTTACATTTACATTAGGAAAAGACGTCTGTAAATCAGTGGCTGGGAGGTGGGGTTATATGAAATGTTAGTGCATATATTCTATGGACCTAAAGTAAGACAGATCCAGGTACTTTTATACCAGGAAGTCATACTTTCTTTAGCTTCATGAGCTTCTGAACATATTTTATAGAAGGAATGGGGGCCCGCCTCCAACACAATCCCAGTATCCCCAAAAAAGACATTCACATTGGTTTTGTATTGGTATACTGGTCTGCTTTGAGGATAGGAAAATTTTTTGAAGTCTACTTTAAAGGGGACCTATCATGCAAAATGCACTTTTTGATGTCTTCTATACACATGTGTCCCCAGTGAGTCGGGGAACTCACGCAGCGTCAGAAAATAAAACCCTCTCTCTTTTCCTCCGTACCCAAATCTCTAAAAACGGGGCACAACGGAGTTGATCCAGATTTGCGTCCGGTATGACGTAATATCTGAAATGTGGACCCACGGCCCAATCAGAAACGTTGCTATCAGAAACAATGCCCGACTGTTTTGGACGTAATATGGTCGGTGTTTACATTAGCATCGCTAACACTCAGAGCTAACCTGTACTGGAGAGCATGTGTGTGAAGAAGCAGGAAGTAAAAAGGAACTCACCTTGTGGTATAACCGGCAAGAGAGAAAGCCTTTGAGCTCCAGACTGTTTCAGAGACCTTGATAATCCATGATATGGCGTTTCATCACGGCAGCATTTAGTTTAGACGGTAGCTGCCGGGTCCCGCATGAGCTCAGACCCCTCCTTTTTTTAAAATACATTTTTCTTTTTTTAAAGGTTTATCCCCAAATCAGCACGTTTGAAACAGGAAGTGAAATAGAGGGATATGAGGCATGGCTAGAATGGGTGATCTGTTTGGTATTTTGACTAAAACACTTCATAGACATATTTTGTTATATATTTTATATATCTGAGACTTATGCTCTTGCCTAAAAATAACATGATAGGTCCACTTTAAAGCAATACTCAAATGCCCATATGCACATGTAAGAGTCATCGGTGGAATTTAAGATCTATTACTACCAGGATTACAATGTCAGAGATGGGGATCAAATTCACATTCCCAGTTTCTGTCCTCTGTAAAGATGAACTGAAACTCACATGTGGGCTTCAGCAGTCTGACTCGGAACACGTGAGTAAGCTACAGTCTTGCATATTTTCTCTTGTACTCTCGAAAGAGTATCGCTTCACACGCAACCACGTTTTAGTCATTTTGGCGAGCTGGTGTCCATCCTAAGGTTGATTATAAGCTGCATCTGTACAGCCACTGCTGCAGAAGCACATCAATCTGCAATAAATCACCCACACACCCAATTCATTATATTTAGCACAGGTTTTGTGTTGACCGCTGCTTCTCTTGACTTTCTTGCAGCAGGTATGGCAGCCATGACTTTTTCTTCCCCAAAAGCAATTTTTTAAATGTAGCTATTCCACGGGGAATTATTTTCCTTAAACATACTTTTCGTTTTGAATGCACACTTGTAGGCCGTGGTTAAATTCCCAAAACAAAAAAAATCACTCACAACCTTACGAAAATGTATAACATGTGCATTTTGTTTGCTTTGTACAGCCCTTTGAGGCATTTCTTGTGATTTGGGGCTGTAATATAAAACATTTAGATTTTTTTTATTTGATTCGATTTACACAGCCAAAGTTATTAAGAAAAAAAATATATCGGTTAAAAGTGAACCCCGGTGATGCAAAAGCATTTTCTTGATCAGTCCTACTCTCTTATAACGGTGGTTTACATGTTGATGGTGACCCTGCAGTGAACCAGCAGGTAATGGGGGGCAGGGGGGGGAGGGGGTCAGTGGGGTCACAATCCTTCTGGACCCCGCGACTGCCCCCCCTCTCTGGTCCCACTGAGAGCGAAGAGCCGGGTCTTTGTGGAGCAGAGGCTGCACTACCTGAGGCTACTGGCCCTCAGACTGCTGGGCTCTGAAGCGTCTCTGCCCCCCCAGGGATGAACACTGGGGCAAAGCATTGCTAATAGAATAATTAAGTTCCTATTGAGGTGGCTTTGTCGTCCGTTTATCCCCTCAATGAAAGAGACATTATATGGAATACACAGAGCACTCACACTCACTTCATTCACCTCAGACGAACCGGGCGAGAATAAAACACTTAATGTCTGATATTCCCTTCATTAAGATTCTCTAATACTGTTTCAGATTTAGACAGTGCTCCAGTTCCTCTGAATGTGGTCGTTTGATTCATTAAAATACACAATGCCATCGAGCAGTTATTAAGAAACATGATGATTTACAGTCTGCTAAGCAAAGATACTGCTGGTAGGGTTTAATATGATTATATACATGTTTGTTGTGTCAGAAACACAACATTTGTATTTGGTAGGTTGATTAAATAAAAAGAAGAACTTTAAAGAATCCCCAATTTGCACTTTTTTGACGGTTTTCCAGTTCTACTGATCCACAGCTCTGATGTGATCTACTAATAATAGTTCCAGTGTCCAACTAATCGCAGTACAACAACAAGTCATAACTAAATGAAAGCTAACATGTTCACATTGAAAAAAACATTCAAACTGGAAGACGGCATGAGTATATCTACAGCATTGGCAAATTACTTAAGTTTAGTACATTAACATTTAATCAGTCATCCCATTTGAACGACATTCTAGAAATAGAGAAACTACACATGGAAATCAGCCAGAAGATACATCTGGGATAAAGCTTTTTCTCTTTTTTGTTCCCCAATACAACCGGCTTTACGAAACCACACCTAAAGCAGTGTTTTGTGTGTGTGTGTGTGTCCACAGTAATGCCTCGTCTTCCCTGGATGCCGTGAAGTCCTCCTGCCGACACCTCGCTGAGGCTCTGCAGCTGGCTGAGGACCAGAGGTACGCCCATGAGTACGGAGACACCGCTGTGACTGCAGGCGCGACAACACCTGAGGAAACACTCGACATGGACAGTAGCAATACTGAAGACCACAGGGAAATGGAATCCACGGGACGCGTCTCTCCAGGTCTTCCAAACCGAGACGATACCAGATGCAGTAACTGGACTTCTGAGGATAAGTACGCCGCAGAAATCCAACATCTCACGTTTAACACCGTTGCAACACGTCCGAACACCGGGCCGACAGGTCACCCCTCGACAACTGCCTCCAACCTCATAATGGCACCTGTGTCCAACCATGAGGATCTGAACCGCCAAAGGTCATTTACCACATGCTATTATTACTATTTAATCTATTACGATTCAATGGTGTTTGAATGCTTTGTCCAGCACTTTGTGACTATGTCTGGGAAAAGCGCTTTAGAAATACATTTGACTTACTTACTGTTGACCGGTGAAATCAGCTTTCCAAACCAAAAGCCACACAAGTGTACTTTGCTAACTGAAAGCAAACACTATTTTTTATGTAATCCTTCATATAGCAGTAGAGCATTTGATTAGTGTCTCCTTCAGAGCATGCTCCACCGCCGGAGCCTCCTCTCTGTGATTTACCGCAGGAGATGTCGAACATCTTATTCATTTGAACACGCAGCTTCATCGTTAACATCTCCGGGAGGGCGATAGATGTCTGATGGGAAGGATGGCCGTGGATAGGCTGACAGTGGACAGGCCGACAGTGGACAGGCCGACACCCTCCAGAGTCCTGCTCTCCAGATGTCCGCTCGGAAATCAATTCAATCGAAGGTGCCGTGACACCTCGCTCATTCTGTGTGTGTGTGTGTGTGTGTTCTTTCTTAAGTAGCACAGCAGCAGTCGGGATCCAGCAGCCGTGTGCTTACAGACAGAGACGTGGGAACGTCAGCCACCCCTCCACAGCAGAGGAGGGGGCAGGAAGAGGAGGACGAGGAGGAGAGCCAGAGTCAGGACCTGCCTTTTTCAATGGGAGCGTTGTTGCTCAGCATTATGCAGCAAGTGTCATCCAGGTAAGACGAGTTTAAGTCCAACAAGTGGAGTCATGCGATAATTAAAGGGCAACTATTTCATGTGTTTTGTTCCTTTGGTGACGTAGACACCTACACAGCTTCCATAATCAGTTACATTTGACAGATGTATTGTCATTTGCCTATTTTCCCAACATTCTCCAAAACCTTTTCCCTCTGATCTTATTTTGGAAGGACACGGAAACAAGAACTGGAAATACACAAATGTTCCGTTCACGTAGAACGATCCAGCCGGAGTATGTAACTTCTGTCACCAATGCAACAAGCCTCAGATCATGAGAGGCAAAATACCCAGATTAATGTCTGAGGTTTAGGCCCAATCCCAATCCACGCCCTACACACTCCGTGAGGGAGTGAACTCTGTGGAGTGACACTCGCCGCTCAGCAGGCTTTGGGACGGCCTCCCCTCTCTCCGGTAGAAACAGGAAATGCCGTAACTGTAACAACGGTTTCAAATCAGCATCTCTTTGACAACAAATTCAAATTAATAACTCAAATAAAACTCCAAACATCTCTCATTGTGTTTCAAAGCTCTTTTAGTTTTAAACCTGATGTTTATAAGCTTCTTAGTTTTTGCAACAGTCTGTAAATAAACACAACTTTATAACAAAATGTACACATTTACCTTTTTCTAGACTAAACACAGGTTTGATCCTAAGTTAAAACATATGAGGTCATCATGAGGTCGTTAACATCGCAGTTTATCAGTGGGTGTTTGCTGGAACTACTCGTACACAGCGTGTTTCCTGAGGACACACACAGCGTGACTCCGGTCAGGCAGAGACCGGTCTCCAGTCAGCACCGCTGCAGACTCGCTGTTTGAGGGCTTGATAGCCCACTCCCCCTCCACACTCGTTGGTTTGGAACAGCACTTAATGTGGTGGACCCTCTGCGCGAACGTAGGGGTAGTGCGTAGGGGTAGTGCGTAGGGGTAGGGTAGGGTGTAGGGTGTGGTTTGGGATTGGGCCAAAGTGTAGAATTGTTTTTCTCCACCAACACTGCAGTTGCACCACCTTCTGACAGACAATTTTTTCGGAGCTCATAAAGTTCAAATATCTATCCATCCATCCATCCATCCATCCATCCATCCATCCATCCATCCATCCATCCATCCATCCATCCATCCATCCATCCATCCATCCATCCATCCATCCATCCATCCATCCATCCATCCATCCATCCATCCATCCATCCATCCATCCATCTATCCATCCATCTCCTTAATTGAATCCACCTCTTAGATCTTTTCTAATCATCATGTCTAAGTCCCGTTCAGTCGACCCATCCAAGAAGACCGCATGAGAACAACTCAAATGTCAGAGAACAGAAATGACCAAAAACATCTGGTCAATTTGAGGTAATTGGTCAATTCTATTTTTGGTTTGTTGGTTTATCGTTGCGGTTATGAAATGTCTGAAAATAGGAAAAAGGACCAATCCCAATTTCCCATAATGTGCAGCCTTCTGATTGGTTGGTTGGTCCACCCACGAGCAGGAACACGAGCATCCAGTAAGCCTGAGTGAGCAATTGTAATTATTGTAAAGAAAAAACAAACGTCACTATTTCATTCAGCTCGTTAACCTGTCAATGTGCGATTAAGCGCCTTCCTGCTACAACTAGAATGTTCCAGTGAATATTTTCATTTTCACCCTTCAACATTTATCTTCATTCCTCACACGTGTTACGGAGGCTTATTCTGCTAATCCTCTGTGCATAGGCACATGCTGCTGTTCTAAAAAACATGCTACTCAACACTTCTCCCAAATCCCTCCGCATCACCCAAAGTGTTTGATGGGTCCTTAAGGGCTCTCGGTGGGAGTGGAGGAACTGTAGAAAAGTGTGTTGTGGCGGGACGGGGGATTCGGAGTGATTAATCAGATTCCAAAGAAGTGCGGTAGTAAGACTTCTAGGATTCCTGCTCGGCTCGACTTGAAGTGAAGTGTGCCCCCCGCGGCCCTCTGGGAATTGGAGGATTTAGAGGCTCACTGGAGCTCCATTTGTCTCCGTCCGGAGTCACGCAGAGTTCAGACAGCAGAACACTGCGCAATTAAGAGAGCGGTGAACATGTTTTATCTCTCTAATATTTACCTCGTGATTCATGGAGTTTTTTTCTTTATTTTCTCTTCAGGCGCTTTGGAGGGGCTTCTCTCTGAGGACGAGGCTCGCCTCTGCTCTGGCTGCTGTCACGCGCCCCGACGCGGCAGAGGACGACACCTTTGAGGAGGTGGACGTGGAAGAATTTGACTTCGACGAGGTATGTGCTCCTCACGGTTCAGTTGTTGCTTCCCCCACGACCTGTCCGACACACACACACCTGGATGTTTAATAACTATCCAACATTGTATCCATACAGTTCACGCATAAATAAAAACATGCATAAACACAGAAATATTCACACGCATGTAGGAACACCTGTGGGAAAAGACACCAACAAACATGACTATTTAGAGAGTGTGTGGGACAGAAACTCCCTCTGCAGGAACTCAGGAACTTCAGCCTTTGCAGACCCTTTACATGCACTAAAGCCTATATAACACTCTACACAACACTCTTTGTTGCTCTGCTCTTGTCCTTTCCAGAAATATGCAATCACCGGTAAATACACGTGTTTTCTTTCGTAGGCAGCGCTGGAGAAACAGTGGACATTGTCCCTTCCTGAAGACTCCCCTCCCAGACGTCACCTTGTGTCAGACCAGCCACGGTCTCTGAAGGTAACATGTTATACTCTGAAAACCTTAGTGGAAGTGGTCCACCAGCCCACCCTGTGTGATGTCAATGGAAGAGCTTGTTTCTCTCTCGTCTCGCCCCTTTCAGGATTCCCCTCGCTCTCCTCTTTGACTTTACTCTATTTCCTGGAGGGCTGACGGTTGCTCGGATCAGACCAGCAGATGTCATTTTTCACGCCGGTATATCGTCGTCCTGTATTTCCCCCCTTAATTTACCTCTCGTTGGATCTTTTCTTTGGAGCGCGCTCAGCACCGTACATCACGGTGGCTGCTTTAGGCCAGCTGATGCGACGCAGCTGCCGTCAGGCCGGACTTATTGTGTTGACACCGAGGTACATATCAAAGGCAGGGATCAACCATTTAGCACTTTCACGGAGACAAAAAAAAAGGGATCTGGAGAGAAATGCAGCTGTTGGTTTGACTTACATAAGAGCATTCCTTTTGTGAAAATGCTCTGACAAATACCTAAAAAGAAAACATGCACTTGATTTAAATGTTAGTGGACATTCTTGTACACATCATATTTCATTTTACACATACTCAGGACTATATCGTCTACAGAGAGGCACATATTTTTACATTTAGAGTTCAAGCCTCACAAACTTCTAAAAACACATGTTTTTTTATTTTCTTATTCAATGTTCAAATGTAAAGTGGAAATGGAAGGTTTGAATGAAATGCTCCTTAGTCGTCCCACACATGTACGTCCAGTATACATAGTACCGCATACACAACGAAAGTTAGTCTTGGCTTTATACCCATGCTTGGGTAGCTATTTCACATCGACCAGAGATCTGGTGCTCAAGTGCACCTCGGCAGTGCCCAGGAGGCAAAACGGGCACCTCTCAAGTCATCAGTCCTCCCAGAATGGCCCAAGTCACGTCTCACCAGATAGAGCGACAGTCGCCCATATGTAAAGAACCACTTCAGCAAATGAACAACTCTTTCGAAGCCAATTTAGGAGCCAATAAAGAAGTTATTTAAAATCGCTCTAACTGTAAAAGTGTTAAGAACTTTGGATTATTGCTGACACTGTTTTATGTTTCTGTTTCAGCCTCCTGTTCACTTTCCTGAACCCTCTGAGTATATGCTCTCACCCCCGCCTGTGTGGAGGCCGAAGCAGGCCTGGGTGCCTCCAGAACAGGCTGCTGAACAGAGAGGTTCCCCTGAGAGGTAGACTCACCCACAGCCTTCTTACTGCCTGCCATTTGACTGCATCTGGTTCCAAACATCTTACAAAGTAACAGGTTGTTGGTGTGTTTTTGTGTGAGTAGGTTTCTAACCACAGAACAAACTCAGTTTAGAATGGGGAATATGCTGAAGGTGTTTAACAGGTTGGAGTAACTATGGTCTTCATATTCACACTTTAAAGGGGACCTATCATGCAAAATGCACTTGTTGATGTCTTTTATACATCAACATGTGTCCCCGGTGTGTCGGGGAACTCACGCAGCGTCAACAAATAAAACCCTCTCTCTTTTCCTCCGTACCCAAATCTCTAAAAACGGGGATACACCGGAGCTGATCCAGATTTGCGTCCGATATGACGTACTATCGGAAATGTAGGCTGGCTTTACACCCACGGGCCAATCAGAAACGTTGCTATCAGAAACAATGCCCGACACAATATGGTCGGTGTTCACATTAGCATCGCTAACACTCAGAGCTAACCTGTACTGGAGAGCATGTGTGTGAAGAAGCAGGAAATAAAAAGGAACTCACCTTTAGGGTTAGGTACCGAGAACCGGTTCCAACATTTCGATTCCAACGGCATCATTTAGAAATGTGAATTTCGGTTCCGCTTTTCGATGCCTGAGGAAATGTTTCTCGCTGCTCTCAGTGGGTCTCAAACGTTTTGATCACAATTTATGTAAACACATATTTCCAAGGCACTCCTTTATAATTATTGGGATAAAACAGGTTTGAAATCATTCCAATGTATACTATAGGACAGTAAACCAGACATATCGTTTTAAACTGGAGAGATACAAAAATATGCAGAAATAAAAATAAAATACGTTGCATGTATTTGTTATTAGCTATGGTAGGTTATTGGTTATGCTCACATACTTATTTAATTATTAAAATGTAAACCGATCTTTTTCATATGGGTGTTTAGAGTTGTACGAGTGATCTAGTCAGTAGTCATTCTGCTTAACGTGCACCAGATTGAAGCATTTTACTTTAAAATGTTCAAACCTTTCTTCCCGGTGTGCATGAGAGGCAGATATGCTTGTTTTTCTCAACAAGAACTGTTTTTAAATGGGGTTCCTTTAAAAGTTGGACTGTTGTAGCTTCAGTGGTTCTCAGGTTGCAGTTACATAGCAGTGAATATAAACAGACTGATTCATGTGAATATTACTGTAAACTAACCTGTGTGAAAGTTTCTCGAATAAATGTAATTTTTCTGGTGGAAGAAGCATGTCTCATGTTTTACCCTGCCCCTCAAAGAATCAGGATTGAGAACCGTTAAGAACCGGTATCGAAAAGTGGAATCGGAATCAGAATCGTGGAAATTCAAACGATACCCAAACCCTAGCTCTGACACCACCTCTTCCTCTCTGGATGCTCGCTAACACTCAGAGCTAACCTGTGCTGGAGAGCATGTGTGTGAAGAAGCAGGAAGTAGAAAGTAACTAACCTTGTGGTGTAACCGGCAAGAGAGAAAGCCTTTGAGCTCCAAACTGTTTCAGAGCCTTGATAATCCATGATATGGCGTTTCATCACGGCAGCATTTAGTTTAGACGGTAGCTGCCGGGTCCCGCATGAGCTCAGACCCCTCCTTTTTTATTTCATCAATTCCTTTTATTTTTTAAAGCTTTATACCCCAAATCAGCACTTTAGAAACAGGAAGTGAAACAGAGGGATATGAGGCATGGCTAGAACGGGTGATCTGTTTTGTATTTGGAGCAAAACACATATTGTTATATATCTGAGACCTATGCGATTGCCTAAAAATAGCATGACAGGTGACCTTTACGTAGGATGTACCAATAAACTGAGATTCATACGACACAGACTTTGTAATATTCATATATTTAAAACAAAGGCAATGGATAGGAATGACATTAGATTTCACATTGCTTATTGTCCATGTCATGATATAGAAATGGCTCCAGAACTAAAGCGCCACCTAACTTAAAGTCTTTAATAAAGTGCGGTTATAAAACGTTTAACAACTTATTTTAAGCGCTTTAATCTCTGTGTGATTTCAGAAGCAAGTCTCCTGCTTCAGCGTCGGCGCTCAGCCGTCTCTCTGAAAGATCGGAAAAGATTATAGAAGAATGGTAAATCATCGTCTTATCATATATATCTTCTGTTGATGTGAGTTTTGTTATTTCACTGAATGTAATTATGTGTGTGATGGTCTGACCTTTCTTTTTCTTTTTCAGGGGGTTCACTCACAGCCACACGGCTCTCCAGATGCTCAAGAGAGCTCGGAAGATGAAGTCAACTAAACAACAGCAGAGTAAACGTAGAGGTGAGTGTGTCTAAAAGGATACCGTTTTAAATACCCACTCAGTTTCCAGATAATTACTGAAGGTACACCCGGCTTAAAGGTGGGGTAGGTAAGAACGGAGAAACCAGCTAGAGTGCGCTAGAATTTGAAAGTAAGCAGCCGAAAAAAATCTGCCCCTTCCTTCAGACTTCCTCACAGAGCCCCTCCTCCAACACACACGAATGCGCACATGACCAATGAGGGCACGAGATGAGTCTGTGCCCAGATGGAAGGCTGACAGGCAGGTAGGCCATCCAGTTACTTTAGCCGGGCCGGCTCAGTTTCCACGTTTCCACCACATTCTCAACAAAGTAACGACATGAGTCCAATATTAATTGAAATGCTTTTATGGATTTAGAAAATGTTTTTAATGATAAAAACATAGTTGTAACTGATTTTAAATGACATGCATCCGCTACGAAAAATAGTCCGTTGTACTCTAGATGTTTGAACTACGCTACGTTGCAACGGCCGGTGTTGCAGTATAACGAGAGTCATGACAACTGGTGGCATTCTATTATTTTCGTCACATGAATCCGGGGCGTGTACATTGAGGAGCCATTGTGGACTTACCAGGAAATAAACATTTTGATCGCCTCGTTTGTCGTTTACGTTCATCTTTTGCTATATCTGCCTTCATAGGATCACTTTGATGCACACGCAGTACTCGTATGTTGGTCGTGCTTTTCATAGCGCCACGGCTTCCACACATGACATATTTTAAATGTATTTATTGTCAAAGCATGTAATGTATTCTTTGCAATCGTGATGTTAAGAGCATTCCATGGAATATAACAAAGTGTTTCTGAAGTGAATTTTAACCTTTAAACTTCCCATCTCAAACACAACTACAATAACTTTAGAGGTGGCATTGCGTTATACTGACAAGTGATTCTATTATTTTGTCCACCCTATCTACATCTATGAGGGTCGACTTAATAACATCAACACCTCCATGTAACAATTGTTTGCATTTGTGTTCTTGTATGTGGAATGTTGTAGCTTCTTATCCAATTAGCATAAAGTTATATGAAATTACAACAAATATAAAGATAATGCCGGCAAATCCCGAAAGCTCTTATGTTTTCTTTGAGCTAATAAATCGCCTCGAAATCCAAAGCTTTCTTTAATCAGTAATCCTTCTTCACCTGAGGCGATGTGTCTTCCTGTCTCCTCGTTCCTAATCTTTAACACCAGATATCCCTTACAATATGGAAGGAGCTGCTTTTGGACATAAACCCATTTTCCAAAACGGGAACAAATCCACACCCATTATTGCCTCTTTTCATTCTCGTCTTTGTTCCTTCAGCTGCGCTTCAGCAGCCAACCTTTCCACCCCGCGTATGTTAACGAGCCATAACAGACAGCAGAAGCCAGGAGCTGTCGCCTCTTGTTGAGCCTTATTTGAGAGCCTGCGAAGGAAATAACTATTGCCAAGAAAGCTCTTGACAAGTCTTCCTGTGATGACTTTGATTCCCTCTCATTGTGGTGGTTGAGCAGTGGAAGGTGACCTCACCTCCGCTCTGCGCCGAGGAACAGTAGTCCTGCCACGATTATCATGCCAACGTCATGTAGAGGGAGGCTGCCCTTTGATCAGAATTACAACTGCATGACTCCAATAGCAGGGCTCTTGTCATCTTGCTCCACCCGCACACAGGTCTATGTCTGAACTAACTGCTAATGGCATCTGCCTCAGTGGAACCAGAGCGCTGTTCTCAAATGTTCCGAATGTCACATTTTGGTTTTCTGTTTCTTGTTTGAAGCCTGCCTTGTCCTTCTTTGACCCTTTCTCTCTTTTTGTCTCTGCGAGATCCCTTTGACCGCCATTCCTCGGTCAACCAGTGCAGTTACCAGCTGGGACCAGTGGAGGCACGAAACAGGCCAACACAACACGACAGGAATGAAATAAAAGGTAGGGCTACACGTTTAAATACACCTTTACATAGATTGAATGTTTAATGTTTAGACTTGAGACAGTTCATTCCATTCAGACCATTGACTGTTTATAGAAAGAGGCCATAGGCACTGTGACGTCACCCATGTTGACTACGGTTTCAAAGTTTCTGCTTTGGCATGTTGGCCGTCGCCATCTTAGCTTTTGGCCATAGCATTCATGGATGTATTAGAGAAACATCGACACAGCATTGGAGGCGGCGCATGAAACCGAAATGATCTGACTCACAAATACAAAAATACCCAGACGATCCGAGAATCTGGGCCTATAGAGCATGCGACCTGTGTTTTCCTTAAACCCCGCCTCCAATCTGCAGCATCCTTGCGGGTATAGATTCAGTCAAATTAATTTCCGAGGGAAAATAACGATGGATTTGACCTTTAGGGTATTTAACAATTCTAGGACAATCATTTTAAAAAAAAGGGCCTATTTACGTGTTCATCCTGGTAAGTTGATATATGTATACAAAAAAGTATCTGCTGATTTACAGACGTAATTGAAGTTCCAATTTAATTTAATGGGAAAAAATACGTGTTGTCCCAATGACATCGCGTGACTGACACATACGTTGTAGTACCACCGTTTGGCCACTACGAAATGTGCGTGCTGCTTAACTAAGGAAAATATAGATTTTTTACAACTTCATTATTTTCATAGTCTTGGCCATTGTCAGTGAGAATAACATGGAATGGTTTGTGTGGTGAGATCTGCCAACATAGTGACATCACTGAAATAAACTTTGAAGTACGGGTGAAAAATACATCACCATAGTAATTTTGGAAATATTATGCCTGTACTGTATAAGCAGTTTTTGTGGTTATTAAAACCAGAATGTTCCAGCAAAGCACAAACTACTTTCTGCAGATGCTTTCCCTTATTTTATAAAGCAACGGTTTGTTTTTTAAACCGAGTTGTATCTGAAGAATTTCTTAAAAAAACAAGTCCGTCATGTTTCTAAACAGAATATATCAGGAATAAGTCATCAACCATTTTTGATTAGATATGGTTGCAAAAGCAGCACGAAAAAGACCCAGGTTGTATGAAAGCAGAATTTCTCCATAAAATGAACTCACTGGTAAGTACAAGCTTGATATTAAAACAATACATGTATCTGGTTTCACATAACTTTCAGTATCAAGGATGACATTCTTCTTTAACATGTCATTCTGATTGCTATGGATAATACAAACAATGTCAAAGAGTTAAGTGATTGACAGTTGTAAAGTAGATTGATAGTCCCAGTAGACGAACACATCTCCCTCCATCTTCCCCGCCTCCTGCCCTGAGGTGCAGACATGATTTGGCTTTGTGACATCCACAGCCAGACTTAAAAGGGAGGGAAGAGCTTGAGGGGGGGAGGGGGATTTGCTTTTATCGTGCCTGTCTCCATCTTTCCTCCGCACACACACCAGGGTCAAGGCCTCACATCCACAGAGCTTGCGGTCATCCAGCAGTCAGAGCGTTTGCCAACAGGCAGTGAAGGGACTGGTCCACGTCCAATGCTCACATTAGCCTGAAATAGCCTTAATAAGCCGTGCAGGAATATGTTTCCTTGTCATTTCATGTTAAAGTTATGAGAAAACGAGCGAATTGTGCCTTTTAAAACTGGGATGTTATTCGTTTTGCTTCATCTTTTTTGGGTGGGTCGCTTTGGTAATTTTTTTGTAGAGTAGTTGTGAAGGAGTCGCCTCAGTCTGCAAAAACTGATTTATTGTTGTCCAGGAAAAGATCAAGCAACAACTTACTCAAAAAAATGTAAGAATCTTTAATTATTTTTGCCAAATGTACAAGGCACTTTCATCAGACACGTATGCAGGTGTGGTGTGTCACCGCGACCACTGACACTAACATTGTGCTTTGGATAGACGTTCAGCCAACTGGCATATTACGTTACAACAATATTTCCAGTTGTGTTTCTTTCCAATGTCCTTATCGCTCCTCTCCGCCCTTGTCTTGATCATTCATCAAACAGGACTGGTGTTTTTGAGAAGCAGCTCCATCAGCTGATAAAGGAAGAGTGTCTTTGGTTAAAACGTCACTCAGATTCTCAAATTAACAAATCCTGCTAAATCTGTTACTCTAATGGCGCATTTCCACTACAGCGCGGTTTAAGCGTGCCATGCCGGCCCGTTTTTGGTTGCGTTTCCGCTGGGCGTAGTTCCGGCTAGCGGGTACTTTTTCACAGTTTTCTGGCTCTCCAAAATCGAGGTTCTTTCCGGGCCAACAACCGGGCTGAATATGCTAAACTAGTGAGGGAATCGCTGGCAACTTCAACAAAATGAACATATTTGACCGTGATTTAATTGTAATACAGGTTTCAAAATGATGCCGAAGTAACAACATACTGATACCGGTTAGTAAAAACCATGAATTAATGCTTTGACAAGTCTGCAGACAGACGGCAGAGAAACACCTTTTAAAATGCGTGTTTTCTGAATGGAGATTGGCTAAGCTAACGTTGTATATGCTCCGACCGTCCACACTCAAAACGACGGCCTACAGACATAAATAAACCAGCGACTGTATTCGCCATGACACAGGCAGTCTGTGGTTTGTACTTGTTTAACTTGTGTCTAGTTTCTGAACAGATATGAGCAGGGCCGTATCCAGGATTTCCTCAATACCGAGGTCCAAACATGTCCATTTTTGGGATTTTCATGATCTAGTTAAGTGCTTGTTCAGTCCTGTGGGGGGGTCACACATTGGATAATATATTGATTTCAAACCATGTCAGTGGGTTGACAATGTCAGCATCAATTATTTTTGAAAGTGTAATACATGAGAATCAGTTGATTGTTACGTTCTGGACGTGCAGAAGAGGCTAACATGATCACAACACATTGTCAACATTCACTCTCCATGTCTCTCTCCTTTCCATAACCTGCGCCCTCTCTTCCATCTTCTTTAGTCTCTGTCTCCTTCCTGTTCACTACTCTCTCTGTCCTCTACTCTTTCTCTTTGTTCAACCTCTCCTCCCTCGTTGTTCACTTGTTGCTCCTCCTCACTTGTATCCTCCTCACTTGTATCCTCCTCACTTGTCTCCTCCTCACTTGTCTCCTCCTCACTTGTCGCTCCTGCCAGTGAATTAAAAGCAATTCAGCAATTTAGTTGATTTCACTTGTTTGTTTGCATTCTTTTTTTTTATTTAAATCTATTTTGTTTGATTCTCAAAAGAGAGCAAAGATGTAAGCAAACAGTGTTTTATACAATTGTATGTTATTATGACATAACTGCAATAGATGTATGTTGTTTTAAAATTATGCCTATTGTTATAGATAAACAGAGAGATAAATAATGGGGTTATTAAGCCTACATTATTTTGTGTGACTCCAGTTCCTCCCTGACTTCCATCACTCTCTCTCTCTCTCTCTCTCTCTCTCTCTCTCTCTCTCTCTCTCTCTCTCTCGCTCTCTCTCTCTCTCTCTCTCGCTCTCTCTCGCTCTCTCTCTCTCTCTCTCTCTCTCTCTCTCTCTCTCTCTCTCTCTTTCCCTTTCCTGTCTCTCTCTCTTACCAAAGCTGAGCATCGACTGACGTAGTCTTTCCATTATATCTGAGTCAGTGTAAAAAGAAAACTATACAATGTTATATCTTCAATGTTTACTCAAATTGAAATGAAAGAAAAGCATTACAACGTGTGTTAAAATGTAATCCTTCTGACATTGGATGAATGTAATTAACTGCAGCTCTCTAGCTAGTTTATTCAGGCAATTTAAATCAAAGTATAGCCTATAGCTGCAATATCAGTTAGTGTGCATGTTGTCGGACGTCCACTGACTAACGTAGAGCGTTCACACAGGATCTGCTGCTCATATGATGTTCTGTGAGGAGCAGAAACACAAGCAGCCGCTGGACTCAGGTCTCTAAATACCTCATCACTCCTCCGCTGCTCCGGTTCAAGTCCGGGCTGCCGTGGTTTGTTGATACATGTCGTCTTCTTCAGTTTGCTTTAACAGAGGCTACGTAGTTATGCAGCTCCCCCATCGTCAGTAAATGGAAGTACTACAAAGAACCCCGTTTAGTGCAATTATTTCACAAGTTTTGTTATAGACACAGCTCGGAAAATATTACCGAGGTCCGGACCTCGGTGACCTCAATGGCGGATACGGCCATGGAGCTGTGAGCTTGAGTGCTAACAGCTAACGGCGGATGTTGGTTTTGTGTTTTGCATTGAAGGTGACATCATGGCTCCGCCTACACTGCGTTACTATAGTTACTGCCCCAGCTACTAAACTGTAATGGAAACGCAACATAAAGTGAGCCTGGCCTACCATGGCCTAACTATACCGTGCTAAGCCGTGCGAGGCCCCGCAGTGGAAATGCGCCATAACTCGCCCCGTTTAGAGGTTTTCTAAATTCAACATATTTTTGTATTTTATTACGTTGCATTGTTGGAGGTCAGAAGAATTTCATTGCCATTTCTACGCTGTAGCTTTGTGCATATGACAATAAAACCTTTGAATCTTGAATCTTGAATCTGTAAAATGGGCTAAGGAGTCGACTCAACACGATCCGTTACTCGAACCTGCTCGGTTTTAGGGGTTTTCTAATTCAACAGATTCTGTATGATGGGTTAAGGACTTGACATATATCCCTCACTTTCACTTTATCTGCATATTGAAGTATGAATGCTTGTTGTTTGTATGTCGTCTCCTCCTGTTGTACGTCTCTTTGTATTTCTGATGGCACCTGAGAAAAGGAGTGGCTCTACTCATCTCATTGTACCCGTACGATGACAATAAAGGATTCTATTCTATTCAGCTGCCTGTTTCCAAGGTGATTGTGAGGTAGCAGCACCGGTGGCGCTGTAGCTGGTGCTCAGGTCTGTAAACGGGCCCTCCTCCCCTCCTGCCCCCCTGGTCCTGACCTGTGGGAGCACCCCCTCCTCCGGATCCGTCCCCAGCGCCCGGGGACTCTCAGCCCGGCCCGGCCCAGCCTCGCTCTCCCGACAGGGGCTAACGTTTCAGGCTTTGAGTCAAGCCCCTTCTGGAGGTGATTAGCCCCAAACCCATGACAGATTCTTTCCAAGATATCCGACGCGGCGTGTTTATTTTATCCGGGCTCTTTGTGTGGATGTGCTGGACATGAGTAACCCACTTGAAATGGGTATCAGCTTACATACCCAGAGAGGGAGATAGAGAGGGAGAGAATGGAGCAGAGCCACAAAACATTTTCTCTTTAGAGGCAAAACATGTAGAAACACACTTCCCCTTTTTGTGTGGTTTGTATCATCATGCGTCTGTGTGCAGCAGATGTTGTGAAAGCGTTTCTCCTTGGTTCTCCTCTTACTTGTTCACCAACTCCTTTCACTCAAGCCCCCCAGGCACACACCCCCTTCCAGCCTCCTTCTTCTAGTCCACCAAACATCCGTCCTCATGTCAGAGGGACACATGGGTATATATTTTTATTTCAGACTGGAACCCCTACCTCCTGAGCACTTAACTCGATTTCACACTGCAAGTCCTCTACAAAGTCCAGCTGAAACACAATCGTCTTGTTTATCATCCATCCTCCAAAATAACTTCATGTCAGACTATTTACCACCATTCATATGCACTGAATTTCACCCCCATTATCTCCCATTTATCTCAGGCAGTGGAGCGCTCTCCTCGTGGAGTATGTTTGAGATGCTCTGGCACACTTAAGGAAGAAACTAGCAGAGCTAATGTATATTTGGGCAAAGTCACTCAGTAAGACGGACAACCAACTAACAACTGACTTAAGATCTTTAAGATGGCAGGCGTTCTGCCTCACCTTCCACATTTGGCATCCTTTTTGCCTTTAGACGTGGAGGACACGCTACAAAACTTTGTTTTATTACCTTAAAGGTGGGGTAGGTAATTTGAGGAACCAGCTGGAGTGCGCTATCTGCCACTTCCTCACAGAGCCCCTCCTCCAACACACACGAGCGCGCACATGACCAATGAGGGCACGAGATAAGTTTGTGCCCCGATGGAAGGCTGACAGGCAGGTAGGCCATCCAGTTACTTTAGCCGGGGCCGGCTCAGATGATTGGTTGTACTTTCTACAGCGCCACGGCTTCCACTGATGATATTTTTTCATGGATTTTTTGTCAAAGCACTTCAGATATTCATTGCTATCGGGATGTTAAGAGCATTCCATGGAATATAACAAGTGTAGCTCGAGCCGGTTTCTCAAACGTACCTACCCCACCTTTAATACCTCTATACCAGTGATTCTCAAATGGGGGTACGCGGACCCCTAGGGGTACGTTGGGGTACTGCAGGGGGTACGTGAGATAAAAAAAAGGTTAATAAAAATACCATGCATGATTACAAAATGAATCTTCGTACAATAAGTGAAATAGAAAACACAATTGTATATAAAATATTTCTAGAACCACCAAGGGGGTCCTCATATAAACATGTCAAATGTGTGTATTTTATAGTTTTTCATAATATATCATTTTGTTCATTGGCTTGTTAAACATACATATTACTTCAATTGAAAAACTCCTTGGAAAAATCGTATATGTTCTTTTTTTTAAGATGAAAAAATCCGTAGTTTGTTGTAATTCATGCATAAATCACACACTGATGGAACGTCACTATATTGTAATTATATATATATAGGCTTTTTCTATCAAAAATGTTCGGGGTCGGTCAGGGGGTACTCGGCTGAGAAAATGTTTCAAAGGGGTACCTTACTGAACATTTTTTGAGAAGCACCTTAAATACCTTAAAACGTTATGGTTCAACTTCCTTGCCGATCTACCGTACTTGTTGTAGTTGTGCATACTCACGGCGTCTACTGTGCAAAGCAGAAGTATGACCAACATTACAGGTGTGACTACAGTGGTTTGAATAATCTCACTTTCTTCTCATTTGCAACCTCACTGTTGACAGTTACACTTCTGTGTTTATTGTAGTTTGATTCCCACATCTCCGCTCACTTTCCCTACACTGCCCCCGATCCTCACTCACAACTCACTCACTTGTTGTTGGGCTCTGCTGTGGTCCTGATGCACCGTCTGACCCTGGGCTGTTTGTTTCTGCAGTGAGGGGGGGGGAGGAGGAGGAGGCAGCTCCAAAGTGCCAGCATTCTGTCTCTCCTTCAGCTGAGGTTTTCTCCCGGCCAAAGCCTCGCCCGCCTCCCCCCTCCTCCCAAACCCCTGATATTAAGTCAGAGCTCTTCCCCCTCAGAAGAGACCAGATCTCTTAATGTGCTTAAGAGCCCCTCTTAACAGGCATGACTCCTACAGGCCCCTTCCTGATGTCCTGGAGGAGAACTGGAGGGGGAGAGGGGTCAGCAGGGGGCTTCAGGGGGGGAGAGGGAGAGGAGAGACGCTCTATGCTCCTGAAGTAAACTCTTTCCATGGTGCTCATCAACTTGTGATTTATACATTCCACCATTCATCAATTCACATCTAGGGATTTCAAATGTAAAGCCATTTTGCCTTTCATTATTATTTACTTATCAATACAGGATCCTGTAGGTGGGTAGGTAGGTAGGTAGGTAGGTAGATGGATAGGTAGGTAGGTAGGTAGGTAGGTAGGTAGGTAGATATATATATAGGTAGGTAGGTAGGTAGGTAGGGATAGGTAGGTAGGTAGGGTGGATAGGTAGGTAGAGGTAGGTAGGTAGGTGGGTGGATAGGAGTAGGTAGGTAGATATATAGGTAGGTAGGTAGATGGATAGATAGATAGGTAGATATATAGGTAGGTAGATATATAGGTAGGTAGATATATAGGTAGTAGGTAGGTAGGATAGGTAGATATATAGGTAGGTAGGTAGATGGATAGATAGGTAGATATATAGGTAGGTAGATGGATAGATAGGTAGTAGATGGATGGATATATAGGTAGGTGGATGGATGGATATATAGGTAGGTGGATGGATGGATGGAGGTAGGTAGGTAGGTAGGTAGGTAGCTAGATGGATGGATGAATAGATAGGTAGGTAGATGGATGGATGGTAGTGGATGGATGGATGGATAGTTAGATGGGTAGGTGGATGGATGGATGGATGGATAGGTAGGTAGATAGATGGATGGGTAGATAGGTGGATGGATGGATGGATAGATAGATAGGTAGATAGATACTAGGTAGATAGGTAGAGGTGGATGGATAGATGGATGGATAGGTAGGTAGGTAGGTAGGTGGATGGATGGATGGATGGATAGGTAGGTAGATAGATACTAGGTAGATGGATAGGTAGGTAGGTAGATGGATAGGTAGGTAGGTAGGTGGATGGATAGGTAGGTAGGTAGGTAGGTGGATGGATAGGTAGGTAGGTAGGTAGGTGGATGGATGGATGGATGGATAGGTAGGTAGATGGATGGATAGGTGGATGGGTAGGTAGGTAGATGGATGGATGGATAGATAGGTAGATCGATGGATAGATAGGTAGGTAGGTAGGTGATGGATAGGTAGATGGATGGATAGGTAGGTAGGTAGATGGATGGATAGGTAGATGGATGGGATAGGTAGGTAGGTGGATGGATAGATAGGTAGGATGGATGGATAGATAGGTAGGTAGGTAGGTAGGTAGGTGGATGGATGAATAGGATAGATAGATAGATATGGGTAGTAGGTAGATGGATGGATGGATAGAGTAGATAGGATGGATAGGATAGGTAGGTAGGTGGATGTATAGGTAGATGGATGGATGGATAGATAGGTAGGTAGATGGTAGGTAGGTAGGTAGTAGATGGATGGATGGATAGATAGATAGATAGATAGGTAGATAGATAGATAGATATATACTTTATTTATCCCAAAATGGGAAATTATTTCGTCACGGCAGCTGTGTTGTGAAGCATTACACAAGTTAAAAATATTGAAAAGATACAATAGGATACCAATATAATACAAATAAAAATGAACATCAGCGACAAGTACATTCAAAGTCACAATAGAAAGGACATATATCACTAAAGTAATTCCCAATATAAAGAAAAATATACAATCTCACTAAGCTACAGATATATATAGAAATATACAATAAACACATATTGGCATTGGATTATACTGTGCACATTACAATTGTGCAAGTAGCAGTTGTGCAAATGAAAAACTATCATTTATGAAAACATCCCCCTTTTTTTGGGAGTGCTTCATTAAGCACACTTTCTCTTTTTCCAAACTGCCTTCGCCTCGTCTCTCTGTGTGTGTTCAGCTTTGGGGAAGTGCGAGTAGCCATTTCCTGTCCGTCGCTGCCCCGGGGGAATCATCCATCACTTGACATTTTTAGTGGGGGCTCCTCAATTAACCCATGAAAAGTGTAAAGCTATTCTCCCCCCTGTTTTGTACAGCTCAGCAAAAGCAAGTTAATGGCTTAAATAAATGCATCATTAGTTCCAGCATCAGGCTGTCAAAAGCCATTATCAGTTTACACCCATCTGCGGCGGCATTACTGTCAGCACAACGTAAATGTTTGCTTTGAATTACGACCTTATTATGGGATTTCAGCCTAACCTCGTAAATCGGCAGCCCTTCACATTTCTCTCTTTAGCGAACACTGCTTAGATTCAATTTAACAAAGAACCACAATTGTTAGAAAAAGTAGATCCCCTCCTGTTGCATCTATCAGCGACTTTAAATGGCAATGCCCCCGAGTCCTCCAAACCAATACACCACCTTAAGCCCAAACGTAAACACTTGGAGCTCTGACCACTGATCTCCCAGTGCTGGGAACTGGCCGGCTGTAATTACAGTGTAACATGTCAACTGTTGCTCCAGATCAGGCCCTTTGGAACTGTTTATTTGTTAAGCTTGTACTTCTGTGAGAATCTGTTAAAACAACCCCTTCCCTTGCAGTATCGATTACGCCGAGAAGCATGCCACCTTCACCACAACCTTCCCTGATCAGGCACAGCACTCTCGTCGAGAATGTTGCTTAGCTTTCAAGAAAGAAGAAATGGCCAGTGACGTTTGTTTGATGTTTCCTGTCGAGTGCAGTTGTCCAGGCCGAGCTGGAGCTTCGGCAGGCGGAGAAGGTGGAGCGAGCGAAGCAGCAGCGAGCTCAGCAGTGGCTTCAGACCCAGGCTGCTCGCTCTGACCGGGGCTCAGAGAGGTGAGGCGCTTCATCCGGGGCTTTACACGGTCGCTTTAACCAATTACAGACACAAGCATTTTGTAATCGTTTTGAAACGTTTTTCTCTGTGATTTCTGACTGTGCAACCGGGACGTTTGGTCAAGAGACTCTTTGCTGTTGAGCTTTTCAATATGAAACATTGAAACTCTCTGAGCATCAAGAATGTAAGAGTCCTTTATGCTGTATAATCGACCGCATGCCATGGAGTGTAATAAGGTATCCGTAGACCTTTCTACGAGACAACTTTATTTACCTAATTTACAGTACGTACATACTTCTAGATGTGGGCTTACACACACGTACTACTCAGTATCGCTCCATGCCACATCAGTAACATCCTGATAGTACTATATACTACGACAAATTCACTTTTTATTTTATTGAGGACACAGCATACGTCTCAGAGGGGGATACCGAATAGGCACAGCTATTTGTAGTTCGAGATGCCACTTATTTAACTTAAATGAACTCTTTGACAGTAATTAAAAATACATTTCCATCCAACAAATATTGCCGAACTTAAACACATTTAAGGAGATGCTTGCCTCCCGGATGAATGTATAACCAACAGTACAAATACACGACATCGTTCTGTGCCGGGAAAGTGAAGAAACAAAAAGTGAGACGAGGGAGATTTGATTTATTTCAAGTGGTCAGGCTTTATTCATAAAAAAGAACGGATATCTGATTGGCCATGCTTAATTCTGTTCATTTAAAAATATTGTAACATGTTATTATTCGACTGATTGTTTTTGGATACCAAGGAATCACTTTATTATAACTACTGTTTATTCAAATACAAACCATAACGCGTTCTGTAACCGAGGCAGTGAGCAGCCTGTTGCCCTGGGCAACCCCTACATCACAAATAGACGTTAACATTTGGTCAGAGGTAATAGCTTAGCGAGGACGAAAGGAAACTGCTGCATTGATTTGAGATATGCGGAGCTCTAAATGTTCGGCCTTTTCTTTCTTATCTTCCACTCAGCGTGCATTTCTTACCGGAGATCAGCTCGGACATTCTGAACGGAGGCCGAGTGCAGCTCGTAGTGAGTACCCCCCCCCCTCTGTTTCCCCCATTTATTTCAGTGACAGTGCATCTTGATTTTGATCTTCTCTCGGGGGGTTATTTTCAAGCATGTGAAGGTATGCAGTATTTACATTCAGCGGCCCTGCAGTGGGCTCCCTCTCCTGGAGCCTGTCTCCTCGGTTTGAAAGGAGGCGAGGTTTGTTTCGCTCCACAGTGACACTTCCAATTGGATCAACCGGCTGCAATTTCTTCATCTTACTTGCAGAAATCCCCGTGTCACTTTGGAGAAGTCTGCGTGGACCCGTGAACGATTGCGATGCTCGCGAGGGCTTTGAAGTCGGGAGTACCAGGTCTCCCTGTAGTTATAGAGCAGTTTGAGTTATGATCACTGGCAAGAGGAGACGCCCTCTCCTCCTGTTTCTAGATATGTTCAGCCGGCAGAGCCCCCGGTTGTTGAATGTTATTCAAAATGCAGGAGTGCTTGCGTGTCATGTCGGGCCTCTTTTCTGTGTGTTTCTGTGCGTGCAGGCAGACCTGGGATCCGCAGAGCGTCACGCCAGCGGATCGTGCGCCAACAACAGTTTAGTTGCCCAGCCCTGCAACGAGAACGATTATCCTCGCAGAAACTCTTCGGGTCATGCAAGTGAGTCGTTTCGACCCAACATCGCCCGTTTTCAGGGGCTTTCCGAGTGATTGTTGAACAGAATCCAGAAAAACATTAATAAGATGTTCTGAAACACAATCTACACCTATTCTCTTAAAGTAAACAATTCAAGTCACCGACTCTGTTTTTAATCTTCTCTTACAATAACTGGTAATCCAGATAAATGTCAATAGAGACTTTAATGCCAATGTTTGATTTAAAAGGTCATTTAAGCAACATTTTCAGTAAGGAAATAATGAGCAGCTTTTCACATATAAACATGCCTCCACACACACATGCCTAACATATGACTCAAATAACAGATATATGTATACTGTATGTATTTAATATGGTTGTATAACATAGTTACTTGATGCTTATGACACTTTTTATTAAGTTAAACTGACATTTTGCCTAAAAAGTCCAAATGTTTCAAGCAATTTCATGTACAAACCTAAGACTATATCATATATTGTCATTATTTTAATATCTTTGTATGCAAATGTATGTATATACCTGTACATTAAGCACATGTGTGTACAGATGTTTTGCACCCGTGTGTCACACAGGCCTAGGTCCGCAGAGTCTCGATAAAGTCGGCTGCTTATCCAGCCGACACTGAGTCCACTAGTCGGCTGTTTCTGAAAGAGGAGAGGGGGGGGGCAGCATGAGGTCGGGCCGGGGACAGAGTGCCGCAAATTTCTCCTCTGACAGGAAACGGGCAAAAAAAAAGAAAGTCCTCTCAGTGAAGAATGACTGGGTCTTCTGTCAGGACTTTGAGCGACAAAGATGCCACTGCCAGACTGACGGCAGATGACCACTTTAAACAAGCTCAGGAATCCAAGAGAAGGGAGAGCCCTGTCGTCCCCGGTAACGAAGACAAATTGGATTCCGGTGATGATTTCACAATGACTTCCACGAGGTGCAGCAGCGAGCGTTGTCGTGTTAGGCGGGACGGACCGTTGTTCTGCAGAGAGAAAGCCCCTTTGTCTGCGAGGATGAAAACACCATTTCACATTCGTCAAATTGAAATATGTCCAAGGCAAGAACATTTGTCATAAAGCCAATTAGATATTATACAAACTTGGAAAGGGCACAAAGGCTTCTGAGCTGCATCATGAAAAACCAATTGGAGGAAATTGGTTGAAAATAGGGAATTAGCTAAATAAGCAGCTAACCTTTTGTAGTCAACCCCCACACGCCCAAACAGGCACACAAATTAATATTGATCATATGTGTTGTGGCTTCTGAAGTGGCGTGCATACATCAAAGTGAGGTTTAAAGTGACGAGGTTCACTTGCTTTGCCATTGCAGTCACGATGACATAAATACTCTTTAACCCGCTGCAATGCGATACTCACCGCTTGCTGGGACGCTGCCATAAAATGCGTTTCCAGGCTCACAAAATATTTTCATTACCTGTGCACAGGAAACCGCTTGAGTTGCATATCTGCTCCCTCAATTTCGCCCGCCGGTCAACTCTAATAGGAGTACGATGATCGAGAACTACTTATTTGGTCACAGCGGTTTGGGTCCAATGTGCGGCCATTTCTCCCCCCCCCTCATCTCCGTAGATGAAATGGCACGACCGCAGTACTTTGGTCGAGATTCACAGGTTCTGTTTTTGATTTAGGTCGGATAATTGGACAAAAGTCTTTGATAAACCACCGAATTTCTGAAAATAAACACAAAGACTGCGGTGGTTTATCTTCAAACTACATTACACGAATGTGAGTGGAGGAAAACGGTGTTACACGACAGACATGTGTACAATTTAAATCTTTAGACATGCGATTAGGTAAGACTCGAGGGCGGTTGGATATTCTATACAGTGTGCCAGCTGTGCAGATATCTGGAGCCGTATCTGCCCCCCCACCGTCCTCCAGAGCCCCCCCGCTGGGTGGCGCCCTGTGTGTGGCGGCCGACACGTGGAACGCATCACGCCTGGTCCAAGCGCTGCCTTTGTACTGTGTGTTTGAAAAGCGCTGCACTGATCCCCAGGTGGAAAGGAATGGGCCTCTGATGCAGCGCACACACAACTCACCTGCTCAGACTTAAGGCTCTACAGCCAGGGTTAACACCGTGTTGTCTCGAGCCTCATGAAGGAGAGGCTCGACTGGAGTCCAAATGTAGCTCGTGCAAGGTCAAGAGTTGCACATTTCTTGTTTTAAGGTTTCAAGGAACACTCTTTGTGTTAGATTACATTATTATTGCTTAGATACATGGCATGATTGATTGGTTGTTGACATGAGCAGCTGGAGAGAGAAAGTTTTCTTTGTTTTTCGATGAGACAACATGAGATCATATTTTGACTCGGCCCTTTTAGAGCAGGGGTGTCAAACTCAATTTCATTGCGGGCCACATTCGCATAAAGGTTGTACTCAAAGGGCCGGTTGTAACCATATAGATATATAATATATATATATAAAATAATGTATTATATTATATTATTGCTTCTGAATTGGATTATTATCGGATAGGATAATAACTTAGTAATTAACTACGTCTGAAAGCAGAAGTCCACGGCAAATAATTGCAAGTCTCTTCAGTGGCATGTCACAAAACGAGATGCATTGTGGGACATGTAGTTTATGGGCAACCTGCTTCTGTAGCCGTATAATAAACGTATTATATTCTTTGCAAGCTCTTGCGGGGCTGCATAAAATGAAGTCGCGGGCCGGGTTTTAGAGGGAAATCCTTAGGTGTGCAATAAATGATACATTACTTTCCCCACAACCCTAACAACCTTTCAATGATTATTACTGATAACCTACGCTATTAAGGACCGTAACAAGGTCTGAGCAAATAAAAAGAGCAGGCCGTGTCCGCAACGATCTAGTCCACGAACACTAAATCTGCTATTTAAAAAGCACACATTGTCTGCATTACCATCGTTCGATTCACACGAGAGATATTGATGCATTTTCCTTCTGCGTCTCCAGGAAAAGAAGTCCCGTCTCCTCCGAGAGTCACGTCGGCTCCGTCAAAACAGGAGCGCATGTCCTTCCGAGACAACCCAGTCATGAAGAGCGGCGGCTGGGGAGGAGGCAAGAAGAGGGACAAATTCTACAAGTAAAACACAATCTCTTCCACAGCCACTTCACCTTTGAAGATATGTCTTCACCCAACATGTGAAGAACTCAAAGACATATCTGATGTTGGTTCCTTTTCAGATAGATATCCCTAAGAATGCAGGTTCTTCAAAACATGTGCATTGAGTTCAGGACAGTTTGGATGCAATCGTTTGCTAACAACCCGTGTTGTGGTAATGACCCAACATTTGAACCAATGGATCTCACAAGACCATTTCGTCCTTCCATGGCGAACACTCTCTTTATTTTTATTAAAACGGATATTTCCCCCTGCAGCTGTTCTTTTCAAACTCAGCTGAAAACTTGAGCTCCCCGTCCCGAACAAAAATGAATTAAGAGCAATAGGACCCGGACCAGCCCAAATATCTCCGGGCACTTTCGTTATGTTGACTCAGCTCACGTTTCAGCGCCTGAACCAAACACATGGAACCAAATGGCACGCTTCATATGCAAATGATGGCAGGAAATAAGAACCAGGAACCTTTTATACCCTGTGAATTCATGTTTCCTTGGAACGGTTGTTTCTATGCTGATTTACTGTCTCGACAACAAACAAAGTAACCATGGTTTCCAGCCCTGGGAAGAGACTTGCTGTTTACACGTATTCTGCTCTTTTAAGACTACAATGTAACCCTTAAATAGTTTGTGTATCCTGGAGGACACATTGCCCCGATAAGGCTATACAACAGAGATAACCACTCACAGATAGACTTATGTTTTGAAGCCTATACTTGTGTACATACAGTGAATTATGGGTCTAATAACAGCAATAAGGGTGAACAGGTGGAACCTAGATGTACTATGGGTGTGAAGTTGGTGTAACATGGGTGTGATATGGATGGACAGTAACATGGGTGTGATATGGATGGACAGTAACATGGGTGTGATATGGATATGGATATGGATGGACAGTAACATGGGTGTGATATGGATGGACAGTAACACGGGTGTGATATGGATGGACAGTAACATGGGTGTGATATGGATGGACAGTAACACGGGTGTGATATGGATGGACAGTAACATGGGTGTGATATGGATGGACAGTAACACGGGTGTGATATGGATGGACAGTAACATGGGTGTGATATGGATGGACAGTAACACGGGTGTGATATGGATGGACAGTAACACGGGTGTGATATGGATGGACAGTAACATGGGTGTGATATGGATGTACAGTAACATGGGTGTGATATGGATGGACAGTAACACGGGTGTGATATGGATGGACAGTAACACGGGTGTGATATGGATGGACGGTAACACGGGTGTGATATGGATGGACAGTAACATGGGTGTGATATGGATGTACAGTAACATGGGTGTGATATGGATGGACAGTAACACGGGTGTGATATGGATGGACAGTAACACGGGTGTGATATGGATGGACAGTAACACGGGTGTGATATGGATGGACAGTAACACGGGTGTGATATGGATGGACAGTAACACGGGTGTGATATGGATGGACAGTAACATGGGTGTGATATGGATGGACAGTAACACGGGTGTGATATGGATGGACAGTAACACGGGTGTGATATGGATGGACAGTAACATGGGTGTGATATGGGGGTGAAATGGTTGTACATTGGGTGTGATATGGGTATATTATAGGTGTAATGTTGGTGTTATTGTAACATGGGTGTAACATGGGTGTCATATAGGTACAATAAAAAAATGTATACCCTAAATGTGAAATATATTTTAGAAAAAAAGTCACATTTTGAAAAAAGTCATGAAATTGTAATTGTAGCCCAGATATTAGAAAAACGATAATTCTTTAATTTCCCCTAAATATCGCCATTTTAAGGGTTAAGTGGCATTTTAGTGGCTACATTCAGTTCCTGCTCGCCAACAGTGGGCTCGAAATGTCTGCTTTTAAGCGCCGGGCGCAAACATTGGTGTTGGAATTAGAACAACGTTTTCTTTATTTCCAGTCGTGGATTATAATGGCCTTGTCTCTGGTGTATTTGAGTTTGGAGAGCTACAAGGCGTCCGTCCGCAAACACTGCCCCCCCGGAGGCGATGGACATCGAGGCTCGGAGGTTCCTCGCCGCCTGGAAATGATAACTTGATGAATGTCAAAACAAATAGTCGGAGCTGCAGAGTGGCTCCCTGGCAGGAAATGCATGTCTGTGTATTTATCTTCTCCTATCTCTCGCTCTGCACATGTCTGCAGGCTGTGTTTTGACTGTACTGCAGGGATTTCAGTCTTCAGAGTGGCGTATGCCAGAGATGTGGTGGTCCAGCCCACTTGGGGGATGTTGTGAAACCCAAGAGCAGTGTTCTCCTTCAGGGGGGACATCAAGGGGGGAGTATCTGTCATCAATCAGTCAATACACAACTCTGATAAAGCCAACTTCAGATATTTATTGCGTACATCATGCAGAGACAGGTGAAATAAATGTGCAGTTATAATATTGTCACTTTCTTTGACATGTGTTCAGGTTTCCCGAGGCTTTCCTCCCCGACTACCGCTGCTGAAATGATATTGTTAAACCAGCGTCCACCAGTCTTCATTACTTCTGTTTACTTTTGGGTTATGGCTAAATGATATGTAACTTAAGACATCCAAAATCCATTGCGTGGTGAAATGAGTGCTCCACCGCACATTTAGATAAGATGAGGAATGTCCCTCTCAGCCTGCCTGACCTCAAGTCAGCACAAGTTGTCAGATGGAGTCTGCCAGAGAGACCTTGGCTATCCAAATCCGTCTGAGTGCTGTCTTCAAGTGCATTAAACTAGAGGGCCGTAGCAGAGGCTGCTTCCAAGTTTTAGCTACAGTTTCCCACAGTGTACATTTTGCTGAGTATTTTTGAAAGCATGCGGTACTGCTTTCGATTTTTTGACATTTTTTGTCAGGCGTTCAAGGTAGATTTAACTCAAGACCGTTTCAGGAAGATTCAAGAGAGATTGATTTGTATATAATTGAAATTGCCCACAATTTGCACTCCTGTTACGTCCTTAATGCACGAGCAGGGCCATATTGCACCAATATTACAGGTGAAACCATCTGACATCCACATTTACTGTTAGTACTGAGTACGCTTCTCAACACAGTACATATGTGGAGATTATCCCTGTGTTATAACCTTGGCAACGTGTCCTCAAGGTTACAGAAACCTATTTAGGGTTGAACCGCAGTTGTAGTTGCATCATTTTTCAGAGATAGGGCTTCACTCAGCAATTACATGTAAAATAACCATAACTCAAATTCCCACAATCACTCACCGATAAAGAAAAGATTACATAACGAGATATATCTTTTGATGTATTCCTGCTTACACAATTAGCCATCTCTTTTAGCTACGGTAAAGAAATAGGAAATGGATATAAACTCTGAGGAATGTGCAAGCTCTCTTGAAAATGTGAATAAAACTCGCGCAGGCAGAAACGTCTCCGCGCTGCTCTCTGGTGAAAGTCAGAGCTCGTTGTTTCCCCCAACGACAACCGGCGGTTTAAAACATCAGATGAAAACAGGTCCGAGGCGTTCCTCTAAATTGAGGGCAGGAGTGCTGTCACATGACGCCTGAGAGAATGACCTTTTAGAGCAGGGGTGTCAAACTCAAGGCCCGGGGGCCAAATCCGGCCTGCGACTTCATTTTATGGCCCCACAAGAGCTTGCAAAGAATATAATATCTTTGTTATACGGTTACATGGTGATTTACAGAAGCACGTTGCCCATAAACTACATGTCCCACAATGCATCTCTCATTTGACTTTTTTCTCAGATTTGACTTTTTTTTCAAAATGTCACTTTTTTTTGATTTGCTTTTCCTTTAAAATCATTTTGTGACGTTCGCACTGAAGAGACTTGCAATTATTTGCCCCAGACTTCTGCTTTCAGACGTAGTTAATTATGAAGTTTTTACCCTATCTGATAATAATCCAATGCAGGGGCAATGATGTAATGTAATACATTATTTTATATACATTAAATATTGATATATGTATTTCTATATAGTCTTAAAGTTACAACCGGCCCTTTGAGTGCAACCATAATGCGAATGTGGCCCGAGATGAAATTGAGTTTGACCCCCCTGATTTAGAGGTTTGTCAATTCGTTAAGGCAGAACAGAGTCCCTTTAGTTTGTCAGATGTTCGACTCCTTGGTATTTATTTATATACAGAGGACATTAATGGAAGTAAGGGTACATGTTGTGCTTGTGTGTACAAACGATATGTTTACCTATGTGACATTAATTAATAAATGATAAAATATACATAATTTCAGTCATTTATCATGAAATGTATCTTTGAATACACACACGTCTTTTTCAGAATCCCAACGTATGATGACGATCCAAACTTTAAACACCAATTATTATTTTTTCAGTTGTAATAATTTCCTTATATTTAAATTTTGGAATAAGATTTTATACGTGGATTATATCTGTATTCTTCCTGGTTTGTCTATATTGGTGTTTAAATGATTTCATTTGTCCGGCAAGATTCAAGAAAACAACCATTTCTGTACGATTATAGGTTTTGAATGTGTGAGTGCAACTCTCAATAAATGTTAATTTGACTATTTGACTAAGATTTGAAACATTAAAGGTCAACTAAGCATTCATAAGTCTCCTATTAAGTTTTCATTTGACTTATTTGTTTTGTTTTGTTGTTGAAAAGAATCCCCGACAATAAGGAACGCTGTTATGTTAACGGTCATTTAAAAGTGTAAACTCACTTGGATGTTTTTCTTCCGTATGAATATTAATCCTGCACACCACGTCTTACTGTTCACGTTCTTACATATTGTTATTCAGATCAGTCTTGTGTCACAGCATCTGGATGTGCGCTGCCGGGTTAGTTCTGGTTCCAGTCAGAGGTGACTTGTATAACATGAACCCAGATGACTCGAGTGACTGAGGGCTTTGTCAGGGCTCAGGAATGCCTGACTGCTGGAGAAAAACACAAACAAACAATATAAAAAATAAACTTTGAAAGCATGAAATGTTCTGCAGACTCGAATGACATTCACAAACTCCACAAAATGTGTGTCTTTAGCTGGAGATAATGGATCTGCCTGTTTCTGTCTTTCGGGCTTGCCAAACATTTGAAGACATTTCAAAAGATGGAATAAGACCTAATGTGGCTTTGGGCATCATGATGTGAGGTTCCTGCCGGCTTGAGTTGCACATGTTGGTCGAGTCATATCAAGATATGGATGATAGCTCATCAAATTCTGACCGTCGTGTGTGCTGGCAGCATAGGTGCTATTTCCACCATGACACGTCCCTACCACTATTTGAAAGCATGCACCAAGATTTTCTAACTAACAAATTAGTACACTTTCAGAAAATTGTATTTGCATAATTACAAAACAAAAAAATGCAATGTTAATCTAGAATAAAAGTCTTGTTTTGTGCTCAAATATGTCTAAACAATAAATAAAAGTTGAGCTCACGTAAAAAGATATCCCCCCATTACTATAAACGACCAAAATGCTAGTTTTACGTTGAAAGCAATGTGAAAAAAAGATTACATTGTTATTTAGGACTTCCCTTCAAAATGATTTGTTCACAGTAACTAAAAACATCTAATCAAACCTTGCTTCCTTAAACAGATTTATGAATGTTAAATCCTTTAGACTTATAGCAGCTTTTTGATTATGGTATGGCTGTAAGAGAACCATGACCAGTAACCTCAACAAATGTCTCAACCTTTTTTCTTGTTTTCCCCCAATCTTGGCGGTTAGACGTCAAACCGAAAACCCTATTACATTGCCCAAAAGTGTAGATGTTGAAACTTAAATACCTTCTGCCCCCCCCCATGCCCCCAACACAAAGTGACACCATTAGTTTGCAGTATGTGTTTTGTATGCAAAGTGAAGGTGAAGATGTGTCCAGGTGGCTCGCATGCACTTCATGAATTAGACTGAGCCACCAAACCTCAGTGAGCTTTTCTCCTCAGCGTGAGCCACTGAGCGAGGTCATCTTCGAAGCCCAATAAGGCACCCCCCTGCGACTTAAGAGCACCTCTATTTATTTGTATTTGTTCTCCTGTGGCACCGAGAAGCTCCAGGTAACTGCCACTGACCCCAGAGCGAACCAAAGCTACGCCTGGTGTGCATTGCAGGTGGTGGAGATGTGGAGCAGGCAGACGGGCTCTGCTCGGTGCAGGAAGAAGAACGCTCTTCCTCTCTGCACACCACTCCCCGGTGAGTGCTGTGTCTGCTGGAGTCGATGCAGCGTCACTCTCCTGCAGCAGGAGGCGGTTTGCTCTTTAAATCAAGAAAGAGAGGTCAGTATTTCATTTATAGGGCCTTTGAATGACAACTTCATTTCTAATTTGATGTTATTAATTAATAGCCTACTAAATTGTCGAATAAAAAAATACACTGTTGCTGCTCACAGAGGAAATGAAGTGTTTACATTGTTAAGCAGGCTTTTATGCTTTTGCCCCAATTGAAAGCAACCTCTCAACCCCTGTAATCAAGACAATTCATTCACATTGCAAACACGTGAACCAAAGGCCTGCGTGATGTTCCCGTATAATGCTCACTTAGCACGTGCACATGCGCTAAATTATCCAACATCGTTGACATTTTATGGTACACTTTTTTTAAAACGTTTTTTGGTGCATGTGGTAATTTAATTAATATTTAAACAAATATGGACATGATCGAAAACTATCTCAGTTTAAAGCTAAGAAACGTGAGTAAACCATCTTCTGTCCCAAATGTCAGGTGTAGAAATAACCCTTAATTCATGTCATCCATGCAATGTGTGTCTAAAAAACTCGTGAACGCATTAATAACGAAATAATTGAGGACTTCCATGTATTTCTTTATGTGCGTAATATGTTAACTGCATTTGCTTTATTAATTAAAAAAACAAAACACAATCTCATAAATTAACTTTAAAATGAATTTGCGTTTTCTATACAGATTTTGTATATATATATATATATATATTAAATAAGTGTCAACGCCATAGACTTGAATTGGAAGCGTTATCAGTTGTGGTAAGGCCTAAAACAAATATGGCTACAAATCAGTTTGTCAAACACGAAAAGCAAAAAGTTTAAAAGATAATAATTTAGAAAAGATATGCTTCTTCCCCATAATGCATCTTTAAAGTGAATTTAACTTCGGTTCACTTTATTCCGGTACCAAACTGCTCCAAACACGAAACGAATGAGCAGCAGAGACCAGCGAGCTTTAAGGATCCTCAGAATCCGGTTAAATCCCACTCTGAGTCCCAACGAGCAGCTGTGAATTACTGCCTCGTTGTGGATGTCCAAACATGTTGTACATTAGAGTTCTGGTTCTGCTCTCAGACTGTGTGGTTGGGTCCGGGCTGGGGGGGGGGAGGAGTTGCTTCACATTCAGAGAGGAGGGCAGCTCTTAAGCCTCTCACTCTCTTCGGGGCTATAAAGACGTCGTGTCTTCAAGACAGAGTAAATTAACTCCGAATTATTGCATTACAAGGCATCGCTGCGACCATCCGAGCAGAACAGCGATTAGTTCTTTCTTTTTTCTAATGCTGACTTCTGATTAAAGTGGATTTGGGTTAAGATGATGGAGTACATGGAGGATAAATTCGCGTTGAAAAACCAAACGATGAAGGCCAGCGATTACTACATGGACCAAGTCATGGAGAGTCTGGACAGCGCGCAGTACTTCACCAAGTCTTCCCCGAAATGCGTGCAGGCCTTCGGGCTGCAGAGCGGGGAGCACCGCGCCTCGCCGTGCGGAGACCAGACCGGTGCGTACAAACTGTGACTTTCACTTTGTCTGCACAACTCTGCAGCTGTACAGGAGTTTCACTGCATGTGTGCTGCGAGTTAAAGAGAAACTAAACTGATGGAAATATTAGTATGTATTTATTTGTTATATTTATTATTTATTTACTGGCTTAAAAAAACCGTGTTTCTTTTGTGATTATATTTTCGCTGTTTTTCTTCTTGTTTTCTTTTTACTCCCCGAGTATTTTATTATATTATTATAAATTAAGTTCACTTATAGCTCAACCAATTGTATATATTAAATTATTCCCATTGTTTTACAAATACTAAAGTTAATTTAAAAATTAAAAGGTTAAAATTAAAATAATATTTCAAGTGATCATATGTAATCATGCTTTAATTGTCACTATAATGGCATTAAATGAATAAATACTAAGGGCTATTTTATTGTCTTGATCGCTTTATTTATTTATTTTTAAATGTATTAATGTGTATCTTTTATTCCAGGAAGCTACGGTGTTCCAAAACCAGACGAGGACCCTTTGCACACGGACCTCGGCCGGTCTATGGATAACTGCTGCACTCTGCGCGCATCTCCGGCGAGCACCGGGCAGGACAAACCGGATTTGGACGACATGGGAGACAAATGCGACAGCAACGTGTCCAGCAGCAAGAAGCGGAGACACCGCACCACCTTCACCAGCGCGCAGCTGGACGAGCTGGAGAAGGTCTTCCAGAAAACACACTATCCAGATGTTTATGTGAGGGAACAGCTGGCCATGAGGACGGAGCTCACAGAGGCCAGAGTGCAGGTACGGTTGATCAGCAGGCTCGTGGTAGCTTTCACTTATGGAGAAAAGAAACCATTTAAGAAAGAAAGAAAGACGGGATTCAAGATGATGGATGTGGAGCGTAAAGTAACATCACTATTGAAATAGCATACTTGTAATAAAACATTTCAATAATTAACATTTTAAAGACATTTGTTGAACTTCCTTTTTTAAATGGATTAATTAATTAAAATGTATAGCTGTTTTTTTATTAATTGTTTTCGGATTATTTTGCATGAACTAGATTATTTTTTAGAATTTTTTTACTAGCATTTTGTCACAAACTCATATTTATTACATAGATATTTATTTTGGTCTCATTGGATTTGATTTCCCTGTGTGTTCGTGTCAGGTGTGGTTTCAGAACAGAAGAGCCAAGTGGAGGAAGAGAGAGCGCTACGGGCAGATCCAACAGGCCAAGAGTCACTTCGCAGCCACCTACGACCTGTCAGTGCTACCGAGGACCGACAGCTACACACAGGCGAGTTTTAGTTACAGAGGAAACCTGGGATTATCCGTGTTTCACAACCACACTGCAGGAAGAAGCACTTCTAAAATAACGGTTTTAAAAACCTCATTTACAAGTACACGTACAAATAGGACTCAAATAAAAGTACAACAAACCTAGCATCAAAATGTACACCAACAAGTACACATTATGCAACATTTCAGAATCATATATATTGTTTATTGTAATAAATTAACTTCTTGCCTTCAAATGGCACTATAGGTACATGTATGGGATTTAAGTTAAACAAAACGTTGTACTTTATTTGTTGTTTCATTTTTAGAATTAAGTAAGAAAATAGTCACCTAAACTGTCAGATAAATGTAGTGGAATAAAAAGTACAATATTAGTTTCGGATTTGGATAGAAGTTTAAAGCATAAAATAGAAATACTCAATTACCTAACAATTTTACTTAACGCAGAATTGAAGTAAATGTTCTTAGTTATGTTTCCGTCCCTGGTGCACAATGCTCACATCATCCTTTAATCTTCTTTCCTAAACTACTCTCCACTCCACGACTAATGAAGGCTCCTCCCTGCTGCTCCATTCATCACTTGTTATGAGCCATCTTCAGATAAGAGACTCCGATTAGAGCGGCGAGGTGTCCGCCTGAATGAATGGCCGTATATCAGATTTCACGTTCGCTGCTCGTTCATCTTGCAGCTCGGACAAAGGTCAGGTACGAGATGAGGTGAGCGAGACGACGCTGTCCGCGTGGGAAGGGGCTGTCGATCACACACCGAGACCTCGCGAGGGCTGGGGTTTTAATGCAGGAAGGAGCTCCATTGTAGAAACACATGTGGAAATCAAAGATGAATAGGGTTTCTGTGACTCTGGGTAACGTGCAGTTTGTACGAGACTCAGATATTAGACTAGATTCAATTCCATATACTGAATTGATAAGTAAAGTGCTTTTTTTTGGTGCAGCAGCACGCAGGAAGATATTACTTATGAATGCAATGGAATATTTTTTACATTTCCAGTTTTCGTTTTACTGAAAGTGTTGAGTGTGCTCAAAGAGAATACATTAGATATTCGTTCTTTTCGTGACAGCAGCATGTGAGAAGACGTCGACCAAGAGTCAAATATTCTGGATACTGAAAATACATTTTGAAAGTTCTAGCAAGAGAGTAGGGATTCTCAAAAAATAAGATTACATTATTTTTTAATCCGAAATTGGGATTATTTCGTGACGGCAGCATGTGAGAAGACATTTAATACAAAATACATCATAAAATAGATGGAAATATTCCGGATAATGTGTTGAAACAATTGTTTAGATTTCCAGTTTGCGCTAAGAGTGAGAGGATTGCTCAGAGAGATCAGATTAAATCAGATTGACTTTATTGATCGCACATTGAGAAATGTGTCTGTCAGAGCGGCAAGTCAGATCACAAGGCACAAGAATGAGAAAGGACACGTAAAAAATGGAGAATCTGGATAACATATTAACAATAGTTTTACATTTCCATTGTGTACTATAGTGTGTCGCGCAAAGAGATTCGATTAATTAAGATTTACTATTGTTCCAATACGTGGATTTTACTTGTAGTTACAGCATCAAGTGAGAAGACATTGCACATTCTAAAAAAAATTCGATAAACTTTATTGATGCAAAATCTGGACTTTTTTGTTACATCATGTAAAGAGACATCGCACTGAATATACAGAACATAGAAAGACATATCGAAAGACACTATATCAGACCCACCTACTGAACTTCTAGATGACCTATAAACACAGCGTCCATTAAAGTGTGAACAATAGAATATGTACATGCAACGAGGTCAGCTGTGAGAACAATAAGAACAATTGCTCAGTTATTTAAGGAAAGAGTAACGACAACAAGATGTGTGTTCCTCGGAAACCTTTTTGTTTTCCACAGATCAGTACAATCAGCTCACATGGAAAAGTTCACCATCACACATTCAGATCTGCATCCTTAACTTTGATCTAATGTGTCAAGAGAATGAGCTCTGGATTTACGTAACTGGAAAATGTGTGTCAGAGGTGGAATAGTGAAACAGAGAAAGTCAAATCATTTCTCCGCTCTGGCTCGAGAGCAGGTCAGAAATGTGTTGGACGTCTTCTCCTCCGCACGTGTTTCTGATAGATCTGCAGCTGATCCAGATTACTGTCATCGAACGCATCGTCCTGCACGTGTCCGTCTCCCTGAACACATCGGAGCTGGGTTGTGGCTTTTAAAGAGATTTGATGTATTCTGTTGAATTTGACGTGTCGGCCAGTTGTGTTGCTTTTGGGCTGCATTCTGAGGTCAGCTGATTAATGGCACATGTTGTCGGGATCACGTCGGCAAAGCTGATTCTCCGGCATGTCCAGAAGACGTTTGGTTAACTGTCAAAGTGGACTTTCTCTTGGTATTTGTTTAAAAAAGTCTGTAAATATATATTTTGGCAGAAGGAAATGTCCTAATGTTGAGCTGGTTAGTTCAGTTTATAGTTTTGTGTTTTTATGAATTTTCTCAAATGTATTTGTTTATTGGTGTAACATGGAACTATTTTGGTGCATGTGTACCTGATATTCATCTTTGGGGCAGAAATCGAAGGGTTAGGGCAGGGGGGTCCAACTCAAACACACAGCGGGCCAACATTAAAAAATGGGTGCTAGTCGAGGGCCGGACTGGTTCAATGTTTATCGCAGAACTTATTGCACATATTAAACCTGGAACTAACAAAGCTTAAATTATTGCCTTTAAAAACAACATTAAATAATCAGTTGCATTCATTTCTTATGGCTCGATCTGCAGCTTCTCCGGAGCCACAGCTTCAAAGAAACTCAAAGAACAATCCAAACCTGCCCTGTTGTCGTGAGAGAGAAAGTGCAGAAGGAAGCATCCATTGAGCTCAGTGTGATGCTCTGAGATGCTAGTTCAGATACTTGGCATCTCATCTTGGGGTGCAAGGTCATCAATGTTTGGGCTCAGGCTCTGAGCGGAGGAGACCCTCAGGATGGAGTGAAGGTGCACTATACCGACGGGCCAGATCTAATAGCAATTATAAATTATCCTGCGGGCCGAAATTAAATCCACCACGGGCCTGATTTGGCCCCCGGGCCTTGAGTTTGACACATGCGGGTATATGGCACACATCACTTATGCAGCATTACATATTTGTGCATTTCAGGGACCTACTTTCCCCGTATAATTTAAGGAACAAATGAATTTGAATGCTTTTCACATGCGACTCACTTCGACCAGCTTGTGTTCTGCGTCTGATTGAACTCTGGCTAAAGAAGCAAACTCCTCTCGTGAGTTCGGTTGTGTGTGTGTGTGTGGTGTGTGTGTGTGTGTGGTGTGTGTGTGTGTGTGTGGTGTGTGTGTGTGGTGTTGTGTGTGGTGTGTGGTGTGTGTGTGTGGTGTGTGTGTGTGTGGTGGTGTGTGGTGTGTGTGTGTGTGTGTGTGTGGTGTGTGTGTGTGGTGTGTGGTGTGTGTGTGTTCTCAGCATTACTATACTTGTGGGGACCTAAATCTGTCTACATAGTCACGTCTGGGGACTCACCTCCCTCATGGGGACAAATTGGAGGTCCCCATAAGGGGAATCATTAATTTTAGGGTGAAGACTTGGTTAGGGTTAGGCATGTGTTGGTTATGGTTAAGGTTAGGATAAGTCTCCAGGAAATGCATGTAAGTCAATGTAATGTCCCCTGAAGTGATGTATACATGGTGTGTGTGTGTGTGTGGTAAGGTTTGATAATCTATCCGTCTAAACATGCTTATTTAAAAATAAATCTATGCCTTATGTGGTTGCCAATGTTGTACAGTATAATGCAACCTTATAAATCTATTAAACACGTTGTTTAAGTATGTACCCTAAGGCCTCGTGCATCCTGCTGTAATCAAAGCCATTATCCAAATAATCTAAACCAGGGGTGTCCAAACCACGGCCCGGGGGCCAAATGCGGCCCACAGACCATTTTGAATCGGCCCTCAGCTAATTCAAAAAGTATAATGGAGTACGGCCCACAAATGAAACTTGTGCTTGTCTTGTACTTCTTAAATATATCTGTACACATATATTACACAGTAGTATTCATGTGTTAATAAAACCAGTTTTCGAATTAATTCAGTCGATTAAAGTTGGAAACATTTTCTAACAAATCTTAGTTGATAAGAAAAAAGCCCAATGACTTATTTACAAGCTTGAAAAACACCCTTCATATTTCTCCTTATTATAATCGATGTGAGGCTTCTGCTTTACGGGATGAGTGCCAACACTCACAAGCATACTTTACCTACAGCTGATTGATTTGCTAACTGATAACTGAACTTACGAGGCGATATACCTCGAGTGAGCGGCCCAGCCCTTCGTATATTTCTCTGTATGTGGCCCCTGATCTCAACCCTTTTTTCCCCCACAGATCCCCAACAACCTGTGGCCCCCTCCTGCTCCGGGGGGCTCGGTGGTGTCGTCCTGCATGCTGCCCCGAGGCTCCCCCCCCTGCGTCTCCTCGTACTCCCACCCCCCCCGGCCGGCCCCCGGCTCCTCAGAGCACGGCTACGTCAGCTTCCCCGCCCAGCAGAACCAGTTCAGCCACGTGTCCTTAAACAACTTCTTCAGCGCCGACTCCCTCCTCACGCCGGCCCCCAACGGGCACCACGTGGCCTTCGAGACCAAGCCCGAGTTCGAGAGGCGCTCGTCCAGCATCGCCGTGCTGAGGATGAAGGCTAAGGAGCACACGGCCAACATCTCGTGGGCCATGTGATCAGGACGGTCCAGATGATGAGTGGACAATATCTTTCTCAGTTAAGAGTGTGAGGATTGCCTTGGCAACAAGCTGTTTGTCAATCAACACATTTTCACATCGACCGACGAGATGTCACTTATTGTAGACAGCTGTGGCTCAGGTCTGTGATTCCATTCCCACCTTAATCACTGGGAAGGAAATCTAAACTGAACTGCTCTCTTCTATTGAATAGTCGTTTTGTTGTGGGTGAAAGCATAACCAAACCCAGTGCCTCGTTGTGAGGGAAAATCTGACAATTTCATCATCTTACTATCCTGATTACACCATAACTTCAAATGTGATCATCGAGGAAAGACGATTGTGGTGAAATATGGAAATGAAAGTCTGTTCGAATGTGTGGGTGTATTGCAACATCTGCAATACACTACGTTGAAGCTTGTAGCAACAAAAAGTCAAATGTAAATAATGTCGTGTGACAGACAATCCGCTGTGTTTCTGTTTCTGAGGGATCGAACGTGAATGCCTTCGATAATCGTGCGGTAAGAGACGTTTGAGTTGGATATGGACTGGAAGCAACACATTCAGACTCTCTTTACAGGGTAGGACAGAGCACTGTTCACAGCCCACGGCCACACAAAGGAACCTCACGACGTGCGGAGCGGTGATGTGGTGTGTCCTCTTCACCGAGTGTGTGAGAGGTGAACCGGGAGAATGTCCAGTTGGATCTGATCCCAGTGAGGGTGAGTGGATCCAGAACCACTACAGTACTGTGAGCACTGGGAATAAGCTTTCTGCAGCTTCCTCTTCATCCTCCTCTTCCTCCCTCCAGCTCAGGACTGACCATGAGCAGCGTGGAGACAGACTGACATTTCGTGTGTGTGTGTGTGTGTGTGTGTGTGTGTGTGTGTGTGTGTGTGTGTGTGTGTGTGTGTGTGTGTGTGTGTGTGTGTGTGTGTGTGTGTGTGTGTGTGTGTGGTGTGTGTGTGTGTGTGTGTGTGTGTGTGTGTGTGTGTGTGTGTGTGTGTGTGTGTGTGTGTGTGTGTGTGTGTGTGTGTTAACCTTTGTTGTCTGCTGTCACCACGCAGGCAGAGGAGACAGGTTTTAATATTGTTTGTTTTGTTTTCCAATGTAAATGTTGGATTTATAATAAATGAATTTCACTTGATTCTAGCATGGTTCTTTGTTTTACAGTGTGTAGGTCCGGTCAAATTCAATATTGAGACTTTAAACATTGATTAGTTCACAAAAAGCCGGATGTGTTTGATATAAAAGCCAGAAGGACACCTCCTTGAAGCCTAATGACTGTTCAGATCTTTTAAGAGTTATTGAAGTTATACATTCCAAACATATTAACCAAGAGACACTAGTGCCGAGAGATATACAGATTTGGTGGCACGTTTTTGTTTTTGTAAATTAAATGATTATTCTTATTTTCTTAATTTATTTTAATTTCCATAACCTTTAGGACAAAGAGAAAGATATCCATAACGTGTTCAAGGTTGTCTCTTTTAAATGGCTTGTCCTGTCCGACCTTCAGCTCACACACGTGAATAATGAGCGAACTGATGAAGTCATTCTGCACTTTGAAGTATCATTTGTTCCAATTTCAGATGTAATACCTAAAAGAAAATGAGTCTGGTTTTGTTCTTAAACAGCTAGCCCCCTTCATGTGCTGGACCTTGGTGATTGGATCTATATGAATGCACCTGCCTTGCCTGATCACGTGAGATGCTGCCTATCACAGTGCGCTGAGATGTGTTCTAACTGTGAAGCACTGACTCATCACCCTGTACGGCAGGGCAGGTCTGCCATCACTAACTGTACGGAGACGCAGCCGTTGGTTTGTTACGTTCCCTATTAGGCTAGGGGAACTAAAGGGAAGAAACACAACCAGATTGGTATTGGTATAATTATAAGTGATTTATTTTAAGTAGCAGTGGTAAACAAAATGGCAGGCAGGCAGCCTGAAACAAACAATAGAGCCAAAAGAACACACACGTGATAAGTAAACAAAAGCAGGACTCAAAAGGAGTCTAAAGGCATACAGGGAAAATAAATGCTAATATACTAAATAAAGAATGAAACAAAACCTCACTTTAACAGTGGCACAACTCACCAAATAATCTATACACAATGCAGCTAAGCAAAGGGCAACAGTCACAACATCAGAAGCTATACTCTAAACCAGGGGCGTCAAACTCAATTTCATCGCGGGCCACATCAGCATTATGGTTGCACTCAAAGGGCCGGTTGTAAATATATAAATATACATATATATAAATATATAATATATATAAAACAATGTGTCATATTACATTATTGCCTCTGAATTGGATTATTATCGGATAGGATAATGACTTAGTAATTAACTACGTCTGAAAGCAAATAATTGCAAGTCTCTTCAGTGCGCATGTCACAAAACGAGATGCATTATGGGACATGTAGTTTATGGGCAACCTGATTCTGTAAAGCGGCATTTAATCGTATAATAAACGTATTACATGATTTGCAAGCTCTTGCGGGGCCACATAAAATGAAGTCGCGGGCCGGATGTGGCCCCCGGGCCTTGAGTTTGACACCCCTGCTCTAAACACTAACTAAGCTACTCTACACACGACACACGAGTTTTACCACAGTTAACAGAATTCTCTCGGAGCAAGTAGCGAGAGGCGTCTGTTCCTCAGCAGAGCCTCCAGAGTGAAGATAGTCCGCCCTTTGTACTCCTCCCAGCAGGTGTGCGCTGGCTGTGCGCTGCGATTGGACGACGTCAATCCAATCGCCATCTTCAGAGGCGGACCAGGAGATGGGCAGCCAATGATGTTGGAGCAACCACACAGCTCATTTACATAATCACACACACAGCTGAAAAAACGCAGGCAGATCAATGAGCAGACAAACAGCAACCGTAACAATGTGCATTTATAAAGCCGTGCTGGGTAAACCACCACCTTACATCTGCTCGCTGATTTCACAGAGAGTCGCAGGTAGCTATTGCCTGAGATCCAGGATGTGTTTTTATTACATGAACCAAGTGCTAGGACTGTTTTAGGCACTAAAGCTTGTATGTGCGCTGCTCCTCGGAACACTCTCCAAAACATATTGAAAATGAGCATTCTGGTTCCCTTGCATCATTTTAAAGCATAGCTTGAGGAATTGATATTTGATACTCCTGGTACCGTCTTTGTGAATAAGTTTGTAAATTGTACCCCTGTCATCATGTTGTATGTGTCCTTTTGTTTTCTGTTGTATTTCTGTTACATGTGGAACAAATGTGCGGCAAGTCTCCCTTGTAAAAGAGATCGTTGATGGGATAAATAAAGGCTGTTGAGCAAACATGACTCAAACAGGAAGACATAATGCATTTGTTTGGGACTACTTTTAGCTGTGGATGTATACACGTTTGGTGCCTGGAAGTGGTGTATTAGGGATCGATTCAAAAGGGATAACTGTGTGTCATGTTAATGAATGGAGATGTCAGCCGATACAAAAGTGTAGCATTGATGTGTTTTTAAAAGTGTTTGGCCAACAGTGAAGCCCTATGCCACAGAAAGCAGGCTCTACCACACTTGTCAAACTCAAGGCCCGGGGGCCAAATCCGGCCCTTGGTGGATTTAATTTCGGCCCACAGGATCATTTCTAATTCCTATTAGATCTGGCCCGAAGGTATATTGCACCTTCACTCCATCCTGAGGGTCTCCTCCGCTCAGAGCCTGAGCCCAGACATTGATGACCTTGCACCCGAGATGAGATGCCAAGTGTCTGAGCTAGCATCTCAGAGCAGCACACTGAGTTCAATGGATGCTTCCTTCTGCACTTTCTCTCACGCTCTGGGGATCTTTTTTTGAAGCCTGTGGAAAAATGTAATCACAAGAGTTGTTTTTATAGGCAATAATTTAAGCTTTGTTAGTTCCAGGTTTAATATGTGCAATAAGTTCATTTAAATAAGTTCTGCGCTAAACATTGAACCAGTCCGGCCCTCGACTAGCACCCATTTTTTTTATTTTGGCCCACTGTATTTGAGTTTGACCCCCCTGGTCTAGATACACACAATTCTTGTTAGGATAATTTCATTACTTGACTTGGTCTTCACATTGGATTTGTTGACAACAACAAAAGAAAGGAACAATACAACAACCCTTGTCCTTTAAACGTTATCTTAAACCCCCTCGCCTCCGCCGTCTGGAAACAGTCATCATTAAACTCAGTTAATCTCCTCACTCGTCAATAGTAGCCGTTTCCATGAGGCCCTCCTCCTCCTCCTCCTCCGCCTCCTCACTTGTTCTTTAATCTACCACTGCCATGTAATTGGGAGCACATCTTCCTCTTCCTCCTCTCTTTCCTTACTGATGTCATCCTTTTGTTTTGCTCTGAGATCACAGTCGGCGGGAAACCCTTCTAACGGTGGCTTGATTCGATTACAGCTGTAACTTGTGTCAGATGCTTCTCTCTGGAAACACGGTTGTTTCCTTGGGGTACTTCCTGGTTACTGCCATTCAAGAGTAAAACCCCAGCGCGCTATCTGCACGCATCACAACACGGAGGCTTTGATCCTCAAGTGTCCATGGAAACATGGAGGATGTGTTTCCTGATGTTCAGTGAGGTGTTCCCTGCTCTTATTTACCACAGACAGATGTTCACTGCGTCTACAATACACTATCAACTGATGTTTGTGTTGACTTATCTGTTTACACTGCTCGGGATAAAACACTTTTGATTTCTTCATGTAGCTTAGTTTAGAGACGTCTTAAGAAATAACATGTGATGCACCTTTTTGAATGATCCAATTCAACGTAGTGTTTTTAGTGTCTACGTGTTTTTAGGTTTAGTGTCCATTTCAAAGTAAACAAATCCAGAACATAAAGTTATATGTGCAAAGATGACATTGATAATCTAAGATGTTCTAATCAATACAAAAGAGAGACCAAAACGTTCTCTATTTATTTGTGTCCTGCATGTGAACAGGTGAATACATACACCATGGTTATTGCTGGTACAACCTACGTGACATCATAACCCACGTAATAGGTGAGATAAGCAATAAACAAACGTGATACATGGCTCCTTTCACTTTAGGTATGACGACGTGTGTGTGAAGGGCCAGTTTATATCAAACACGATTTAAAAACGAAATCATCGGAAAAAGATATGGAAATGTAAAAAAAGGAATATTTGAATGCTAGGCTATTGCAGTTGCAGTTACAGAGTCCTTTTTTTGCAGCTGACAAGCTTTTCTCTGCCTCTGATAAACATGCCTGTAACCAGAGGTGGAAGAAGCACTTAGATATTTTACCTTAGTTAAAGTTACAATACCAAGATGTAGAAATATTTTGTTACAGGCAAAAGTATGGTACTTAAAGGTAGGGTAGGTAAGAATGTACGTAAGAATGGCTTTGTACGCAGCCGAAAAAAATCTGCCCCTTCCTTCAGACTTCCTCACAGAGCCCCTCCCCCAACACACGAACGCGCACATGACCAATGAGAGCACGGGATACATTTGTGCACAGATGGAAGGCTGACAGGCCATCCCAACCCAGTCTCACATCTAAACGTGTAATAACTACGTTGGTCCACAACTTGGGACGTAGTATTTCTACAAAAACGCCTCTGAAATGGTAAGATCCCTACATTTTCTTTCATCATTCATTCCAATGGCTGGCGTCTTTGTCACGTGATCTTCAAATTTCTCCCCGCAGAAAAAAACAAACATGGCCGACCTTCGTTTTATTCTCGGTGGAAAATGCATATTTTAAAGTTAGTTTGGCCATTAAAATGCGTTTTGATGTCATTTGATGCGAGAAATACGAGTTGTTATTTCAGATTATGTGTGCAGTGGATGCACATGATCTTTAGTTTGCTAGTTATTACGAAGAGTACTTCAGGAAATTGTGTCCATACAACATTTTCATTGTTACCAAGGTGGTTGCTAGGGACGCTGCTATCGATATTATTTATGTTATGTAACTGTTTAATGGTGTTATCTTTATTGCTACCCCCTTCCCCGTCAATGTATAGTGTTGGTCCACAGCGCAAACGTATTAGTTTAACAAAATCTCCATCTAAAATTGTGGCATAGATACGTTATTTTCTCCTGTGCAATTCTCCAACCCAGTCTCCCATCTCACGTCGTCATAAACAAATACCGGAAACAGACGTAGGCAAGATCCTCGGCTCGGTGATTGGATGGTTTAGCCGCAATGCACGTTGGGAAATGGTGTTTATGCGATGTGAAATCCGAAAACATTTAAAAAAATAAAAAATACTTTATTCCGAGTGTTCTTGCTTTTCTCTTTGAAGGTCATCACATAACGGCATTGTAATACATGGTTCGGCTGCATTAAGTATTACATATCTGCCGTAGATATTTATTTTAGAGCCCTGATCAGAAGAAATGCTGCCAAAACTGAAAACGTGACGTGGATCATAAATATATCAGCCATTAAACAACATCTTACATTTCTTTTCACACATTACGTCTCCTTGCAGTATCAACACTAATTCGGCTGACCTTTATATTTGATCCAATTGGTAGATAGGCTGTATTTACACCATAAAGGTGCACAGCTGATATAAAGGGACACCTGGTGGTTAAAGCGCGTTATTGAATTATTATTATTTTTATGATTAGATATTAATAGGATCCCTATAAAGTATATTCTTTACTCATTATTCTCTACTACTAGTTAATTAAAGACTGTATATAATGACTATTTTGCACATCCCTTTCAAGATTTCAAGATTTTCTAAGATTTATTGACATATCATATTATACACACCAATCACCGAGCTGAGGATCTTGCCTACGTCTGTTTCCGGTATTTGTTTATGACGACGTTTAGATGTGAGGCTGGGTTGGAGAATTGCACCAGTCATTTTAGCCGGGCCGGCTCAGATGATTGGTCGTGATTTTTACAGCGCCACGGCTTCCACAGATGACATTTTTTAACGTATTTATTGTCAAAGCACTTCATGATATTCATTGCTATCGGGATGTTAAGAGCATTCCATGGAATACCTACCCCACCTTTAAGTACAAAAGTATTAGCATTAGAATAAAGTCAAAATAGGTATACAGCTATCTTATCCATAACAATAATACATCCTCATTCATGGTCATTTTAATAATTAAAGTAAAGTAACTCATCTTTTCAAATCTACGTAATGAGTAAAAACAAGTACAATATTTATCCCCAATTTGTAGTGGACTAGAAGCGTAAAGTAACATAAATTAAAATGCTCTAAGTACCTCAAAAAGGTCAATAAGTATAATACTTTGGTAAATGTAATTTTTTCCACCAGCCTGTAACTGAAACTCCAATATTCTCTTTTCTATCCGTCATCTTTTTTTGCAACTTCTCCACCATCTTCATCGTGTGTGTGTGTGTGTGTGTGTGTGTGTGTGTGTGTGTGTGTGGTGTGTGTGTGTGTGTGTGTGTGAGAGATACAGAGAGAGTGAGAGAAAGCTCCCACAGACCAGATCCATCAGCAGCTCCAATGGGTTTGACCCGCTCAGGTTAACCACAGCCATCAATATAAGAGCTTCCCTCCCCTTCCTCCCTACTTCCCGCACTACCTCACATGGGGGAGGACAGGCCTGTGTGTGTGTGTGTGTGTGTGTGTGTGTGAGACAAAGACACACACAATTTTTGACATAAAGAAATAGAGCTAGATCAAACGCTCTGGCGGCAGGCAGCTGAAAAATGGAGTCTGCGGTCACGTATGTTCCGCAGCAGATCTGCATTTGTCTGCTCACTGTTGTTATTCTAATCACTCAACACTGATGTTCTCCTTCTCCTCCTTCTCCTCCTTCTTCTTCTTCTTCTTCTTCTCCTCCTTCTTCTTCTTCTTCTCCTTCCTTCTTCTTCTTCTTCTTCTTCTTCTTCTTCTTCTTCTTCTTCTTCTTCTTCTTCTTCTTCTCCTCCTCCTCCTCTCTCCTCCTCCTCCTCCTCCTCCTCCTCCTCCTCCTCCTCTTCTTCTTCTTCTTCTTCTTCTTCTTCTTCTTCTTCTTCTTCTTCTTCTTCTTCTTCTTCTTCTCCTCCTCCTCCTCTCCTCCTCCTCCTCCTCCTTCTTCTTCTTCTTCTTCTTCTTCTTCTTCTTCTTCTTCTTCTTCTTTTGCTGCTCTGGAACGGATACACCAGCTCACCGCCGGTCCATCTTCTTTTCTTCTTCAGGGCAGTTATTTCCCACATGCCCTCTCTTTGGCGTGCTGTAATATCCTGAGAGCGATTGGTGTGTTTTTGTCAGAGGTAATTTAACACGAGACTTCCCTGTCAGACTTCATCAGTGAGGGATGAACCCTTTTCTGTATCTATACTACAAACATGTCGTTTAGAAAGGCATTATATGTTATGAGTTGTTTTCATTTATATCAATTAAATGGACGTTACATTACAACACACTTTTCACTGCCTTCAGTTATTGATGGTAGCACAGTGTTTATCAAGAGGCCCTTTAACTTGTTCCCTTCCCTCTAATGTGTTAGTTTTAGTGCATGTATAGTGCACTAAAACCTATACAGTACTATTGGCTAGCGCTCCAACACATTGTACGTGATATGCTAAGGGGTGGGACATCTCTAAGCGGTGGACCAATCACAACAGAGCCAGCCAGCTAGCCAATCAGAAGGGTGAAAAGAGGTGCTGCAGCACAGGCAGTATGAGAAAAGAGCTTTTGAACATTAAAGCATGGAGACATGTCCCAGAAGAGACATACATACATGAACCTGATTATCATGTTCTGTCCTCTTTAATACTTGTATTCAGTCCATTTGCATATCAAGAAGCAAGCTGCCTCACCTTTTTAATCTCGAAAGTTTTATTTAAATGCATTCAAGCAGGTTTGATGATTGTTGTGTGTTCAGAGACAGGAAGGATTAGAAGCTTTTTGTGAAGTAAGAAGTACTTTGATTCAGATGAAATCTCTTTCTCTGATCCAAAGGGAGAGCGCAGTAATGTAAGGTTTGCCCTTCACAGCCCTCTAGTGGTGTGTTGTGATTCAGGAACACGGTACGACTTGCTGCGTGCTATTCAAATTAAAATCAGCCGATGTGAAAAGGTCACTCTTGTCAGCCAGCCTTGCATTTTTTACACGGCCAACATTTGTATTTCCTGATGTGGTTTGAAAGTGAAACTCTTGCTTGTACAGGAAGTGAGTTGAAGGAATGTCCTGGAGCGACTGAGGTGTTTTGCTAACCACCATCAGCTGGCAGTGGCTCGGCCTTCCTAATGCCATATACCTCTTTCCCGTTGTTTTTCCCCTTCGACCATATGTTCTGTTGTTCTGACATTGTTGTCAAAACCCCTCAACATCTACAAGAGCCTAATAGCTCTGAGGACTCAGGGTGTGCAGCCAAAAATGCCTTTCAGGAGGTCCCTTATTCTCCGCGCGGGGAGGAAAGGGTCCACAAAAGGCCCGAGGCGGATTACAAGAGGCTATTAGAGGCCTGCGGCGGGATGCCTCACAAATCCAATTAGGAAGAGCCGGGGCTGGATCTAAACTCTCTGTCAGTCACAGCAGAGGAGAGCAGGTGTCACGTTACAGGACATCTCAGGGCGGAATATGTGTGTGTGTGTGTGTGTGTGTGTGTGGAGCTGGGTTAGTGTGTGCCCTCTGTCTTGAGTGCATCAATGTGTTTGATTGTATGCAGTATATTCATGTTTATTGTGTGCAGAGGTGGAAGTAGTGGAGTAGAAATACTTTGTTACTTACTTACATTTTTCTGGTATCAGTACTTTACTCTACTTATTTTTTTCTGATTACTTTTTACTTTCTACTTCTTACATTTTTAAAACAAACACCTGTACTTTCTACTTTTTACATGTTGAACACAAATACCTGTACTTTCTACTTCTTACATGTTGAACTCAAATACCTGTACTTTCTACTTCTTACATGTTGAACTCAAATACCTGTACTTTCTACTTCTTACATGTTGAACCCAAATACCTGTACTTTCTACTTCTTACATGTTGAACTCAAATACCTGTACTTTCTACTTCTTACATGTTGAACACAAATACCTGTACTTTCTACTTCTTACATGTTGAACACAAATACCTGTACTTTCTACTTCTAACATGTTGAACCCAAATACCTGTACTTTCTACTTCTCTAATGTTGAACACAAATACCTGAACTTTCTACTTCTTACATGTTGAACACAAATACCTGTACTTTCTACTTCTTACATGTTGAACACAAATACCTGTACTTTCTACTTCTTACATGTTGAACACAAATACCTGTACTTTCTACTTCTCACATGTTGAACTCAAATACCTGTACTTTCTACTTCTTACATGTTGAACACAAATACCTGTACTTTCTACTTCTCACATGTTGAACTCAAATACCTGTACTTTCTACTTCTTACATGTTGAACTCAAATACCTGTACTTTCTACTTCTTACATGTTGAACTCAAATACCTGTACTTTCTACTTCTTACATGTTGAACTCAAATACCTGTACTTTCTACTTCTTACATGTTGAACACAAATACCTGTACTTTCTACTTCTTACATGTTGAACACAAATACCTGTACTTTCTACTTCTAACATGTTGAACCCAAATACCTGTACTTTCTACTTCTCTAATGTTGAACACAAATACCTGAACTTTCTACTTCTTACATGTTGAACACAAATACCTGTACTTTCTACTTTTTACACCTGTACTTTCTACTTCTTACATGTTGAACACAAATACCTGTACTTTCTACTTCTCACATGTTGAACTCAAATACTGTACTTTCTACTTCTTACATGTTGAACTCAAATACCTGTACTTTCTACTTCTTACATGTTGAACTCAAATACCTGTACTTTCTACTTCTTACATGTTGAACACAAATACCTGTACTTTCTACTTCTTACATGTTGAACACAAATACCTGTACTTTCTACTTCTCACATGTTGAACACAAATACCTGTACTTTCTACTTCTCAGATGTTGAACACAAATACCTGTACTTTCTACTTCTTACATGTTGAACTCAAATACCTGTACTTTCTACTTCTTACATGTTGAACTCAAATACCTGTACTTTCTACTTCTCACATGTTAAACACAAATACTGTACTTTCTACTTGTTACATGTTGAACACAAATACCTGTACTTTCTACTTCTGACATGTTGAACTCAATTACCTGTACTTTCTACTTCTTACATGTTGAACCCAAATACCTGTACTTTCTACTTCTTACATGTTGAACACAAATACTTGTACTTTCTACTTCTTACATGTTGAACACAAATACATGTACTTTCTACTTCTTACATGTTGAACTCAAATACCTGTACTTTCTACTTCTTACATGTTGAACACAAATACCTGTACTTTCTACTTCTTACATGTTGAACACAAATACCTGTACTTTCTACTTCTTACATGTTGAACACAAATACCTGTACTTTCTACTTCTCACATGTTGAACTCAAATACCTGTACTTTCTACTTCTTACATGTTGAATACAAATACCTGTACTTTCTACTTCTCACATGTTGAACACAAATACCTGTACTTTCTACTTCTTACATGTTGAACACAAATACCTTTCTACCAATGGAAACGTTGTCATGTTGCCGTTGTTCAGCAGTATTTTTATACACGAGAATCTGTACTTCTACTTGAGTAAAGGATGTGTGTACTTTTGCCATCTCTGATTGTGTGCATGCTGTACACCTAAAGACAAACCAGCGTGTGTGAGCAGTGTTATCGGCAGGCCGGGTCCCTTGGTGAATGTAGTCCAATCCAGCGTGACCAATGGAGACTCTGACCTAATCACTGATGTCATTCCCCTGCTGGACATGAGGTTTGACTCAGGGGCTGCCACTCTTCAGTCGTGTCAATACTACATCAACATGTGTCCCCTCTTCTCCATGTCTCTTCTACATCAACATGTGTCCCCTCTTCTCAGTGTCTCTTCTACATCAACATGTGTCCCCTCTTCTCCATGTCTCTTCTACATCAACATGTGTCCCCTCTTCTTCATGTCTCTTCTACATCAACATGTGTCCCCTCTTCTTCATGTCTCTTCTACATCAACATGTGTCCCCTCTTCTCCGTGTCTCTTCTACATCAACATGTGTCCCCTCTTCTTCGTGTCTCTTCTACATCAACATGTGTCCCCTCTTCTTCAGTCTCTTCTACATCAACATGTGTCCCCTCTTCTCATGTCTCTTCTACATCAACATGTGTCCCCTCTTCTTCGTGTCTCTTCTACATCAACATGTGTCCCCTCTTCTCCATGTCTCTTCTACATCAACATGTGTCCCCTCTTCCTCATGTCTCTTCTACATCAACATGTGTCCCCTCTTCTTCATGTCTCTTCTGCATCAACATGTGTCCCCTCGTCTCCATGTCTCTTCTACATCAACATGTGTCCCCTCTTCTTCATGTCTCTTCTACATCAACATGTGTCCCCTCTTCTTCATGTCTCTTCTACATCAACATGTGTCCCCTCGTCTCCATGTCTCTTCTACATCAACATGTGTCCCCTCTTCTTCATATCTCTTCTACATCACCATGTGTCCCCTCTTCTTCACGTCTCTTCTACATCAACATGTGTCCCCTCTTCTCCATGTCTCTTCTACATCACCATGTGTCCCCTCTTCTTCATGTCTCTTCTACATCACCATGTGTCCCCTCTGTGGATGTGGCTTGAGTAACCATTAGCCAATCACCAACCAAGGTACTTTTCATTGATATTTAAGGGGGGAACTTTCGCCCAGGCTGAACTCGGTAACAAAGAAAATAATTGGAACAATCTATTAATTAATAATGGTATGGAGATGCTTGGAACAAGACTCTGAAAGCAATGGCTTGCCCGTTAAGAGCTGACAACTTGGTAAGAGTGGAGAATCCATTGGAGCTTTTATGGATAGGAAACTATAGGATGTAGGTAAGAGTGCAAATGAGCTTTAAAAAGCAAATCTAGTTTGGAAACCAGAAGTGATACAAGAGGTTGGAGATAAGTGCAACTGAATGGCCGACAAGTAATTTTAGGTCAGCAACATTTTGCAATGAACTTTCTCAGACTGAAAACACACTGTGAAAGGGTTACGGTACGTCTACACAGCAGCTTTTCAAAAATCTTGAAAATCTTGGAGCTGGGCGTGTCTGACAGCTTGGGGATTTTTTGCGAGCAACGCGACCAACAACCAATCACATGAATCTCCCGCCCCCGACATACAAAGCAAAAAACCTCCGGGGACTTTTTGCGAGTATATATATTAGTAATATATATATATATATATATATATATATAAACTTATATATATATATATATATATATAAACTCCCCAAACTGGTGAAAATCTACCGGTTTCCCCCACTGTCTCTGCCACCTCCCTCCATGCCTGGTTCCTCCGGTTTGTATCCCGTTAATAGTTCTGGTCGTAAAGAACCGGGTGATTTGCTACCGTAATTTCTCGTTTGGAATATGAGGAAATTAACTGCGGTCTGGTTCTCCCTGCTTACACGCGGTTTGATTGGCTATCGCTTCTACTGTCAGATTTGCATAAACGTGTTTGATTGGCTGGCGCTTCCAGCTCAGCTTCAAAAGTTGAACATTGCTCAACTTTGGAATCCTGGAGATCTGGAAATCTTCGCTTCGCTCCCCCACAATGCAGTTCGGCGAAAAGTGAGGCGCAGTGACGTCATCGCCATTCAAAGTCAATGGGCAGAGAAGCGTTGGAAGCGGTGGAAGATTCTTCTGAAGCTGCTGTGTGGACGTACCGTTAGTATTTAGAAGTAGAACACACAGAGAACACCTCAACAGGAGAACAACACACCTACTGCAGGGTAGCATTTAAATCGGGAGAGACTTTTTGTTTGAAGAACATTAGTCATATGATGATAAATGTGAAGTCTTAGGCGATTAGCCCCCGATCCTGAAATCGTGTATCTAAAGGGGGATATGCAGCCGTGAGCATATAGGGAACCCCCCGGGGTCTAGACACTGGTGATGATGCTGAAGATCTGGATTTGACGAGGAGAGAAGAGGAGGTGAGAGGAGAACCATTTTAAAGTCTGGCTGCAGCACAGTGATTGGCTGCTGGAGAATGAGGTGAATGTAATAGTTATAGATAACGCCCGTGATGATCTGATTATATACAGCTGCGGAGTGAATGTATGTATACCCAGTCTTCCTGAAAGAACATGCTCTGAGCTTCATGTGAATTTACTCCAGGTGTAACTAAAGTCTGATTTAAGTGTTGATTATATATCACATATACACAAGTAAGGTACAAAATAAATGTATTGGAGTAAAAGTACATGATTTTCCTTAAAGTAAAGGTATCTCAAAATTGTATTTGAGTACATTGAGTAAGGTACGGTACATTTATTTATATAGCACATTTTCAGACATAGAGGCAATTCAAAGTGAGTAAATGTCCGTAGTTACTTAGTTTGATTCTTCAGAGTCACTCTGAGGTCTGTTGTCCTTCAGTCTCTTTCTCACCGGCTGTAATAAAGCTCACTGGTAGAAACGCTGCGCCTGCTGAAGTGGGGAACTGACTCTGGCTCCTTGAGATGGGATTTCATTTTCAGTCCTATGTCACGGAGCACTTTATCTGAGTGGAACACCATCTCTATGTCTTTATGACTCTCTCCCTTCATCTCCCACCTACTCTCTGTGAGCTGCAGACAACTCTTCGTTTTGTGAGACTTGCAAGTGACCGGATTGGCTTCTCGCAGTCTGAGAAAGTCTGTCAAACAGAGCCAGCTTGGTGCATTTAGTCTTCCTATTATAGCTTCGGAAACCTATAGTTATTTGGTATGCCTGAATGTGAAACGTATTGGGTCTATAAGTCAAAATGAAATCACATTTGTGACCCGCTCTATCGAAATCAGTCGGAAGTCGCAACGGCTCATTTCAAAATAAACGTGGATTTGCGTAAACAACTATTTTTTTGGGGTTCGGGTGTTTAGATTGATTTTAAACAAACAAAGTCTTGGCTTTCAGAATATGAAACTTTATTTCCAAAATCACACGATAAACACATGTTTGAAGCTTGTAAAGGGACGAAGAGGCACCTCTCTCTCGCAATCCGCTCTTCCACAGCGCCGCCCACCCTCCCTCCGGCTGAAATTATGAACGTAAGAGTAAAGTAATCATAGATAACACGGCAGGGTCCGGGACCGTTTGTTTTCATCTGATTTCAATTAAACAAAGTCTTGGCTTTCAGAATATTACACTTGTTTCGGCAACTTCAGATGATAAATACAACTTTGAAGCTTCGGCATAATTACAAGGGGGAACGGAGGTCACAGCAGGCATAACAACAGCCGGTGTTTCTCGTGAGGGTTTTCCCCGGGAAACAGCAACATTACACAAACACCTTTTAGCTTTCAAAATGAATGGGGAAATATCAAAAGGCTCCTTTTTCATCTCAGCCAGGTATTTCTTTGTCTGTCTATTATTAGCGTCACAGTGTATCAAAACCTAAAGTAGCCATTATGCAGAATGGACATTTTTTTGGAATGGCATAAAGTAAATGACTGGATTCTATTTATAATGTGTCCATGATTTTAATTTCACAGCTAGTAAAAGTGGAGCTGACTTTAATTGGCTTCTCGTACTGCTAGGTATCTCAAGTCATTATAGTTCATCCAAATGTATTCGTTTATTTATGAACGTTGTACAAATTATATAAACCTGCAAAGTAAATAGTAACTAATATTGCCAAATAAATTACATTTTGTAATTTTAAAGTGTTTGCTGAGGCAAATAAATAACGTATGTTGTGGGAAAGTATATCATTATTATTTAATTGAACATCTAAAATATTATTTCTATTGAATAGCAGTGGCAACAATATGTAAAATTACCTTGTTTTCAATACAAGGTTCAATAACTGAACACATTTTTGCCAAGTTAAACATTTGATGCACATGATATTAAAAAGGGGAACACCTTGATGCAGTGCATGTCACGCTCCCACAGAGCGGGGATCTGTCTGTGGGAGCGAGCACCTCGTGTTGGCTCTGACAAATGCACAACTCATGAATAGGCAGATCTGCAGAGCAATCATGTTTACACAGCCCGGAGCCCGACAACAGAAAGCAACAAACAAACAAAATCATCAGAGATCATGTGACTGATGGAGAGTTTGACCTTGGATAGTTTGAATGTGTGTCGTGCACCCAACCCCCCCAGGGCTTATTCCCCCGGGGGGGAACAGTTGTTAAGCTTTAACGTTTGAAGTTGAACCGACACATATTAAGCTAAAAAGTTCACATTACATAGTGATGGTTACTGATCCAATGCTTGCTCCTTTGTATATACATACATGTATTAAACAAAAACATTCACATTCCCATATGCACATTATTTCTCACATACTTCCCCATTAATATGAAATGAAAGTTTAAAAATATTTGCACGGCCATACCGTTTAAGATCATTCATATACAAGGCTATGCTAACTAATCACTAAACTAGTAGCATGGTGGACGGATAAACTGTGGTTTTATAAAGAGAACTGGATACAGTGTTGGAGGCGGGGTCATGATAATTCCTATGATCGCACATGCGTTTTCCTTAAGCCCTGCCTCAACTCGAACGTTTTTTTTTGGGCCAATGATGTCACGTCACGCTGAAAAAGTAGTATTTGCTTGAATGCCTCGTTCATTTCCTTGGAGCTTGGGATAAACCAACTGTCCTGGACCCTGCCGTGTTACCTTTTATTCTTAATTTCAGGTAGAAATAGCATAAAGGGAGGGACAGCAGTGCTCAGTAGGATCAGAGTGAAAAGTGAACATCTCTAAAAGATTTAAAGGTCCCATGTCATGGCCATTTCTACTGATCATAATTCCATTATTGAGGTGTACTAGAATAGATTTATATTGTGCAATTTTCCAAATTCACATTGGTTTCTCAAACAGCATCTCTAGTATGTGTATTCACTCTCTGTCCTAAACGGCTTGTTGGAGCTCCTGCCCCCCCTCCCTGTGAGCCCAGTGTGCTCTGATTGGTCCGGACGTTGCGAGGCTCGTTGCTGCTGCGAGGAGCGGACAGGTTTCCGGGTCGGCAATACAGCGAGAACAAGCGAAACTCATCCTGAGCACACACAAACACTCACAGCCGAAGAAAAAATAAATAAGTGTGGCTTGATATCGAGAAAGAAGAAGGTTTATAACGCTGTGAGAATGCGTCTGCGGAGAGCATTTTTCCACCATCCCAATTTAGCAGCCCGAAAAACGTGTACCCATTTAAACAGTCGTGGTAGATACCTTGTTTGTTTTAAACATCATAAATACACAAACAACAATGAATACTTACAGGTTGTGTACCCGAATCTCCCGCTGGTCCAAACAAAGTACGAACAGCATCGTTCTTCAGTGCCCTACGCTGTGCATGTCCGGCATGAAAAGGTTTGGGGAGTTTTGTTTCGTGAAATGCTGATAGAGGGTGTGGCCTCTGGGTGTTCACATGTCAGAGTACCCAGGAAGTAAACAATGGAAAATGAGAAATCTCCAACGAGGCGTTCTGGGGCAGCAGATAGACTGTGTTAGAGTTCTACTCGCTACAGGGTGCACTTTGAGGGGTTGTGACTCTGCAGACCCTTTACATGCAGAAAAACCTTCATAACACAAGGGGACAGGGTACTAACCGGAAAAGCATGACATGGGCCCTTTAAAGGAGCAACAGGGTGCTATTAAAGTGGGTAAGTACAAAATGACCCTTATATCTATTCATGACTTGTTCCACTCATTGTTCAATTTAGGGTTTGAACATTAAACAGAGGTTTCATCCACTTTTCACTTCAGATTTTGCATTTGTATCTTTGTATGATGAGAATTCCCTATCCCTCGATCCATGATTTATTATTGAAAAGGTATTTGTTTCTGTAAAGCGGAAATCCATAATTGCAAGATTCCACAAAGAAATCACTACCCACCATCATTTGAACACACTATGAGAAAAAAAACGTCTTCGGTAATTTATCCCAATTGAGTTTTAGGCCTTGACATCATCGAATAATAATCAGACGATTTGATTCTCTGTTCATTTCTATATATCATTGACACAGCAGACATGACACCAAATGATGTCCTGAGGTATAAGTATTACAAGATAACTCAATTCTGCATTCACGTTTGTGTTTATTTAGTTTCTAATTACATCTTCCACGAGTTTTTTTTAACTGTGACCAGCTTTGTAATCGTCATTGATTAGTAGCTTGATATGCCACACCTGTCAAATGGCTCAATTTGAAAGAACTTAGCATTTTGTGTGTGTAGAAAAAGTCTATAAAACGGTTGCAAAAACACAACTTTTTTTGTTCTTCCTGACGAGTAAAGAAAAGTTATCTGGAAACCACGTTTTTGACAACTTTCAGAAATGATAATGGCGACATTTTATACATTTGTGCATCAATGAACACAAATTAGATATGGATCTGTAGTCTGACAAGGCTACTAAAATACGAGTGTATAGTTGAATACAGTTTAATCTGGTCAAAATGTAGATTTCAAAATAGGTAATTCTGCACAAGTCCACTAGATGGCAGCACAGGGATCAGCACATGGACTCCACGAATGGACACCACTTTTCACACACACAGTAGGGACATCGTGAACACACAGTTGAGGATTGTGTGTGTGACATTGCTGTACTACATTGTGCGTGTTAAAATAAAACATAAAAAGCATGCCGTCTATGTTGAGGGAGCTCTCCATGCTAATAGACACGATGTTATCTTTAGTTATTCATATGTATCTCACTTCCTCTACGTAGCCAGGTGTTATTCATATCGTTTTGGCAATTTGGAGGCCATGAAGGCTTTCTACAGTTCCATGGACATCAGGAACAGAGAGGTCATTGCGCCATCTGCTGGCTGAAGACTAACAAGACTTTGAGGAAAAGTCTCTTTTCTACCAACATTTGAAAACACCCAACCCCATCCACAGCTTCTCACAACCACACAAATAAAACGCTTCCAAAAATACATCCGGCACACCTGTGGGTCTCACAATCTATGGTGTACATTTCAACATACATATTGTGTGCTTGACACCCATTGTACGTGACAAAGGTGGTAACTAGGATATAGCAGGCCATTATTAAAACCACATCGATTTCTGGTCAAGTCAAGTCAAATTTGCCTCAAGGGGCTTCACGGCCTCAATCACTCTCTGACCTAATCAGAACTCACCCCAAAAATATGAAAGACACGCTGAGTAACGACTGAGGTGCAATAGATGTCGTGTAGAGAATACAAACTAAATAAAATCACAGTATAGACATCCACATATATACATTATGAATATGTAATCCAAAACAAGAGATTGGATCAGAGAGGATCCCCTAATTTCCAGATGTGTTTTCTGCCACTTTGCATTGATAGAGATATAAAGGGATGGTTTTAAAATGAGACCGGTAACAGTCACATGACCATACATTTGACCATACGTTGCATTTATTGGATAGAAAGGAAACAGACATAAAAGGGGGAGGAAGAGGGGGCACATCATGCAGAAAAGGTCATAGTTATACAGTTATATTGACTTAATATCTCAACAGAGACCCACTGAAGATGCAATTGAAACGTCCACTCTCTTCACATTTGCAAAGTGGTGTTTGATCTCATATTGGTGCATGTATTCACAGTTTTGTGCACATTCTCAAAACATCTGAATACATAGATATTCACACAGGATGCGGATAGAGATATGGTATCACAACTCTGCACACAATAATAATGATACATACGAGAATACCCCCATAATAATGTCACAATGTATACTGAGTGATAACTATTTTCATCGACACTTAGGGTTTCTCCGAGTCTAGGAGGGTAACATGCCGGCGCTGATTTTGCCTTGTTTTCCCTAACATGGGCACAGCAGACTCATGCGTGGTCCCGTAGCTCTGCACTTTAGAGTGACACATGTTGACAGGGCTGCTGTCCTTTCTCTTCTGTTAGAGTGATTTTTTTCACTTAAAGCATGGCACAAGTGGCTCTGAAACCACTTAAGACGGGAAGAGTGCTAGGGATAGTCGGCAGAACCAAAACATTAAAGGAAAGATGGATGCACTTCATATAGCCGACACCTGGAGACAAGAAAGAGTGGGGGTGAAGGCTGGGTGGAGGTGGCAGGGGTTTATTTATTAGAGTATGTTGTGTGTCTCGCAGACCTCAACCACACTGTCAGGAGAATACTGACTAGAATACTGCAACATGTGACTGGATGCAGAAAGACTTCCTGCACGGGATATGCTAATGCTAATGCTGATGTACTTACACGAGCTGTTTCAAATGTGTCCCATAATGACGTTTGGCAAAATGCACTTTAGCGCCTGGATGCACTCGTAACTAAATAAAAAGTTGTGTTTTGAACCCTGTTCATTTCTCACATGCAACGACCGCCATCTTGGCTACGTCGCGGTTGTTTGGATCGAAACAGGACTAAACAAATACAAGTAAATCATGTGTTTTTTTCACTATTTTATAAACGTATCAATACAGTACCGCAATTAACCGTATTCAATGGTCTTAATTTACATTATTTTATTTCATTTTCTGTTCTCATATCATATTCTATTGACATGTAGCCTATATAGACTTTTTGCCCGACTTTTTATTTTGTATTTTTGTATTTTATATGTCGCATTGTTGGAGGAGCTCAGGTCAGAAGAATTTCTACACTGTAGCTTTGTGCATATTTATAACAATACAACCTTTGAATTTGAACTAGATTTGAACTAGGGAGGCGTGTGGCGCAGTGGGTTGTACAGGTTCAAACCCCACTGCAGTCAGCATGTCGTTGTGTCCCTGAGACACTTCACCCCAAAGTGCTCCCGTGGGGATTGTCCACAGTATTGAGTGTATGTGAGTCGCTTTGGATAAAAGCGTCTAACAAGTGACATGTACTGAAATGTAACTATACTGAAATGATTTGCCATCACAAACAATAACGTTGCTAGGTAGCTAATAGCGGCGCACAGCACTTCTGGTTAAGGCACAGCGGCAGTGTGTGGTTTGACAGTGAATTAAATGCGGTGTACTGAGGGAAGAGTCAGAGCTCTGGTCTTTCTCTTAAATACTAAAGATGTATTGTAGTGGGGGTTTTAGGACGAGCCCCCATGTGTGTTACGTCCCGACTAGGGGAAGAGGAAAGCAACAGACACCAGATTGGAATTGGTAATAATTATAAATGGTTTTATTATAAAGCAAAGGTGAAACACAATGGCAGGCAGGCAGCCTGAAACAACAAAAAGGGCACCGGTTGACATAATAAACAATAGAGGCCACAAGGGCGCAAGTTTAGAGGCAACCAAACTAAAGAAGGACTATTCACACACCTGAAATCACTGAACACTAACGAAAGGAGGCTGCAAGAAAACACAGCTAAATAAGGTAACTGAACACACTACTCCAAACACATATCAACACGACACGAAGCACATCCAAGTTAACCCCTGATAACAGAATGTATCACAATCAATAAGACCACAAGTTAAACAGAACGCCGAGCAAGTAGCGAGAGGCGTCTGTTCCTCAGCAGAGCCTCCAGAGAGAAGATAGTCCGCGGCCTTTGTACTCCTCCCCAGCAGGTGTGCGCCGGCTGTGCGCTGCGATTGGATGACGTCAGTCCAATCACCGTCTTCAGAGGCGGACCAGGAGATGGGCAGCCAATGATGTTGGAACAACCACACAGGTCATTTACATAATCACACACACAGCTGAAAACACTCAGGCAGATCAATGAGCAGACAAACAGCCACCGTAACACACACCCAGTTGGTGCGTCTTTAGTGCCCCTTTCACACCAGCGCCTTTTCAGCTCCGGCTCGGAGCTGGAACCTGAAAAGCGCCGGGTTTTCCTGTTCACACCGCAGAGGCACCGGCTCTTAGCTCCGGAATCCGGTTCACTTCCAGCTCCAAAAAATGGTCGGTCCAGAGGCAAGAGCTTTGGAGCTAAGAGGCGTCGCTTACGTCTCTCTTACGTCGAGGCGTGCAGGAAATTAAACCCACCTCCCCTGAACATGGGTCGACTGTCATGCCTGCCTACAAGCAGTAGTGCTTATAAACACACTTTATAAAGTCAGGCAACACTAGGCTTCGTGTGATTCTGTTTATCTGTACCTTACTTTGACCACCCGTTCACTGTTATTGATCATTGTGGAGAGAGGCAGACGTGTTGTTTTGTATTATGCAGCTATCGGATGCAAGTAGTCAGTTTAGCTTCGGTTGCTATGCCAACATCACCCGTTTTATACCAGAGAAACTTTCATAACAGCGTTGTGATACCAAACAGTGTCAATTCAGACTGACACACATTCACTTAGGCTAAGGGGAGCTGGGGATATGCATCAGCTGCTTGTGTGAGTCGGACAGTGAATACTTTAGAGCGGCCGCTGCAGTGTGAGCTAACCGGGAGCTAACGGGAGAATAAACTCCCGTGGAAGAGCAGCCAGCGCTGCAGCGGTCGCTACATGCTGCAGAAACACATGAATAAACAAAGAACCACGGCACTCTGGAGCAAAGCATAAGGTTGGAGAAGTCGTTATTCAATTTATTCTGGCTTCGTGTGATTAAAAGCAACACGATCATCGACCCGACGCAGTTGTTGTTGTTGTGAGCACCGTAATGGGTGCCGTTGGGGAGCAAATCAGCGACGTAAACGGTGACGTCATGACGCAGCAGGGGCAGCTCTGGGGCGCCAGTGGGCGGTGAGAACAGAGCGGGAGCTGAAAAGGGAAACCGGAGCTGAACCAGAAAAGCTCCCGCTCGGAGCTAGAAACTGAAAAGCGCTGACAGTGTGAAAGCCGCATAGTCGTACACCTACGAGGAGATGCTCAAATGGGTGGGTATTATTCTGGTGGTATTTTCTAAAGGCAATTCTCATTTGATTGGCTTGTTGAATCCAACTGAGGATTATTTCTCAGTTTGTGGTTTAACAGGTGCTCCGGACACAGAATATTTGCACTGAAGAAGTGAGGTTTGCATGATATGTCCTTTTAAATCAGTTTTTACATTTTTTATTTTTACAGTAATTTCCACCGAGTGCATTTCGACCAATTACGGCGCATACTGATGATTTGCTGATTCATGTTATTCATTCATGTTACAGATTTGATTGCAACATTTTAAATGGAAGGACTTTTTCAAGGACCACTGAGAGTTGCAGTTGACTAAAGTTGAAACTCTGCCAAATGAAGTGTACCAGACAAATCATATACTTAAGTATTTAAGTAGAAAGACAGGTCAAATATTGATATTTAAGGAAACCTACTTGCTGCAGACAAAAATGAAATCAATGATCTAACGCAGAATGATTTGAAAGCTTATTGGAGTTTGTATGAGATTTTTCTGTATAAAACTTAAACTGTGTGATTTATGACAAAGAATTATCACTACACTTGTCTCCCAATAGTATCATGATGCAACTCGGGTTAAATCAGGCAACGTCTTTTCTGTCATTGCCCTGAAAAAGTTTGCGTTCTTAAAATAAAAGTTCAGAAAATGTGATTCACAAACAGAAAGTAAGAAAGGACGGTTGGGGAGACTTCCTGCGATGAGAAGTGGGTTTCCAGAAGGCGTGACACTTCATGCCGAGGAGAGAAAAGCAGTGTTCCGTCCGGTTGCCTTGTTAGACGTGTGATAGTCTCTTCCTGAAGCGATGCACATTTTTTGTTTTCGCTATCCTGATTGATTGAAATGGTTAAATGTAGAAGTTTAACAGCAATTCATCCTAAACAACATACATTTAAAAAAAGGCTAATAATGCGACATATTAACAGCCTCGGTTTGATTTGGTGTCACATTGTAGTTTTTCCTTCTCAGCAGGATGGTGTTGCGCCTTTAAATCAGACACCTTCCTGAGCTACGAGTTGTGTAATGAGGAGGAAAAAGAAACGGCAATTTTTCTTCAGGAAAGCCAAAGTATTTCTAATTTAAAAATGAAAGGTGGAATAGATTTGGGTAACATGCTACCTCTAATGAATACATATGCACCATGATGCAGGAAAAACTGTGTGATAAAGTACTAAAATACCACTTTGATTGAGATTTAATCTACCACTTGTCTTTAGCATTTAGAGCACATGTGTCAAACCCAAGGCCCGGGGGCCAAATCAGGCCCGTGGTGGATTTAATTTCGGCCCTCAGGATAATTTTCTAATTGCTGTTAGATCTGGCCCGCCGGTATATTGCACCTTCACTCCATCCTGAGGGTCTCCTCCGCTCAGAGCCTGAGCCCAAACATTGATGACCCTGCCCCCAAGATGAGATGCCAAGTGTCTGAGCTAGCATCACAGAGCAGCAACCTGAGTTTAATGGATGCTTCCTTCTGCACTTTGTCTCTCACGGCAACAGGGCATGTTTGGTTTGTTCTTTGAGGGAAATAGTTTTGTTGAAGCTGTTGTTGGCCTGTGGGAAAATGTACTCATAAGAAATGACTCTGGAAAAGCTGCAGATAGAGCCATGAGAAATGAATGCAACTGATTATTTAATATTTAATGTTGTTTTTATAGGCAATCATTTAAGCTTTGTTAGTTCCAGGTTTAATATGTGCAATAAGTTCATTTCAATAAGTTCTGCTATAAACATTGAACCAATCCGGCCCTCGACTAGAACCCATTTTAAATGTTGGCCCTCTGTGTATTTGAGTTTGACCCCCCTGATTTAGAGAGTAAGCATCGTTCATTTTTGGACATTTATAATACTGCGGTTTAAATTGTTCTTTCTTGTTAGGAGTCCAGTTGTATCAACTTTTGCGGCCATCATCAGAAGACTAATTTAACAGAATTGTTATTTTGTCAGTAAGGGACAAAAAACATCTAATTACTGTCCATGTTCTCGGCTATGCTTAGTGTCATTGCGATGAGCAGTGATAAAAAGCTAACGCTATAAGGATCTACCGCAGGGTCACCTATGCTAAGCTAATGGCGGCTAATTTCCGTTGTGACAAGTCGCCCTCATTAATTAACTTTCTAGAAACCACAGTTATTAGACACAGACAAGCTTCAGACGTTCACCAGTGGGGTTATTACCGACATGTACAATGTTGGGGAACAAATAGTGAAAAAGCCTCTTCAGCTGGTGGTAACCACAGACCTTATTCCAGCCATCGAATCAACAACTCATTCCAAAAACCCATTGACTTTGACACGAAGGACACAGATGTGCCGAATGCTAACTAATTTCTTGGTTTGAGGACTCTTGGTCCAGGATTAAGTCGTGCTGCCTCATCAGATCAGGCATGGACCCAACGAACAGGCTTTCCACAATAAGATAAGATAAGAGCTACGTTATTGATCCCAAATGGGGAAATGTTTGCGTTACTATAAAACAACAAAACAAGGCATTGCTCATAAGTAGAAATGAAAGAGTAGAAATAAAAACAATACTAGAATTTAAACATCTTAAAATAGAATTAAAACTGCATTAAAAAGTAGAAAATACACAGTAGGTCGTGAAGAGAAAGACATCTATATACTCTGACAATAAAACACTATTGAAGGGCTTTCGACACAATATAAAGCAGGATATTATTTTCATTAAGAGGGAATGGAATATTAAATTATATAAATATCTAAAATGTACGGTGTGTCCAGTTATCCAAAGAGAAGCAATGGAGCAGAGAGTTATCATCCAGCCACAGGAGATTTGTTATATTGAATACATTCAGGCTGCTGTCGGTCAGAGCCGTCAGATCTCCATTTTAAGAGAGGCTGATTTCCTCCTTCAGTCTGAAAAAGTTTCCTTTCCTAGAGTTCCACAATGCAGCCAACCGTGAAAAGTACAAGTGTGAGTGATTATATATGTAATATGATCTAGGAAGTGACAAATAGAGCTGTTTACAGGGGTTTACATGGTGTGACACATTTGAGTGAATCACTTTGGCATCTTCTTATATCACTTCTGTTCCGCTGAAGAATTTCGTTTTCATGCTTGTAGCCGAGATGTACAGCAAAATAGGTTAAATATGAATCATCGATGTACATTTCTTGGATGAGCGGCTCCTTCATAATGCGTCTTCAGCCCAGATGAACAAAGGGGGGAGGAAAACATTAGCGAAGATTGGAAGACAAGAGGAATACAAATAACTTGAATACTCAGTGAACACTCAAATTAAAAGTTGGAAAGTAAAATATACAGGAAAGAATCTGGCAGTGATTGGTTGTTCCCAATGTGTTTTGTAGAAGATTAACGGCAACAATGACTAGTTTGAGTCATATATTATTACTATCACTGCAAATGATATGTCTTTGGACTGTTGGCTGACTTAGTTTTGTTTTGTGTGAAAGAGCTCAATGAACTACATGCCTGATATGACACTATCATTAGCTAGCTAGGTAGCTTAGCTATGTTCCACACAAAATGTTATATTATATTAACTTGTGTGTGTTTTATCCAGTCAACCGTGAAACGAAAGAACCAGCAATAATTGTTGCTTGTGTGAAATCAGTGGCGCACCGTCAGGGCCTTCAAAGTATTCAGAGAATACCCTGGAACACTCAGATAAAACAAACAAAAAAACGATTTAATTATATAAATAAAATGTATATAAAATGAAGAGCGGCGGAGGGTGTGTGTGTGTGTGTCTACAGAAGGTCCAGTTGTGATAGACACGGTTCGCCACTGTGTGAAAAACAACCCAGTCTCACGGCATTTCGTGCTATAGTCACAAAATAAATGTAATCTATTGATTCGTGTTCACCAACACGATTTCCCCATTTTTTTCGTGTCACACAGAACGATTTTAAAAGCGATGTATATCTATTAGTAGTGTGTTTCGTGCCTGCAGCACGTTTTTTTGTCCGGTCGGGTCTTGGAAGACTGGAAGCTGTGGGGTTCATAAAAACATTTTCTCACTCGATATCAAGCCACGATTATTGTTTTATTTTAAATCGTATAATGTCGGACTTCTTTTGCCGTCCGTGAGGAAAATAGATGGGGCTCAGAATACTGAAATATGTATTTTTTAAATATTTTTTCTTATTATTAGTTGGGAACATTTTTTACATTTATTTCGTGACTATAACACGAAATGCCGTGAAACTGGGTTGGTGAAAACATCCCAGTTTGAAACATGCTAACGATGGAGCTTCAGCAATGGAGAAAGCTGACATCCCTTACACAACTTTTGGGAGTGTAGTCTTTCTAATCACGCATTTTCAAAGTGTAACTTCGACACGACAAACTGCAACTTCCTTGTTGTGCAAACTCTTAAATTGACAAAAACACGTGTGTCTAAGGGGTGAAATGGCTGTCTACCAATCTGATGGTCTATGCTTAACTGAAACAGCTCCCGTAGGCATGTATACAGTATGGATGCAAGTTGCTTTAAAGCGTCTGAAAGCGAAATGTAATGTAATGTGTTATTCATGGCTCAATTCAAATGGGATCAACACTTTATTTGTCTCCAAGTTTTTATAACTATTATCTTGCTATTTGTATTCTTGTTGTGCATATATGTTTACTTTATTTTATAGGGTTTTATATTGTTGCATCAATTCACTCGGTCTTGTGTCTTATTTTTCGGCCATCGGTGGGTCGGTCGGATAGGTCATAAGCACCTCGTCCCCCGTCTCCGTCGGTACTTGCGGTACCGAAGTGGGCCGGTCGAGAGTCCCGGGCTGATTTTTAGTCCCAGTCCGCCCGTCTGTAAAGGTCTTAACATCTGATCTGAGGGGAATTTCTTGTGGTTTATTATTATTGACGCATATATGACCTCATCGCCTCTCTATAATATTCATATGAATCTTTATCGTACCACCCTTTTGGTTTGTTTCGGATGCAATTAGAAATATGTATGTGCTTTGTCCTTTTGTTAGAAAGACGTGTCCCAATGTGGGGGATGGACAGGAGCAGCACTTAGTACATGTGTGGAAAAAAACCTTGGTACATTGTCCAACCCTTCTTTATCTGCGAAACACTCCCAGCATGCATTGTCTTCCTGGATATCACCTCATTCTCACATACGGATGTTAACACATAACAGAAGCGCCTATGGATGTGGCATCAATAGGAAGTAAAGGACTTATATTCAGGGCTGTATCTTATGTCACACAACAACAGTGTACAGTCCTTATTACGTGTATCTGTGGTGTTTATATGCAAAATGTCGTGTTGCAGAACAAAATGCTTCAGACAACAGAATCAGCGCTGATGGATATCACTTTCTGTCATGTAGTGTTTCCGTTGCAAATGTATTCCTTCCTGTTTTTTCAATTGACATCCGGAAAACCAATTTAATTTAAAAGCAGGATCTGAAAGCGTATAGCATAACAAATGTAATTTTTCTGAGAGCTAATGAAGGCTGCAGTCTGTCCGGTTGTATGTCTGTGGTTGAAACATATTCTGTTTCATGCTGGAGAACAAAGAGAGGGATCCGTTTTCTCAGTTGCAGCCTTGTTTGTGTAAAGTGTGTTTCATAAGAAGTTGTTGCCTTACTTTGAGTTTTCACCCCAAGACTCAATGGATTTAGCTCGGTACATATGAGTTATTTCAGTTTATAGTCTGGAGGTGTGTGATAAGGGGATAAAGGCTGGCTGGAGAATAAATGACATCGCTGTTTTTCTTTTTAAAAGTTATTTGCAATTGTTCACCTCAGAAACTCAGAGGGCAAACCTCCTCTCATCTGATCCCTGCCACACACACACACACACACACACACACACACACACACACACACACACACACACACACACACACACACACACACACACACACACACACACACACACACACACACACACACCATGTATACATCACTTCAGGGGACATTACATTGACTTACATGTATTTCCTGGAGACTTATCCTAACCTTAACACGTGACTATGTATACAGATGTAGGTCCCCACAAGTATAGTAATGCTAGGCCACACACACACACGCACGCACGCACGCACGCACGCACGCACGCACACACACACACACACACACACACACACACACACACACACACACACACACACACACACACACACACCACACACACACACACACACACACACACACACACACACACACACACACACACACAGAATTAAGGATTCTGAGAATTTCAGTTTTTTGTTCTCAGAATCTATTTATTTCTTGGTGCCAGGAGGGCTCAGCTGCAGATCTGCTCTCCAGAGGGTTCTCCTGTGAACAGAACCAGCAGAAAGCAGCGCATTGAGATTCAACAGGAGATCCACAGAGGACCGGCCAGCTCCCAATAATGTCAACACATTATAGATAATCAGAAATGTGGCTTTTTAAAGCGTGTCATGTTTATGATCATGGCAAAGACAGACATCGTCCCTCATGCTTATACTTTTTTCAGGAGCTTCACAGTTGTTTTGGAAATCTGCTAAAACAAGAAGTCTGGAAATTGCAAGTCAGTTTTTCTTAGGTCAGAGCTGCTATACGTTTGTGCATGTATTAAGGAATTAAAGAAACAAAAATATGTATGCTTCTGTTAAGCAATATTATAAGAAATCACACCATAAACATTTCGCCTTATGCAGATGATAACCCAATTATATTTAGATCAAACAGATGAAACCAATTAACTAAACTTTAACAATGCCTTATGGACATAGACAAATGGTGACCTGCACATTTTAAATGTTAAACACAGACAAAAGTTATTGAACTCATGGCGCATTTCCACTGCAGCGGGTAGCCCCGTTTAAGCGTCCTTAATCGCCCTCAAGCGGCCAGGCCAGTTTTTGGTGGCCTTTCCATATAGCGTAGCACCGGCTAGCGGGTACTTTCCCCCTCTTTTTCCGGCCCCATAAAATCGTGGTTCTATCAGGCCAGGGCCAGGGCTGAACTAGTGACGTCAACACTCTCGACTGCTGATTGGTCAGAGAGAATCGTCACAAGATCGCGCACGAGATCATCCCTAGCGTCGCATATATATCTAGAAGCAAGCTTGCAGCATTTTTGTAAACGGAGGAGCTACAAAAATGGCAACGTCAAAGAAAAGCACACCGTGGTCGACCGAGGAGCTGACGACGTTCCTACATCTCATTGGGGATGATAAAATCCAGCGGGAGCTCGACGGGAGCCCTGCCTACACTGCGTTGCTATAGTAACTACCCCAGGTCCTAAACTGTAATGGAAATGCGCCACGGCCTCGGACGGCCAGCGAGGCAGCCCGAGGCCTGAGCGAGGACGCTTAGGGACGCTTAAACAGGGCCACCCCGCTGCAGTGGAAATGTGCCATTAGTGTTCTTGGCCTCAAACAACTCTGATCTAAAGACTACTCACTCTGGATAGCATTAAAAGGGCCTCTTGCACGACCGTAAGGAATCTCACCTTTACCTTTGATCAGGATATATGAATGGATGTGTTCCAACGATTTCCTTCTTCGTCTCAAAACTATACAAAAATATGAATTCATGCATTTGTTACTTCAAGGTTGGATTATTGCAGATCCTGATTATCAGGCTGTCCCAGCTGATACAAAATGCCGTGGCACGTGCATCGACAAGAACTATAGGAAAAACGATCGAAGGAGTCCCGTTTAAGCGGCACTTATTCCTGACAACACAATTTAAGTTCTTCTAGTTTACAACGCTCAATCGTCCGACATCATGTTGAGGTGAATCTTACATTGAAACCAAAGACAAACCATGCAGACGAACAGCATGCAGTTTTATTTCTATTTTGAGATGTTTACATTTTAGAATTGTTTATTTCTACTCTTCATTTCTCTAATGTGCAATGCCTTGTTTTTATGCTGCTGCAACGCAAACATTTCCCACATTGGGATCAATAAAGTACTTCTGATCTGACCTGGTCTTATGGCTGCAATGGAGCGCAGACTAGCCATTGATTAGCATGAATGCTTTATGATAACAACCTTGTATAGACAGTTTGTTTATATTGTATTTTTATGTGACTCTATCCGTGACATGACGTGACCTACAGTATTAAACCCAACATGAAGTCCTTTTGTAGTCGTGGAGCAAAGATGATCCTCTGTGTGGTAATTATGGGGTATTTAAGGTATTTATTCTGTGAAATGCTTCTGCAGCCTAGAGGCAAACTAAATTGGCTTAAACTACTTATGGGATTTATATTTGACTATAGCACAACTCAACATAAATGATATATGTCATGCTCAAGTTGTACTTGCTCATGTTACAGAGCGGATAACGTTACAAAAGAAGCGGCAGAGGAACTGTCAGAAGAGAGGAAACACTAAGCATGTAGACCAGGGATCACCAACTACATGCGGGTGCAAGTGGAGCACGCTCAGGTACTGCGGAGCGCTTAAAGCTTAGCAGACTCTTCACGCTAACGAAGGATCACTTCTAGGCTACAGTCCCGCAGCTAGTGTTCTAGCTCCATGCTAGAGCTTTTCTGGTTCGGAACCGGTTCTTCTTTTCAGCCCCCGTTTTGTTCACACCGCCCAGAGCCCGACCAGTGCTACCGCGGCTGCGTCATGACGTCACCGCTTACGTCGCTGATTTTCTCCCCAACAGCGCTCACTACAACAACAACGGGGGACTGCGTCGGGTCGATGATCGTGTTGCCTTTAGTCACACGAAGCCAGACTAAATTAAATAACGACTTCTCCAAACTTATACTTTTCTCCAGAGTGCCGTGGTTCATTGTTTATTCATGTGTTACAGCGGCATTTACCGACCGCTGCAAAATGAGTGGAAGGGGCGAACGCACTAACCACTCCGCCAACGCCACAGTCACCCCCGTCGTGCGGGCCGGATGTGGCGCCAGTTGGTGGTCACTGACACTATGATCAAAAATACTGACGAATAAAGGTTCAAACTCACTTTCATTTTGTGTATTTTTGTATTGAAGTACTGGCAGAAACAGACACGTGCCTTGTAAGCCTTAAAAGCCATTTAATGTATTAGAGCTCTGACACACTTTAACCATCTGTTGCCTTTAGCTTGTTTTAGAGAAAGCCACAGAAACATATACTTGTATAGTGTTATCAACCTCTTTCCATCCCTGTGGACCTCTGCACACCACACTAAAGCTGTTACATGTACAGTAAGTAAAAGTTCTAATTCAATTGTTCCTAATTTGATTACAATCCTATTAAAGTTATCGTGTGTTTTCCCCGTTTGACTTTGAGATAAACGCTATCGGAGCATCACAATGCTAACGCTGTTCGAGCAACAGTCAATTACTGTTGTTTTCTCCACTGCTGATATAACTCCAAAGAAGGACATCTAATCTCTCACCTCTCACTTGAGGTTTCTGCTAACGCGTCGAGTACCGGTTCCTGCATACCTCACATTCCTGCTCCTAACAAGTATTTACCTCTGACCACTTTGCCGGTTACATATGACCTCATTCGGGTTATCTTAACTGTCCCAACTAAGTGACAAACATTTACTCTCAGACAACCGTATTCGCCTCAGAAGGACTTCCTCTGTAATGGAACATTTTGACTGCGAGGAGAATATGTTATTGTGAGACGCTCTGTCCTTGAAGACCTGCACAGTTTCACTACGTGTGTTTTCTCTGCAGCGGGAGAGCGTTCAGTGAGTTTTGAAGAGCATCCTTCCTTACACCCTGAAGGAAGCGGAATAAAGTGAAATGTCCAATAAAATGAAATTAAATTATTTAACAGCATTTTAACAATTATCAATATATTTTAAATACTTTTCCTATTTGTGTTAGCTTTAATGCATATGTTGAGCAAATGAATCTGAACTTTAAAACATCAAAATACTTGCTTTTAAATACATTTTTGTTTGTCTTTTTTATGTCTTGTTCTTGCACTGTTGCGATCTAAGTGTTTCATACATTTCATAATTACACCGTAGTTGTAAGAAGGACTTCCTCTGTAACATTTTGACTGCATAAAATGATTGTGTTTTGGTGTGAGATGACTCGAGGAGGACGCTCTGTCCTTGCAGACCTGCACAGTGTGCTTTCTCTGCAGCGGGAGAGCATTTAGTCAAAGTCAACGTTATTGTCAATCTTTCAGCTTGTGTGTACAGACAGAGATATCGAAATGTTCCCACCATCCCGAATACAAATATATGTATGCAAATATGTATATACACAATCAAAATACACATGTATACATATGCACACATTGAGAACTAAATAAAAGCACAACAATCAATATCTACAATATAACAGTCACTTCAATATCTTTGAGGAAGTACGTTAGTGCAAGATTGACCATAGCAGCGTAAAAGCCAGTGGGTTTGAAGAGCTTCCTGTGGCGACTTATCTCATTCCTTACACACTGTGAATGTGGTGGGAGACCGTTCAAGTGTTTGTACCCACACACTCCCAAAGCCAAGACATTGCCACAGTGCCAAGTCCCATCAAACCTGTGGGGGTGTCCTGTTGGTGAATAACATGTCAGCGAGCAGGCGGTGAATAGTTTGACCTTTTGTGAGGGTCTGCCTCTGGAGCTCTCCAGGGTTGAACCTTATCTCACAGTCACATAATAGCCTATTGACTGCTGACCGTATCTGTCCTGTGGCTCAACGGCTGCTGATGTCTTTCTCTCTGACTTTCTGGTTCCAAGTAGTGTTAACGTCGTTGTTTTTGTACGGGACACACATGGGGATGCTATATTAAGAATGACATCACATTACATTTCACTTGTTAGACGCTTTTATCCAAAGCGACTTACATACTCAGTACTGTGGGCAATCCCCACAGGAGCCGTTTGGGGTGAAGTGTCTCAGGGACACAACGGCATGCTGACTGCAGTGGGGTTTGAACCTGTGCCCCCCTGATCCCAACACCAACGCTTAACCCACTGCACCACACGCCTTCCTGAATGTTGTGCTACTCTTAAAAGGCTTTTAATTTAAAGGAATAAACAGAATCACAACACTTTATTTATACCAGGCGAAATGGGGTTTAGTGACAGTTGATCTGTGATGGAAAATGAAAGATAAATAAAAAATATAACAAAATATTTGTATAAACAAAAAGGTTTAAGAGAGTAATGTCCAATAAAATGTAAAATAAAATATAGTTCCAATAACTAACAGCATTTAAACATAAAGTTAAAATGTGCACATATACTACAATATATATATATATATGAAATACTTTTTTGTGTTTTTGTTAGCTATGAGTTTTAATGCATATGTTGAGCAAATAAATCTGAACTTTTATACATCAAAATACTTGCTTTAAAGTGCACCTATCATGCTATTTTAAGGCATTACGGGTCTCAGATATATAAAATATATCAAAACATGTCTATGATGTGTTTTGCTCAAAATACAAACAGATCATGCATTTTAGAAATTCTTCATATCCCTCTATTCCAGCCCAGTTGTAACTCATTCACACCAACGCAACTCCGGTTCAAGCTCCGTGCTAGAGCTTTTCAGGTTCACAACCGGTTCTTCGGTTTAGCTCCTTCTCGTTTCACACCGCCCAGAGTCCGACTGGTGCTACGTCATTGCGTCATCGTTTGCGTCATGACGTAACCGTTTGCGTGCCTGCTTCATAAAGCCAAACCGCGCGGAAACCCCTCACAGCTCACACCGACAACAACAATAATGGCCGATTGTGCTCCAGCTTCCTCTGTACCTCTTCGGAAGACCAGGTTCCCAGTAGGTAGCTGGTCTCTTCTGTGGACCACTGCTGCTTGTTAAGTTTCTCCATCGTTGTGTACAAACTGGATAAAACGCCGGCTTTTTGTTGTTGTTCAGGAGTTGATCCCACCCCCGCCCCTGCCCCCGCCTCGACGTAAGCGTGACGTATGCGGTGCTTTTGCTCTGACCGGACAATTTTTTGGTGCTTGAAACGAACCGGATTCTGGAGCTAAGAGGCGGCTCCGCTGCGGTGTGAACAGGAAAACCCAGTGCTTTTCAAGCTCCAGCTCCGAACCGGCCCCGAAACACCGTTGGTGTTAATGAGGTATCAGAGAAACACGGATTTTGGGTCCTTAGCTTTTTAAACACATCTCTCCAGTACCGGTTAGCTCTGAGTGTTAGCGAGGCTTGCTAATGCAAACAAAGACGAGATGAAGTCCAAAACACGTCAGGCATTGTTTCTGATAGCAACTTTCTGTGGGTCCACCAATCCGAAATTACGTAATATCGGCAGCAAATCTGTATCCGCTCGTTGTACCCCCGTTTTTTTAAAGAAGTGGGTACGGAGGAAAAGAGAGAGGGTTTTATTTTCTGACGCTGCGTGAGTTCCCCGACACACCAGGGACACATGTTTATGTATAAAAGACATCACAAAGTGCATTTTGCACGATACGTCTCCTTTAACACTGAACGCTTGGAAATGAAAATGTGCTTCTTTGTTTTATTGTTTGTGTTTTATATTTTGTATGTCTTTTGTATGTCTTGTAATTGCACTGTTGAGTCTTACATTACATACTTCCACTGTAGTCGTGTGTTATGACGATAGACCTTTGAATCTGGAACTTATGTCGTGCAGGTCAAATATTTGAAGATGGAGAAAAGAGGCCATTGTAGAAACTCAGAGGCCGTTCTGGATCTGAGTGGCTCTGCAGAAATCCTTCAGCAGCTGTATTATCTTCCGAGGTCGACCCCTCAGGTAACAAGCTGATGCCTTTTGGGCTTACATGCGTAGAAAGAGGAGCGGTATTATCTCACTGAACAAAGATAACCGTTTTTCACACTGCAGCTGCAAGACGTAATACTTTTCTGAACAGCTAAGAGCTTGAGGAACATGTATTTTAATCTGATATGGCCATATGGAAATGCTCTCCTGACTAAACTGAATCGACATTTTCACTGAAGAAATTAGACAAACATGAAGTCTCAGTAAAACATGGTGAACTTGCTCAATCAAACTATATAATAATAAACCGGAAGACGTTTATGATATTTTTATTTTGCAATGAATGCAAATATTCCCAAATATTTCACTTACTTTTTATATTCAATAAATACTGCTTATGCAATACTATATGAAAAGCTGCAATAATCAAAATGATATCATTTAAATGCAATATTACCATCAGGTGCATTTGGGCTATTTTCAAGATATTTAGTACCATTAAGTTAAACGTGCACTGCACAAAAGAAAAATAACTATATCACCATTTTAAATCCTACAATCAAAAATCTACTCGAGTACAAGAACAAAAGCATTATTAGCTCCACATGCAGTACAAAGTAAAAATACTTGTTTTGTAGAAAAATCCTCTGGGGCAGTTCTAATATTCATAATTATCAGTGGTTTAACTTACAACAATTCTTCATATTTTATAAGCTGATGGTCAGTTTAACATCAAAATGACTTTAAATGTACTCCAGTTTTACTTCCCACCATGGCATAAACGTACATATGATAATAATGACTGTGGTAATGTGTTATAAAAGGCGGTGGTGGTGAAGTCCATAGGGACTTGGCTTGGCAACTGGAAGGTCACCAAGTCCCGGAAAGACCAAGTGCTACCGAGGTGTCCCTGAGCAAGGCACCGTTCTCCACACTGCTCCCTGGGCGCCGTTCATAATGGCAGCCCACTGCTCCTAACACTGGGATGGGTCAAATGCAGAGAAAACGTTTCGTTACATAGTACCTGTACTACGTAATGACAATATAATCTTCTTCATCTTCTTCTTCATAAGACACTGGTGCGTACGAGGCTATATTTTGTGGCCATAATCATGGAGCTTCAGATGGAGAGGGGACCTTTGACCGTGCAGAGATACACCTGAGTACCTGCTGTCACTGATGGACGTCACCATCCTGATGACTCAGAGAGCCACTCTGTCCAGAGAGAGATTACAGAGAGTGATTCACAGCTGCAGGCGCTGCAGAGCACACCGTTCATGCAGGCTTTGTCAGGATTGCACTACTCAAGTGCCCTGCTCACATATTCTGCTGTGATAGTGTTACTCCTTGTTATTTTTTTCTTATTAGCCAACAGAAGGTATACAAAATGTGTCTGGTGGCAAACCAAATACAACCAAAGTTATATATTTGACACACGCTTGTATTTGAACTCTTAGAGAGACATAAAAGTGAAGTTGTTTTGTGTTGTTGTTGCTCTATATTGATTTATTACATGGCTTTATTGAACACTCGATTTTGATTGGTCAATTTGGACATTTCAGATGTTGCTAATTTTCGCTAACAGACCGTTGCTAAGGAGAACAGACCGTTGCTAAGGAGCACAGACCGTTGCTAAGGAAAACAGACCGTTGCTAAGGAGAACAGACCGTTGCTAAGGAGAACAGACCGTTTCTAAGGAGAACAGACCGTTGCTAAGGAGAACAGACCGTTGCAGACAGACAACGTTAGTGATAATACATGTATGCTTTGTGGAGCAATAGCAGCTAAAAAGCCGTCTGTTTCCCTCAGGAGTTGGTGGAGGCCAAAACGGAGCTAAAAGGAGATTTCATATTGAAAGTGGCCGGAAACTTGGCTGCAAATGAATGAGAAATGTCGCTTTTCTTTCTGACTAATGAATAAATAGGCATCTTTAGCTGACTTTTTTCCCATGTCAGTTTTATATAAAGCTGAAAATACGTCAAGGTTGTGTTTTCAGATTTTTTCGCTGTTGACAAGATGCAAAAAAAGTTTAAAAGGGCAATGTGCTAGATATGCCTGAAATATTCGTAAAAAACATTAACAAGGAAAATGGAAAAACTTTAAATGTATTATATATTGCAAAATATGAGTTATCATTATGTCATTGTAAAAACACTACACTTTTTTTACTGCATGACAGCTCTAACTACTATGACACTTTGTAACCAATCGGGCATCAGTTCCATCTGTTTCTTGCTGATTTTCCTTTAGAAATAAGCATTTCTATTGATGATAAGTGGATGCTCGCTTTCTTGCTATTTCTGTGTCAAACAACGCAATTATTATATATTTATTCGCATTCCATAGTGGTCTCATCATGCGCTCCTCATGGCAGCTGATGGTGATCCTGCTGACGGAGGGCTCAGTGCAGTTTCTGGTGTCCGCTTTAATGAATCATTTCTGCTCCTCGGGAACCTATACTTAAGAGGTTGCCAAGAGATGATTGATAAAATGCATTTTGCACCATATCTCCCCGTATACATAACATCATTTGAGCCCTGAGAGGCCGGTAGCCCTCGCTCTGAAGATGAATATCTGAATATCTTTACATCACAAACAGCAGATTTACAATACCACCTCGAAATCCAAAAGATAAAACCAAGTTCAGTTTCTTTTGACCATATAGAGCTCCATTATTGACAAATATAAATCCAAACCTAAGACAAGTGTTTGCAAGTTTTAACTGTAACTTGTTGCGTAATAAATCTCAGTGACATTCATTCTGACGTTTTTTTCCTCCATGTCACAAAAGATTGAAGAAGTCCTCGTCTTGTTACTTCTTAATAGTAATAATGTGATTTTGCAACCGAGTCGTTAAATGGCTTCAGAAATGAAAAGCACATTCACATTTTGGCAACAGAGCATTATTCATCGCAAAGTGTTTCACTTTCTCTATTACAACAAAATCAAATCAAATGAACAAACATCTTCCCCCTGTACGTCACATGCAACACATTCAAAAGCAACAGCTGATGAATAAAACGCACATTTGGAAAACACATGCTAGGATTTAGCAAGTGACTAATGAAGCTCAGCGTAAGTTCAACCAGGAAGACCGTCTTCACTCTTCATTTACTATTCCCACCAGTGGTGGAGTGGGGATTTGTTTACTTGGGGGGGACGCTATTTTAATTAAGTTATCCCAAACAATGCCAGACAATGCTTAGTCCTACTTTGGGTACTGTACTGCAAGAAGCAGACGGCGCTGCGCTCAACACACACAGACTCAAAACCATGGACACACTGGCACTTAAGTTACATAACCAATTTAGAGGCTACAGTATTGCAGATCTCTCTCTCTCTCTCTCTCTCTCTCTCTCTCTCTCTCTCTCTCTCTCTCTCTCTCTCTCTCTGACACTCGCAACTGATAACACTGGCAATGATTTTATATTTATTAGACTACTAACAAAAACATCATGCTCCAAATAAGTGGGGGTACGGCGTACGCCCACTACACCACTGATTCCCACGTAACTACTCTCTCTCCTCCTGATCGGGGGCGTCACTCCCCAGCTTAACCAATCACTTCGCTCTATTCTCACAAGCCTATCGTAGCGCTCTGCCAAACCTTTTAAGTCTGCTCACCCCCTCTGACAGCTGTCATTTCAGGTGACTCTACGCAACCCTCCTCCCCCCCTTTTCTCCTCCCGTCCCTCTGAATCCAGGGTCAAGCTAAGCCCCTCCCCTTCAGACCGAACCCAACCATCCATTCACCACCACCAGGGTCTAGACCCCGGGGTGTTTCATCGGATCGGTTCTCCCCTCCCGAATGATACTTCCTGCACAACGGGGCCTAATCGCCAACAACACCATTACATTCATTTGTGTATCTCTGCATTAAATATGTATTCTTACATCAAAACCGTCTCTCCTGATTGATCAATGGTTACCGTCAGCCTCCTAACACGACAAAATAAAGTACAGATGATGCTCCAGGCCCGGACTGGCCATCGGGAGGACCGGGAGGTTTGGCCAGGCCTGTTAAGTGGCCAGGCCTGTTAAGTGGCCTGCTGGCCTGAGGTGCATGCCCCCGGACCCCCCTGGAGGATTTGAGGTCCACCTCCACTTAAAATATGTTCACATGGATAGGTTTTAAAGTTAGAAATTTAAAGTTTAGGGCTATCACTATGGGCAGCAACGCTGTACATATTGACCAATAAATCCAGGAAAATGGCACAAAAGAAAACTGGTAGTGGCCTGGCTGGGTGTATAATTCCCGGCCTGACTTATTGTCCCAGTCCGGCCCTGTGCTACACAGTAGCTGTGTGTTCATTTAACACTCTAAGATAAGGACCATATGTTCACTGGCTCAGTGTTAGAATTGACTCTAAGTGTTAAATTGACACGGTCAGGAAGTGGGCGGTGTTAAATCAACACTTAAACCTATTTATTTATAATGAAAGATATTTTACTCTTACCTCGTGTCCTTTTCCCATTCTCTTTTCATGGCCAGCAGCCAGACCATGACATATGCAATTAAGCTATTTAGTACATATTTTCTATAATAGCCGAGCTTTTCTTGAACTTTTTTTCAATGTTCTTTATTGCTCACTTTATTTATTTTTTACTGTTGCATTTCTTGCTTTTCCTCTAACAATGTTGATTGTTTTGCACCAAAATAGGCTAATTAATTAATACAATATATTAATAATAATAATAGATTTATTTTATAAGCGCTTTCACTGGTGCTCAAAGTCGCCTTACAGAGATAGTGAAAAGAAAAGAACACATACATATCGTTGAAGTCAAATTAAAATCAAGCAATATAACAATCACATATACACATATATTATATCATATATCTAATACGGATTCTTCTGATTCTCATTTATTGGCTTATTTGCTAATGCTTGGCTTATTACAACGTATGTATACGATTTCTCTTTGACATAATGTCTGGTCAATTAGAGAAACAAGTTCAGAAGTGTTTAATAGTTTTAGTTTGCTTTGTCTGTAATTGGATTGCACAAGCTGGTCTTCGGTGGGACTTTAGTCTCTTTAGCCGGTCTCTAAATGGACATATTTGGACTCCACATGCATGACGAAGCGATGACGGTAACCTAACAGTGAATTAACTCCGAAAATTACAACATAATCACATAAAGTGTTTCCTCCCCTGCCTCAGCAAACAATTAAAGGAATTAGCCGAGACGCTTTGCATAACGCACATCTGTGTTCTTTCATTTACCTAATATCTGTCTCAACACATGGCCTGATTGCTGCCCTGATTTCCTCACTGCCTGCATGAGCATGGACACAAAGCTCTTTGTTAGGTTACTCCATTTGATTTGAGTACCCCCGTTGCATCGAACACATTAGGCTTTGATTAGAGGCACTAAGCTCTGACTAGTCAACCTCAGCTTTCATATCTCAAAACCACAGAACAAGTTACCTTTAGCTTGGTGTGATTAAACTGACAATGTGTTTTTAATTGGTAATCAAAGATACCTCCAATAGCAAAAATCATTTTCATGCTGGCCAAAAATAAAGTTACATTCACAAAATGGTAGTGGTAAAGGCACACAGAAATGTTCCTTTATTGTTATATTATTTTCTAGCCAGCAGTTGAAAAATTTGTCTTGACTCACAGTGATTCATCAGTTTGTTTCATACCATTTAGTGAAATTAGGACATCGCTTGCTTCAGATAGAAACATATTTTAAATAAAACATGGTCTGAATACTGTATTCAAGTAACAACAAGGCTGTACATGTATCCAAAGTGATAGTTCTCGAGTGCATTTGAAACACTCTTGCCACAAAGCCAAATAGCTTCGGATGAAAAATAGCATTAGTGACAAAGTTAAAGAATTTGAATTGGACCCTAACCCTAAGCCCACCTGCACTGGCTCCCTGTCCATCTCAGAACCCGTTTGAAGGTCTTGGTTTTCACATATAGAGCTGTCCATGGCCAAGCCCCAGCCTACAGTAACGACCTGATCCACCCTCACAGCACAACCAGGGCCCTGAGGTCCTCTGAGCAAGGCCTCCTAAGGGTGCCCCGGACCAGGCTAAAGGCTAAGGGGGACCGTGCCTTTGAAGTGGTGGCTCCAAGGCTTTGGACTGAACTCCCCCAGAAACTAAGATCCTCCGTCTCAGTAGAGATTTTTAAGGGGCAGCTAAAGACTCCTTTGTGGGGCGCCGGAGGAGGTGAGTTAGTAGCTGTTTTTCATCAGTGTTTTATCCTGTTTTACCTGCTGTGTTTTATGCCTTTTATTCTACATTTTATAGTTGTACTTTGAATTGTGTTCTGTGTTCTGTATACTGTAAAGCACTTTGTACATTCGTGTTGAGAAGGGTGCTATATAAATAAAGTTTTACTTACTTACTTACTTACCTACCTACAGCTCAGCACATTTTATTTTTGCTAAAATGCGCGCTATATTGAAATGAAGAACCTGGTAAACTAAATGGCAAGTGTGCAGTATATAATGATTGAAGAAACCCAGAGGAACTCACATTCAGAGAAGTACTTTAAACTCCCAAAGCTCAATCACTGCCAGTGTAAAATACACAATAAAAAAATAGCAAGTCAAGACGGAGGTGAGTTAATGCTTTGAAAACGTTTAAGTTACTACTGAAAGAAATGTGCAGTCATGCGAACCTGAAGCTGGCACAGAGGCTTCCACCAACATCGGGATACATCGTTTGCTCTGCATTCACCAGTCGTATTGCTTGATTTACAGACATCTTTTGATTGGATTTAATTGACAGAGTTGTTGTCAATCCATCAAACTTGACTTGACAGGCAGTGTTTACAGTCCTTTGGCATGAACTCAATGTTTCTCAGTGCTCAGTGGAAAATCTGCTGAATTCAAAACTAAAACATGAAGAATGATGGGAGGAAAGTGAGTCATTCCTGCCCTTTTTCACGGTCTGATCATGAGCCTTTGTTCAAAAACAATCGCAGGCAGTTTGCCTATCAGCTCAGGCAAAGTGAAGGGCATGAAAACACTCAGCTATTTTTTAGCAGAGTGCCCATACTGTTGCTTTTGGAGTCAATTGCACTCAGCAACATTGCAGGCTTTCAGTCTATAAAAACGAACCTGAAAAACACTTAACCACGTATTTACATTTGTTTATGTTGTGGATTACAAAGCTGTTGATTATTATTTAAATTGATACCATGGTTTTGTATAAATGCCAAGGTCAATAATCATCTTTCTGATTGCTGGTCTTCTGTATGTGGTTGATTATGTTGTTATATTCTTCACTACTGTATGCTAATAAGAAGATCGAGATCTGCAAGTGTGGACCGCAACAAGCTTTTGACCGTGTACTGTATATGTGTAAACGTGTAGCCATGAGGTTCTTGCTCTCACACTCAGGGGCGGTTCTAGGGGGGGCAGGGGGGGCCAGTGCCCCCTAACACTGACCTCTGACCCCCCTGTGGCCCCCGTAACAATGAAAAGTTTTTTTTTGTTTTTTTAAATGTATATTTTCTGGTACTCAGGATTGTGTTGCTGTAATGTGAGATTGTGCAGACACCATTATGTAAAGTAGAGTTGTAACTGTTCATTGCCTTTATTTTTATATACATATGGTGTTAGTGCAAACATTGCACGATAACTTAAGCTGAAGCTAACAGTAATAAGTATAAGATCTATCTGAAATAAATAAGTGTACTGAAACAAATACCAATAACTGTATTGCATTGTTTTCTTAGGCGCAATTACTTCATACTGTCTAGTTCTCTTTTTCGTCCTGCATTTATTGTGCCCCCCTCAGAAAATAACTGGCCCCCCAGTGGCCCCCCCAGTCAAATTGGTCTAGAACCGCCACTGCTCACACTTAGTCTGGATGAGCTTCACCGCTCTGTCTAACGACCGTAGTGCAAGTAGGACGATCTATGTACGAGATATTTTTTCTATGTATGCCGATAAAAGTCTCAAACTCAACATCAGCAACATCCAGGGTCTGCCAGCTGATCTGCAACACTGAAAGACACGGTCAAAAACAAACTTCTCTTCCTGTTGCTACAGGCACGGCGCTAGTGCTTTTCGGAAGGTTTAAATATCTTCAACTCTGTTCTGTTCTTGCTCTGTTCTCATCGAATTAATTTAAAAAAAGATGCTGGTGATCAAGAAATGGCCACGATACCCGCTGATCGCAAAGTGTCTGCAATACATCGACCAGACACCATATCCTCATTGATGCAAACAGACGGAGGCCTAGCTAAGGTTTGAGCAAGGCAGAGTAATATCAATCAGTAATTGATGAGCTGTCTAGATATATTTTGAAGTGATGAAACATTTGGTACCTGGCAAAAATTAACAAACCACATGTCAATCAGAATAGAGGTAAACGTTTAGAGACATGCAAATCAAGGTGAGTAGAAATTGTAGGAAATTCTCTGTTGGCTGGCATCAGCGATAAATGTTCAAATCAATCAAACCTTGAATACGTCTCGACCTGTTCCCCAGTTATGATCTGGCTGGGCTGATTCCAAGCTGATACACAACATGCAACGTACTTCAGAGGCAATGCCAAATTCACACATCCCACGGCGCTCAAACATATTTTCTGCTTCTCAGACTTTATCAACCGGAGAAGATGGAGTCGACCAAAGACGAAACTAATTTGACACCATAACACCCAGTTAATCCCAGCACTCGGTATCAATTTTCTCCTACAAGAACTGCATGCGCTTTCTCAGGTTGCTAATAAGGTGGAAGTAATAAGCTCCTGGATACCGTTTTAGCGTGCCAGTCGTGCGTTATGAAGACACACTGCATCAGACTTTCATATCCCCACGAAGTACAAACAGAGAGTCACTGCAGTGGAGAACTTTTAATATTGCACAGTTGACTAATTAGAAAGACGCCCTGTTCTCTGCGCGTGAACAGATACATATCGTAGAATAAAGACGGTTCTCAGTGACTCTAAAAGATGCTCAGCCATACTGAGAGGATGATCATTGTTGTGGACTCAAATCAACAGGGAAGTCTTGGAAATAAAGACACTGAAGACTGTCCAGACTTAAAAGTGTTGTTTAACAAGAATAGATATGGACAGACACTGGTTCGTCGGTATTTCTGTAGATGTATAGAAACAATACACATGACTTTTCCCCTGCGATTAGATTTACTAATACCATACTAATGTTACTCGACAACACTGGACATTTATATTGACGTACACAGTTTTAGAAGTTCTTAACGAAGAAATTATAATTCTTGCACGTTCCATTAAGGCAAGAAATGTGGCAAGACTCGTGCCACCTTGATGTCGATTAATATGTCAAGCCCAGTGAGCATACATTTGATGATTTAAAGGCCGAAACATATTTATATGTCTAGGTTAAAGCCGGCTAAAAATAGTATAAATACTTCTTGAGGTTTCTAAACGGGATACATCTTGTCTTTGCATTTTGACCTGCAAATCATCAGATCAGTAATACTTTTGCTCGAAGATGATCCTGGGTTGTTCCACCATTTTCCACAAACATTTTGAGTGTGCCACTCCTCTTATGTTCACTGCATAGAGAGACAACAGTATCCATTAACCGCACAATCCAAAAACAATCAAATGTATACCTAATTTGTCTCTTGAGCAAACAATATGCTTAAAACCACATTTGAATTAGTATGTGAAACTGCTTTACTGAACATTGTTGTGTCTGTGTGAGTCAAGCCCAACAAAGTGTACACAACACCATTATAAAGGTAGGTGTTGAACTAATCCCCGCTCGGTGCAGCCAAGGGGAAAGTGGGTACAAAGTCGTGCTCTCCATCTTAAGGCTCTCATGCAAATCTCAGGCTGTTCGGCCAAACACTGTTGCACAAAGCTACAAAGCCATTAATTCCTGTTGTCGACGGGCTGTGGGAAGCTGGTAGCTCGGTGCAGGGTGTGTAAAATGAGGCCTCTGTCTTTTTATGTGCGATAGGGTTTCTCACCTCTTACTGCTATTCAAAGGGATTAGAAGGTGAAACGGTCGGTGGTTGCTTGTTTGGCTGTCCCTCTGTGAAGCCAATTCTCCCTCTCCCAAGACGTATGGCTACTCCAAAGCCTCGGGCTGAAATATAATCTTGAGCTCTGCACTGCAAATCACATGGGCTCTCCAGGAAACAATACACCCAGGTACTGTATGCCGGGGAGAGGGTGGAGAGGCAAATGCTCATAAGATAAAGTGGATGGCATGGACTGTAATAGATACATGCACGGTTTTGACAATTGAAGGATTGAAATGATACATCAGCTTCGTGACACCGGCCTCGGAATGGGAGGAAGTATTGTATACTCATAGATCAAGTGGAATTTGTTTATTATGAAATAGGGTTATAGTTTTCTGCAAATGCTACTGAAGGCAGCTCCTTCTGACAGCAATCCATCCACAATGGAGGTAGTTTCAGGCCAGTGTGATACTGTGAATACTGCCTGTCTAAAAGGAGAGAAACAAATAAGCACAGTGCCTGCAAAATAATAAACAAAGAATCATTTACTTTTAATGATTTTGAGTTTTTAAGGCAATGCTGCTACGGAAAAGTGCTGTCTTCTAGCACCCATGGGAGCTAGCTAAATGCTGGTTAGCTTCCTGCTACAATGCTATTTTCTGTCTGTTTTTCTGTTTCTGAAACTTTTTAAAGCTGTCCAGCATCTTAAACTGGACTGAAAGGTCCCATGTCATGCTTTTCCGGTTATTACCTGTTCTGACCCGTCCCCTTGTGTATTATGAAGGTTTTTCTGCATGTAAACGGTCTGCAGAGTCACAAACCCTCAAAGTACACCCTGTAGCGAGTAAAACTCTAACACAGAAAAGACCCGTCTGTGCTGCCCCACAACGCCTCGTTGGACATTTCTCTTTTTCCATTTGTTTCTTCCGGGAACCAAAATGGACCAATCCGTGGAGCTCCTCACACACCAGGACTTTTAGCGTCATGTTCAACTAACAGGGAGTCCCATTGACTTGCATAGAGCTCCCTGGTTGGTAATAGACGAGTTGGGATGGCGGAGAAATGCTCTCCCATTCTCACAGCGTAATAAACCTTCTTCTTTCTCAATATCAAGCCACACATATTGTTTTTACTTCGGCTGTGAGTGTGTGTGTGATCAGGATGAGTTTCACGCAGTATCGCCGACCCGGAAACCACACCAGTAAGCCAGCTCACTGAGCAGCGAGCCTCGCAACGCCCCGACCAATCAGAGCACACTGGGCTCACAGGGAGCAGGAGCTCCAACAAGCCGTTTAGGACAGAGAGTGAATACACAGACTATACAGAGATGCTGTTTGAGAAACCAATGTGAGTTTGGAAAATTGCACCATTTCAATCTATTCTAGTAGACCTCAACAATGGAATTATGTTCAGAAGAAATGGCCATGACATGGGACCTTTAAACAACTTGAATGTGTGCATGTCCACAATATCACCAGCTAATGCTACAGTGCGGCGACAAAAAGCAGGTAGGAATGATTGGAAGTGTTTTTTTTCCGTGTGCCAGTTAAGAGCCTTGCTGCAGCATTTTGCACCCGCTGCAGTCGTGCGAGCGAGGACCCACTGACCCCCATGGAGAGAGAGTTGCAGTAGTCCAGCCGGGTGGTGACAAAGGCATGGATTACTGTCTCAAACTGCTGTCTGGAGAGAAACGGTTTTACTTTGGCAAGCTGCCTCAGGTGATAAAAGCTAGTTTTTACCACCGACTTAATCTGACTCTCAAGTTTGAGTTCACGGTCCATTTTAATACCAAGGTTCGTAACGGTGGGCTTGGTGTACTGATGCAAGGGACCCAGGTCTACAGAAGTGGTGTGAGTGGTGCTACCAAAAACCATTACTTCTGTTTTTCCTTCATTGAGTTTAAGGAAATTGCACGCCATCCAGGCCTTCATGTCATCTAGGTACTTTAGCAGTGGGCTAATGAAGTAATACTCCTTCTTTGTTAGAGAGACATACATCTGGCTATCGTCAGCATAGCAGTGGAATGCGATGCCGTGCTTTCTAAAAATGGACCCAAGAGGGAGCAAATAGAGGGAGAATAGCAGGGGGCCTAATACTGAGCCCTGTGGGACCCCATACAGGAGTGGAGCAGAGGATGACTCGGAGTCACCAAGGCTGACAGAGAAAGTTCTGTCCTTCAAATATGACCTGAACCATTCCAGGGCTTTTCCCTCAATGCCCACCCACTGCTCCAAGCGAGAGATCAGGATGTCATGGTCGACTGTATCGAAAGCAGCAGTTAAGTCAATAAGTAGGAGCACAACGCAGTCCCCAGAGCCAGTAGATAAAAGGATGTCATTAAAGACTCTTAAAAACGCTTTCAGTGCTGTGCATAGTTTTAAAACCGGATTGGAAAACCTCCAGTATGTTGTTCTCTTCCAGAAAAAACATAATTTGACTGGAGACAATCTTCTCCAGGATCTTTGACATAAAAGGCATTTTGGAAATGGGCCTAAAATTAGCCAGAACTGTGGGATCCAAGCTGGGTTTATTAATACGTGGTTGCACTACTGCATGCTTCAGGTTTTCCGGGACCTTCCCTGAGAGCATGAAACTGCCAGCACAGATGGTCCAACAGTGGGGAAAACCTCTTTAAAAAGTCGAGGCGCGACAGGGTCATTTGGAGAACCAGAGGGCTTTAACTTGGAGACAATCTCCTGTACAAAAGACAGAGCTATGCTCAAACTGATTAAAGACAGCAGAACACGGTGCAGGAACTGAGGGGTCAATTGCAGGAGCAGAGATTTGAGCTCCAGTGGAGTTTACCTTATCAATGAAAAAGTGAAGAAAATGTTCACAGACCGCGGTAGAGGTCTCCGTAGAGCTATTCTGGGGGGCATTAAGGACCAAATCAATAGTCTGGAACAGAATGCGTGGCTTATGACGATTTGACAGAAAGATGTCAGATAAAAGTTTGCTTTTTGCCTCCTTCACAGTGATCTGATAGAAACGCAGACACTCCCTCAACATTTCAAATGAAACTTGCAGTTTGTCCTTTTTCCATTTACGCTCAGCTCTACGGCAATCCTGTCGGACAGCCCGAGTCGTGTCATTTAACCAAGGCTCAGATTTAGTTTTAGGTTGCCTGGTTTTTAAAGGAGCAACAGTGTCTTGGTTCAAGTGTTACATATTGTCATACACAACACATGTTGGAATTCCTTTAACCCCCCCTCAGTAATGCACATTTAAACAGTCCAATTACCTTTCCAAAATAAATCTCTGAGCCTCCTCGAGTTCAATCTTTTCTGTATTTGTTCCACATTTATCACCCACAGTCAAAAAGCTATGAGATGTCTGACAGGTACAAACACTGAGTAGCATATTTTGAAGTCATTACTCAAAGGATGGCTCTGCTGCCCCCTCAGAGGAGCAGAGTGTGTTTTTAGGGTTTCCTATCTGACGCCCAGACATCACAGGGAAACACTATGTAGGGGGTTAGCTTCAGAAGGGGGAGATAAGTAAGAACAAAGCGATCTGTCTCATGGTGTCAAAACAAAGGCTGCCTTTTCACCCCTATAGACGCCGCGGCCTTGAACTAGACACCAGATACTCAGCAGCCTCTCTGAGATTAGGACTTCTTTAGACAAAGCAATCCCACGTCCAGACGGGGCCTTCAGGCATGTTGAGGATGTGTTTCTGTGGAGTCTGTTAATATTTGGGAAAACATTTCTGCATTCCAGAGATGTTGGAACATTGGGAAGTTCAGAGTTCTCTCCAGGAGAAAAGACTGAAATGGCCTTAAATAATGCTTTCCCAAATGCAACTTTCTGAAATTAGGTTAGCAATGTCAGAAAGATAAGTGTGACACAACTTGAAGGGTCAGAACATGAGATGCGTTTAAGTGTGAAGACTTGAGAACGTAAGCTGCCCTCACATGATCAGCAGTAACAGGGCTACTGTATGGAGAAAAGCAATGTCCGCCCAACGAGGTGGAAGTGCTATCCTCAGGGCTTAAATGATACGTTCAAATGATTTCAACTTTGACATCAATTGCCACTGACTTTTTGACGCACAACCAATCAGATAACAGCTGTTTGAAGCGGCGAAAGCTAGCAGACGAGGTAACCATATAGAGGCCAAACTTAACTAGCTGTTTCCACCGCAGGCTCTGCACACGACCATGCTGTAGGCAAGGAGCAGATCAAGTATCAGGTGAAGGCAGCTTTACAGAGAAAGATAATTACAGATAAACCATCTAATACTGGCCCTCCCTCCTTGGTTGGACCTCAACAGCTCAGTGGTGAGTCCCAACTTGTCAGGTCCTTTGCTAAATAGGAATCCATTGCAATGTTGTAGTGAATGCTTGTCCTACTTGGAAGTTCAAACACTGACCCAAACCCTCCAAAGCCAAAACATACTAGTTTGCCATTAAGGAGAAATTCCACACAGCTGTTGGCATAGCTGACAAGATTGAACTAGAATTCATGGGAAACAGCTGAGTTGTGAATTAGCATCAGCCACAAGCCACATGCTGGTTACAAAGTGACTGCCAGATTTTCACTTCACTCACCAGCCAACAGGTTATCTATTAACGGAAGGTAGTGGAACAAAAGTGTTATTTTTGAAGACTGGGGAAGCAAGACTATCATCACTGTCAAGCCTATTCATCTTACAATATAATAAATTGGATTTGGATGACTGTATTGTGCATTTACACTAAATACTATATCAAACAAATTATATTGTGATTCATTTTCCCATGCAATTGATGTTTATTGCCATTTCACAATAATGCACTGATCACGTTCACCACAAACACATATCTGACTTTCTACCAAGAGATGTCTTCACACACGAATACAGACATCTGTCGCCAGCTGACAATATTCAGGCAATAACCAGATGTCGTTTGGGTTTGAAAACCCTAGCGTGGCAGATGTGTATGGGTAGCTAGCACTAGCATGTTTGCTGTTAGGTTGCCGGCTAGATGTTCTTGAAACTAGCTAATCCCTTTCACAAGCTTTCAGAACCCCTTTTGTGAGTAATGGACTTTACTGTGCCAACTTCTGCTGTACACACAATATAGACACTAAGGTGCATCATTTCCAAAGAGAAAGTGACACATACAAAATATAGATAATTTAAAGAAATGTAACTTTTTATTAATGTAAAGAATCAAAGGCCTTATAGATAGGTTGACCTTATTTAACCCTCCTGTTGTCGTCGTTCCCCCCCCCTTACTTTGGTGTTCGCGGTCAAATTTGACCGGTTCTGTTTTAACTGCTATTACATGAACACAAAAACATTAATCATCTCCAAATTTAATTTAACACCCTTTCAAACTGTACATACTGTATCAGACTGCTGGTACACATGAAGCACTGCAGTGAATTCACAAAGAACAGACACTGAACATGTATTGCGTGTGCCAGGTGTGATCCATGTGGGGGGATGGGCACATAAGAGCGGGACATGTGTCAAATTGTTGTGTGTGTGTGTGTGTGCTAGGTGTGATTCACATGGGCACATAAGGGGACACACACATATAGAGTGAGTGTGTGTGTGTGTGTGTGTGTGTGTGTGTGTGTGTTTTATCTGATCCGGATGGTTACTAATTCCTTTTCTTTATGGCGGACCGGGAACACCAAATTAAACCAAATTAAACGAATTAAAAAGTTGTGATTTAAATCGGTCAGATTCGACCCAAAGACAACAGGAGGGTTAAAACCTCAATGTTTTATCGCACTACAGGCAACGTTTCACTAAACCTTGATTTGTACGTGAGCTTAACGCCTACAATGGAAATGGAATGTCAATCTGGGAAATCTGGGCTATATTAAAACACAGAATCCTGTCATAGTCATGAAATATGGGATGAAACTGACATGTTAATGCGAGGCCAGCTTCTGGGTGTGGGTCAGCTACCAGTGAAGAACAATGGAGGGTGTTTCCTGCTGGAATCAAAGCGCTCGGCTTCCAGCTTCCTCTGACTGCTGAGGGAGTGTGACTGCTGTTAGAAATAGACTGAAGGAGGACTGCAGATGCTGCTCGTTAATATCGTCCAGCGCTGCAGAGATGTGCTTTTGACAGTGCTTACAGACAGTGGGTGTATGGAGGCTCATCCAGATGCTTCCACATAAGGGCCGAAGGGGGTCGTGAACCTATCGGCTCGCTCGCTGCCTTTGTGCGTACATCGACAGGTGCTCCCTACGTCTGTCCTGACATCATATCCCAAAGAGAAGCACTGCAGCCACATAACGCCGAGCAAAGACAATGTGGGAGCGAGAGGTGGAAACACACATGGGGGGAGAAACTATTTAATTTCACTGCCGACATTTCTTTAGTTGAAATTGATAGCATGAGGGGCTCCTCCTCATTTGTTGTCAAATGTCAAAAGGTTCTCAAGACATTGTCGAGATAAATAACTGGTGAGAGATCATAATTGAAGTTTGAAGAAGATTCAACTTCTTGTCATTACGTAACGCAGGTAACGAAACGGTTTCTCTGCATTCGCCCCATCCTAGTGTTAGGACCAGTGTAGGGGACTTCGCCACCGCCGCCCCCATAAAATAAAATGTACTCCCAGCAAGAAAAGTGATATCTCATTGTTGGCCACTAGTATCGCTAAGTAGTAAAGGTTTTGAAAGCAAGTGCACTGCAGATACGCGCATGCACATCATAGAATAATGGTATTCATTCTTGCCAACAATTGGTGGCAATACTGCGCCAAGAGAAGAAGAAACATGCCAGCAATAGGCAGGTCTTTTTTGGCTATCTTGCAAATTTGGATGCAAGCAGGTGCTGGTTCCCAACACAAAATACCCCCAAAATGTTACCAATATTCATGAGGAATATATTGCATTCAACACATTTGTAAAGTTATTAGTTTTCCCCCCAATCTTTTAATTGTTCGCCAAATTTGATCGGCCACAGATTTTTTATCCTTTGTGTCAAACTCAAGGCCCGGGGGCCAAATCAGGCCCTTGGTGGATTTAATTTTGGCCCGCAGGATAATTTCTAATTGCTATTAGATCTGGCCCGCCGGTATATTGCACGCACACCTTCACTCCATCCTGAGGGTCTCCTTCGCTCAGAGCCTGAACCCAAACATTGATGACCTTGCCCCCAAGATGAGACGCCAAGTGTCTGAACTAGCATCTCAGAGCAGCAACCTGAGTGCAATGGATGCTTCCTTCTGCACTTTCTCTCTCACAACAACAGGGCAGGTTTGGTTTGTTCTTTGAGGGAAATAGTTTTCTTGAAGCTGTTGTTGGCCTGTGGGGAAATGTAATCATAAGAAATGAATGCAACTGATTATTTAATATTTGATGTTGTTTTATAGGCAATCATTTAAGCTTTGTTAGTTCCAGGTTTAATATGTGCAAGAAGTTTATTTCAATAAGTTTTGCAATAAACATTGAACCAGTCCGGCCCTCGACAAGTACCCATTTTTTAATTTTGGCCCACTGTGTATTTGAGTTTGACCCCCCTGCTTTAAAGAGTTTGTTAAATTCATGATTCTAAACTGTCTTTCAAGTAAAGGTTGCCAGACTTCTGTAGGTGTGGCCATCAACCACAATTATTCTGGGAACTTTGGAAGGCAGGTATTTAATCCCATTGTGAGGATGTCACAACACATCAAGGAGCAGTCTCACCGGTGGTGAATAGTGAAGGTAATCATGCTGAAAGGCAGGAGCTTTAAGCAAGCGTTGACGTATTTCCAAAGCAACACACACGCTTAAGGCCAAACACTCAGAAGCCAAGCTTTTCTCTGCACTAATGGGCCCCTGTGCCAGATCATGTTAAATCTGTTTACATGTCACACATTCAGAGTGGGCGATAACATTCCACTAATAATCCTTCACTCTCATTGTGATAAACAGGTTTCTGGGGCTGTGAGGAGATCACGGCTTTTTACATTACATTACATGCTACTTGTTAGACGCTCTTATCCAAAGCGACTTACAGTACATACTCAATACTGTGGGCAATCCCCACTGGAGCACTTTGGGGTGAAGCGTCTCAGGGACACTACGACATGCTGACTGCAGTGGGGTTTGAACCTGTGCCCCCCTGAACCCAACACGAAGGCTCTATCCACTGCGCCGCACACCTGCCACGCCTGTTGTTCTACTTTCAAGAGGGTTGGTATGTGGTTATGTCGTTATGTCTCCTGGACAGCTGCTTTGTCCACCTCAAGGACTTTTCCCGATCCAACTTCTCTCGACCTCTAGACATTTTTGCAACATGCTGATTCTAAAATGAGCTCAATTGAAAATAACCAGCTGGAAAAGCCATCACATTAACGTGCACATTAATGGAAATGAGGCTCTTGAATTATATGCATGAAAGAGCTAAAAAGCCACGGGTGACGTAATCGCTGTTTACAGTTGGCAGCGACCAATTTTGTGGAGCAATCAACTTCAGTGATGATGCATCGTGAACGTAGCCCACTTGCTTGTTTACCGTCGGTTCGTCTTCGCTGTGAAATGGATTCAGCAAAGTACTAATCAGGGGTTTGAGTGCATTTCAAAAGGGAGGGACGGACAGATCAGAAAGCGGCTGACGTCAGTGGTCCAGCAGGGGGCGATGTTTCAGGACATGCGTCTCCCAGGAGAGCTCAAGGGACGGTCAGGGCTCATGGAAACACCGAGGACGTCATTGGATTTCAAAGTCGAAACACCCACATTCCTGAAGAGGGTTTCCTGGAAGAGGTGCCGGGTCACGAGGGGGATGAAAGACATTTAACTAAGTCATGACAATTGGTCCTAAAACTGTCCCCTGATGGTATTGAGGTATTTTGTACTAGCTATTTTCCATTGTAGCCATCCGACTCACCTTGGATGTCTTAGTTCTCTCCACTTGCTTTAATGCCTCTGCACTTGTTGTTGGTGACATGAGGGAGGTACTGTGGGGTCGATGTTATAACGGTTTTAAAGATTCAGAACGAAGAATAAAAGGAAACTGCATTCCAATGTAGTGATGGTCCAGCTGAGGTGGAACATGCGTCGCTTTCTTTCCACCAGAGGCTTGACAGTGGGTTGGTTGGTTTGTTTGTCCACGAATATCTTTACAACTATTTAGAAGGATTGCCATAACATTTTCTAAACGCCTTTTACTGTTTATTGTGTAATCGAGTTTTTGAGAAAAACATCTCAACAAATATGAGATGGACTGGATTCGGTTCCGACATTTCTGTCCCCCTTGAGATGAATTGCATTGATCCGGATTGTTCATCCAGCAGCACCATCAGGTTGAACATGTAAATCCAACATCAATCCAATACTTTGAGCAGGATGGCAGAGAAACCCGTGGGCTGCCCCCTGCCCTCTCTGGAACACATCTCCACCTCCCGCTGCCTCGGCAGAGCAAATACAATAATAAAGGACAGCTCTCACCCAGCCAGGTCACAGACTGTTCTCTCTGCTGCCTTCTGGGAGGAGAGACAGGAGCTTCAAGTCACGGACAAACAGGCCGTCAGGCTGTTAACCGCCACACTTAATGCAATAACCGCAACCATCTAAGAAGAAGAACGGGGAGGGAGGAAACCCTCTGTAATGGTCACACATGCAGAGCACACAGCGACATGTGTTCTCTGCTTTTAACCCATCCTAGCACCAGGAGCAGTGGGCAGCTATTGTACAGCACCCGGGGAGCAATGGGAGTGGGGGGGGTGGTGTCCGGTGCCTTGCTCAAGGGCACCACGGCAGGGCAGGAGGTGAACTGGGACCTCTCCAAGTAGCACTCCATGTTTAGGTCGGTTCGGGGACTTGAACCGGCGACCCTGAGGCTCACAGTCCAAGCCACTGCCAGACTCCACACATATACACACTTTGAATGCGTGTATATGTGCACTTTAAACATTATAAACTATTTTTATATCAATATTTGTAACTATTTATCCCCCCCCTGTATGATTGCTTATGTTGTCTGTCCTACTGCCGTGTTGTTAATGCTATGTATGTCTAGTTTTTGCGCACTGGGACAGAGTTGCACTCTGAATCTCCTTGTACTTTTTGTATAATGACAATAAAAGGCTTTAACTTTAACTTGTTAAACTTAACTTGCAAAAATAATGTTTGAAAGTTTGCATTGAATTTCATTTAGCTGACAAGTTTTCCAAAGGGATTTACAATGTCTGTATTTAAGCAAGAATCCTGCGAGTACGTGAGCTTCCAATACGCTAACCCAGTTTCCTCCATGCCGTGCTGTTTGGCACAGGCACAGCAGACACAGATGGATCTGCAGTCTGCAGCAGAAGATGTGTAGACTTTCTGCCGTCCTCATATCAACGGGGAGCTCGTTCCACTATGTTGGAACCAAACCTGTTTTTTTGTTTGGTGCGAATTACAAAATGTTGGCATGCTTACATGCATCTAATCTTAGTAATACGCTCCACCACTGGGCCGCACGGAGCCAATATCACAGATACAGTGCTCGGAGTAGTATTGCCTATCAGGAAGAAGAGTCATGTATCATGACTTTTCAATAGATAAGATTACATTCATACATCCAAAAACGAGACGACATGTCCTTAAATCTCCACTTTCTTCCACTACTTTCAGCGTGGACTACCCCCTCAGCTGCTTATCTCTCATTTTCCAGCTTTTCAAAGTGGATTCTTTTTGTTCTTCTCAGGTAATATAATTCCCTGATGTACCAAGCAGTTCAGCCCATTGTGTCAAAGAGTAATGTCACAGGCCTGCTGCGGGAAATGCCTGACTGAAAACATAAAGGGGGATTTTTCAACACTCCATTTCCTCCCTAACCAAAAACAGTGAATGCGTAACCCTTTAAAACCCCCCGAAACAATCACCATTACATAAGAGAATGTGCACAGCCTGAAGCCTGCCAGGGTGATGACAGTTTAAACACATTGGAGATTTTGTTCAGTCGTTTTAATTGTGTGTATTTGTGCTGATATGCGTCCACTTCAATCCCACCAGATGTTTACAATACATGGTAATTCAATCAGCATTTACTCCTGACTTGGTCAACACATTTAGTCATTGTTGATTTTGGTCCGGATGTCCCCATGACATTTAAGATATTTTTAAATAAGTTAAGTTGAGCTGGGGTGGAGCTGGGGTGGTGGTGAGGTGGTGGTGAGGCAGGCACCTAGCACGTGAACGCATCAGCAATGTGACAGAGCCGCAGCACAGCCAGGCAGAGGCAGGGAGACCTGGCAGCTTAAATAGAGCGGCAAGTTAAGGAGAATGTGTTTGGTTGGTTGTCAGAGAGACGCGTCACGTGTTAACGTATCATTGGTGCTCGAGTTGACTGCCTGAACTCGCTCGCGGGCTCCTTCGTGAGTTCTGTGAGAACTGATCTCCAGGCTTTTTCCTGCTTAGCTCAATGTTAAGAATAAAGTACAGCCTATATTATTGCAGTTGTTATGGCCATGTTTCCCAGACGATCGTGCCATATCTTTGAAGGTTCGCAGCTATAGTACTACTTTTTAGATCATATAAGTGTGAGCCTCAGGTCTTCAAGCGTCCTGTGTAAGACACTGAACACCTTTTGTTTGAAATAATACATAAACCTTTCTGACATTCACGGCGTTTTCCCACCGGTTGCGCTCATCTCCAGACAATAACAAACCATACAAGTGCAAATACTTGCGAGCCAAGGTCTGTAACCAACTCATCCATTTGGTATCTTTCACATTCCTCCCACAAGGCCATAGCTGCCGCCCTGAAAGCCCTTTCTGACAGGAAGCATCGCAGGAAGCCACTACCCATGAGTGCACAGGGGCCACGGGGAGACCCCAGCCTCACTTCCATACGTCCAGAGCCACAGGAATGCAGCGCTCTTTGTTTCAGAGTCAACACAAGCTCAATCTCTGCTCACCCAGTGCAGCCTGTCGAGAGCACGAGAGGGGAACGCAGAGTCTGCAGAAGACTGTTTATATAAAAATAGGAGATGCGTTCCAGACATTTCATCTCTGCAAAACCCCTTTCAGAATACACTGCATCTTCATGACCAACAGGAGGATATCTAAAGTCAAAACTCATGATTGGCTACTAACTTTCTTTATTATGTAAATATTCATATGGTTTGTGTTTGTTTTAGGCTATATTTGAAATAGTGCCAGAGGTACAGAGAAAGAATACAAAATAAGAAAACTAACTACATTTCAGTAGCAATGGTTAAAATATGTAAGAGGTTATAATAATAATAATAGATTTTTGTTAGCGCTTTTACAGGTGCTCAAAGACGCTTTATAGTGAAGGGAAAAGAAAAGGAAGGAACAACAAATAAATATATAGTTAAAGTTAAAGTCAAATAATACAAAAACAATCACACATTAAAAGCCAGATTGAAGAGGTGAGTGTGTTGAAGGAGGTGAGGTCTCTGATGGGTTGGGCAGTGAGTTCCAGAGGGGGGGGGCAGCGACGGAGAAGGCTCTGTCCCCCCGGGTCATATACACAAATTGAAATCATATGGTTTACTTTAAGCATTTCCTACTTGGTTGGCGCATCTCATCTTAGAGAAATTCCACTTCGATAATATTGCATCTTCATGAAAACCAGGAGTACATCAAATACATCAAAAATCTTCTTAACAAAAAAACTACAAAATAAATAAATCCTGACTCATGATTGACAGCGTGGAGTATGGATTTGCTTTTTTGTTTAATATTTAAATATGTATTGAGTTGTTGGTTTGTTTGACGTTATATAAAGTCACAAGTTAACAATTGGAAGACGTTTTGTTGAATGTATCGATGAAAGTAAAATCTAAAACAAAATGTAAAAAAACTACAGCAGAAAAAACGACAACATGAACAACTCAAACACAGCGGCCATGTTCGTGAGAGGGCATATTGGTATATGTTAGAAACATCGTCTTTGTGACCGGCTTGAGCTTCAAATCAGGATCCACGTGTCTGTGATCCTCTCCAGAATGGAAGTCACCACATACAGAGCATCAACTAGTTCCTGAGCAGTGTCCTTCACATGCTGATATCCAAGAGAGGGAGTCACACAGTCACAAGATGGAGGGATAGAAAGCAGTATTCAATGTGTACTTCAGATTAGTTCCACGTCAGAAATGAGCATGCTTGTCATATGTCTTTCTCCAAAGAGGCTGAATCATCATGTTAATCACATAGCTATCATACGCCCTGAACAGTGTGTCATGCTTCTCTTACTATCATCTTGCCATATACACGGTTATGCTCGTGGGCTTTTGTTATCATGTCCTTGAAAGAGTACATCCAGTATTTTCCCAACAGTATAGTATCTTCAAAATCATATCTCAGTTTGCCTTAAACATTTCACACTGTCATGCCATGTCAGCATATCTCATCTTGGAGAAATTCAGTTTCGAAAATATTACATTTTTATGATAAACTGGAATATAAAGTATAAGAAAAATACCTTGCTAACTCATGATGGACAGCGAGGAGCACAAAACAAAGTCTGCTACAATGAATGCACCCTCAAATAAGGTTTGTTAGCTTTTTCCATTGGGCTTTGGCACCTTTTCAAACAATACAGAGATGGAGCTGAGTGTGCTTTCAGTTACCTAGCAACATGGTGAACGACACACTGGCTGCAGGTGGTAAATAGGGGTGTTTTCTGTTTTGATTGTGTGTGTGTGTGTGTGTGTGTGTGTGTGTGTATGTGTGCTATCTCGCATGTATGTATGTGCAGCCTCGTTGGGTGTGTTGGCGACAATGACAGGACCCCTCCCTGGAAATTAGTCCCCGAATCATATCCATCTCACAAACAAAACGGGGTCTTCAAAGTGGCAGCTCTGGAGGGGAAGTGCGTCGAGATTAGTGCTGCCATCCAACCGCGACATGGCTCAGGAAACAGGGGAGCCTCTTGGCCGCCATCAAAGGAGCAGCAGATCTAACACAGAGTGTGCCGCTCGTCAGGAGTCTGCCACTTCAATCCTGCTGTGAGCCAAAGCGTTATCTTCAAAGTAGAAGAGTTTTCGCATTATTTTAATGGCTAAGTTGCCGTTAACATGTGTTGTGTTTCATTTTAGTAATGTAGAACAAGTGTGTCTTTGCAAGCTGCAGGAAGACGTGCAGGTGAGGAACTTGTAAAACCACAACAAAGGGTCCCTATTATGCGATTTGGGGGTTTCGCCTTTCTTGTAGTGTGTGTATAGGTTTTGGTGCATGTAAATGGTCTGCAGAGGCTAAAATCCCAAAGTTGAAGAACTGTGGGGGGGCAGAGCCTGAAACGTCTCCATTGGACTCCTTGGGACTTCTTTGATTACTTCCTCTTGGACATATTCTATGTAAGGGCAAACATATATTGTGGATTGTTGTGTGAAACCTATGGAACAAGAGCATGTAAATACTAATAAACGACCTGATGATTAGTCCATGGTGTGTAGTAACATGTAAAGAAACTTGAAGAATGCTTCCTAAATCCAAACCATTTTGGTTAAAAGGATGTCAACTTATATATAAAGTTACATTTGACTTTTGAGTATCTGCTTTGGATATTCGTCCATGAGAGAGACAGATGTACTGCAGTGTTATTAACTAGATTACACTGACTGCAAACACTCTTCAAATTCCAATCATCAATGCTCTTATGATAAAAAACAGCACTAATTGGATGACAGCTTAAGTAGACTTCTCAAAGCAGCTTTCATACGAGAAATTAATCATTAATGTAACGTCATGAGAAAGAAATATGCTGTTGCTCCTCTCTGTTGACAAAGTAATCCAATTCCCATCAGAATAAACGTCACGGAAATATACCCAAGCTTTAGAAATACTTGCAATGTAAATATAATTGTTTCCTCTGCAGGTTTTTTGTGAGCCCTGGTGAATCCAACCTCTTTCTCAATATGGTAAGGTCACAACTCAGCAGCTGATTACGCAGTATGAAAGACAACACACGTAATCAGGAGTCCTGCGCGAGGGAGTGAAGAGAGAATAAGTGTCGTGGAGTGTAGAGGGCAGGTTGGAGGTTTGTGAAGACGTGAGGTGACATCAACGAATGCCATGTTTACTTAAGTAGCTAATCAGAGCGGCACAGTCAGCCAATCGGAGGGAGGTGGGAGGAAACGGTGGGTCACCGACGCTCCATCGCCATCATCTTCACGCAGCCTGCTGTGTGTGGAATTGACTTCAGGGTGTGTGTGTGTTTCCTGGGGATGTCAAAGAGGTGAGACTACTGCAGTGTGACTCGTTTGACTTTCCTACCTTCCTTTCTACATTTTAACAGAATGATTTAAGGGATTACATTTTTTATTGTGGTCATTCGGGTTCTCTTAAAGGTGGGGTAGGTACGTTTGAGAAACCGGCTCGAGATACACTTGTTGTTATATTCCATGGAATGCTCTCAACATCCCGATAGCAATGAATATCTGAAGTGCTTTGACAAGAAGTCCATAAAAAAAAGTCACCTGTGGAAGCCGTGGCGCTGTAAAAAGCACGACCAATCATCTGAGCCGGCCCGGCTAACGTAACTGGATGGCCTACCTGCCTGTCAGCCTTCCATCTGGGCACAAACTGATCTCGTGCCCTCATTGGTCATGTGCGCGTTCGTGTGTGTTGGAGGAGGGGCTCTGTAAGGAAGTGGCAGATTTCTTCCGGCTGTGTATTTTCAAATTCGAGCGCACTCGAGCTGGTTTCTCCAAAATTACCTACCCCACCTTTAAGTAAAAGTATCAATACAAAATGTTAAGAACACTCCCGCCTGCCTAAGACACCTTGATTGGACTTTGTTTACTTCCTGAATATAGTGACATCACTTTGTAACACTCACACTTCTATTGGCTAACACTCCAACACATTGTACATTATAGGCTAAGGGCCGGGACATCTCCAAGCGGTTTTTTACTGCTGCTGGATATATTAACCAATAAATATATGACCATTTGTATTTATTTGTGTATTTATGATTTATATAACCTAATAATCTGAATCTTTAAAGTAACTTAAGCTGTCAGATAATGTAGTGGAGTAAAAAGTACAATATTGGCTCCTGAAGGGTGGTCGATTGAAAGTAAAAAGTAACATTAAATTAAAATACAAGTATCTAAAATTGTACTTCGTACATGAGTAACCAATTCCTGTTAAATTAAGATTATACTCTGATGATTAAATATGGCTGGAAAACAGTTAAATAAGATTAAAATGTATTCCAAATATGGATTAAAACGTACACAATATTCCTACACTTCCCGTAAAGCATATTTGAGTTCCTTTCTCTCTATACCCTTCACTTCAAACTCAACACCTGCTGTAAAGCCTTGATAGATTGATGATCATGGCTTTTAAACTAAATGAGTCATATTTGAATAGTTATGACATTAAAAAGATCGAACCTTAAAGGTCACCAAGGCTTAATAGTTAACCAATAAACTTGGAGGAGATGGAGCCATTGATTGGAGTCCACACAGATATCACGACTATTATCGGCAACTTTGAAAATGAAAGTGGCCTTTTATTGTCTTCTGATGTCATGTTACTCAGATATGGATATTGAAATAAAGAAAACACAAACGATTTTATGAATTTTAGAGTCAATCAATTACAATCAATTTTCTGAGATGAAACAACTGATGCCAAGAGCTTCCTCCTATTCTGAGAAGGGCACTTATTATGATTATTTTCAGGTTCACATGTGCCTCTACAGTGACCATTGTTCGATGCTTTAATGTTCAAAAAGCTAGTGTGTGGGAGAGAAACTCCCTCTTTGGGATGTTAACCTTTGCAGGCCATTTACATGCACACATATAACACACTACAGGAAAAGGAAAACCCCCTAAACATAATAGGGCCTCTTCAACATGTCCACAAGCTGGTTAACCATTAGAGCAACCATGGCTCTGATAAAGGAATTAAACCACGTCTTGTTCAGTTTTGTCTCAAATAATGTTATCATATATGTTTGCTCAAATCTTTAAACTTCAGTCCGTGATCAGTGTCTTTGCTCTGTCGGTGTCATATCTTTCTTGTCTGTCTTTGTCTTTATCTGTCTGATGAAGTCTATGTTTGGGATGCTCTGGATCGGCATAGACGACAGCGTGTTCCAGTTCCAGCAACTTGGCACAGCCATTGAAGAGGAGTGGACCAACATTCCACAGGCCACAATCAACAACCTGATCAACTCTATGTGAAGGAGATGTGTTGCACTGCGTGAGACTGCCTGGTTTCCGGACCTCCCCAGACCCCCCCAATAAAGCAAAACTGCATGTTTCAGAGTGACCTTTTATTGTGGCCAGCCTAAGGCACACCTGTGCAATAATCCTGCTGTCTAATCAGCATCTTGATATTCCACACCCGTGAGGTGGGATGGATTATCTCGGCAAAGGAGAAGTGCTCACTATCACACATTTTTTCAGATTTGTGAACAATATTTGAGAGAAATGGTTATTTTGTGTAAATAGAACACGTTTTAGATCTTTGAGTTCATCTCATGAAAAATGGGAGCAAAAACAAAAGTGTTGCATATATATTTTTGTTCAGTGTAAATTAAAACGTGTTTCTAAAGCTGGCAGGAAAGGAGCTGGTTTACAAGCACACGTTTGAAGTGCTAACAAGCACACATTTGAAGTGTTTGCACACGGAGCATTTGTGGATTTATAAATGCAAATAAAAACATTTTATGTAAGAAACCACACAGCCAAGATCATATTATTAAAAAAATCCCCGTCTTTAAAACAGAAGCCAGCAGGTTTCCACACACGCACGCGCACGCACACACGCCCCGCCCCCCCCCGTGTTTGCTCTCTTGTCGCCGCCTGGCAGCAGCAGGGACAGTTTATTGCTTCTTGGATCTCTATCAAATGATTCATGCCTCTTATATGGGATGGCACTCCAAATGTTCTTTGATTGAGGAAATTAAACCCGAGGCCCTTGAACCGCTTTCACAAGTCCTGACTCGTCCAACTTTGATGCAAATATGGCGGGTGGGAGCACTGCAGGGTCACCGCATGAACATCACTTAAACTAATCTACCGTGATGCTGCTTTTGTGTCATTCTGAACTCGCTGTCAACAAATCAGCGGTTCAGCTCCGTAAATGGTGGCAGAAGAAGGTTCATTTAATTGATGCAACAAGGATTGGAAAGATTCTTGTTTGGCATAAACATAAAAGAATCACACGTAATCAAATTAGCTTTACTGTCAGGTGTGTTGTGGGAACAGATGCAGAGCAGATTCTGGCGCATGCACAATGTGCTGTGTGTCTCTTTTGATTATGTGTGATTATGACGACCTTTCAAAAGTTTTGAAATACTCTGATTACTCCGAGGCAACTTTTGCTGTCTTGTCTAACTGTCCATAAACCTTAAAGGTGGGGTAGGTAAGTTTGAGAAACCGGCTCGAGATACACTTTTTGTTATATTCCATGGAATGCTCTTAACATCCCGATAGCAATGAATATCTGAAGTGCTTTGACAAAAACCCATACAAAAATGTCATCTGTAGAAGCCGTAATACTGTAAAAAGTACAACAGATTGGACGGCCTACCTGCCTGTCAGCCTTCCATCGGGGCACAAACTTATCTCGTGCCCTCATTGGTCATGTGCGCGTTCGTGTGTGTTGGAGGAGGGGCTCTGTGAGGAAGTGGCAGATTTTCTCCGGTTGTGTATTTTCAAATTCTAGCGATCTCGAGCCGGTTTCTCAAACTTACCTACCCCACCTTTAACATTGCATTTGGTCAGTAGTTCTGGACATCATGCAGCTTTCCAAATGTCTAGTAGCCTTAACGTAAATGTGTTTTAAATAATAGATCTTCTTCAAAATAATAGCTTGCAAATTGCTTTTCAAACAATCCAATGTCATTGGTTGATGAAATAGAGTATTCATATGTAATTATAAGACAGTTCAGTTATATTTAAGGTTGGTTCATTTTGGTATTGAAACTGTTCCTTACAAATATTTTCGTAACTCCCATGAATAAGATGAACTGGACCGTACAGCATTAACGTATCAAACTAGTTTAAAAGAAAAACGTGCTAAAACCATACTACAAAATGTATGCTTTTATTTGACTAAGACAAGACCATAATGATTTTATAATACTTATAAATAGGGACATACATTAGTAGATCTATTCACAGCTGTGTGGACTAGGATCTAACACGTATAGCCTCAGACAAAATAGTTTTTCTTTGCATAAAAATGGTGCTAAATAAAGGTTGCTGAAATGTGTAAATAGCCGATTATTATTTTCCCTCCCCGGCGAAACCTTCCCAACAAGATTGAACAAGGTTGTAGGTATAGCTTCACGTCACGTCTTCCTGACTCTCGGCTTCCTCCAAAGGTCTGTGCAAAAATAAATGGGTGCATTTAAGATGACAAAAAAACATACATGGTCCATATACCGTGTTTGGTGTTACACATTTTAAAGTGTGTTTCTGGGTCAATGCACAGATGTTTAAAATGTCAGGCCTTCATCGTCAGCACCTGAACTGCAGCTGACAACAAAATGGTTGACTCAAGCTGCCCAGTCATGGTAACTGTGAGGGCTGAACAAAGACAGGTTTGCAGTCAGTCTAATTGGCATTTTGGTCAGTGTAATTATTGTTGTCTGCTCACACACTTGCGAGTTGGCAAGTGTTTGAATTGCTGGTCTGCGGCAGCGTGAAGAAGCAAACATTACCCGGGCCTTCAGCCTCTCTGGAAATGAAGTCACTCTGTAACGCAACGACTGCATTTTTATTTGGGGACAAAGTATAACTCCAAAGACTCTGATTCACTGGAGAATGTAACTGTCATGTCTTAGAGTAAAGCAGCGTTCACTTATTATGCTCCAAACATCTGGAACAAACTCCCAGAAACCTGCAGGTCCGCTGCGACTCTGACTACTTTTAAATCCAGACTAAAGACTTGTCTTTTTGCAGCTGCTTTTAATTGAACTATTCACATCTTAAACTGCACTGTAACTTTTATCCATGTACTTTTTCTTGTAATGTTTATTTTGATTAGCTTTTCTTTTTAATGACTGATTTTAAATGCCATGTTCTTAATGTCTTACATTTTTTGTAAAGCACTTTGAATTGCCTTGTGTTGAAAGGTGCTATATAAATAAACTTGTCTTGCCTTGCCTAAAGACTGTTTCTAGGGTTTTTTATAATCTGCCAAAAGATTGGAAATGTAAACCCTTAGTTAATCTACTTTTGGGTTTTTCCATGGTGAAGAAAAGCATGAGAAAGTCCTTAATAAGTCATGTTGATTAGTTAGTTCAGGGGTGTCAAACTCAATTTCATCGCGGGCCACATTAGCATTATGGTTGCACTCAAAGGGCCGGTGGTAACTATATAAATATACATATATAAATATATCATATATAAAATAATGTATTATATGACATTATTGCCTCTGAATTGGATTATTATCGGATAGGATAATGACTTAGTAATTAACTACGTCTGAAAGCAGAAGTCCAGGGCAAATAATTGCAAGTTTCTTCATTGCGCAAGTCACAAAACAAGATGCATTGTGGGACATGTAGTTTATGGGCAACCTGCTTCTGTAAAGAGGCATGTAACCATATAATAAACATTATATTCTTGGCAAGCTCTTGCGGGGCCACATCAAATGAAGTCGCGGGCCGGATTCGGCCCCCGGGCCTTGAGTTTGACACCCCTGAGTTAGTTGATCCGTTTTTTATGGAAAGCCTGGAGTTGTGTTCTTATCGCTTGGATTGTAGATTTGAAGTTGGCTTTCTGTTTGAAAGTTGTTGCTGAAATTAAAGTATTGATGGATGAACAAGTGTGTGACCAATACAGTCGGGGGTTAGAGTAGTGATGGCGTTGTATTAAATACAAAAGATGCACTGACTTTATATTGTTCTATATGTAGGTACATCTACATTTAAATATCAGCCAAGGGGGTTACATCCAGTTTGTTGGTTTGTTACTTGTTGGCACAATTACAGAAAAACTACTTGCCTGATTTTCATGAAACTCTTTAAGAAGAATTATGCATATGTCGAGGGAGAACCAATTACATTTTGAAGCCGTTCCAAGACACACACATTATTTTCCACTCTTGGATACGATTTTCGCTGAGGTCTGTGCTCCTTGAGTCCCCCGCTAGTTTCATTGCGTATTTCCATTTGAGAGCGGCAGGTGCCTCAACACGTCTGTCATGAAATAATGAGGCTAACTGAGAGCAGTCCTCTCTTGAACTCCAGACTCAGTTATTCAACATTCCTTTCCTTTAACATTTCCACCAACTCAAGACAGGTCTGATTTGCATTAGAATATAAACTCTACGAAATGCCCCATTTATTCCAGCCCGGTGCATACCTGTTAGTGAAGAGTACCGTAATGGAAAAGGGGTTTATTATGGTACTGTTTGCATATTTTAACATGAAAAAAGTGGGAGGCATTGGTGCAAGATTGTTAACAAGATCTGTGGCCTTTCATGCTTGGTGGAGTTACTTAGTGGCTAGAAGCGGTGAAGGAGGACGAAGAGGGGGGGGGTTCAAGCAATTAGTATGTGAAATAGATATCCTCTGCTTCTCCCGCAGCCAGCCGAGTACAAAGTGTTAGTCTGTCAGCAGGACCTGGACAACAGGAGAGGGCTCGCTGTTGTTTGTGCTGCCTGGCGACCATCTTGTCTGAGTATATGCTGCAGTGACTGGAAGAGGGCTCTTACTAGCTGGGTCATTTCTGTCTGGTGACTCAAGGCTTTGAGGAGTCTACACAGTTTGGCACCTTGACTTGTTTTGTCCTTGGAGTTTTAGCATTGACTCCTTCTAGAACAGCAGCATTGATGTGTGCATTTTAGCTTGCTTCACATCAGCTCCATTTGCAGCATCAGCAAGAAACATGGAAACAACATTTAAAGATGTCCAGGTGTATATCAGTATGTAGTGTCTCTACTTTAAAGAGTCCTCTCCTGCTGATGTTCAGGTCATATCACTATGTAGTGTCTCTACTTTAAAGAGTCCTCTCCTGCTGATGTTCAGGTGTATATCAGTGTGTAGTGTCTCTACTTTAAAGAGTCCTCTCCTGCTGATGTTCAGGTCATATCACTATGTAGTGTCTCTACTTTAAAGAGTCCTCTCCTGCTGATGTTCAGGTGTATATCAGTGTGTAGTGTCTCTACTTTAAAGAGTCCTCTCCTGCTGATGTTCAGGTGTATATCAGTATGTAGTGTCTCTACTTTAAAGAGTCCTCTCCTGCTGATGTTCAGGTGTATATCAGTATGTAGTGTCTCTACTTTAAAGAGTCCTCTCCTGCTGATGTTCAGGTGTATATCAGGATGTAGTGTCTCTACTTTAAAGAGTCCTCTCCTGCTGATGTTCAGGTGTATATCAGTGTGTAGTGTCTCTACTTTAAAGAGTCCTCTCCTGCTGATGTTCAGGTGTATATCAGTATGTAGTGTCTCTACTTTAAAGAGTCCTCTCCTGCTGATGTTCAGGTGTATATCAGTGTGTAGTGTCTCTACTTTAAAGAGTCCTCTCCTGCTGATGTTCAGGTGTATATCAGTATGTCGTGTCTCTACATGTCTCCATGCTTTAATGTTCAAAAAGCTCTTTATTCTTCTCATACTGCCTGTGCTGCAGCACCTCTTTTCACCCTCTGTCTGAAACCAGAGCCCAGTCCGCTCCGATTGGTTAGCTGGCCGGCTCTCTTGTGATTGGTCAACCACTTCGGCTAAGAGGCGGGGCATTTTCTGACACATCTCTATCACCCACAATGTGAAGCCTAAGTATTATATAGTGATGTCATTATGTTACAGAAGTAAACAAAGGAGTCCAATGGAGGCATTTCAGGCAGGGAGTGTGTGGGAGAGAAACTCCCTCTGGGGGAACTTTGGGATGTTGGCCTTCACAGACCATTGACATGCACAGAGACCTTTATAACACACTACAGGACGGGGAATAAGGCCTCTCTAACATAACAATCACTAAGGATAATATGTTTAAGACCATTTTAAGTACATTTGACCTGGTGACCTGGGAGGCTTTGGATAAAAGCGTCTAACAAATAAAATGTAATGTCATTAAACTCTGTATTGAATTGTAGGATTGACAGCTGCACAAAAGAGTCCTTGAGGGAACCATAATTGAACCATGAGACCCTGTACCTTCTTGTAGATGGCAATCATTTACATTTGCTATCTTGGAAGAAATCATAGGCAACAATACCGAGTGATTACTCTTTGCAACATTTACAGTATTAGTGTTTATTACGAAAGCTGAAATGCACATTTAACTCAACATCATGTGTGTGTGTGAACAGATAGTGTCATAATGGCCCTTAATACAAAGTCTTGGTAAGTGACGGATAGAGATTATTGCCCTCGAGTTTAAACAGTCATAGTAATAATATCTCATCTCTAAATAAATATCAATTGGTCTTTACACATCGTGCCTGTGTCATAAAAAACAATCATTTATAGCGGATACAGCAGTGTAGTCAGGAAGAATGTAATGTTTCTTACACATCTTAAAGGTGGGGTAGGTAAGTTTCAGAAACCAGCCGGCCCAGCTAAGCGGATTGGTCGTACTTTTTACAGTATTACGGCTTCCACAGATGACATTTTTTTATGGATTTGTTGTCAAAGCACTTCAGATATTCATTGCTATCGGGATGTTAAGAGCATTCCATGGAATATAACAAAAAGTGAATCTCAAGCCGGTTTCTGAAACGTACCTACCCCACCTTTAAATTCTACATCCAAGACATCTGTTTTAATATAAAACATTTTTAATAGACTTATACGTGTGTACGAAGAAGTGCAGCTTCATTAATAGCTTAAAACATACAAAAGGGAAAAAAGCATATTCGCCATTATTGAGTGTTACAAAAACAATGCTTACTAGGGATGCACGATAATTATCGGCCCGATAATTATCGGCCCGATATTAGGAATTATGACGTCATCCCGATAAACCGATAACAGTATTAATAGCCCCGATAATATACAATATATTATTTGGGTATCCTGCGGTGTGGGTGGATTGGGGATGAGGGGCGCTTGTTTTTCACTCGGCTCCTCCCGTTTTGCCAGTACTGTGGTGTTAGTGGTTTAGGAAGAGGGGAGTTTTTCACAAATCCAGCGCTCCCTAATACTTCGAACCTGATCAGTCACCTGAAACATCGCCATCGCTACGACGGTGTGTTAAAAGCGTACGAAGACAATAATACAATACAGTGTGTGTGTGTGTGTGTGTGTGTGTGTGTGTCTGCGCGCGCGCGTTGGAGCTATGTGCAACTCAAGGCATATGCTCGAACCGGAGCTGCCTGGACGCTGCAATCATGTTGCTGAGTGTGCTGACTTCTCCTACAATGTCCCGCTGTCTGCTTCCTGCATCAAGTCAAGTGCTCGGCGCAGTTGTGTGGATAGAGCGCTCCTCTGTTTTCATTTAAACAGCTCCTTATATCCGTTAGCGCAGCTAGCTAGCACCAGATGCTAACAACAACAATGCACGTAAGGTCTCTCTCTTGCTCGCTCGGACCACACGCACACACACCCTCCCGGTCCTCCAGATGGCCAGTCGGTGCCTGCCGGTGAGCGTGGAAGTGTGGTCTGCCACAAGCGGGCGGCAGGAGCGGGGCTGTCAGCATCAGCTTGTAGATGGTATTTTAAACTCGATGCGCTCTGAAGCTACGGGGCGGCCGAGGAAAAAAAATACACATGCGTTAATCGCATTAAAATAATTAGTGGCGTAATTTAAATTTTTATTATCGGTTATCGGTATCGGTATCGGTCTTGAGAAGCAGGAAGTTATCGGTATCGGTATCGGTTTCAAAAAACCAATATCGTGCATCCCTAATGCTTACGTAACTAAGCGTAATACACCTTAAGGATGGCTATACCTAGGAAGTAGTCTTGGCTTTTTTGGTGAACAAATGTACACTTACAAGTCTGGAAACCCAGCCAACATCAAAAGTAATGGACACACATACAGTAACTCCAGTGTGTCCCTTGCATGTTTTCATCACATCAGAATCAGAGGCCGAATCATCGTTTGCTAAGAAAATAGCATTGTCGATAAATACGGCTGAACATAAAGAATAATAATTAATTTATCAATTATTTTCATGTTTTTACAGATGTTAATAAAAAATGTTCTCGAATCTGACTTTAATTACAGAATTCTGTCTTTTGTTGCGGCCCTAATCCGCTCCCGTACGATATTTAGTCGACCAGCAGCCTCAAACACAAACAATATTTGCAATACCTTGATAACAAATCTGAGAAGCCGATACCAAACATTGTGTACACATTTCATTAAAAACGTCAGTCACCAAAGTTGCTCAATCATTTTCTGTCCGATCTAAATGTTTCCAGCTGAATTACCTTCGTGTTTCCTAAATAATAGTCCGGGATCGTTCAGAAGAAAACGTTGCTTAGCCCTGTTCCATGAATGTAATGATAACACACGTCAGGCACACACTGGGGTTAGTGCATACAGAACAATAAACTGCAGGGTCAACTGGGTTGTTCAAACGTCTGTGTCGAGGGGGGGAGGGAAGTCCAGACACGGTGACAGCGAGTCCTGGCTGTGTGTGGAGCTAATCCCAGTGTCTGAGTCTGTGTCTGTAATGTCTAGAGGCGACAGGCTGTGTTTGAGTTTCACTGTCTGAGAGACGCTGCACTGAGTCTCACTTTTCAGAGGGGCGACACTGGACTCCTCCTCTTTTCTCCCGTCCCCAATTTGCATTGAGCTCAGCTGAGCAGCCAGCTGCCAGCATTCCTGATCCTTGGAGACCAGCGTAGCGTCAAAGTACTTCAGCTGCTTGTCTATTTCTGCAGTTTGGTTGTGAAGGGCAACGCCGGTGAAGAGGCTGTGTTTCACTTCATCGTGCAACCTCTCGAGTTCAGCTGTGTAGAACGATTCGTCGGTGTCCGAGGGGGTCCAGGAAGCAGCCGCGGCTCCTTCCTGTTCGCTGTCCTCATATTGGCTCAGAGGGAAGTCGCCCCTCCGTAGCTCAGAGTCAATGTCCCGGGACAGCTGGAGGATGAGGTCCTGGTGCCTTTGAATCTGCAGATCAAGCTGTTCCACCCCATCGCTCGTGTACAGGTACTCCTGCAGCTGCTCCTCACTGTGTGCCTCCAGACTCTGACTTGAAGCCGGAGCCGATGAACTCTCGGCTTCCTTCTGCACCTCAAACTGCTCCACGTCCAAATCCAGATCCCTGATGCGCTGGATCTGCTCCCGGATGGTGTGGTCTTGGTTGAGAATGAGCTGCACCATCCGGTCGACCTCGTCAGAACCCGGGGAACTCTTGCCCCCCTTGTGAATCTTCTCCAGTTTCCGGAACGCTTTCTTGACCAGGCGCTTCTGCCTCTCCACCGGCAGAGGCTGGGTGACCTGACCGTGCTCCCATCGCTTTGGCTTGGCGCCCTTTGGCTTTCCAGCCTTCTTGGCGGGCTGAGGCACAAAATCGCTTATTTTGACCAGCGTAAACTGGATGAAGGGTCTCTGGTCGCCCCAGGCGTACCAGAGTCTCAGGATTCGGGTGAGAGGAGGCAAGGCTCTCTCAAAACCCTTCCAGCGCTCCACCAGACAGAAGTCTTTGGGTTCCCCGTGCAGGAGCCTCTTGCTCTCTGGGATTGACTTGTGGTCATCCAGCAGCGCCTGAATCAAATCTTCACATGTTGTGTGTTTGGTTACTCCACAGACAACCTTCTCCTCTTTGCAAACCGTAACCTGAATCTCCTTTCCTTCCACAAGTTCGGCATCCTTTGTCCTAGTAAAGAAACAGAAAAACAATGGGTTTAGCAATCTTGACATTTTGAAGTATTAACATATACAGCAGATTTTAGGGAGCCTTTTTTGTAATGTCATAACCCCTTTGTTCTTCTCCCAATTCCAGTCCGCCGCTTTGCTTTCATTTGTATAATAAAGCCAAAACATTGTTGAATAAAAAAAACATAATTTTCATCCATCTTGTCTTCACAAACACTAAAATGTAAAACAAATTTGCTTTTAAAGTATATTACGCCGGGTATTATACGTCGTAATAGTGCAACAAATAGTAATGTTGCTCTGATACTTGATTGGTCGACACAGACTGACATATATAACAACATACATTACATTACATTGCATTTAGCTGACGCTTTTATCCAAAGCGACTTACAACAAGTACATTCGACCAGGAACCTTGAAGAAAACAGAATCATAAAGAACATCAGGTTTCATAGAGACAAGCATTTCAAGTGCTACTCAACTGGCTGTAGATAAGCCAGCCCTTTGTTAGTATATAAGTGCTTTGTTAGCAGTTCTTTGTTAGTAATTCTATCGCTCGAGGTGGAGTCGAAAGAGATGAGTTTTCAGTCTGCGCCGGAAGGTGTGAAGCTATCTGCTGTCCTGATGTCAATGGGGAGCTCATTCCACCATCTTGGAGCCAGGATAGCAAACCCACGTGTTTCTGCCGATGGGAACTTGGGTCCCCCTCGCAGTGCGGGTGCAGCGAGCCGTTTGGCTGATGCAACCATTGGATGGATTCACAAGAAAGTTATTTACAGATGTTCATGGCCCCGAGAGAAAAAAGCCTACATATTTTTGGTAAAGCCCTGACTTCCAAAACCACAAGGTTGATATTTTGCGTTTTTGTAGCGAAATGTCCGGACACATGACCAATGGATCGCATTAAATCTGGTACTTGTTACGACCAAATATCTGCAAATTGAATGATATAGCAGTCAGCCTCACTATTCTTTACTAAATGCTAGAATGCTAACAAACACATCTGAGGTGGTGAACATATACCTGCTTAACACCAGCATGTTGTCAGTGTTAGTGTATTAGCATGCTAACATTATCGTTAAGCTAAATGAGACTGTAGTGCATCTCTTGTTTACCTTCCTTCAGATAGCAGACATAAGAGGTGACAGGAAAGGAGGGGGAACAGAGAGGGGATGACATGCAACAAAAGTCATCTGACAGACACAATCAAATTGGCTTTACCATTGCATAACCTTGACAATTATATTTATTTTAACAACTTATTTTACACAATGTTCTGGTCAAATGATTCACTAGTTGTAAACCGAAGTTACAAACACAGCTGCAGTTTTAAGTACACTCCACGCATATTCATGATTTAGACAACACTTAGTGTTAGTGTGTTGTATATTTTCTTAAATATATCTTACTTTTATGGTTCTCCATCAGTCGAAAACTACATTTGCTTCCCTGTTTGATTATGTGAGACGACTCATCGTCACAGATTATAATTTATTGGTTGAGTTTTTAGATATTTAAGCCCAAGGCCCCATTTCCTTTTCACCTGGACCATGAACTTGCTAAAACAAATGTACCTAAGATGGGCAGACGATATGGATTTGTTACATACTTAATGAACTGCCAGCAATATCCGAGACATAATATCCAGTCATTAAATGATATGCACCGGCAATGCAGACATGTCACAACATGAACAAGTAATCAAATAAGTAAATAACTTTTGGAGGCTTTTCTATTTGATTCCAAGATAAACAATGATGTATCATGTTATTATTTATATAAAAGATAACATGTTTAAGTGATTAATTAGGTTAACTCTGATGTGCTGTCGCTGCCAAGTTTCTGTTTCACATTTAAAGTTAAAGCCTACTCTGAAAACAAAAAGAAGTGATACTTAATACTCCCATAATTACAGACAGTTCAATCTCAAAGAAACCAGAGAAGGATTAGTCTTATGATATCACCAAGAGACAAAGACTTAAACTCTCCCTCTTACAGGGAACTGCAGACGGGTTGCAAAACCGCAGGCCGACATTCCTTTACCCCCCCCCCAAACAGGCAACACATGAAACTGCAAACGGTAATAAATCAGATTTAAGTGCATGTAATCCTGGTTAATGTGGACTTTCATAAGCAGTCCAAAAAAGGGATTTCACTCAGAAAATCGACGGGGGGAGTTTATCTGTAGCTCAGCAAGATGGTTGTTCATGAGTTATCTGACCAAAGTGGAAAGAAACCACAAGGCCACAAGTTTGTTTAGCCAATAGTTTCCCCGTTGGTATTTCAGCTCAAAGATTATTGGAAGATAGCACATTTACAATCATTAGGGTTCGGTGACTACAACTCGTTAGGTGTTGCTCTTCCCCTTGGTATGCAGTGATGGTTTCGGACCTGAACCTTGCATCAGGTTACTCTGCGTCTTTATCTGTGGAGATAACCTTGGCTGGCTGAGCCCACATTATCCACTGATCGTCACGAGGGTGGACAGAAATACACATCCCCTGAAGATCAGATACGGCAAGTGAGATGTATTAAGAAGTATTCAAAGGGGGGAAACTTAAATACTGCATTTATCTCACTTTGCTGATGTTACAGTCTGATATCAGGGTGTTTTGGTTCCCACACGGCATGAACACACACAACTGGTGCATTGTTGAACCTGGCGGTGAATAAGGTCTCAGGAATGCGATACGTTTGCAACAATGCAACAGGCTGGTTAATGGTTATGGAGACCCTTGGAGAAGAGCGAGGCAGAGCACATACCTGAGCTATGCGTTGGACAAACAAATCTAGCAAGCCTCAAGCGATCAAAGACAACAACCCCAGCGACTTTGACCGCAGAGTTTTAAACTACAACTGATGGAAACGCTTAATCTGCTCGGGAGGGAAACAGTGGGGGGACATAGTGAAGACCACACCTGTAGAATGTAATGCAATCCATCATAACAGCTCTGCAACCCTCAATAAGTACATCATTGTTGAATTCACACAATGTCATAATAACCCTGTGATCTCGATACAAGTTAGATTTCTAGAAATTATGACAAGGATAAGAAAAAAGAAAAGTCTACTATAAACACTGAATATTTCCTTATTACTGTATCTGAGTTTTTAATGTGAATTGTTTTACCTCTTCAAAATGTATAAAGTAAAAAAATTGAAAGACGTTAACAAGTCAAATAAGGTGAAACTTTACCCAATTAAATTGACTTATATGCTGATACACAACTGCATGTTACAGATGAGGTAGTTTAGTACTTCATCATAGTAGCATATCCTTCTCTATAATTTCACTCAACGAAGTGGGACATATATAACACACTTACTGATTTAATATGTTACATTTGAGTTTTTAGCTACACCATTTAAAAGGCTGCATTAACAATCGCAATTAAGGTTATTTTATAATCTTCCCACCTGTGGATAGCTGTAATGAGGAATACAAAATATAAAGGGCTTTGTTTAAAGGCGTGAAAAGCCACAAACTATTGATGCGCTACATTGCAATACATGGATAGAAGATTGGTGAAAGAATACATGAGGCAAAAGGGAGGGAAAAGGAGGACAGGAGAGGCAACCAGAGCTAAGGTAGCACATAGCAGATACACATCACTGGATCAATGTGAAGTACACACACTACACTAGGGCTGCTCGATTATGGCAGAAATCATAATCTCGATTATTTGGGTCAATAAATGATATCACGATTATTAAAAACGATTATCCATTTACTTTGAAAACCTCAATTTATTGGAGAAAAAAACTGTTGATGACCCTGAACTTTAAGTATAATTCAACTGAAAAAACAATAGTAATAATAATAATAATAAAAAAATAATCGTTTTATTTCAATTACGTTGTTTTCGTAATCGTTGCAAGCCATACTCGTAATTGCGATTAAAATACGATGAATTGAGCAGCCCTACACTACACCGGCCTAAACATGTGATAACATGTGTCTGTGGTCATATCTGAACCCGCAGGTGAATAAACAGACAATTGGATATTTCAGAAAGCATGACCCAAGCCCTCAGCTGTGCAGGAAGAGGGTACAGCAGGCAGGGAAACACCTGCACTGGTCCTGGGCCACAATCGCCAACGCTCACACAACATCCTGCCACCGCAGTTCAATAGACAGAGGGAGGAAGGGGGAACATGGATTTCACACCGATGGTCACTATGGTCCGTTTTCAGCTCCACGCGAATGTGAACAAGTGTTGACAAATCTATGTCTCGAGCAGGGTTTCCGTTAGCCGGTAATTACCGGTTTTTAGCTGGTAAAATGTATAAAAAACCGGTAAATTCAAAACCTGACGGTCAACATGTCTGGTAATAATTAGGGAGGCTCCGATCGATCGGCCGCCGGTCATTATCGGCCGATATTCACTCTTAATAGTTTGATCGGTGCTCTCTATAAAGGCCGATCAGGAGAGCTGGATCTGATCGATATGGACATAAACGCGAGTGAAGTTTAACCGGACGCGAGAGAGAGATCAGATCAGCTGCTGAGTCAGACCGAGACACGCAGCTCTGCATAATCACCTGAAGCCCCGCCCTCTGTTTAGCGAGCTGCAGGAGCTGCATGAGAAACTGACGGGCTGTCAGGAGAGAGGGAGGGAGAGAGGCTCCGTTTCTCCCGTGTTATTATTCAAAGTTGATGTAAACTTCTGAATAATGTACGTTATCTACTACAAGTAGTTTGTTTGAATGTAATAATTATGTTGTTTGTTGTTTGTGGAATCATTTATTGAAAAATGAATCTGAATTTTTCGATCTGTTACGATTATAAACTGAAGCAATATAAAAATGAGCCCGTGAACTGAGTTTTAACCTGAAGCATATCTGCTCATAGTCCGGTAATTACCTGCCAACGGAAACTCTGCTACACAAACTATTTTTATTATTATTGAAATATGACCGGTAAGTTTCAAATTAGTCCGGTAAAATAAATTCTGCCCGGACATTTGACCGGCGAGAAAAAATCCTTGCGGAAACCCTGGTCTGGAGATAAACTTATAATGTTTAGCAGTGCTAAAAATAAGCTGCTGCTGTGAATTGCCAATTATTACATGTGTCTTTAGTGGGAAGCACACGTAAGCTAAGTGGTTAACTAAGAGTGACAAACAACATGACTTTCATGATAGTAGATTGTCAGCAGGCTAGCTAGCTTAACGATGTAGCTGAAGGCTAGTTTGGCTGTGAATGCTGGAGTAACTAAATGCCACATTTTGAGGTGCTTCCAAGAACGCTAGGCTTCATAACACGGCCTCTGGTTTATTTCTTTGGATGACTGCTACGTTTTCTCATTACCTCCGTCGACCAATGAGAATCTTTCAGCGTTAAAGAAACATGATGTGCACTAGCATCTCTCACGTTATCAATGTTTATTTTCAGAAGACACACATTTTATTGACACAGTTGGCGTCAGTGTTTGGCAGTGCAAATATCCCCTCTGACGTTATCTCGTCAACACTCTGGACAAACACAGATACTGCATGCATCAGTGGGCTGATTGCATCACAGCTAACAGCTAGTGTTCATCAGGGCTGACACTTTGGAGCCATTTGATATTCATCGTTTGGGACTAAGCTGTGGAACCAGGCGCAACGAGTGAGGGCGCCCGTATAGGGAAACAAATGATGAAGACAAATCCGAAATGATGCCAATTGAATAACAAAGATTAATAGAAATGCTTACTTATGAAGTTACAGTCAAAGTAAGGATGCATGCTAGAAAGGACGGGTTACACCTCAACCTCAACAGGCACCGACTGGCCATCGGGAGGACCGGGAGGGTGTGTGTACGTGTGGTCCGAGTGAGCAAGAGAGAGACGTTACGTGCATTGTTGTTGTTAGCATCTGGTGCTAGCTAGCTGCTCTAACGGATATAAGGAGCTGTTTAAATGAAAACAGAGGAGCGCTCTATCCACACAACTGCACCGAGCACTTGACTTGATGCAGGAAGCAGACAGCGGGACATTGTACGAAAAGTCAGCACACTCAGCAACATGATTGCAGCGTCCAGGCAGCTCCGGTTCGAGCATATGCCTTGAGTTGCACATAGCGCACACACACACACACACACACACACACACACACACACACACACACACACACACACACACACACACACACACACACACACACACACACACACACACACACACACACACACACACACACACACACACACACACACACACACACACACACACACACACACACACACACACACACACACACACACACACACACACACACACACACACACACACACACACACACACACACACACACAGTATTGTATTATTGTCTTCGTACGCTTTTAACACACCATCGTAGCGATGGCGATGTTTCAGGTGACTGATCAGATTCGAAGTATTAGGGAGCGCTGGATTTGTGAAGAACTCCCCTCTTCCTAAACCACTAACACCACAGTACTGGCAAAACGGGAGGAGCCAAGTGAAAAACAAGCGCCCCTCATCCCAATCCACCCACACCGCAGGATTTTTTTCTTTTTTTTTACCCAAAAAATATATTGTATATTATCGGGGCTATTAATACTGGTATCGGTTTATCGGGATGACGTCATAATTCCTAATATCGGACCAATAATTATCGGGCCGATAATTATCGTGCATCCCTAATTTTTAGATATTTGTGGAGTTAGGTGGTCCGCGAGTGTTTTTTGTATTGGTTAACTGGTCCTTGGTATGAAAAAGTTTGAGAAACACTGTTCTAGAGCACCTGGAACCGAGGGGAACTCTGGAAGAATACGCCCATTGGCTACAAATCAATATCTGATTGGTTGATCGAACTGTCAGTCCAAACGTACGCTCTCATTCAGTGCAACGGCCAGGGCATTCTATCAAGGATGTAGAATACCTTGGTTGAAGGATATTCTACCCAGAGACCCAGAACACGATCTGATTGGTTGCTTTCTTTCCTAACACAAAACCACTGAAATGCGTAGTGCACGGTCCGAGAAGGACAAACAAATCAACGTAACACTGTAATATTACAGATCAACAACACGGATACCATTCTCATTTATTTATATACATTTTATTTATATAATTAAATCGATTTTTTGTTTGTTTTATCCGAGTGTTCCAGGGTGTTCTCTGAATACCGCGCCACTGGAAAAACCACATTCAAATGATATAATTTTTCCGCATACGTTTCTGCGTAGGATGATTACGTAACAGCTCCACCATGGTGGCATTGCTCTCACCTATTGTAATACTCGTAATGACAACCTTGTAGACATGAACAATTCCCTTTTGTGTAATACATCTGCAAGGCGCACGTTACCGCAGAGGACTGCATGCTGGCGGTTTGAACAAGTCATAACAAATGACAGGTTTCCAGTTTTCCAGTGCCTCAGCGTGTTTTCTCAGATCGATTGTGATAAGATTATATGACGCAGATATTTTAAACAGATACAAAGGTCGGATAGCATATCATAGAATTTAACCTGTAGCCATTTCCGTCAACAGGATTGGAATAAACATTGAGCTTGTGGTGGTGAAATGATAGGTTAGCTGTAAAACAATTGTAGATTATAATTGAAGAACAACATGATAACTGTAAATCATTCCTGAGGTGAGTTGTACAAAGGGTTGGTTCACCAAATACACAAACATATTCTCTTATTCACACATTTTCAGATAACTACAGTAGATCTAAAATGTCCGCTGCCAGCTACAATACAATCAAAGTCATTGGGAATTTGTTTGTGGTGTTCAGAGCAATTCAAAAAATAAAAATAACAGATATGCTCCGTGAGACTTGAACTAGGCGCACGTGTTTTGACATGCTGACGTGAAGGTATTTACCAAATTCAAATGTGACAAGTATGACAGTTATATGTCGCAATTCACCCTGAGGGAAACATGAATGTTTTGTACAACATTGCTTCACAATCTTATGGCTGTTGAGACATTTCAAGTAAAACAACAGATGACAGCCTCGTGTTAGAACTACTAGAACAAAAGTCAAGGCATCACTGAAGGTGTTTGAGCTCATCTATCAAATAGTTGTTGATATATATTAGTTTGGACCAAAGTGGTGGACCAACAGACTGACATTCGCTTTCATAGAAGCACAATATTAGTTTAAAGAGGCCCTATTATGCTTGTTGGGGTTTTCCCTTTCCTGTAGAGCAGGGGTGTCAAACTCAAATACACAGAGGGCCAAAATTATGGGTTCTAGTGGAGGGCCGGACTGGTTCAATGTTTATCGCAAAACTTATTGAAATGAACTTATTGCACATATTCAACCTGGAGCTAACAAAGCTTAAATTATTGCCTCTAAAAACAACATTAAACATTAAATAATCAGCTGCATTAATTTCTTATGGCTCTATCCTCAAAGAACAAACCAAACATGGCCTGTTGACGTGAGAGAAAGTGCAGAAGGAAACATCCATTGAACTCAGGTTGCTGCTCTGAGATGCTAGCTCAGACACTTGGCATCTCATCTCGGGTGCAAGGTCATCAATGTTTGGGCTCAGGCTCTGAGCGGAGGAGACCCTCAGGATGGAGTGAAGGTGTGCGTGCAATATCCCGGCGGGCCAGATCTAATAGTAATTAGAAATGATCCTGCGGGCCGAAATTAAATCCACCACGGGCCTGATTTGGCCCCCGGGCCTCGAGTTTGACACATGTGCTGTAGTCCGTTTTAAAGGTCGTCGTGCAAAGGCTCAAATCCCAATGTTCCTTCTCCAAACAAGATGGATGTATAGCAAAGTGTTTACATGGTGTTTCCGCTGGGTGGTTTGTTTACACAGAGAATGTAGTGGAGCAGATAGGAGACAGGAGATCCGTCCTCCCTCTCTTATCAGAACGAGGATGAGGGACCAGGAGGAAATAACATCACTTTTTCTATCTCAATATGTTGATCTCTGGGATCCCACTCTGATAGGCATCTGTGAACAGAGACACAACACACCCCTGTCCTCCTCTTCCCCTTCCTCTGTGATACCACCCACCCCTCTTATCTCCCCTCCCCCTCCCCCCATGCATGTCTGCGAATCACCAAATGAGCTATTGCTCAGTGAAGATAAATGGCTCACCCTCTTTCCAACACAATTACCATCATTTTATTGTTTGCTGTGGCCTGCTGATTTGTTAACCAAACCACTTTGGCGGCTAATTGGTCCGGTGCACATCACTGTCGTGCTGCTGCATTGCTCCGGTCACACTTGTCACTGGCTGGCAACCATTTAATTCCAAAGCATTTGAGAACTGTACGTGCTGGTTCACTAAAAGACACCGGTGTGACACACGGGACTCCCCGGTGACGCCTTTAATGAAGAGAACCGAAACCCTTATTGACAGCGATAATCAACATCGCAGTCATTCTGAAAGTTAGACAACCACATCTTGTCATTCCTTGGCAGCTCTGAAATCAAGCGTTTGACATATCTACAGATCTAAACACTTGAGGTAATTATAGGTGCCGCTGGAGTAATTACTACACAGCATGAAAAAAGAAGACATCGACTGGAGACAGCCTCAGTGAGACTGTTTGAAGTTATCAAAGATATTTCATCTCAGCGCTGTGTGTGATGTGATCTGTGGGTGCCACTGTCAGACAACTTAACAGCAATTTAGTTTAAACGTTTGTTTTACTTCGAAACTTAATCCAAACCCTTCCCGCTGAGTTTGGTGGTAAAGAAGTCTTAATGAGTGAAGCGAATGTAAAAAAGTTCTTTACCCATAATTGAAACCGTTCTGATCCAGATTGGCTTGGCTTGACCCTGTACGGATTGGATCATGACCTAATTCCTCTAACAGTTTACCAACTCGACACAACACAAGTCTGCATTCAAGAACTCAAATTCAATTTAAGTGACAAAAACAGAGGACAGATTGTGTTTCGGGACATTTAGGGAGGCTGTGGCGCAGTGGGTTGTGCGTTGCTGTTCGGATCAGGGGGTCAGGTTCAAGCCCCACTGCAGTCAGCATGTCGATGTGTCCCTGGGCAAGACACTTCACCCAAAATGGCACAGTATTCAGTATGTAAGTCGCTTTGGATGAAAGCGTCTAACAACAAGTGACATTTAATTTCCTAATCTTTTTAGAGCTGATCCAGCAGGCCGATCAAAAGGCCGATATAACCAGTAAAGGGAATTGCTGAAGCGAATTATACAAGTGTTGATGACACAATCTCTCTCCACCTGAAGTGTGAATTTTCTTTTGGTCTGGTGTCCTAGACGAAATGTGTATTAAAACATCTTTGACATAATTACAGAGCAAGAAAAGGTCCTGTAGTTTTATGTTCAGTACAGTGTACTTTGACAAGTATACCACACGCGCACGCGCACACACGCGCGCACACACATACACACACACAATACTTCCTGGTTGATAAAATAAGGCTTCAGTGATTAAAACACTAATTGATTTAATGTATGAGAAGTTGTCAACTATTTTACTAGTAAATGTTTAGCTTTAAAAGTTGTTGTCCATGTTATCACGGCAGGAAATGCTGTTTTCGGCCATTAAAATGTAGATGTGTGGCTTTTCTCTTTTACATCACAATAAAACGGAATATATTTGTGGGTTTATGCTGATAAACAAGATATTTAAATAACTTGCATTGGACTTTTTTTTATCACTTACTATTCCTGGGAGGTTTTTCGTATCCCCCTGTGGTTTCTAATGTTATGTAATGATGCACTTGGGTGTATTTGATGTCCCACAGTATCAACGTGTAACTATTTGCTTACTTTGATTGCATGTACTGTATAACTAGACATATGACTCGGATGTGACAAACTAAACTGCCTTTAAAGTTTAGCCTCATTTGCCCCTCTTGTGCAGCTCACTCCTTAATCGATGCGCACTGCGTTGTGCGTAATCTCTCCCTCCTCAACTACTTCCAAATGACAGAACTCGGTGAGAAAAACTCACACTCAACAGATTTCCCGTCTAGAAACTTAAATCTCGCCAAATTACCTGTTTTTCTGACGAGCTTTCAGGAAGTTTTTTCCAAACGGAGCCATGTCTCAGCAGCGCCACAAAACTCAGCAGCAATCCGAAAAAAGAGTTACAGTCCCCGCATGGCAGGACGCGGGACACTTTGAGCAGAGATCCTGAAAAGTTGAAGAGTGCAACTCTGAACGCCCCAGCGAAAGAGGGAGGGAGGTGTTTCCAGACTGACAGCTATTGGTGTGTCTCTGCCCCCTTCCACCTGCAGGGACAGCCTGACACACTAGTTTAAAGTTTGAAGTGTAGTTTAAACTTCCGCCTCTATCTATTGTCTTATCCTTTCTTTATAACTAATGCTGTTGATGTATTGTGATTTCGAGGGCGTCTAATGTCATCTGTCATTTGTGACTGTTGATCAATGGGGACTGTTAACGACACTATAAACAAATGAACTAAACTAAACATATTCAATAAAAACGATAAAACATTGGGGATAAAAACTAAAATAATTAGTTCAATATTTTATCCTATTTGTTTAAGTGAAACATTCATAAAGGTTTATAAGGACACATTTTTCAAATATTCGGAAAAGTTGCAATACTTTATTGCTTCAATAATCTGTTACAAATAAAAGTCCTGCATTCAAAATCGTTCTTAACCCTTAGATGCATAAGTGGGTCTTTTTGACCCGGTGAAGTGGTTTTCTTGAAGTATCTTTGTAATTAAAAAATTTTATCATTTCATATTCCAGCTATTCCTCAAAAAACATGTTTTGGATATCATACCATTCACATTTTTTATTTAAATTATATACATTTTAAGAAATGGTTGTGTTTGTATTACGACCCCAAGCTTCCATAAGTGGGTCAAAAATGACCCGCATGCATTTTCTATGAAATTTCGTTTTCTTTTAAAAAATGTAAAAAATAAAATAAAAATCTAAATAGTGAAAAATGTAATATAAAAATATTTCTAGTGTGAACCAAAATATAATTCTAAATATTATACAAGTGATTTTTCTTAACCAAAATGACAAAAATGGCATAAAAACACATATTATTCTAATACGGGTCTTTTTTGACCCACTTATGGAAGAGTGTAGGGTCCAGTCACTCGGGCATCTAAGGGTTAAGAAAAAGTACAACAGTATTGTTACCAGAAGTAAAAGTACAGTTGTTATGCGTAAGGGCGTATCTAAGAGTAATGTATAATGATGGATTATGATTAATGATAATGGATTTATGTGTTTATCACAGTGGGTAATGTTGGATCAGATTTGATTATATTATGGATAGTAATAATCATATGTTGATGTTTTTTTAATTTTATTTATATAGTCTAAAAAGCTGAATCTGTACAGTAGGTAAATTGGTCAAATATGTGAGTTAAAAGTACAATCTTGGCTTTAGTGTAGTATAAAAGCTTGGAATTGTACTTGAGCAAATACTTACATTTTTGTTCATATAAAGTCCAACTGTAGCACTTGAATCAGACAGCAGATGGAATAGATAGAATCGGAGGGATGAAACCCTCTCTAATGGTCACACGTGCAGAGCACACAGCACGCAGTACACAGTGAAATGTGTTCTCTGCTTTTAACCCATCCTAGTACCAGGAGTCTAGCACTAGGAGCAGTGGGCAGCTATTGTACAGCGCCTGGGGAGCAATGGGAGTGAGGGGGGAAGGGTGGTGTCCGGTGCCTTGCTCAAGGGCACCACGGCAGGGCATATTTTAGGTCTGGTTGGGGACTTGAACCGGCGACCCTACGGCTCACAGTCCGAGCCCCTACTGACTGAGCCACTTTAAAGTCTCTAATGTGATATTACTATATATGCAGATATTGCACAAAGTGTATCCCTATTAGATTTAACTGTGATATAGCAGATATGTCAACAAAAATCTAAGAGGATCTAAACGTAATCCCTGTGGGACTCCGTAACGAACACAACATTTAAGATATTTGTACGAGAAAGCTATAAGACAAAAGCATTATTTTAAGGGTTGAGGCCAGTATTAAATGTTAAACACATTCATTGTATTACATTTGGGTGTTGTAAAGGAACTGTTGATACTTCCCTTTCTTTCTTCCTTTCTTTGCAGTATAAGAGAGAAATCCTTTCGTGGAGCAGATCGATTTTTGTTTTTTTTTAAACTGGTTCCAAATTGAAGATTTAGATTTGAACCTTGAAGGTGGGGTAGGTAATTTTGGAGAAACCAGCTCGAGTGCGCTAGAATTTGAAAATACACAGCCGGAACAAATGACCAATGAGGGCACGAGATAAGTTTGTGCACAGATGGAAGGCTGACAGGCAGGTAGGCCATCCAGTTACTTTAGCCGGGCCGGCTCAGATGATTGGTCGTGGTTTTTACAGTGCCACGGCTTCCACAGATGACATTTTTTTATGGATTTTTTGTCAAAGCATTTCAGATATTCATTGCTATCGGGATGTTAAGAGCATTCCATGGAATATAACAACAAGTGTATCTCGAGCCGGTTTCTGAAACTTACCTACCCCACCTTTAAGCAAATATTGAAGACATGTAATACCTTGAAATACATTTATTTGGAGATCTCACCACAATTATTATAATTGTTATTCTGAGATCAAAGTAAGTCTTCTGAGATAAAGTCAGAATTCGGAGAAAAAAAGGAAGAATAATGAGATTAAAGACAGAATTCTGCAAAAAAATCTGAATCTCACAATTCCGACTTTAATCTTTGTATTAAAAAACAAAATAACTTTTAGTCAGATCTAAAAGTGATTTGTTCAAGAAGATGTGAAGATGGAACAATTCTACTTTAAAATAAGATTACATTTCCAGATATTACTAACTGGTACTTATCAACACCCTTCATATCTTTAGCTGCCCTTATTTGTTTGTATCTCCTGTTGCTTTGAAAATACGTCATTTGCAAGAAAAAGCAAAAGAGGTGGTGGAAAACAACTTTTCAAATAATAGCAAAAGAAGGAATCTCTGACGTGCATTTTCCCACATCACTCCCGCAAAACATACTTCAATGTGCAATCGTGAGGAAACCAATCTCCCATAGATTGACGCAAAAAGCTTTCGCCTTGTGATGCAAAAGTGACGTCTGAAGGAACACTGGAGAGAGCATGAAGAGACTGTTGGGTGGATGGTTGGATGAAGTGTGCTTGTGGGTGGGAAGGTGGGGGTGGAGATGAGGAGAGAGAGAGCCTGATCCTTATAAGCTGAGGGAATGGAGCCCACTGCATTTCACAACCAACCAGAACAACTGCAAGGAAGGGGAAGCATTTTAGGAGCTGGAGGAGACGAAAAAGAAGAAGACGCAGCAGCATCTCACCCAACTTCAGACTCTTTAGTGGTCTGACCTTTAACCTTATGGACTAGACTCTTCCTCAGGTGAATTCTTCTCTGCGGGATCCTTTTTGTCGTTTGGTTCGAGTAGTTTTCACATCAAGATGCAGGCTCAGTTGGCGTGTATGCTTCTCCTCTGTTTCACATGTGGTGGACTTTGTACAGGTAAGCTCCGGGGCTCTCTCAAGGTGTTATACATGCATGCATTGTGTTTCGGTTTCACGATCAGTCACTGTCTTCATTCGTAGAAACAAAATAGGGGGAAAGCCATGACACTGAATTGTGGAACAAGTGTAGGAACATACCGAATGCAACAGGTGGCCTTTTTTGTTGCAAAAGGTTGCATATTCTTAATAATGGAAATCTGTTTTAAACAGAATTTTCACGGCAATACTTCGATACAACATTCTTGTTTACTGAGTTTTGTTTTACAGATGAAATCCTTAAACACCCTGGCGGCCAAAATTATGTATTCTTAAGATAGTTAGTTACACAATTTTCTGGCTCACGTAAGGAGGGTCATTTTGTGAGTGGGTTCTATTTTTCATCAAGTCTTTCATTCTTCTTAATTTCGGCACAAATTGTGACTTATTCATTCAGGATTCCCTCCTCTTCTAGGCTCAATAAACCCCTTTCACTCAGTTATCCAATGTAAGGATTCACAATTTAAATATTAGAAAAACATTTGAACCCCCTTTTATACAAAATAGAAACCCAAAACATTCAACACAGCAGAGTGAACCATAGTGTTTAATATTTCTGAAATTGCTGCCAAATCAAAATACATGTATTTGATTTATTTAGCCACATTAAACTGTTCAAGAATCAAAATTTAAAGGTAATATACTGCATATAATAATGTCACTTTTGGCCAATAACAGTCAGTCTGTAAAAAAAAGTGGGTTTTTCTCTTTTCAGATTTCCGATTTGGTTGAAGGTGAGATACTGTTGATTGGTTTCACAAAGATTTATTGGGTAAACTGTGTTTTGTTTCAATCCCAAGGCACACTGGGAGCCCCATAAATCAATAATGTGTCACCTGTTGAATGATTAAAACTGTCGACTGACACACCAACAAAATAGTGCTTGAGATGTAAGCGCTGCAACCCCTCCTTGACTTCAGCTCACAAAGAAGCGTCTTAACACCAGCAGACAAAATAGCTTTCATATCTCCTTGACATTTATTATGGAGCCATCGCAGGATTCACGATTACATTTGGTTGAAGGTTAAATATCCGTTTCTCCTCTCACTGACAGGCGTGGACCAGGATCAGCGAGCGCTGGAAGAGGACATTCTCAACAGCCTCTTCGCTTCCAAGGTAAGACGTTCCACTTTATTTGCAGCTGTCATTTCAGAGACTGAGTGTCCTCAGCGGTCAACTCGTAACCCTTCAAACCTGAAACTCGTAAAATGCTGATGAAATATACGTTTAGAGAATTTTCTCTAACCCTAATCCAAGCAGTGTGGATGTGTTCTACTTCTAAGTTTACCACCAATTTAAGAAACATCAAATCCTTATTTCCATATTTTATAATACTCCACTTCTTATCAATCAATCAATCAATCAATCAATCAATCAATCAATCAATCAATCAACAACTTTATTAACCCCGCAAGGGGCAATTGGCTTTGAGCAGCAGCTTATGTCATGAACACAGGCAGGAACATTCAAGAAGAAAACACACCGATACACCCGGGAGCACAGATGTGGATAATTCCAATTTACACTATAAATAGTTCATAGCATCACAATAATAAATAAATCAATAAATTATAATAGGGTAAACAACAACAACATGGAATCTGGATCCATGTTTCACTCATAGCTGCACTTTTTTATTGCGTTTTTGTCTCACATATAAACTTGCTTTTTTTAAATGGAAACTCGATGGCACTTTTTACATTTCTGTAAATAAGAGCTAATGCTAAGGTAAGGAAAGTTATTGAGTTGTGATTTCTGAACTCATTCATCTGGTGATATGAGCTCCAGACCAGGCACATCTTGGGGATGAAGTCGGCGTGAGACTCGAGTAGACGGATGTCCGAGCCTAATTGGATTCAGATGGACCTGACAGAATAATGACGACGACGCGTCCTCCACCTCCTGCTATTCGATAAATAACCGTGATGCTCTTACGGAGACGCGACAGTAACAAATCAGTGGCATGATTCACCGCTGCTGACGGTAGCTCAGGGTGATGATTGTAATCAGAACTTGCCAGATGACTGATGGAGTGCTCAGGAGTCTGGAAAGTGCCGTATGGTAGAATATATGCTATCATAACTACTATTTATTTTTTACGAGGCAGCTAGATTGATCGACCTGCCTGTCCAATTTTCTTTTTCATCTGATTACGTGCAGGAAGTAGACTTCCTATCCAGTTCTTATTTCTCTATGGAAAACGATAGCAATAATCTGTTCGTCTCCCAAAGGTTACATTGACCTTTGCGAAGTTGCTCCTGATTAAGTTTTGCTGCACCTTTAACATTTTGGGGCTTTTCACGGACAGAAAATTCAATATTCACAGAGAGGACGCTAAGTTGAATTGAGGATGAGGACTTTTTGGATATCGAACCCCTACATTAACTCTGAATCCCCCCTCTTCAAAGTTATTGACCGACCAGGAGATGTTCCCTATGTCGCCACAAATGGAAACAATCCTCCAAGTGACCTTCTTAGGATCATTAAAGCCACCTCTGACCACTCGAATGAAAACCCCTTGGCTTCGTATGTTCGGTCCCTTTCTGGAGGTCTCCTTTTCAATTGTCTTCGATTTCAGATCCGCGAAAGCTATTTCCGTTGACTCCGTTAAAAGCAAACTCAAAACCCATCTCTTCGCATCTGTCTTCCTTGTAAACTCATTCCCATCCCCTAGTTTCCATCTCCACTGCCATCACTTCAGTCACATGCTTTTATCACATGGCAATACTTATGTTGAGGTATAATGTTTTTATCATTTTCATTCTATGACGTTTGTATTTGCTTTTGTTTGCTTTGCACAGCCCTTTGAGGCATCGCTTGTGATTTGGGGCTATAATACATTTTGATTTGATTTGAATGTCTCGTCCTCTGAGAAACCGTGTATTGACCACGTCTGAAGTCGTTACAGAGGGGACTGTATTCCTCTGACGCTCATAACCGATGCGACCAAAGCGAGTCGTGGAGAGCTTTGGCCATTTACAGTAACTTAGAGGCGACAATACCCCCTCGCCTCCTGACTCTCTCCCTCACCCTCAGTGACACACGGTGGTCTTTGCGGCCGTGTGTGTGAGCTAATTCAAATATTTAGAAATGTCAAAATACTTTATTGTAACAATACTCTGTTACAAGTCCTGCATTCAAAGCATTTCTTGAGGAAAGGTACAACAGTACTGTTACCAGAAGTAAAAGTACTTAACGGCGCATCTAACAATCATGTATATTAAATGATGGGTTATGATTAATTATGGATTCATGTATTCATCACAGCGGTAATGTTGGATCTGATTTGATGTACCTTTCATGGATAGTAATAATCATGTGTTAACCTATTATTAGGCTTTAAGCTGAATCCGTAAAGTAAGTACATCGGTCAAATATATGTGAGTTAAAAGAACAATATTGGCTGCTTTTGTTTGCTCCTCTTGAATGTCTTCCCCTCCGAGAAACCGTGTAAGTCATTACGACATGAGACGGGGCTGTACTCCTCTGACGCTCATAACCCAAAGCGAGTCTTTTTACAGGCGACAATACCCCCCTCGCCTCCTGACTCTCTCTCACCCTCAGAGACACACGGTGGTCTTTGCGGCGGTGTGTGTGAGATGGCCTTCCCACGCGCAGGGGCCCTCCACCATCTTAAAGCACTCAAACCACACACACAGGCGGTGGCGTGATGAGGTTAGATGTGACTGAAACATCACTCTGTCTGGTGCCTGAGAATGCTTAGGGAATAGTGCACATATATCTTAACTGCTGTCTTAACATGTGGCAGTCTGCCTCAGCGCTCACGGTGTAGAAGAAGAGGGGGGGAGGGGGCTTAAATGCATCCTCAGTGCCTCTTAAAGGGAATTGCAGAAGCTTTTACTGCCTCAACTGTAAACACTCAGCGGGTAAAACGGTTCTCAGTGTGAAATCCTCCAAAACAGCATTTAAAGCGCAGCACTTCAGGGCAACACATTACAATGCATCGTGTTGGTAAGCTGCTCCTTAAGGAGGCTGATCCATTGCATATTCTTATTCTATTTTCTTATTTATGTTATAAAAGACATTATTTAGAGTTAAAAAATCAATCATGAAAATCAACATCCTTGAATATGGAGATACAGACGTGGCCACATCGTGAAGGATGTATCATTGATAACTTCTTATTACATACGAATGATCTCCACAGAATACACACATGGAGATATGACTGAACACACCCGGACATTTATTAGATATTAATAAATGCAATACAATATACTGTACCACACCCCGCACTAATACTGTCGTACTGAAAATATGTTTCATATCTCATATAAATACACTTTACCGCTGTGTGCTGATATGTAATGCTGAACCACATTTCTCTGTCTCATTACTTTATGAATGACAATAAAGTTGAATTTAATAACATTTTAACTAATTCCATAATACCACTTACCACAAATGTTATATTTTAAAGATCTGCAGGACTCTTGAAAAAGAGATCGATGATCTCAAGGGACCAATCTGATTAAATAAAGGTTTGAAATGAAATGAAAATATATATTTTTTAAACGTGTTAAGATTATAGCAGGTCTGTTGGATTAGAATAAATTATAAATCTTTTTACATATTTTTATAATTGTGTCCAAACTGGATCTAATGATCGGAGCAGAGCGAAGATGAAAATTAGAATTTAATTTAATAAGCAAAATAAACGTCTTCATGTTCGATTTACACCCAAGTTCACTAGTTAATTGAAACTTTAATTAAATCATCCCCTCAAACAACCGTCACATGTATTGCCTACTTTGAACTTAGGAAAGCAATCACTTCCTGAATTACATTTGAAACCTTATCCATCTCCATGTTTCTTGTTCCCTCTCTGCAGATGAAACAGAATAAGCAGAGCGCCCCCTACTGGCGCGTGTCGCTGGGCAACCTGTGCAGGCTGGTGAGCGTCATGAGCAGCGAGGAAGAGGAGCAGGAGGAAGAGGAGGGGGGGCAGCTGAGGGAGGAGCTGTACAACCTGCAATACATCTGCCGAGCTCTGAGGGAGGACAGGGTGAGACACGCACACACGCACGCACGCACGCACGCACGCACACACACACACACACACACACACACACACACACACACACACACACTTCAGGGGACATTACATTGACTTACATGCATTTCCTGGAGACTTATCCTAACCTTAACCATAACCAACACATGCCTAACCCTTACCCTAACCCTTAACCTAACCCTTACCGTTACCCTGACCAAGTCTTCACCCTAAAATTAATGATTCCCCTCATGGGGACCTCCAATTTGTCCCCATAAGGGAAGCCAGTCCCCACACGTGACTATGTAAACAGATTTAGGTCCCCACACACACACACACAAACACACACACACACACACACACACACACACACACACACACACACACACACACACCATGCTGCTCTTTAAGTTGAGAACAAAAATCATTCATCAGCACTTTATGAGCTTATCTTGTATCTGCAATACAACATATAACATATAGGAAATATATAAAATAACAACATTCTTGGAAGAAGTGAGTCTCTGGTTTAAAGGTACAACAACAAGTAACAGTACCGTGACATTTCACTTTGATGTTACGAATGATTTTATCCAAAAACCAAGAAAAACTAAAATAGTGTGTTGTCTGATATCAAATAAAAGACACACTCACACACTCACAGGTCCATCCATCTATACACTCACCTCATTACACGCGTATGTGTCCCTCTCCTCACTGCTCCCTGTTGCTGTCCTCCATCAGCTCCGTACACACAGCCTTTCAGTTTGTGATGATCCTTACACAGCGCCGGCAGATTAGCTCTTGTTTTGCAATGCGTGGAAGCACGGAGGAGAAGCGCTCGTTCAATCACAGCTCCCATTACATCGGCCGCCTGGCCACAAAACACATGTTTGCGTGTCCTTTCTGTCTCTCATCGTGTCTCTCTCTGCCCTCACAGCTACTCCGTGACTCTCAAGAGTACCTAGAGGAGAACGGTGACACCGCGCTGAAACGAAAGTCACCTTACATCCTGAAGAGGCAAGCCGCACGCACCACCAAATCCCGCAGGCCGTACATCTTGAAACGAAGTTCAATGTACTGACGGGAGAAGATGCGTTCAGGGGACCAGGCGATACCTGTGAAGATGTTATTGTGATTTTTCTCCAATTTTCAGGGCTGCAATGTTTTTCTTTTCCCACTGTTGTTTTGATCCAGTCAGACCCTTCGGTTGTATGTCCGGCATTCAGGCCTGCCTGTATCCCGCTCCTCAAAAGCAAAGCTCCTGAAAATAAACTTAACCTGAGCATCAAGCAAATGGCGTTTCCGCGAGAAACTATACTTATTTACTCAATATCTTGACTGCACACTGAGTCTATTTTTTGTTCAGGATATGATTAAAGAATTTATGAAACAAAACTAGTTTGATGGGAATATCTTTTATTTCAGCTTGCTAGCACAGATGTTCAATTAATCAGCACATGTGTATTCATCCGCTGATGAAAAGATTCAGCCTGGAAAAGTCTGGACAGGATGAGTATTTCTTAGAAGTTTTAACACAAAGTACAGGGACACAGCTGTTTCAGGAAAGTCTTTTTAAAAATACAAATATATATTTGTTCTCATTAGGTCTTCAGTTAGATTGTAGAGGTACAGAAGTGACACACATTATGAAAAATGCAAGGGGCCCAATTATGCTTTCCTGTAGTGTGTTCTATAGGTTTTTCGTGCTATACATGGTGTTCAACGACTACAAGTTCCTTCTAGAGGGAGTTTCTCTCCAACACATACCCCATGCCTGAAACACCTCCATTGGACTCCTTTTTTAACCTCTGAAACATAGTGATATCAATATGTAACATCCCCACTTCTATTGGCCTATCCCTGTACATGATAGACTAAGGGACGGGACATCTCTAAGCGGTTGACCAATCACAACAAAGCCGGCCAGCTAACCAATCAGAGCAGACTGGGCTCTGGTTTCAGACAGAGGGTGAAAAGAGGAGCTTAACTTTTAAGCATGGAGACATGTCACAGTAGAGTAAAGGCACTAAATACTAATAGGAGTTTGGTAGCATGTTCTACTGCATTTCTTTAAGAGCTGTGCAGCTGCTGCCAGTCATTGATTTAAAATACTGCATTCAAGTTTGGGAATTAAAGCAAAGAGTGGTTTTCCGGATGTTTAAATGAAGCACATAGTGTTAAATCGTAATACCGTCAACATTGGGTCGGTGTGTGCTCCGGTGTTGAGAATGTTTCAAAGCGGCAAAGAGTAAGTTCAGTAGAAGCGAATGAGAGTCTTGGCCTTTGATCAAAGTGCTTCTCTGTCCTTTAGAACTCAGATTTTAACCCTGAGTCCAAGATTTGGACGAAGTGCAGAGAAACCCGCTTTGAACATCCTCGCTCTGTGACTCTGGAGCTTCAGGAAAAACGATCTGCTAAATGTTTAATTTTACTACACCAATTTACACCTTTGGTCTCCGAGCAGGTAAGGCAATTAGGATGGATTTTACTTTTTTTTAAGGACAGTAAAACCCCTTAGCAGACACTTAAACCGTGTTTAATGAGAGGTGTACATCGGTTTTAATTGTATCGATGTTTCTTCAGCTTTCCCTGAAGCCCACTCCTCTAACAAGATGATCGGTGCCACGAGATAACTTCTGCTTCTCTACCTCTTAAAGTATGTTACACGTCCCTAGATGTGTTAAGCGATACATCAGGCAGGACAAACACTGCATTTCATTCTTGCTGTGATCGTGCTGAGAAACCAGAGTAAGACACAGAACGTTTTTTACGTATTTCACACCTATTTCAGCTTTTTATCAAACCAAACTCCTCTCAGTGCTGCACCAGTGTCCAAAAGATGTCCCGCCCCTTAGCCTATCACGTACAATGTGTTGGATCCCTAGCCAATACAAGCGTGAATGTTATTACATGGGGACACACTAAGGAAAGGGAAAACCCAAACGCATAATAGGGCTTCTTCAAAGCATCAAAGTCAGTTGTATTATCCAAAAGGTACTATTAGGGATTCATCTCACAGGGTAAGTACCTTTTATATTTACAGTTGATGATCAGTACATCAAAATTCCACAAAAACATTTCAAGTAGTATCGAGTAAAACCGACAGTTTTGGTCTTGAGTTACTAAGTCTTTTACTATGTGTCTCCAGAAACACTATTACACTCAATAATCCACAGTCCTGACTTTGAAATTATTTCAGTGGGACTATTTCTTTGGGAGTAAAAGGTTACTCATTTTCTTCGAATCTTTGAGCTCCAGAAAAGAAGATTACATGTATCTCTTTTGTATTGGGGTGCCAGGAGAAATCTCAGAAACAGATTTTTAAATTGATCGTTCAGCACTGCGAGATACATTTGGATTTTGAAGTGTCAGTGGCTTACACTGTCTCAATTCCATTTTTTGGGAATGAAAGAAAATAAATGGCCTTAAAAGATCGAGAGTCGAGTGAAGAAAGTATGTAGTCCAGAAGCGCCCAAACTCAAATGATATTTTAAAGATAAAATAAGCTTTAGCGGTCACTGTTCCAGATTATTATTCACTTCAAGCAGCCATTTATCTTCTCTGGTTGCAAAAGCCTAACTGCAAGGCTGCTGTTTAAATGTTCCCTCAACATTAAAACTCTTAAGTGCCTTTGAGTCAGACCCTTGTAACTAATAGCTTCAACTTCAGTTGGCTGCTGTTGAACTTTAATGTGTCAAATTATACCTGTGAAGCAGGAAAAGGTATAATAAATACCAAAGGCAGCCTCTATTATTATTCCTTTCATGTCAGGGACCACCAACAGGGTAAGTGCCCGTCACAGGCAGCGGATGGCAGTGTTGTTTAACTCGTGAGATTTAGTACGCAGTGTGAATAAGTGCAAAGTGTCACAAACGTACAAGCATCCCTAAAGAAAACTGTTAATAAAAAGAAATAGAGATAATTTGCAACAGAATCTCCTCAAAGAACCGCAGGAACGGGGAACTCTAATGTTTTCTTTGCTCAGTTTTAACAGTCAGATGTGCTTAAAGGTCATGGCCATTTCCACTGATCATAATTCCATTGTTGAGGTCGACTAAAATAGATTTACATTGTTCAATGTTCCAAACTCACATTGGTTTCGCATACAGCATCTCTGTGTAGTGTGTGTATTCACTCTCTGTCCTAAACGGCTTGTTGGAGCTCCTTCCCTCCCCCCTCCCTATGAGCCCGCTGTGCTCTGATTGGTCAGCTCGCCCACTCTGTTCTGATGAGTCCACCACCGGTACAGCGGAACGTAAGTGATTATGTGTTACCATGGCGTTGGTTAGCAACCAGAAAAGGACGCCAGTAATGACAAACAGATGAGAAGGCTGCGTGGGGTCTGGGCGCCGTGTTGGCGGGACGTTGCGCGGCTCGCTGCTGTGAGGAGCGGACAGTGTGAGCTGGATTACTGGGGTCGTTTCCTGGTTGCGGCGTGGGGTCTGCGAGACACAGAGACATTGCAAAACTCAGCCTGAACTCAGCCTGAGCACCATGGACGCGGGAAGGGGGGGTGCTGAGGGGGCCGCATCCACACCCAACGCGTCACGGTTTTGCCGCTGAGAGAGTGTGTGTGTGTGAGGAGCGAGAGAAATGTCCAGCGAGGCGTTCCGGGGCAGCAGGCAGGTCTTTTCTGTGTTAGAGGTTTACTCGCTACAGGGTGAACTTTGAGGGTGTGAGACTCTGCAGACCGTTTGCCAGAAAAGCATGACGTGGGACCTTTAAGTAATCTTGCAATGACGGTGGTTTTCATGTAAAGACAAATACACATCTTGTGTAGCTTTTCTAATCCTACCTTTTCTTTCCCACCGACATCCTGGGTCAACATGAAACAAATTAAGCACGAGGAAGTCATCAGAGTCCTGGAAAACATTTCCAATGCGAGGAAAAGGTCATTATTAACTGCAGTCGTCTGATGTCTCTATTCGGCATTTGAGTGAGGATAAGTTTGACTGATGGAGACCTTTTCACTAATTTGCCTCATGCACCTCCATTTACCGACACATCAGCTTTGTTCATTGAGCCGTTCTGTTATAATAATGCAAAAAACGAACCGATGTTTACATGTGTTACATATCTTTCTCTTTCACATATTTGGTGCTTTACCAATTACCCTGATACGGCAAAAGGGAAACGCAAGGGGGAAAACAATGTCCACAGGAATAATGTTGAATGATTTTCGACAAGATTTCCCTTGAACATCTCACAGTTAGACTCCCATAGGCCCCACACGTCTTGAGAGTATATACTTGAAGGTGAGCAGCAATACAAATCTCACTTCAATGCGAGACAACTTGGCAAAAGCAAAGAGATCGTTTTATTTTTCCTTCTCTATCCAGTGAGTCACTTTTCATAAAGTAATTTAGCTTCTCAGCAGCAGATATTAAAGGAGCACAGAGACTTGTGTGTGTGTGTGTGTGTGTGTGTGTGTGTGTGTGTGTGTGGACTAGCATTACTATACTTGTGGGGATCTAAATCTGTTTACATAGTCACGTGTGGGGACTCGCCTCCCTTATGGGGACAAATTGTGTGTGCGTGCGTGTGTGTGTGTGTGTGTGTGTGTGTGTGTGTGTGTGTGTGGGATAAAAGAGAAAATATCACTTCAATGCGATACAACTTGGCAAAAGCAAAGAGATCGTTTTATTTTTCATTCTCTATCCAGTGAGTCACTTTTCATAAAGTAATTTAGCTTCTCAGCAGCAGATATTAATGGAGCACAGAGACGTGTGTGTGTGTGTGTGTGGACTAGCATTACTATACTTGTGGGGACCTACATCGGTTTACATAGTCACGTGTGGGGACTCGCCTCCCTTATGGGGACACATTGTGTGTGTGTGTGTGTGTGTGTGTGTGTGTGTGTGTGTGTGTGTGTGTGTGTGTGTGTGTGTGTGTGTGGGTGGGATAAAAGAGAACATATCCTGACATTTCATTAAATAATACTTACCCACTTTCTTTTGTTAGGTCTTACACAAGTATGCAATAAACCAGCAGGTGGCAGTGCAGTACAACACTACAACTAAACTATATATCTTCACCTTTTGTGTTTCCTCCACCAAAATACATTTACATCTTATCCCTGTGTAAATAATATCCGGTCATAACAAAACAGAAAATGTGTTTCGACCTTAATTCCACAATGCAGTGTTTCTTATTTCCCCCCAACATGTAATTCATTCTTCCATGTAGAATACCAAGATGTCCCACTTAAGAGTGACAGTGTGAAGACTCGGGCTATTTCTAATTAGTTTCAATGTCAAGGAGGAGTATAACTTTGTTCCTTTGGATCAGGCCCAGCGCTCGAAGCTGCTTAAACGAAACTCAGGAAACTTTAATTTGACGGAAGACGGAGGAAAGGAGATAACAATGATCGTCAAGTCATAGGAGACAGTTTACGCTCCTAATAACCATGTCAGTTATTAGAGTTGCAGTGAGTTGCTGAATATATTAACCTGAAGTCGTAACAGTCAAAATACCAAACCCTGATTGGACAGGAGCTGATATACAGATTATACAATGAATATGTTATTGGCAGATAAAGTCTGATTTATTTCTTTATCACAGTCGCTACATTTGCAACATCAACACGTTAATGGACATTTAACACAACATTATAATCACTTTCAAAACTCTTTATTGACATTTTATCTGGGATTAATGTTTGCATTTCAATTTAGAACTGAGTGGGCAACGTTCTTAAATCGCAGGACCCTGTATCTCCTACTTGTTGGCAATCATTCACTGTTTAGGACATGCTTAGGGTTAGGGTTTCTGGTTAGGAATAGTTTGCGCTGGCCTACCTGTGTGTGTGTGTGTGTGTGTGTGTGTGTGTGTGTGTGTGTGTGTGTGTCCTAGCATTACTATACTTGTGGGGACCCACATCTGTTTACACAGTCACGTGTGGGGACTCGCCTCCCTTGTGATGGAGGTCCCCATGAGTCCTGTCCCACTGTTTTGGCCAAACTTGACCCACTCTCCCACGCTGCACGGCGTTATATATCGAATGCACCCTATAGGACTCATCCTTGCACCCTGTACAGCCTAACTGGATGGTCCTCACTCACTACACTATTCACTAGGATGCAGCATTGGTTTTTATTAATGTATCAAGCCATTTTAGGAAAGCTTCCACTGCACATATGAGCCATATTTGCTCCAGTTTGTGACTCTCACAGCCTCAGATCCAGCGCCTGGATACGGGTCCAGGTTCTCGCCGTACAGACTGAGGCTGGAATTTTTCATTTTGGTCCTTGGTCTTGGAATGACCTTCAATCACGCCTCAAACTGAGGGCACTTGTCCCTATAGCGTGTTTTAAATTGAAGTTGTCTGAAGTCCTTACCACCAGCTGCTCTTGCAGTAATAAGTAATGCCTTTCTTACTGTCCTAAATGTGCACAATGTACTGACTGCTTTTCGTCTTTTTGTTTACTTAGTTGTGTTCTCTGTATTTTATATGTCTGTGTTGTTATGTGTAACGTTGCTGCCTTCTTGGCCAGGTCAGCATTGCAATTGAGATTTTATCTCAATGCATTTTATCTGGTTAAATAAAATAAATAAAAATGAAGGGAATCATTAATTGTAGGGCGAAGACTTGGTTAGGGTTAGGGTTAGGGTTAGGCATGTGTTGGTTATGGTTAAGGTTAGGATAAGTCTCCAGGAAATGCATGTAAGTCAATGTAATGTGCCCTGAAGTGATGTATACATGGTATGTGTGTGTGTGTGTGTGTGTGTGTGTGTGTGTGTGTGTGTGTGTGTGTGTGTGTGTGTGTGTGTGTGTGTGTGTGTGTGAGTGAGTGATTATTCGTCATGGAGTTGGAGTTGATTTCACCAGTTCCTGAGTATGTGTCTGGCTGTACTTCAGGTCCAAGTGAGATGATTCTCTTCTGTGTTGAATTTGTCTTGGCTGTGAATCTTGGAAAGTGTTTGACTCTGGAGTTGATGCGTTTTGAGGTGAGATGTGTGAAAAATGTCAGGAAGGAGAAGTATATGTGTGAGGGCTACGAGCCTCACAAACGAACACACATCGTAAAGGTTATGATTTTGTTTACATCACAGAGATTAAAGTATCTATTGTGATTTGTGTTGTGTGTAATCCTATAGTCAGTGTCTTCCAGCTCACCTTGCTCCTGGCCAAAGGCTGAGCTGATGGAAAACCTGCCTTTATAGACGTGTCAGCTAATTGGACTACACCATTCCTCTCAAACCCCGAGGGGTGTTTGAAGAGGCCACTCCATTTAAGCCACCCCTTTTTAGAGCCTCTTTCCCCTGCATGCAATAATGGACTGATCAGTAGTGCTATAAATGCCTGCAGCGTGGAGATGAGGGGTGGTATGTGAGTTGCTCTTGGACAGAAGAGGACACAGGATGTCACCCATTTTTGTGACGTTCTGCTTATGCGTGTACATGCTAGATTGTGTCTGCTGATATCTTCACCTTTTTGTTTAAACCTAATTGATTATATTACCCATCTTAAAACTGTACATATATTGGGTCAATACAATCCGTATTTTTGCACCTCAACCTGCACTCCTGTTTTTCCTGTACCCTGGTCCTTCACAATATGTCTGCGTTGGGGAAGGTGGTGCGATTTCTCGTATGGTGTTTTTTGGGTTTCCGGTTCCTATTTGTTAAGCACTTTGAATTGCCTTGTGTTGAAAGGCGCTATATATATAAACTTGCCTTGCCTTGCCTATTGCTCAGGCCAATGGAAAAAATCACAAGGGTGGGAAGTCCTGATGTTGAGGATCGACTCTGGGTAATCATCTAGTCGGACTGAACGGTTGCTAGGGTTAGGGTTTAAAGAACCAGTGTTGTCGGCCCTTTGGTTGTAGCTTTTAGTGATTATGATCCTTGGCTTCTCGCGGTCTATGCGCAATCCTTGAGGCAGATGTAAACAACAGCAATGAGGGTTGCTTTCACCACTAACATAAAAAGATTGGAATCAGCGTTCAGTCTCGCATTGATTGACAGATCTATAAACACGCAGACTAACTCTGACTTGGTCTCAGACCTCTGAATCGCTGACGCCTCAGATCATTTCCAGCAATTGCAATTGATCTGGTTTTGTGTTCACTGACAGCGATTCACCTAGAAGGATACAAACACATCCAAGTCAATCAGAGCGTTGTAGGTGGGACTGAGTGACAAAGTCATCAAGAAAAGGACTGATCATTTGACTTGGAAATGCTGACTACATTTTTAGCAAACAAGTTCATTTCAATTAATGACTTTTACAAATAATGGAAGAAAACAAGGCCGATAGTATTACATTTGATTATCTGAGAAACCGTGAATCACATTTTGTTCATCTTTATATCCTCCTCAATATTGGAACATATTAAAAATGTACAGTTTATGAAAGTAAAACTAAATGGAATGGACTTTTAGGAGGCTGTGGCTCAGTGGATAGTGTGCTGGACTTCGGACCAGGGGATAGGATGTTCAAGTCCCACTGCAGTCAGCATGTCGTTGTGTCCCTGGGCAAGACAAAAAGTGCTCCTGTGGGGATTGTCCACAGCACTGAATGTATGTCAGTCACGTTAGATAAAAGCGTCTAACATGTAATGTAAATCTATTTGAACATATATTCAACATACGTTAAAAAACATGAATTGGTGCAATTATGGAATTCACATGGCTTCCATAATAATTAAAGAGTAGTTATTTTCTTGCTGAGCGCTTCAACACTTTCCCTTTGCAGAATATTGGTGAAACATATGTGAGCTTCACGACAGGCTTCACACTGGAGCAATGCAATGCATCATTATCTCACCATCAGAGCAGATCTGTCAGTTTTTGTAAATGTGCCAGCCACCTCAGCAGATGTCTATCAATATAACGACTCTCCTGACCCTGAAAAAGCCCAGACTTAGTACGCCTCCCACATCCACGAGACAAATTATACCCTGCGTGAATGAATTCAACTCCATTAAAAACCTTCATCGACATCTGCCGCTGCAGCGAGGCTCGGCCGGCTTGTCTTGGCCTTCCTCCAGTCGGACGCCTCTTCAATTTAACTCCAATTTGGAGTTGGTGGATGTTGGCTGACAGTTTGAAACTTCTCTCTGGGATGCTGATGAGCGTCTTCACTCCTGTGAAAAGGAAAGTAATTCTCTCATCTGGACAGCGTTGCAAATTGCGTAAAAAGCCAATCTGATCAAGATAATGGCTTGTGAAGGAATGAGATTAGCTCCCTTTTGTGAGGAATCTGATTGTGTGGATGGGACAGTGGCATATCAAGTGCGACCTTGTGGCAGGGCCAGTGGAGGAAGGACTTAGGCCTCACATATGGGCAGCATTACTGACGCCTTTGGCAATGTCGGAGCTGTTTATTGTCACAGGTTAGGCTGTCAATGTCAGCTGTTAAAAGTGGCCTCTGGTTACTTAAGTTAGACAGCAGACAGAGGCAAAGTAAAACTAAAAAAGAGCCTTAAGACTCAACTGGTTTAATTCCAAGAGCAGTCAGCGTCAGAGTTTGCTATCCAGATTAACAACTGATTTGTTGTCTGCTGCAATTTGATCTGAATCACCACATCTAGTTTAGTCATCGATTCAAAAGGTTGAGTTTTGCTCTGATGGCTTTACAGTCAGGGAAACAACAAGTTCAAGTCTTACAGTGGGTTTACTATATATCTATAGTGGCGTTTAATATTTTAGCAAATATACATCTCCGGGGATACACACAAACACAAATGTTAGGGGTAAAAACATCTAGTAAATCTCAGTGCATCAAACAAGCTGATTGGTTGATTCAACTGAAGTGGACACTTTAAAGGTGGGGTAGGTACGTTTGAGAAACCGCCTCGAGATACACTTTTTGTTGTATTCCATGGAATGCTCTTAACATCCCGATAGCAATGAATATCTGAAGTGCTTTGACTAGCGCTGTGAAAAGCACGACCAATCATCTGAGCCGGCCCGGCTAAAGTAACTGGATGGCCTACCTGCCTGTCAGCCTTCCATCTGGGCACACACTTATCTCGTGCCCTCATTGGTCATGTGCGCGTTCGTGTGTGTTGGAGGAGGGGCTCTGTGAGGAAGTGGCAGATTTCTTCCGGTTGTGTATTTTCAAATTCTAGCGCACTCGAGCTGCTTTCTCCAAAAGGACCTACCCCACCTTTAATGTTGTAGACAACATCTGTTAAAGAAAGCAGCCATGCCAACACACCTGTGCAGGCTTGCTTATACACACACGGAGAAGCATGTTTAAATGTTCAGTGTCAGAGAGGTCAGTTGAAACGTGTATCTTGTTGTTAATTACAGCTCATTATAATGTATAACACACGAACAATGACATTTGTTACACAACTGATTTTGTCCCCATCAATGTACATGTGTGTGTCTGTTGTCTAATCTATAGACGACCTCCTCCATCATTATGAAGCATCCAGGAGTCTCAGGTCTGCTCTCTGTTCCGAGAATAACTACTAAACATGGAAAAGCAGATTTGAGTTATTGTGCCCCAACAATTTGGAACGAACTGCCCAAATCGTGCACGTCCGCCGAAACACTTCCTGTTTTTAAATCCCGACTAAAAACGCACCTATTTGCCGCTGCTTTTAATTGAGCTGCCCATACTCTCACTACAGTGTGCCTTTTCAGTCATGTATTCTGTACCTGCTGTGTTTATTTATTTAATTTATTCATTACCTGCTTATTATGCCTGTTTTTAATTGCCTTTTCAATAATGTATTTGTGCTGTATTTGTTCTTAAATGTCTTTTGCTTTTAATCTGTAAAGCACTTTGAATCGCCACGTGCTGAAAAGTGCTATATAAATAAAATGGCCTTGCCTAATCACTGATTCTTGTTTTAACTCATCATCCTCACATGGTTTTTGATGTAATGTTGTATTCACTGTATACAGAAAAGGAAAATATGATTTAATAACTTCTTTCTATTGGGATCCTTTGGCTGTTGGTGTGTGTTTGACTCTATGAGCATAATCAAAATAAGAATTAGCATCGTGCAAAAAAGCCAACACAGAGGATAAGCACATCTTGCAATGTAAGGAACTAGAATAGTGAAGATTTCAAAACTTGACACTGTTCACGAAATGGCTTCTTCATGCGATATCACTTTTGTATTCATCCACGCCAGTTGCGGAGGTGATGCCACGCGTTCCCTGGCCGTATTCGAAGCATCGGGGCCGAGACCAAGCATGTGGGCTGCCAACATAGTAAAGGTTTGTAATAAATTCAAACACAATTTCCACACATTAAGCTGGAGCGTTCCTATGTTGCAAATGTATTATCTTTTGAATTTACACACGGCATCTATTGCACGTCTGTCCGTCCTGGGAGAGGGATCCCTCCTCTGTTGCTCTCCCTGAGGTTTCTTCATGTTCCCTTTAAACTGTGGTTTTTCTCTGGAAGTGTTTCCTTGTACGATGTGAGGGTCTAAGGACAGAGGGTCTAAGGACAGAGGGTCTAAGGACAGAGGGTGTCGTGTTGTCATACTGATAGTGCTGCGTACCTGGACTCACATGCAGGTTCAGGTCCGGACTCAAGTCCAGAGGTTCAGGTTCAGGTCCGGACTTATAAGTCCGGACCTGAACCCATGGCTTGTGTCAAGTTGTGTGAGTAACTAAAGTGAACTTATTGTGAGCTAATTATCAATTGAAAATGAACTCATAATCAACTCAAATTCAAACTCGTCAGGTTTATTGTGCTCCCTTCCAACTTGTGTCTACATTTCTCTACAAAGTACAAATGTAAAAAAACACTTGTTGCCACTTTGTCTACAAATGACTTATGACAGCAACTACAGTGAACTACTACAAAGTTCAAACATGTATTTAATTTACCAAACTAAAGTAACCAAACAGTCCCTGAGCTGACTGAGCCTAAATCTTGAAGAGTAGACTATACGCATTACACTGTTACACACCTACTATACAGTATAGGCTACACTGTAGTGACTGTACAGTCAGAGTGTACTGTACTGTCTGTACACTAGGGGTGTTGAAAATAATCGTTTCTACGATGCATTGCGATGCGGACGTGGACAACACATCCTCACTCCCAGGTCGGCCTATGTTGACGTTATGTCAAGTCCCCTGCCGGCTTTTTCCAACGCAAGGGGGGGGGGCCTTAGCGTCCATTTTCAACGCCAGGGGGGGGGGCCTTAGCGTCCATTTTCAACGCCAGGGGGGGGGGCCTTAGCGTCCATTTTCAACGCAAGGGGGGGGCCCTTAGCGTCCATATTCAGCTTTCCGGGATGTCCATGTGCTTCTATGGACGCTCATGTAAGCACGGCATTCGTTTGTGTCAACTGCCCTTAAAGGCAATGAAGACACTACACTACCCAGAATCCCCAGCTATCGTTTGGACTACACCATGTGCTCTGTTTGGCAAACCCCGTGATCGTCCTCAAGCTCTGTGATTGGAGACTGTGCTCCGAGGGTTACCGAGCCTCGAACAGCACTTGAAATGGGATGGAACCACGGCAGACTGTTCAAAACTGGATTTGAACGGGTCCACCGCGTCCCCCCCCTCCCCCACCCTGTCCCCAGAACTACACATGCTGGCTATTCTGTTTCGCAACATGTTCTCTATGGCACGTCTCTACTGGGAGTTGTAGTTTTAAAAGACGTGTTCGTATTTCCCATAATAAGAAGTTGCCAGTATTAAACTGTGTACATCCCTGGAGGTTTAGGGGACAGGAAACACTCACATTTAAAACATATAATTAATAAATGGGTGAAAATTGCTTGTGCCCATAATGGGCAGCATTAATATATATACACACATGCCAGCTAAGGTCAGAAGAGCTTTATTTAACAGCTGGACTTATGTTTGTGACCCCTCCTGTTGTTAATTGATAACATTACATTACATTACATTACATTACATTAATTGATAAGCCTGAAACATGCACTTGTCAAGGTTCAGAGGCACATTTTGCAAATATGGCAGTAGCCATCGATCAGCTTAAGATAAGATATACTTTATTGATCCCAAGTTGGAACATTTGCGTTACATCATAGTATACATACAACATAGTTAACATTGCTGGAGGTATGCACACATATTGATAGATGTCTTGTAATGCACTATTGAGGAACCTGCGACCCAAGTTTTTCATTCAGTGCAGAACTACACCACAGTTGTGTAGGCCTATATGATATGTCAATAAACCTTAGAACATCTTGAAATCTTGAACGGGATGTGCAAAATAGTCATTATATACAGTCTTTAATTAACTATTAGTAGAGAATAACGAGTAATGAATATACTTTATAGGGATTCTATTAATATCTAATAATAAAAATAATGAAATTCAATAACATGCTTTAACCACCAGGTGTCCCTTTATATCAGCTGTGCACCTTTATGGTGTAAATACAGCCTATCTACCAATTGGATCAAATATAAAAGTGAGCCGAATTAGTGTTGATACTGCAAGGAGACGCATTGTGTGAAAAGAAATGTAAGATGTTGTTTAATGGCTGATATATTTATGATCCACGTCACGTTTTCAGTTCCTCATGTTTGTCTTCTCATCAGGGCTCTATAAATACAGAACTGCGGCAGATATGTAATATTTAATGCAGCCGAACCGTGTATTACAATGCCGTTATGTGATGACTTTCAAGGAGAAAAGCAAGAGCACTCGGAATAAGGTATTATTTTATTTTTTTCAAATATTTTCGGTCTGTTTCCGGTATTTGTTAATGACGATGTGCTCTGAGATGTGAGACTGGAATTGCACAGGGGGAAAATAACGTATCTTTAGATGCGGATTTTGTTAAACTAATATGTTTAGGCTGTGGACCAACACTATACATTGACGGGGAAGGGGGTAGCAATAAAGATAACACCATTAAACAGTTGCACAACATAACAGAAATAATATCGATAGCAGCGTCCCTAGCAACCACCTTGGTAACAATGAAAACGTTGGACGCAATTTCCTGAAGTAATCTTCGTAATAACTAGCAAACTAAAGATCATGTACATCCACTGCACACATAATCTGAAATAACAACTCATATTTCTCGCATCAAATGACATCAAAACGCATTTGAATGGCCAAACTAACTTTAAAATAGGCATTTTACACCCAGAATAAAACGAAGTTCGGCCATGTTTTCTTTTTCTGCAGGGAGAAATCACGTGACGTCAAACAGAGCACATGGTGTAGGCCAAACGATAGCTGGGGATTCTGGGTAGTGTAGTGTCTTCATTGCCTTTAAGGGCAGTTGACACAAACGAATGCCGTGCTTACATGAGCGTCCATAGAAGCACATGGACATCCCGGAAAGCTGAACATGGACGCTAAGGGCCCCCCCCCTCGCGTTGAAAATGGACGCTAAGGCCCCCCCCCTTGCGTTGAAAATGGACGCTAAGGCCCCCCCCCTGGCGTTGAAAATGGACGCTAAGGCCCCCCCCCCTTGCGTTGGAAAAAGCCGGCAGGGGACTTGACATAACGTCAACATTGGCCGACCTGGGAGTGAGGATGTGTTGACGTGGACGATTCGGTCTCGATGCAGTGACGGAAGATAATCGGTTATAGAGTAGTAACGTTGCTTCCTGATTTTCCGGCCGCGGCTTTTTTCTGTCACTTTAATATTAAATCGGTCGGTGACGCAGAGATCAGGGAACAGACGTGACAGCGGCACAGCAACACGGAGCAGTCTGCTTTATCCACCAACACAAGGACACCAGTCCAGAACCCACAGCAGCAGGACCCGCTCTCAATCACTCCGTGTCGCTGCCGCTCAGAGACGCTGTGTCTCTGAGCGGCAGCGACACGGAGTGTGACAGGGATTTATGTTTTTCAAAAATAATCGCGTTACAATCATGTCAGGTTTTTGGTGGATTTCATTAAGTCTTGGATTGCAAAGTATGAATGTCCTCTAGCAATTTTCAGACGATATATACGTGTGTAAAGTTTGTGAAGGCAGGAGGAAAAAAGCTCCCGCGATCACCGTCTCCTCTCCGTTCCTCCAAGCCCCGCCCCCTCCCTGAAAATAATGAGTGACAGGCTGACAGTGACCCGATAGAAACTTTATTATTCACTTAATCACTGAGATATAATGAAGCTAACTTAGCCTCATGCATTCATGGGATTTATGTAACAGTAAGACAGAGAATGTAAGTGTGCACCCACATGCAGTATTTTAGTTTGTATATGCTGTTGTAAATACTCCTGTTGTCTGCTGTGTTCAGACTCAAGTCCTGTGTGTGATGCCACATTCAGGACATTCAGTGTCCTTTCTTAACAGAAGGCCGTGACTAGAAGCTGCAGCTAGACTGCAGAAGCATTAGCTTTTTGTTTTTGAGGATGGAACAACTTCACACACAGAGGCTAGACCTATACAATTCATTTATTTTGGTTTATAAATTAATGTCAAGACATTTATGTTATTGATTTCTGAAGCACTTTCTAAATAATAAAAATAGAGTTCATATATATTTACTGCATGTATGCATTGATGAAAAATAAGCCATGTGCAGTAATATAGAAAATTGAGGATGCAACGCATTGGTATGAATCGTGATGCACCGGGATGCACCGGGATATCGAACCGAATCGAATCGTTGACAGGATAATCGTAATCGAATCGAATCGTGAGACCAGTGAAGATGCACAGCCCTACTGTACACCATGTCTTTTCTACAACTCTACATGTGTACATTATACAGTACATACTACATGCATAGTGATGTACATACAGAAATTAAAATCAATGTTGATATGGCGTAATTTTTAATTAAATACACTATTTAATTTAAATCAGTTTTATTCTGAAAAAAACGGAAGTTCACACTATTAACTTAATACTTTTATTCTGAAAATTCTTCCCTTCCGGTTAGCATTAGCATGTGGCGAAATGCTACGTTTTCAAACCGTGAATCGAAGGTGAAATGACATGTGATGTTGTACACTGAGCACACTGGGATTAGCACTCATTTATTGACGCTGAATGACGTTCATCAGGGAATGTTTAAATAACCACAGACACCAGAATATACGTAAGTGCTAGTTTTTTTGCGAGTCCAAGTACCGGTTCCAGACGATCCGGTTTTAACCGGACTTGAACCGAAAGTTTTTAAAGTCCAGTACCGGTTCGGCGTACCGGTACGCAGCACTACATACTGATATTCTGTACACACTGTGAACACCACTGAGACAAATGTAACATTTGTGATATTGGGCTATATAAATAAACATTGATTGATTGATTGATTGATTTCTCCAGCAGTGTGTGGTCACTTTGTGCGGTTTATAGCCTTGGTTATCGGCAGTAAGACGATAACACATTACAGAGGTCAAGCAGGTACAGTCGCAATAAATCTTCTTGATTACTTGTCTTGAGTTAATTAAACACAGTATCTCTTTTGCTTCTTCGGTAATTGTCAATACGGTGAAAATGCTCTCTGAGGAACACAATGGAAAAGCTCATCCTGCATTGTGTAACATCCTGTCATGTTATCACTCATTTAACAATCAAATTGGTTCTATGTCGACGTCCACTACCAACCTCAGTACACTTTAAGCAACCTCAGTCAACATCAGTCCCAGGCTAAAACGAGTCAGCGTCTGAAACTGCCAGCATGTCAGGTTGGAGAAGCTCCCACCAGTGGCAGCACTTCCTGCTATGATACAGTCCTGTTGGCTTCTGAGACGTTAGGCAAATAAAGCAATGATCCGATAGCATTCCCTTCAGAGCAGACATCATGAGTTTGAAACCTCGCCCCTGCTATCTGCTGGACCGGGCAGCCGGCTGGACACCTCAGTGTGGGCCTGTTTTCCATGAGCTAAATAACATCCATGCAATGCTCTGTCACTGCGAGCCTTATCGTATTGATTCGAGCGGTGGAAGCTGATGTGTCTGCGGTTAACCTGTCACTGTCTTTTCCACACTCCAAAAACTCATTAATAATGATTTTCTTTGTTGGGCCAAAGCATTTGTTTTTAGAGTGCATGAGAGTCGGCCTTGAGAGAAGGAATAACGTGCCAACGAGCCCCTTCACAGCGCCGCTGGCACTCCGCTGAGGTGGGTCAGAACCCATTTATATCTATTTGAAACTGCTGACAAAGCATGAACACACACGCATAGTACACATGCATTGAATGGCTCTGCGTGGACAACATGAATCTACACCTCCGTTGTGTGGAGAGGCTTATTCCCTGAGACAGATCGCTGTGACATTATAAACAGGCTCCATGAAGAAGAAGAGCATCAGTAATTGTTGCGAGGGGTGGAGGGACAAGCAGTCGGCGCGGCGGGCCTTCGACTGGCTGAGTGTGTGTCTGTGCCTGCCTGTGATAATTAGAATGAATCAACCTTGCCCTGTAGCAGTCAGCAGCGAGCTGTTATTACGTGTCCTTCAGCTGAAAGGCTCGTGTTGGCCACGGAGCTGAGGGCTTTTGTTCTGAAAGCTGACATATCTGGGGTCCGGCCTGGGAGGGTTTGAGCAACTCGCCTTTGGGAAATGAGCTATCTAAGCGACACATGCAAGAAGCCCTGACATTTATCTTTAATTAAGGCCTTTACAATTTTGGACGACACGCCCGGGAGTATGAGAGCTACTGTTGGGGATAGATATGAGCAGAGGGGCAGAGGGGCAGGGGGGGAGGCAACACATTATGTCTCGTGGTGAGCTCATTTTGTCTCATCAAAGTCAAGGTTCGGTTAATCTGTAAAGACTTTTTTTATTTAGCGTTCGCATCCCGTGACACGCTGTAAGGTAAGCTTCGCATCCAGGCGTTTTCTTTTTTCTGTTTCAGAAAATAGATCCCTGGAGGTAGCGGTGAAACATGTGTGAGGCGGCTTTGTTTCCTCCACTCTGATCCAGGTTGCTCCATATTCCACCGCTTCTGATGAGAAGACGTCTCGGCGTAACTGCTCGTGAACATATCAAGGTGACTGCTGCTTTTGCTCCACAAATGGTTTCCCCCCTCCTTATTTTGTTGTTAATTGGTCGTGTATCTATTGTTGAAAGAGCCAAACGATAAACCTGCTGGTAGAACCAGCATGGAACCGAAGCGTTGCTTGTGTTGTGACAGCTGCTGCCTTTGTGATGTTCCACACAAAGCCCCCGAGGCACAACCCGTTTAATTCTGGCTGAAGATTCACATGAAAAAAGACAAGTCTCCCATGAAACAGAACGGGACTCAGGTAATTGTTTTGATTACTCCTTCCCCTGCTCCCAGTGGCAAGAAGGCATTACAAAGCTGACAGTGGAGGTTTAGGGAAGAAGGGACCTAGTGGCAGCACATCTCCCTGTGGCAGGATGTGTTGGCTGGGAAGAACAAGAGACAGATGGGACGGTGGTGGTGGTGGGATGGGGGGGGTCATACCTTTTTGAGGCTAAGCAATTGGGAGCGATTAAACCCCCATTCGCCGTAGGGACGATCTACTCCGAGGAAGGAGCTGGCTCCAAAGCGCCTGCAGCACTGTTCCTTTTATCTGCACTACTCATGAAGACCCTGCAAAGGCCATGGGAGTAGTTAAAGTGAAGCACACAGTGTTCTGCTGGGCTGGTTCACTGTTAATGTGCAACACTGCAAATTAAAGGGATTTCTTAGGTCGTCTGCATCACCGCGATGGATCATCCATGCCGTAAGAGTGTGGCTTAACCCGTGTAATTACACTCGTGACCTACACCGTTAAAATGGTCCCTTTTTTTCACTGCGTGGACCAGCTCCATCCTCCATTCTCCACATGTTCGAACTCAATTTGCATATATTTAGTTTGCAAAGCCCTGGAATCCCGTGTTAAATTGATATGCATTTATAGATGTCCGCATGCACCCATCCACACGCACTTATCCAGAGGCAGAGGCTCACCTGCTCAGGGGGACTACTTTCACACACATCGCAAACTGTTGGGAATGCCAGTGACGGTGACATGCTGCTCATTTCCTGGTTCATATTTGTGTTTTTTCATCTACTGGCACATGTCTCCATGCTTTCATGTTCAAACCTTTCTTTATGTTTCTCATACTGCCTGTGCTGCAGCAGTGTTACATAGTGATGTCACCATGTTTTAGGTAAACCAAAAAGAGTCCAATGCAAAACTCCCCCTGGAGGAACCGTTCAAGTAGATCCATGCATCTATTCATCAGGCTAACTCATGTGAAGGATATTTGTCTTGTGCACGGAAGAAAGTGTGTGTGAGTGTGTGAGTGTGTGTGTGTGTTAACAGACATAACACACACTACACTGCCTGTCCCAATGTGCTGTCAAGTTGCTCGTATCGGCGCTATTGATCATACCTTTAAAAGCTTCAACGCTTTATTTATCCTCTGAATTCAGACGATACTTTTATTTGTAATCAGACGGGAATCCACGGTCCCAGACCCTTCCGCGTTATTGCCTTATAGGGAGGGAAGGGGAGCGCTGCCGTTAACACCCTGTGTTTACAAGCTCAGCAATGTATTTATCGTCTGAATATAAAAGTGTCGTCATTTGAAAGCCAAGAGTTATTTTCTTTAAAAAGGACAATAACACACATTTTTTACTTAAATACAATATTGGAATGCACCATTGCAATATAGGGATGTCCCGATCACCTTTGTTTGCTCCCGATCCGATTCCGATCATTTGATTTTGACAATCTGCCGATACCGATTTTTCCCGATCTGATCTTTATGCGATGCATTAAGAGAGAAAGGTAACAGATAACGGCTGGTCATCCAACGCGATGAATTCAGCTATCTTGGCTGTTCTCTGTTCTGGGGCAGTTTCTCTTTCCTTTTAAAAGCCTCTGAAAGTGTCGGTTGCTTCAGTGCCGTTACCCGAGTGGCCGCTGTGTACTCGTCGTGTTGTTGTTGTTGTTTGTTTCTCAGGAGGCGTGTTAGATTGGTCGTGTTGAACGTAGCTCTGTTCTTTCCACCACGCGGAACCTCCTTCTTGCAAACATTGCATCTGGCTGTTACACTGCCTTCGCTTTCAATTTCATAATACTTCCAAACTCCTGACATTTGCTCCGTCCCGACTCCCGAGTCACCAGCTGAACGTAGCCTCTCGTTAGCTTGCTGCTACTATCAGACACTGCGCCCACTCTGTTGCCAGATTTCAGAGGAATAAGCAACCAGGTCTGAAAACAAGCCCAAAAGAAGCAACACATACATGATGTTGTGTAATTTTAAACCAAAACTAAGTCCTCAGGATGACTTTGAGACGTGAACATGGTCATTTTTGTAACATTAAATAAAAAAAAACATTTATAAAAAAATATATATATCCCGATCCCCGATTTTTTTCTCCCGATTCCGATCTTTTGAAAATCACGTGATCGGAGCCGCCCACGTGATTTTCAAAAGATGGGAAACGGGAGAAAAAAATCGGGGATCGGGATTTTTTTTCTATTTATTTTTTTCGGATCGGGACATCTCTAATTGCGATGGATTTTGAAAGAGCGGGACACGTTTGAGGTAAGATGTCTTGCCCAAAGACAATAGAGTGTCTGGGGATCGAACCACCAATGTTCCAAAGTGATTGACGACAGCTCTACCTTCTGATGCCCCAAAACAAAGGAACAAAATATGAGTAAATGCTTGAAGCGCTTTCATCCTCACCTTCTGCCATTTCCATCGCAGATTTGGCAGACATCAAGACATCCTTTTGCTCTTCCCATCAGGAAACTGGTTCAATACCAAGCGGCGCCGGCTGGCTGGGGCCTTCAGGTATCCATCGACTCAACAGCTGAGAGCAAACCTGAATGCTGAGAGGCCCCTCCATCACTGGGAGACACACAAAGTTCTTTGCCAAGTTATTACCAGTCATTCGTCACTTGCATCTGCTTCACGTTTCCCTGCCTTCAACTTCCCTTCAGCTTCAACACTTTTAAATCCCCATACTTACTCATTCGTGTCCTCATCGCACTTCTTTTCAGCTTTTTCCAATATGTCTTTTATCACCCCCACCTCCATTTCCGCTGCTCAGCTCCACCTCAGCCGGTGCACCTGGCGCATGCTGGAAAGGCTCCAAGCGACACAAAATGTACTAATCAAAACCTATTGACAGGCTTTGACGCAACACTGTGCTCGGAAACATATTGCGCTTGTACCTTGAGAGGAGAAAATCAAATCAAGCGGGCATGTGGTCATTGTTCTTTTGCTGCACACACAGCTGCTGCTTCTTAATGGACGGAGAGTGAAAGCGAGTACAAATCCCACACCAGAGGAAAAGAGGAAGGAGAGTGCAGATGAAAGGCAAATAAGGCAATCCACACAATCTATATCAGCCTGTACATCATGTGGGGTTTTGGCCCCGGTGAAGGTACATGTGAGCAGCACCATGGCAACCACAGCAATTGATTGGCTGATGTCTCACGCTGTGCACAGAGCAGGTTAGTTATGTGGGGTATTGGTTTTGTACTTACTACCAGGCTCTTTCATCGCACGCATGTGGTTTCTCAGGTGCCCGGCCGTCATGTACGCTTACCTTCCATTTGGTTCTGGATGACTTTGAAGGACAGGAGACGGAGAGAGGAGGGGGACGACTGTGACTAAACACTCTGCTGGAAGCCTCAGAGCCTGAATGTGTCAAATTGGACTCCATTAGGGAAAAGTCAATGAACCTTCGATTAATGTGACTGTTCACGGACCCTTTCCTTTCTCGTCTTCTAAAGTTACGACATTTTCTCATATTACACTAAACAAATAACTCTCTATTCTGTATCCCTACAATGTACAGTATGCGTTGTTGCGATTGACAACGTGCCACATGCTCTTTATTAAACATACATTTTGCAATTAGCGCGGCACTGTGAACGGCCGATCTGTTCAAAAGACAGATGATATGCTCCCCTTTGAGCTGAAATAAGATCTGCTTTATGAAACCCCGCGACAGAGAGAAATAATCAAGCTGTGGATCTAAGTTTTGGCATTTAAAAAATGGTGCTGTGTAACACTGAGCTAGAATATTGGAAGTTACCCATGGAGTGATTATTGTCCGTGTGTTCCCGTTCAAGTCGTAGAAATCACTTCTGGTTTTTGCTTGGTTTTCACCACTTCCTTGAACGTTTTTTACACAAGCCATTTATTTACGTACATTCTTGACTCCTGGGAATACAAATCATTAAACTAAGCTTTAGGGTCTTTCAACTTTTAAGGTTTTTGCCTGTATGTTAAGTGTTTTCTTACCGTATCAAGTGTCTGCGTATGAATGATAGAGATGAAGCTCAGGTTTCCAAAGAAATACGATCATGCTGTAAGAATGTCCCACGAGTGCTGTAAAAAAAGAACTATCAGGTTTTGGGGAGTCCGTCCATCTTCTCCCGCTTACCCGTGGTCGGGTCGCGGGGGTAGCAGTTCCAGCAGAGAGCCCCAAACTTTCCCTTTCCCCTCATCAACCAGCTCTGACTGGGGGGTTCCAAGGCGCTCCCAGGCCAGCGAAGAGATATAATCCCTCCCCCTGGTCCTAGGTCTACCCCTCGGTCTCTTCCCAGCTGGACGTGCCTGGAACACCTCCCTAGGGAGGCGCCCAGGTGGCATCCTAACTAGGTGCCCGAACCACCTCAACTGGCTCCTTTCGACGCGAAGGAGGAGCGGCTCAACTCCGAGTCCCTCCCTGATGACCGAACTTCTCACCTTATCCCTAAGGGAGACGCCAGCCACCCTGCGGAGGAAACCTATCTCGACCGCTTGTATCCGCCTTGGGTAGTGTCAAGTATAATTTTGCCGTGAAGTATAATTAAGTTAGCTCAAGGCTTTAGCTGACTCCAGTTTATCTATTTATGCGTGAATTGGTCAACATTTTAGTAAATAATGATTATTTACAGTTCAGCAATGGATTTACAACTAAATTACTTTTAAAAAGGAGTTTTGCAGGGTGACGTTAAAATACAATTAATGAATACCTTATTTAAGATTCTGTGATTGTTCCTATAAACATGATGTCTTGTTGCAGTTAATACAATTCCAGTACGCTTTAATGCAACCTTAAGAGGTTTGAGCATATTATAGATCAGGATAATATCATAACATGGTAATTATTTTGGCTAGGTTAACTGAGGGATAGTTTCTTTTAATCCAATGCCAAAAAAACATAGATTGTTGTCCTCTATTCAAATTGGAGAGGCTGCGATCACTGTGAAGAGTAAGTTGAATTCAGCGTACCTTATATGTGATAACACCTGGGCATGCACTATTTATAAACACAATTTACTCATTACACAGGCAATACAAGTATACCATAACTTGCATTTAATAAATTACTTAAAAGCTGCAATCCTCCGAGAGATGTAATGTCTGTTGTCCTTGCTCCATTTGATCAGGAATGTTTCAACCTTCTTGATAAATAACAAAGGGCATGGTTCTTATAAGAGGATAGTATTCCCCCAGGCTGCATCTACACCTTAATTAGATATGCAGTCGTAAAAAAACATGTGAATATTACAATTAATAATGTATGGCTTTGGCTTTTGGCTACAGTAAGATCTGAGTCAGGGTTGCTCTCGCTGCAAGTTTCAAGGAACTGCAAATGTCAGTTGTGTTTTTTTTTACCCATTTAAAATTAAAATATACGCTGTACTTTCTACTTTTATTCATAAACATTTTAAACAGTGAAACAAAACATATTCAAGACAGAGAAACAATATTTTTGATTGAGGGTCATGTATATAGTGTTGTTTTTGCCTTTAAGGTATTCAAACCAATAATCATGTACGATGGCCAACAAGTGCACACACTTCCAGTAGGAGAAACATTGTGAACATATAAAACATGTGCCAAAGCGTTTTGTATTTGTAGCATTTCTTTTATAGGGCAGCGGTTCCTAATATGCGGGCCGCGGCCCCCTAGTGGTCCGCGATGGCATTGCAAGTGGGCCGCCAAATAATTTGCCAAAACATTATGATTTGTGTGGAAACATTTCAAAATTAAGATTTTCCTTTTTTTTCTTGCTCCTCCTTAGCAACAGTCATTACAGTCCTTGACAGCGGTCTGTACTACTGGATTACCAACGTGTCACATGTTCGGAATTGACCAATCAGAATCGAGTATTCAACTAAACCGTGTAATAAAAATGTTTGTTTGTTATTGATGGCCAGCTTCTTTTCTAATTAAAATAAAAAGTACTAAAGTAGAATTTTATTTAGCCTCCGTATTGTTTATGGTTGAATGTGGGCCGCACATTATTTTTAGAATCCTAAGTGGGCGCTGAGTTTAAAAAAGTTGGGAACCGCTGATAGTGCTTGAAGTAACACTGTGCATGTTTTGTTTGCACACGTTGTTGAATGTTTTCAAAATGCTGCTTATGTGTTAGAAAGTCGGTGAAGATGCTTCATCATCTGCACGTGTTTTGGCATATTTGTGTTCTTTATTTAAATCGTTTTTGAAACTGCAGCGCATTTCTCTTAATGGAAGTGTTTTCGTCCATTGTGTTTTTACCTGTTGGTCACCGTCACAATATGTTGTGCTCCTTACACACAATGCACCACAAAGTCGGCATTCATTCAATCTAATTTAATTTCGAATACAATATATACAGTACAACATTTGAAATGATACGTGTAAAAAAATATATGTCATCTTACAATACAGTACCATTTAGAGAACGATGGAAAATAAAACAGACACGGAAACAACATCGTAACACACTCGCTGCACTTAACAATACACAGCACATGTGAACTCCGACCAGTTGTAAGGTAGTATTGGTACGCTTCTACAAACCCAGTACAATTTAATTAGAAGAATCTGGACAATAATTCATTGACATCCTGACCTAAAAAAGCAGTTGTTTTATCCACTGAAAGATTTTTGTTCATGCACTTTGTACATGCTCCACTGGAAGACAGCTCACATTTCATATAACTCCAACCACATGTCATATTCACATTCATCATTTGCTTGTAACTTGTGGGGGATCGGACACTTAGAGCCAATATAATTAAACAAACTTAGACATGTACAACCCTGTTCCCTTTTCTCTCACAGAGATCTAACTACTGTAGTGTTTGATTGTTGACAAATGTACAGCGAGGATGGCCATTTATTAGCGGTAGGTAATCAAGAGAGGGAGATACATCCTTCAGTATTAAGTGAAACAACTGATCCTGTGCACACTGTTCCCTCAAGGCCCCAGTATGGATTGTGGTTTCAAAACATGCTGCCAATAGCAAAGAGTGCTGTGCGCTGCAGTTTGCTGACATCCAGTTGAGGAATTTATGCAGATTCTGTTGTGATCCCAGGATGTAAATCTGTCCATAAATCTGCAGGGTGCTGCTTGTTTTGGCTGCCATCTTGTTTCACATAAAGAACAGACGGCAATTTCTCCTCGAAGACTACCAGCTTGTTTGGACACGAGCCCTCTCAAAGCCATCCGTCACACTTGTGAAACAGCTAAATGCCCTGCGGTGACATTGTGTGTTTATAGCTCATAAGCAGGTAATACTAGGCTAAATTGGCACCATGGTGTGCGTCGTAAAGAACAACACAGCACATTGTAGATTGTGTTTCCGAGCTTCATCCATTCAAACAACATCCCCCTCCAAGGAGCTGATCCATGCAGGTCTGGGAACCATTCACCAAAATGAATAGCGACTTTCCAAGGGAAATGCTGAGGGAAAACAATAAGTTATATTGTGGTGTTGGTGGTGGGCATTCTAATTTCATTTCAGATAGCACATGGGGGATTCGCTGAGGAAGGATTTTGAGGTGGCGGTACAAGCCAATCTGCAAAAGGTCTTGATCTGTGACACTGAACAACACCTTGAGGGAAAACACGGAGCAGGTGGCTATCGCTACAGGAAAGCTGAACAAAGCGTCATTAAACTGTCGCTGCATGCTTAATGACGCTCTGCTTCCGCCTCACGTTCTTTAAAAAACATCAGTGTTGTGTAAACATTCACCTCTTTATTGCAGTGGCTTCTCGATGGCATTCAAAAGTAGAATCCGTCACTGATAGGTGAAATAAACATGGGACATGACGAGGGTTTTATCAAAGCATGGCACTGAATCGCTCCGAGGCTCACGGAGATGGTGAGTTAAAGGCGGGGTAGGTAAGTTTGAGAAACCAGCTCGAAATCGCTAGAATTTGAAAATACACAACCGTAGAACATCTGCCACTTCCTCACAGAGCCCCTCCTCCAACACACACGAACGCGCACATGACCAATGAGGGCACGAGGTTAGTTTGTGCCCCGATGTAAGACTGACAGGCAGGCAGGCAGGTAGGCAGGTACTTTTTACAGTATTACGGCTTCTACAGATGACATTTTTTTATAGATTTTTTGTCAAAGCACTTAAGCAACACTCATATTGCTCGAGGCACGGGCCGAGGAGGTGGAGTTGCAGCAATCTTTGACTCAAGTTTACTTATCAATACTAAACCACAATTAAATTATACCTCCTTTGAAAGCCTCGTTTTTAGTCTTACGCATCCGACCTGGAAAACTTTGCAGCCAATCTTAGTTTCTGAAACTTACCTACCCCACCTTTAACACGTGCAGTGTTCATTCTCATTGGCTGTCTTACAACGTAAAGCAAAGTGGAAAACTCGTAAAGGATCTTCAAAGGAAAAGCAAGTTTCCCTAAAGCAGCGGACTGCATGAAGCGAGGGCAAAGATCACAGAAGCAACGATGTCGGAGCAGAAACATTGAAGTAGTGAGAGCGCAACATCGGGGAAAGAGCGAATTGAGATCCGATAGCTTCAGGGGAGATGTTGTTTTGCTGGTGTTGAGAGTGAGGCAAACACAGACCAATTTACTGGGGGGAAATTGTGCTGTGTTGAAAAAAACAAGAGACCTAAGAGCAGACCTTGCCCATTCTTCAGTGTGCAATCTAATCTCAGCTCTTGGAGAAGACGGGAGAAAACAAACATTGTTCTCCCGTCAGCAGCCCTGACAGAACACACTGTACAGCGCCTGGAAAAGAGCTCGGCCCACTCACACACAGCGAGAAGATGGTTAGAACCAGGAGAGAATATTTGAAACTGAATAAAAGTTAGTGTGACATGAGGAATGTTAAAGGCAACACTGACCTCTGCTACTTCCCTGGGAAATGCAAGCTACACTTGCAGGCTTCGTATCAGTCAAATACACAATAGCTTTAATTGGATGGAATTTTCAAGGAGAACAAGTGTCTGAAAATAATTTAGATACACTTCATATTAACTATCCTTTGTGTTCTACGGCTTTCAATTGTAATAAAATTAACACAACGGGAAATAAAATCATAGGCTAAGGCAAATGTGTCTTCATTCCTCACTTGAAGCACCTTTCTGAACAGCCTTCAAAAGCATTCATAAATGATTGCTTCAATGCACTCTACTAATGACTTACACATATGTTATCGAGGGCTGGGCAATATCGTTGAAAGAAAACCCATGATATTGACATGTGGATACTGATGTATCATTATTTAAAATGACAAAAGTCACATTAAATGCAAGGAAACATTTTTTAACTGTTATGTATTTAAATGTAGTTTAGAAGAATTGGAGGAAAGGGCTAGCCCTAACCCTAACCCAGGGGTGTCAAACTCAATTTTACCACGGGCCACATCAGTATTATGGTTGCACTTAAATGGCCGGTTGTAACTTTAAGACTATATAAAAATGCATATATAAATATGTTATATATATATATAAAATAATGTTATTGCATTGGATTATTATCGGACAGGGTAATAACTTCATAATTAACTACGTCTGAAAGCAGAAGTCTAGGGGAAATAATTGCAAGTCTCTTCAGTGAGCATGTCACAAAATGATTTAAAAAGAAAAAAAGTGTAATCTTGAAATAAAAAAAGTCTAATTCTGAGAAAAAAATCAAATGAGAGATGCATTGTGGGACATGTAGTTTGTGTGCTTCTGTAAATCAGCCTGTAACCGTTCTTTGCAAGCTCTTGTGGGGCCACATAAAATGAAGTCGCGGGCCGGATTTGGTCCCCGGGCCTTGAGTTTGACACCTCTGCCCTAACCCCTTCCCTGGTGATTACATTCTCTACAACTCCCATGAAAAGACAAAAAAGGCAATGTCTTTCTGCATCTTTCTGTACTCGGGAGGCGCGTGGCGCAGTGGGTTGTGCGTTGGTGTTCTGATCAGTGGGGCACAGGTTCAAACCCCACTGCAGTCAGCATGTCGTTGTGTCCCTGGGACGCTTCACCCCAAATCTCTCCTGTGGGAATTGTCCACAGTATTGAGTATGTAAGTCGCTTTGGATAAAAGCGTCGAACAAGTGACATCTTATTGACTTTCCTACCCTGCATATGGACCTCAGCCCGAGCTCCTTTATTCCTACTGAAAACATAAATCTTTAAAAACAATGTTCAGCTGTGGATTATTACACGTTTGGTGCTCTAGTGAGTATTTACAGCAGCAGGACGGTGTAAGAGGGATTGACTCCAAATGAACTACAGTGCCCAAGTTTATTGTAATGAAGTACTGTAACATGCCATCCAATGAAACAGTACGGCTCACTGACTTTAATAGTTTTTCGAAAACAAAGGAGCTCTATGGCACAGAGCAATACGATATGTCCAACTTTAGACGAGGGAGATACTTCTGAGCGATGAACTAATTGTTGGATTTGGTCTTTTCACTGGATTTGTACAGAAGAATGTTACGTTTTATCGATATGATAACCCTTAAAGTTGGTCAAACACACCCCTGAATTATCGCCCGGCCCTATGTTTAACAAGGCTATCAAAATCTGAAACATTTAAGAAAACATACGTTCATGAATACTCTGAGGTCGGCTGGACAGCCTGACTGGGAAGATACTCCTAAGATAACAACTTGCAGGTATAAAAAACTATAGTGATTTGCAATCAAAATGAGTATCAATAAATACGTACAAAATCAATAAATAAACCTGGAAATACATAAATTAGTAAATAATAATAACAAAAACATTTACCTCTATGAGATACTAAGAGTCTTTGTGTACAGTCCTTATTGGCTGGGGGGTTGTGTAGTCCATAAACTTATACTTCTAATAATGAGCCACTCTTTCTGACAGGCTGTCACCACAATACGAACACACTCAATGTCAAAGGCAATTTTGTGGTCTACGTCTTGAACCTCAATGTTGCCATTTTTAAACTCCCCCAATGTGATATAAGAGGAACACTGTTTCCCTTTCTTAGTTCCCACTAGTTTCTCTCCTACCTCCAGCGCTCCGTGGTGGAGAATGTCATTTTGACGGTCATCAGAACCAGTGACAATCTTGATGTTTACTAATTTTGGTAGATTTATTAAAGACTATGACAAAGAAGTCTCCTGTGGAAGGGGGCTTCCCCCAGAAGTACTCGTCCACAGTGCTGTAAGCCTTGGTGGCGTCGTAGTTCTCAAAGACGTTGATGTTCGTGTAAAGGCTGGCAGGAGGGTTGTCAGGAATGTCTATGGAGTCTTCCTCGAAGTCGTCGTCCTTCAGCTTGTTCTCCGCTCCTTTGTAGGAGGAGTAGTAGCCCATGTGCTGGAACAGCGAGGGCTTGAAGCGGATCACGTCCTTCTGGGCCAGCAGACCCCTGAAGTGGATGAGCAGCCAGTCGCAGGGCATCTCCTGGTAGAACATGAGCAGGAAGTGAGCCAGGCGGGGCAGGTCCCTGGAGTGGTACAGCTTCCCGATGTAGCCCAGCTTGGAGAACTCCAGCATCACCCAGTAGGACCCTTCTCTGGAGGTGATCACCTTCTTCAGCCCCGTCAGGAAGTTCCTGGAGCAGCGCACGTCGTCCTCCAGCATCATGTAGAAGTGAGACAGGTTGGTGCAGAAGTTGAGGAGGAAGGCGTAGTCCACGTTCTGCTTGGAGCGGAACCGGACACGGTCCTCCGGGTCGTTGTAGTTCCTCTTCAGCCCGTCCAGAGAGGGGTAGTACTCCTCCGGGGCCTGGATCACCAGCAGGCGTCCCGCTATGATGTGGTGAGCGAACTTCCTGGTGATCTCCTGCACCAGGTTCTCACACCAGGCCAGGTCAAAGTCTGCCAGGTGGACCACCACCACGATCTCTTTCAGCTCCTCGTAGCTGGACTGATCGAAGATGGATTTGATCGTCTCCAGGAGGTAGTTTCCTCTCTTTCTTTTGACTGATGACAGTCCAATGGTGAGATACTCTGCGAACAAAAAGGATGTATGATGTAAACAGAGGTTCTTTCAAATCCTTTAGCCAAATCAAGGGTCCTTCTTAGTCCAACACAGAGAAGCCCATTCACTAACGAAGACTGTAAAAAGTCATTAAAAGCTATTATGTTAACACATGTTTCTCAATTAGAAATATTCATTCCTGTGATATCGTTATAGCCAGTGATACTTTTCTTTTCTCGTGCATTGTGTGTTAAACATTAAGTTAGAGCTTTGTTCTCAAGGTAACACTCCAAGAACTAAATCATGGTACACTTGAACAGAGGGGTGCGTAGTGTTTAATTTCAAGGTAAAAAGGTCTCTGTGGAGCACTTCTATTTTATTGCAATGCTTTAAAACCCACGACACAGATTTGTAAGTTTGAGTTCTTCTCCGCTCCTGTTCACAACCACTGCATGACTCCCCAAAGATAATGAAAACAGTCAATGTAAATGTCTTTTTAAACAAACACTAAACGTACTCTTGCGGTTCAACGGCGTGCCGGCGAGATAACGATACGTGACATTAATGCTTCCAGAGAAATTACTCAGGTCTCTGAAGGTGTGCACGTATCGCTCTGAGCTCGACGGGTGGACGGATGTTTCCCTGAGCTGCCTCTTATCTCCTTCCTGGAACACAGCATGGAAAACATTACATTGCATTATTAACAAAGGAGAATAAGAACACATGTTCAAACGGTCATTACGAGAAGAGAAAGGGACAGGGGAGTCGACTTGAACATTACAATTTCTCCCGTGAATAATTCAAATGGGTGGATTTTCTTAAACTTGTCTCCAACATCCTGTACAAACTTGAGACAATATGTGTTTAGACGTTGCGGAGCTAACCCCGGATGTTTGGAGACTCTCACAACCCCCTTCGGCAGTTTGCAGAGCCGAGTAGACGGACTCGAGAAGAGCACCAGAGTGCTGAAGATGTGAACTACTTCTTAATAATTTAAATAACAAACACAGCTAATGTACTGCGATCACAACGTTTCGATGGCATCATGAATAAGAAATATATCGCGGGATGATTTCGACTTGGGTCCACGTTAAGAACATTTTAAACTAGCTTCTATTAAAACAAGCATTTACAAAAGGGACAACATGGGATTGGGTAAACAAACAAGAAGACAGTGAGCATGTTTGGTTAGATGTGTTCTTCCGACATTAAGAAGGAATACAATACTAAGTCCATTTGGGAAATGCTTGCTAAAGACTAACCAGCACGTAGCCATCTTCAATGTAGAGGTTGAGGAAGAGGAGGAAGGTGATGAGGAAGCCGAGGAAGGGGATGGTGGAGCGTTTCCTCAGACACCTCATCTTGTCCAGGGACTTCCACACCAGCCTCATGATGAACACGCTCTCACTGGGATCTGCGTGAGAAGCACACGAGAACAACACGTTACCAACACTTGCTTTGAATGTCAGCTTGAAACGCGGATAGCCGATTGCCTTTGTTATCAAGCATCAAATCAGGGGTGTCCAAACTACGGCCGGGGGGCCAAATGCGGCCCGAGGGCAATTTGAGCCATTTTAGCAAATAAAAAAAATGGAGTATGGACCACAGATGAAATGTGTGCTTGTATCGTACTTCTTAACATATAGATGAAAAAAGATATTACACAGTATTCAGTCAGTTAAAGTTGAAATCTAAGTTGATAAGAAAAAAGTCCAATAACTTATTTTGAAATAAACCCTTCCTATTTCTCCTTATTATAAGCAGAGGCTTCTGTTTGAAGGAATGAGCTGCTAATGAAACCCTCTGGAGAGCTGTGTGGGCTGTTGTCTTTCTCAAAGCATATTCAACTATTAAGCATCATTGACCTACATTTGATTTATTTTGCTGACTTATAAATTAACTTACGAGGCGATATACCTCTCGTGAGCGGCCCAGCCCTTCGTATATTTTTCTGTATGCGGCCCTCGGTGGACAAAGTGTGGACACGCCTGCATCAACAGATTGTGGGAGGATTCATTTTAGGACCATACGGCCATGTATGAAGTGGTTGGGATATGGGAGGCGTGTGGCGCAGTGGGTTGTGCGTTGGTTTTCGGATCAGGGGACAGGTTCAAACCCCACTGCAGTCAACATGTCGTTGTGTCCCTGGGCAAGACACCCACATTGCTCCTGTGGGGATTGCCCACAGTTCAATTCAATTGAATTCAAAACCTTTATTTATCCAGGTAAAATCCCAGCAGCAGTAGGTTCCACAAGAAGACATACAAACATAAACAACAGAACAACAAAAGGACATCATACAGCAACATGTACAGGGATTACAATTTACATATCTAACCACATGTACAGGTACCAACAGCATCTGATTCTGTAGCATCCAACCAAGCTTTAAAAACATGTAGTGGTACTGGCTTGGTAATTTTCCATTCTTTTTGCAGGCAGTACTGAGTATACAAGTCGCTTTGGATGAAAGCGTCTAACATGTCATGTGATTATCTTACACGAGCATGCTAATTATTTTTCTACGGACTTGTAATGGTGCCGAATAGAGATTTTTTTGTTATCCTTTTCATGGAGAGAGGTGGACCAAATCTGCTGTTTGGCTGATTGATTCAAATCACTTACTGAATGAGGAAAGCAAAGGGCACTGCAAGACATCGAGGATATTGACTGGCAAAACAATGGATTACTGATGAAAATCAAAAGTTACAAGGCCAATAATAATGAAAAATATCAACCATAGAACAAATCCCTCGCCGGCTGATGAAGGGTGATTACGTTCTCTATGCAACTGGCTTTCTTTTCTTTGTTGTGAAATTGTTACTTGTTTTTGTTACACGCCACCATTACTCAAGAGAAAAGCCAATTTTCTATTTCATTTCAGCTCACTTTATTTCAGACTTGCGGTCCGTAGAATAAAACAAAAAGATATAAAAGGAAAACTATGAGAAGAAAGAGACAAAATGGAGTATAACAATGATTATTAATTCATCTTTTGTGGTTTTGCTTGATAAAGCAATGATTCAGTTTCTCTACTAGTGCAGAACTTTGATGTGGGGAATACACCCCTTCTGGTTTCAAGGTCCTTTAAAGCTTTGATGACAAAAAAACTTGAAATTTGAATAAAGCTTTCTTGTAAACAACTCTTTGATGCCGCCTTGATCAATTGGAAAGACGCACAATATAACGCAATATATTGCAACCTATTTACATACTATTTTGAGAATAAGTGTCCGATTTATGCTGATATGTAGTTGTAAGTACGTATAGATAGATATATGCTCTTGCTCCTATCTCATAGGTACATTATATGAAGGGAAAACAATAAAGCTACATACATTGAATTGATGCATATCACTTTATCTTGACATTCAATTACTCATGAAGTGTTTCTCCGTCCCCAACAGAGATAACATCACTATGTCTTCAGGTGCTGAGAGCTAAATGCATATATATCAGGGGGCTTATAAGCAAAGCTATAACATATACAGCTTTGAGGTAGAACATAATTATGTATCAGCCTCGGATTGACAACTCCTCGCAGCAACTGTACAGCTGAGAGTGACTGAAGGAGAACGAGCGGCAGAAGCAAAAGCCTACAGATGTAACAATGGCGTTGCTCTTTTCTTTGCCAGCAATTAGGCATCAGCATGCGCTTTTGTTCCACCGCTGCAAAACCCCAGAGGTGCCTAATAGAATACAAACTACCTCTAAGCTCAGTTCAATGACCACACACACATCGATCACTCGCGCCAGGAGCCAGCCTCACCTGGGATTCGGCTAGTCAATACCTCTTTGTGCACACTTGAAAACTGAATTTAACAAACTGTATCCATCCATGGCAGCCTGTGCTGTGCACTTTTCTACCCAGCGAGATATAATGTGGCCAGCAATTATGCGTCATGTAAAAGAAAAATATTTCTGACTATACAATTACAACATGAGCATTACTACATACAGTACATGTACACATCTGCTTTAGATGTGAACTACTTAAAGGTGGGGTAGGTAAGTTTGAGAAACCGGCTTGAGTGTGCTAGAATTTGAAAATACACAACCGGAGAAAATCTGCCACTTCCTCACAGAGCCCCTCCTCCAACACACACGCACGCGCACATGACCAATGAGGGCACGAGATAAATGTGTGCCCCGATGGAAGGCTGACAGGCAGGTAGGCCATCCAATTGGTTGTACTTTTTACAGTATTACGGCTTCTACAGATGACATTTTGTTATGGATTTATTGTCAAAGCACTTCAGATATTCATTGCTATCGGGATGTTAAGAGCATTCCATGGAATATAACAAAAAGTGTATCTCGAGCCGGTTTCTGAAACTTACCTACCCCACCTTTAATGGCTTCGGTTGTATCGTAAAGTCCAACAAATGGTATCGTAAAGTCGTGAACATGATGTCTTATATATTCTTTCAATATTCTTGACATTCAATGTTGGCAAGACACAAATCAACAATGTAATTAAATCAAGAATATAGTACTCAAAACCACAATATTGCAGCTAAGTAATACTACCATTTTAGATGTTGGATGGCGGACCAGAACATTTTAGATACTGCCCGTTGCCCCCAGAGGCTTCATCGTTTTTTGTACCAATAGTCAATGGGTTCCGAGTTTGCCCTCCGTCTAACATAACACTTCTTCTGATTAAACAGTTTGACGGTTTGAGGGACCACAGCACAACTCTAAATCTTCTATAAGATGACACAAGCTGACGTTCTCGAAATAAAAACATAAGAATCAGAACATTGATCTATTCGAGTGTTTTGTATCGCTACCAATATATCCAATCTTTCTTTCTTTGTGAGCTTTGTTATCGTTGTGTTGCCAACAGTGTGTCCGTGCAGACGGAATGTCCTGATTACCGAGTACAGGCTACAGCAGAACATGTGGCGTCGTCTCCATTATATGTGTGGCGTGTCTACAGTGCAGTGTTCGGCTGGAGAACGCTGAGTGCAGCATGATGATGAGCAGAATCATTAGAGGCACTTTGCTGCAATCAGCTGATGGTTCAAGAACAAGAGTCCTCCTGACACCAGGGCTCAGGTAACGCCCGCTTCTCACGCCTGCCTCACTTCCTTTGGTGAGAACTCAGCAGCAGCTCTTTCCTTTTGCACAATCATAAGCTACGTTGAGACTCCTGACCTAGAAAATAAACACTAAATGCTTTTCTTTGTGAGAACCACGGGAGAGCAACAATTTAACTACTTCCCTACTTCGTGTAAGAGGGGTGTTGGCCACTCAAATTTGAGTTGTGGGTGTCTATTCTGGTGATACAAGACAAAGCAAGGTGCCTTTCTTATTTTCAATAATTCAGTATGGGCTCAGAGCGGGAAGAGGATGAGATGCTCGTCCTGCCAAAGGCACAGCTGGGAAACATGCTCGCTTCTCATACCCTAGATTTAACTGTGACTGAGATGCATGGCAGAACACCCAAAACATCGTCATCCCTATTTCCAGTCTACTGTATCTTTTTGGACGGTGCTAGATGACGTGGATGACGGTATGGATCCACAGATGCGCTGTATGTGTTGTTGTGTTTGTGGCATGGATCCCTAGCAGGGAAATGGACTAAGTGTGTTTTAATGGGTGTGTCATCCTGGCAGTCACACACTCCCGTCAGATGTCCCCAGCACCATTCCAGGACACGGCACACTTCCAGCAGGCTGGGGGCTGTTAAATACCCATTATGCACTGTGTGTGTGAACTGGACCAAATAAACCACACCGCTGCCTCTCTGCTCGCTTACACCCAGCCACACGCTGGGCACTTAACTCGCATCAGCTGTCCGTCCCAAACTCCTCTTGAAAACCGTGCGCTCAGTAAGAAGTTAAATCCCCTCAGATTGACACAAAGGGAGCTCGGTGGAAACAAAACGGTGACAAAGGCAACGAGTAGTAGCTGTAAGGACCTCGGAAATGTAATTACATTTTCATTCAGAATCACAATCAGAAACAGAAACAGGTTTGTTGCCAGGTAGGTTCACGCATACAAGGAATGTGCCTTGATGTCATGGTGCAGACATAACATATGAAACAAGAAATCTAATGTAAAACAAAAAATGTTGAAGGACACCGTAATAGAATATAGATAAATAGCAATACAATAAAGCAGTAATTTACATGGATATAGCATGAATGAATTCATTCTTGTGACTTAAAGGTGGGGTAGGTAAGTTTGAGAAACTGGCTCGAGATACACTTTTTGTTATATTCCATGGAATGCTCTTAACATCCCGATAGCAAAGAATATCTGAAGTGCTTTGACAACAAATCCATAAAAAATATCATCTCTGGAAGCCGTGGCGCTGTAAAAAGCACGACCAATCATCTGAGCCGGCTAAAGTAACTGGATGGCCTACCTGCCTGTCAGCCTTCCATCTGGGCACACACTTATCTCGTGCCCTCATTGGTCATGTGCGCGTTCGTGTGTGTTGGGGGAGGGGCTCTGTGAGGAAGTGGCAGATTTTCTCCGGTTGTGTATTTTCAAATTCTAGCGCACTCGAGCAGGTTCCTCAAACTTACCTACCCCACCTTTAAAGTTCAAATCCATCAATATTTCTTATCTATTTAGTTTTGGTATATGTCCTTTGTATCTTGTATATGTCCTTTGTACAACCTGCTTGGAGCCAGAAATGTCTTAGATTGTTTCTACAGTTGCTCCTGGAAGAAAAAAGGCAGAACATACGCCCCGAGAGCCTCAAGAAATCCTCCAAGGAAACTATCACCTGGTTCTAACAAACCATCACTTGTGCCTTGGGGTTTGAAAATGGCTCTCAGCTGGAAGTCTTCTACCCATCAATACTTGACGTCACGGAGGGTTATTGTGTTGCTGTGCAGAAAGAGAAGTACACCAGGGAGTGGAAGCGAGAAACAAGGGAATTGGACAATTACGTGAAGAGCTGTGTGTAGACTATACATGTAACAAAGGAAAAATGGGTGCCATTGAATTCAGGAATTGGATTTTTATTTTTTGGAAAACACATGTACAGTACAGTAACCAGAAGTCATATGAAATGGCTTCAATTAATGGTAATCAACAAAAAGAAACAATATGTTTTATACTAAAATGTCTTCCCAGAGCTCAAATTAGTGTCTTAAATGCGCTTGTATGAAAAAACTGCAAAATCCCACATTTGATGAATAGTACATAATCGATTCATCATGTAATTGTTTCAACACAAGACACAGTAAAGTATATAGGCTATCTATAGGTCCTACTTTATATAAAATAGGACCTAGTTTTCTCTCAGCAATATTTCATTGTTTCTGCGTTCCAGAAGTACCTTGGCAAGCTGGATTCATCCTCAACGTCCTCCATGCCTCTCTGGCAGCTCGTATGCGATGACTGATCCAGGAATTGTCTTCTTTCCCCCTGCTACACACCCCCTCTCTCTAATGGTGAAATCTGACAGAGGCAGACTTCAAATGGAAAACAAGGAGCTCCCCAGCGAGGAGAAGGCAATTATGGTCTGGCCTGATGTGCAACCTAATGCCAAGAATTCTATATCACGACTAAAACATAAAAAAACAAAAAACAAAGGGCCTACCATCCCCTTCCCATTTGTAATGGCTTGATTGCTGCCGAGCTGACGCGATCCTCCAACAATACCAATATTTGTTTTCAAGTGTTTTGAAAGGGGAGCGAGGAGCAGAGAAAATGGAGAAAGGGTAAGGATGGAGCACGGTCGCACTGACATGCATCAGACATGAGTCGACTTCCACAGTCATTTCACATCCCATCTTCTCAAGGTTGCTCCTTTTTAAAAGATATGTTCACAAGGATGCCTCGGAGAAAAATATAATCAGAAGAATTCTGAATAGATTGCGTTGAGATAAATGTCTGTATACAGTACAGTCGTAATTAATTTATTCATTTGAGCAGAGAAAGGCAGAATAATGAAGAAAATATTTGAAATGGGAAAGTTCTCCTTTGGGAGTCTAAGGCACACAATCGAGTCCCTCCACGTGTTATTCAGAAATCAAAATAACCTCTTAACAAACACTTTTCTTGCCTTCTTGAATCAACTCTCAACTTTCCATTTTGGACGCAGCGTATTCAAAATGTGAAGCTGCGTTCCTGTAATGGGAAAACCTAGATGGGAAACTCATTGAGAATAAGAAAAGGGGAAAAGATGAATAAAATGGGTAGCAGAAAGCAATTCTCCCTAATTTCATCATGTTATCTGTTTTACAGTATTTCCCCTGGGTCTCCTGCACCTTGCAGATATACAGCTCTGCACACATAATCAATTAAGCCTGCAGATTTGCAGGGATTCAGCAGTTGCTTTGTGTCAGGCCTTTAGCCACTTTCAATGGATTTCCCGTCTCGATAAAAAGCCTAGAGTAACAAAGGCTTTTGTTGATAACAAAATGGAGGCGCAGAGCTGAATAATAAATCCCTTTATTATGAAATGGCTGTTTTGTTAATAATTCAAATTGGTCAAACAGTTCACCAATTACTAAATTCTAACAGCGTGCCAGACAAAGGAATCTATCATCTCCAAAGACTTAGCGACCCTTGTCAGACATCCACGGCCCTTATAGAAACATGAACATGATCTTAATTATGGGGATGGAATGGGGGATTGTCAGTGGGGGTGTTATCAACATACTGTGTGGTAAATTAAAGCCTGAAAGCTGTGTTACTAGGGGTCCACCATGTCATTCCCTTCAGCCATGTGTCACAACTGCCAATCATGGTTGAGGTGGGATCTCGTCTCTACAAAAGTAGTCTTCATATTATTTGAGGCAACAACACAAAGTCTTATTTTGCTCACTTTCTTGCGTGTAATCTGTAAGTGGTTTTTCTGATTATTAAATAGCCCCCAGAGCTGGCGTGCGTTACCGATCCCAGCTGCATCAAACTCCAGAGGACATCAGAACAGATGTTCACCTCGTCAACAGCAGCAGCACCTCCCCTGTCGCCAGAGATGGCAAAGGTACACCGATCCTTTACTCAAGTAGAAGTACAGATACGCGTGTTTACAAATACTCTGGTAAAAGTAGAAGTACTGACTGAACTTCTTTACTCAAGTGAAAGTAAAGAGGGCTTTGAAGTGTACTTCAGTAGAAAGTAACCATAGCTCCCAGCTGTTTTAAAGAGTACCTGACCTCCCTTTATATTAATAGAACAATAATGTCATTGTTAGCTAATGAATGTTTCGATGCTGAACAACGGCAACATGACAACGTTTCCATTGGTCCCTCTTCTTTAGAGAAGACCAGAGGCCTGTACTACGAAGCCGGATTTTCTAACTTCAGGGAACACTCTGGGTTTCCGGTCCTACGCCGCTGGTTCTCTTCTTAGCGGGCTAGATCTCCATGGTAACTTATGCTGAACGGCTAGCCTGGTCCGGAGCAGGTTAGGTTCCAGGACAAGAGCTCAATCAGAGCTCAGTGTGCAGAGTGTAAAGCGATCAAAAACTGTTTAAACTGCCATTGCAGGAAAGACGGCCGGCAAAAATCACAGACTGTGTGAACGTGAACATGAATAGAATATCGCCTCCCATGTTCAGAGCAATCTGACTATTAGAACATTAGCGTTAATAAAGCTTACTTAAATATCTGCCTCAACATAAGTAACCGGATCAAAGTAACATTACATACAGTCTGCGGCACTGTGAGGGCAGACGTCGATGTGTCCCATTATCATTCATATCACATCATATCACTTCATAATGTATCATATCTCCTTATCTGAGTCAGCTGAGCCGTATCTGGCCGTGCAACACTCAGCGTCACAGACTGTATGCAGAAGTATTATTTTAAGCGACACATTAAGTTGACGAAACACTCGAGACAAATGTAATTAAAGTCAGATCGTGTCTTAGTGATGTCTCAGTGATATCATAAACCTATGTGGCTTTGATCCTGGATCAAGTGTTTAAGTCATGGATGTTTAAAGTTTAACTTTAATATTATAGTTTTATTTTCATTCAGGAAGTATGACGCTGTGCTGTCAGTACGCTTCTCCATGTTTCTGATTGGTCAAATGGTGCTAACCCCGCCCCTTTTATGTGAACGTGCACCTAACTAGATAGGGCAAAGCTGGCTTGAGTTACCGAGTTGATAACCAGCGTCGTAGGACCGCTTAGCGAGAGCGCGTATGTTTTGGATTGGGTAAGCCGGGTAACTCAAACATATCCAGGTTCTCTTGAACCGGCTTCGTAGTACAGGCCTCAGGAAATGTCGGATACACGGATCGTGTTGAAATCAATATGAAAGTGTAAGAAGTAGAAAATACAGGTATTTGTGTTAAAAATGTAAGAGGTCAAAATACCACAGATACCACAAAAATGCACTTAAGTACAGTAACGAAGTATTTGTACTCCACTACTTCCCACCTCTGCCGATCCCAGCTGCGTCAAACTTCGGAGAACAGGCGAGGATCAGAACAGATGTACACCTCGTCAACAGCAGCACCCCCCTCCCCTATCGCCTCTCCTGTCACCGCTGTCAGCAGCTTGAGCTCACTCAGTCTAATGGGAGGAGGTGGAGGAGGAGGAGGAGGAGGAGGAGGAGGAGGAGGAGGAGGAGGAGGAGGAGGAGGAGGAGGAGGAGGAGGAGAAGGAGGTGTGGTGGAGGTTGCGGTAGAAGGGAGAGTGTGTCTGTGTCTGTGTGTGTGTGTGTGTGTGTGTCTGTGTCTGTGTGTGTGTATGTGTGTGGGAGATGCAATCCCAACAGACAACCTGTCCAAGTGCGCCACCCTCCCCCAGCCACCGCCAACTGCCACCACTGCGACCCTCAAGGGGAAAAGAAGCAGTCCAGTGACACATCCAGCACATCCAGCTGTTCTCCCAGAAGGCCTTGCAGCATAAAAGAAACCCCAAATGGTCTCAACCTGTCAGGCTCTACAATACATGATACAAGAATATTTCCAAGCACCGCCAAACTGCCTTTTCTATCCTGCATCCTTGCCTTTTCTAAGCCCGGGACATTGCATTGTTCTCCTTCCAGCATGTGTTGGAGACATCCACAAAGCTTTTCAATTCATCAACATTAGAGCTTGTTTCTTTCGGAGCAGCAAAGGCACAGGTGTACGCTGGAGTAGATTCTCTTGAAACACTGAGCAAGTGTGTTGGGAGATTTTGTGGAGAACTTGTCCGCTTTTCCAAATCTCCGCGCGTCCCTAAACAAGCTGATATCTTACAGGAAGGAGTCCAGAGCATACAAGTAACCGTTTAACAATAATCTAATTTAATGGTAATATACAATGCAATACAATCAATACATTACCATACAAAACCATATTATATCATATGCATAATGTCAGGAGTAGGCCCACTCCTGGCTCCTGCCCACAGGCCGCCAGAACCTTCCAGTCCGAGCGACGCGAGAAGAGAGAGAGAGCAAAAGGCTGGATAGCCTTTAGTACCAACAGGGGTGGAGTTTCATTTGGGAGATACTAACACGCTGTCTCACAGGGAATTAGCGCGGGCAGCTTTGAAAGCCACAGGTGTTGGGAAGGCCTACAGGATGCACCTCATTAAAATGTCCCTCCCCCTTTAACCCTACCGATGGTTTAACCCAGAAAAACATTCTCAGGGATCTGAGAATGTAAACTCATCACCTTACCCCCCTCTTCCTTTGTCCTCAAAAAGCACATGTTAGCAGGCCCAAAAACCAGCTCACAGTTTTCATGAATACATACAAATATTTCCTTACAAGTGCCACCCGTTGATGCTACCTTCACAGCAATCAAGCATCAACACATTCAAACGGCTGAGGCCCTTTTCTCTTCGTGGTACACTCGCCTAGATCATCCAGCCTGGGCCATAATTAAAAGAGCTTCCTCAGACAGTTCCAACTTTCTTCCCCTATGTGATATCTACTTACTTGTCTGGCAAAGCAAAGGAACGTTTCTCATCTCATTTATAGCTATGAATGGACTCGTGCCATCGCTCGACAGCCAATCCTTAATGATATCAGTGATATTAAAGCTGTGACTGCGCTTATCATGAAACACCAATGAGAGAAATCAAAGGGCATAATATGCTGAGGATGTGGCGGGACACAGCACTCGCTTCATCAAAGACATCCATGTGGTTGCCGACAGGTGTCAAAACACATGCAAGTGAAGACACATCTTCACCGACTTCACGAAACATGTGTAGCGTTCAGTAAAAGTGCTGCATAATGCACACGTTTATCAATGTTTTCTAACTGCTTTGTACTTGTGGTTATGGTTTTATATCTTAAGCTGCAGCGTTACTCTGAATGGAAATGTTTTGGGACACTGTAGCGCGTTTGCACCTGTCGGCCACCGTCGCTCTGGCTGTCGGCCTCTTGATGGAAACAGTCACTGACAGTCTCGATGTGAAAGAGAGGTTGCTACTTAAGCATTCAGAGAGTTATCTGGATGTTTAAGTTTAAGGTTAAAGGGAAAAACTAAAGCCTTTCAACATTCTGACTGCGGTGTGCATAATAAGGATGTGCGGTTTGAGAAATGTATCATACGTGGCCGAGCTTCTCCACGGCCCTTCTAAGCAGTTAGCACTTTGACCCAGATTAGCGCGCTGCCAGGGGGGCACTTGGGAGGGACGGCAATGGAGGCTGCTTATTTCCACTAGAAAACACACTTGACATGTGTACAGCCCCTATACACAGGCGTATGGTCTTCTTCTCCATCGCTTGTGTGAGGTGGTAAAGCTGCGGCCGGGGATATCAATTATTACCTACATCTGAGCCACAAGATGATTAGTATTTGAATATTGTGAAGTACTCTCTAGGGCAGAAAATATATTCAATTAGTTCTTTGTTTTATCTCATTCGGCTAATAGACTGCGTGTCTGCCCGACTTCAAACTCCCTGGCTGCCCTCGGTGCCTGACGTCATGTGTCATAAACATACGCTGCTGCTCCCCCGAGGCCAAAAGCACAGACCCGCTTGAATTAGCAGACAACAGCCTGTCATCAGTGTCTACTCTATACAAAAACTGGTAAGGGCAGGGAGAAGATGACACAAAAAGAAGGGGGAAAAGGCCATTGAAGAAAAGGCTGGAAAGAAATCCCCTCTCTCTCTCCTTCTCTCTCTGTGTCTCCATTTGTGAGAAGGGAAAAAGGGAAGAGGAGACTTGGCTCTGCCTTGCAAGCACTTAAAAAACCAAGGTCACCTCCTGGTCAAATCTGTGAAATGAGAAAATGGCTAAAGGGGCAAGAGGCCGGTAGCAGATAACATGAGAATGCACTATCTCCTCTATACACATTTAGTGAGGGAGAGGAAGGGGCACTGGCAGGCTTTTCAAAAGGCTCCGTTTTGAGATGAGGACTGGAGACACAATAAGATGGCCCAGTTTCACCCAGTATGACAGCACATACATTGAAGTGCTCTTAGGGAATTAGCTTTTTGGTCAAGCAGAGCGTGGACGGCCATAGAGCTGAATGGGAAATCTCCCAACCAGGTATAACAGCGGCTGAAAATACTGAGATACATTTAAAGGTTAAGCTTCCATTTTAGTCGGAAAACTTTGGGGTAATTAGGAAAATGCACTCTTAAAATTGCTGTAACACGATGTACCAAAAACCTGTGATTTGGATAAACTGCTGCTCGATGTCCGTGTTTAATAGTGTTACTCAGCCATTTCCACAACGTGTAAATTAATAGTTCAACATAGGGCTGTACCTGAATATCCGAATATCTGAATATTCGTTCGTTGGAGTACTATTTGGGTTTCAATTTCGTTATTCGGATATTCGTGTTTTTTTGTTGTTGAATTTATTGAAAACTCCAATATCAACGTAAGAGCGTGTGCCTCTTCGGGGGGTGCTAACACTTAACCATAAACGTTATTGTTTACTTTCTCCGTCTTTATATGTAGATATTACTTTTTCTCCGTTAATCTCCGTCACGTTGTTTCCATAGCAACAACAACTTCATGTCAACTGCGCCAACTCTCCTTCAAAATAAAAGCATGTCCATACAAAATAGGAAGCCAAGCCAAATTACGCTTAAGACATACAACTGCAACGAAAGTAACAAACACAATGCGATATATATATATAACATCAGCAGGAGAGGACTCTTTAAAGTAGAGACACTACATACTGATATACACCTGAACATCAGCAGGAGAGGACTCTTTAAAGTAGAGACACTACATACTGATATACACCTGAACATCAGCAGGAGAGGACTCTTTAAAGTAGAGACACTACATACTGATATACACTGGACATCAGCAGGAGAGGACTCTTGAAAGTAGAGACACTACATACTGATATACACCTGGACATCAGCAGGAGAGGACTCTTGAAAGTAGAGACACTACATACTGATATACACCTGAACATCAGCAGGAGAGGACTCTTTAAAGTAGAGACACTACATACTGATATACACCTGAACATCAGCAGGAGAGGACTCTTTAAAGTAGAGACACTACATACTGATATACACCTGAACATCAGCAGGAGAGGACTCTTTAAAGTAGAGACACTACATACTGATATACACCTGAACATCAGCAGGAGAGGACTCTTTAAAGTAGAGACACTACATACTGGTATACACCTGTAGGGAGCATAATAGGGCTCCTTTAAACAAAATGAATGCATGATTAGTTTGTAAACCCTAACCCTTTTCAAAGGTTTTAAGCTAACTTTTGGTCTATATAGCAAAATCAGCAATCATGCAAAAGGTAGTTCAGATAAATAGCTTGAACATCCTTTATTTTAGCTTTAGTAGAAAATAGTAATATCATTGTAGGAATTCTTGAAGCAAACATTCATGAATTGTGCAAGTGGATCGTCTTTAAAGTTCAACTCAAGATACAAGTAATCTTTAAAGTTTTTCATTTCAAAACCAACCTTCACAATCCCAGAGAATGAGCAACAATGAGAACATGAGATGTAGCACACAATACCTCAGAGGAGAAGCGCATGTTTCCTGCCGTTCTTCTGGAGGCGTCTCTTTGCCGAGACATCGACTACCTATCCCAGCACTAGACTGATGGGAGACTTTGGAGGATGCAGGGATATAGAATACTCTCCCAAGTCTCAAGCATGAATACTTGATGGGGGATGTGTGACGGCCGATCGCCCCTGACTGGGCCGCCCTCGCTGAGCCTCTCCTTTGGTAATCAAAAACAAACGTGGATGAAAAAGCCCTTTCAAAAGATACCACTGCAATGCATGCTTGGAAGATTAGCTCGGCTGCTGGGACTGCATTAGGATTCAAAATCTGCTACGAACATCATCTTTAAAATGTTAGATTTTCAACAAATTGATAAAGTGCAGACTTGTTTTTCCTTACATCTCACCTTCCTGTGTGTTGTGTCTGACCGCCCATGACTCTCCAACAGCACATGGACTATATTAATTAGCTATTCTGGGAATTAAGCCCATTCTTATTCACCCTTAACGACCCTGTTTGTGCCACAGCAGCACTACAGTGTTCAGCAACTTCCTCCGGTCATTGCTCAGACCTTCAGTTTTCCATCAGCAGCCCATTATTTTATAACCTTGTTCATGCAAAGCACTGTGGTAGTTCTGATGATATAAATTAGCTCCCAGGTTCTCATAAAAATGCAACGCACCCCTTTAATGATGCTGCAATTGAGCAGCTTCACTGTAGTTCAATTATAATGTTATTTTTTTTTCGAGACAAGAAATAAGAAATAATCAAAACCGTTCAAAGCACCGGTTTAAGAATATTGTTGAAGTACTTTTATCAATCATCAATTCTATCAAAGCCCTACAGATGAATTATGGAGTTGTTGTGCTATCGGGCAGGACAAGCCAAACCCTTGCCAAAGCAACAGTAAAGACTATGGGGAAAATCCCTCCATCAGAGTTTTCCATCAATCATCCTATTCATCTATAACATCATTTGGGAAGAACACTGAGGTATTTGGATCAGAGGTTCTCCTTAAAATGCTACTACAATTTAACACCGATCTAATTGTGCTGGAATTGAACAATATCTTTATTGTAATTCAGTAAATTAATTTCTACCGCCAAAAAAATAGAGAGGTGTTATGAACCGAGACACAGGACGCAGGACCCAAAAGCAGGACTCGGAGACTGTCGTCCAAACATAGAATGTTCTTTAATCACAAAAACTAAATCGTACTTTCCAAAAATAGAAAGTAGTTAAACAGCCAAAACTAAGTATGACAGCAACACAAAAACTCACTTGGCAAAAGGTCTAAATCTCAAGGTACGTATCAGGAGTCAAACGGCCTAGGTGCTCACGACATGAAACATAACGAACTGACAAAGGAACAAAGAAACGCCAGGGCTATATATGGGTGAGGGGGATGGGCACAGGTGAAAACAATCAGGGCAGGGCCAAGCAATCTCACGGGCGGGAAACACACAAAGGCAGGAACTGTGGGATCTGGAATGACAGGAAAGATTACTTTCAAAATAAAAACAGGAAGTGACAAGATCAAAACACAAAACTAGAGTAAAAACATAACTAACCCTAACATATCTGTCGAGTCACAACAAGAGGCGAAGTCCCTCCCTTTCTGGTGGACCTCCATGGGACCTTATTTCGGAAAAAGTCAACGGAGAGAGATTATCTTTCGATCCCGTTTTGAATTGTGCTACGAATTACACATATGATGTTTGTCAATTTAAAAGATAATTTTGCAAGTCAAATAAAGTAGCACTTTTTTTGGTGTGAAACGCTGAATGAACTACACCTCCCACCTCGCACCACACACCAAGACGGACGTCACGTTGGAACATTTCACATCTTTCTTTCAGAACGAGGCGGAAAATATTAAAAGAGGTGAACATCTCTACAGGTCTGGGCACATTGAGAGCTGTACACACACACAAGGGGAGTGAGTCGGTTCCGTGAGAGCCAGCATGCGGGACGGGACTCTGGGATTTGCTGTCTTTCTAGTTGCGTATTTTTCATAGTCTTATATTTCAACAGTTTTACGACAAACTTTTTTGACGTGGAAATTATTTTTTGAGATTGACAAACATCATATCTGTAATTCATGGCACAATTCAAACGGGATCGAAAAATAATCTTTCTCTCCTCATTGACTTCAATACATAATTCTTCCGAAATAAGGTCCCATGGGTCGGAAGTAGATGGGCGGGACTTCGCCTCTCTATAAGAAAATGTGAAAGTATCAAAACTACATGGTGTTGAATTTCTGATCTAAAGAACAATAACCTTAAAGCATGATATTGTTGAGTAACTTGTTAATTATCATCTCTATCAACCCCTGCAGATGTATTATAGAAATATTGTGCTACTGTATGGGACAGGAGAAGTCTAACCCTAACCCTAACCCTAACCCTAACCCTAACACGTGGCAAAGCAACATCAAAGACTATGGAGCAAATCCCTCCGTCCATTGGTCAGAATATGAGTATTCCATCAATCATCCTATTAAATTATAACATCATTTGGGAAAAACACTGAGGCATCACCCACCTGCAGATGTATTATTGGCATTTAGTGCCATGGGGCAAGAAACGTCTGTTTAATTGCACCTTTTGCTTCCATCTCTTCTTGTGATCGGCTTAATGGCCAACAATAAAGGCCATTGGTTGCACTGGGCCACAGCCAGGTGCCCTGTGTGTGACGTAAAGTGAGGCTGATTAGATTTATGGTTACATAATAACACAAGTCTATATAGCTTTTTTCTATCACTTGCATTTAAAAGTGTGGTGGCAGTTGCTATAATCAGATGGAACTAAATGAGGGACCGAACCAACTATAATACAATTACACTTTCATTAACGAGTGTTTTACTGTTCAGTGACATTTATGCTCAGAGCTAAAGACTAAGAATGTCTCCACAAAGATGACATTGGCTAATTTCCCAGGTCTTATTCTGAATCTTTGTCCTCCAGAAAATCAATTAGACTCCGGTTGAGGACAAACGTGCCCTGCAGAGAAAGCGGGTGTGACAATCTACCGTGTATTCTCTTGTATTACATATGTGTAATGACTGCTACATGCTAGTATGTCAACCTTTTAATTAGTCCACTTAACAATTAAATGTAGACGAGATGTTTTTAATTACTCTTCTTTGAAAACAAAAGCCCTCCACTGTGAATTTTCTTTTGATGATAGACCCTTCATTAACCCAACGTTAATCAGGGATCCGTCTGAGCTACGGCTGAGAGAAATAGGCCCTCTTGTTTCTGGATGTGTAGCCAAAGGGACTGGTTCTTTTGAATAGTGGTTGTCTGCAATTACTCTTGAGTCGGATCTGTTGTTGTCAGTTTGAGATGCTGACAAAGGATGCTCTTTGCCTTTGAAGTACCTTATCCTGCCTCAGGTAAAAGAGTTCATAACTTGGCAAAAAGGAAAACCTTTTCTTTGGTTCCCAGCCTCGGGCAGGCTTTTAGCCAAGTGGGCTGCTCTGATGTTGAAATATACACATTACACATACAAAATAGTGCATCAAAGAAAGAAAAGAGAGAGAATCCTCATTTCATGAAAGTGCAACTAGACCTCTCTATCAAGAGAGTATGCTGCACATTTCCTCCTACCTTTTTGAAAGCAAATCAGAATACAGTGAAAGCTTGTCTGTGCATTATTAATGCCACTAGAGTGGAAGAGGATGCCAAGAGGATGCCTTGCATCCACATCTTCACCTGGCAGCATGGGCAATACAACCGCACACATCCTGTTCATGGTTTTCAGTGTTCATGGTTGAATGTGTACTTTTTCAATGTTTTAAATAATAAATGGTCATTAAAAAACAGGTCAGGCCCAAAAGTAATTAATTTTGAAAACATGTTCACCACATTATCTTATCGAGTCGTGTTTTTAGCAGGTTTCCAAATGTATTCCGAACACACCGCCGTTCATTTCCACCTCTAGAGCCGAGGCTTTGAGTTTATTATTCAGCGTTAGTCGGCACATCAGCCCGGCTCCACCTTTGGCTCATTTCCGAACAATTTTCAAGCTTCCTGTAAAAATGAATATGCATTGCTTTAGCAGTGAATCCATTTGCAAGACAGAATGATAATGAAGAGAAAGTGCTTTCAAAAAACCCAATTAATCTCATGTAAACCGGCTGCTCAACGCTTCTAATGAGATGCCATTTTAATAAGCGGGTATGTTGTACAACAAAGCCATTTGGTAAACATTATTGTTTATTGGTTTGATGACATGCAGGCAATGGAACCGATTGGATTTTGAAAACCGAACACACTTATCAATGTTTGATGTGTAGAAAATGCTTTTGGACTCAATATACTGTACAGTGCAGGGATGTTGTTGTTACTCAAACAGAAGTGCACATATTTTGTTTTCAGGAGTTTATACAAAACTGCATTAATATTAAACAGCTTCCTATTGAAAATAACCTTGAGCACCGAGCAATCTCCGTTGTACACAATGCATATTACAATAACTCAGGCAAATCAAGTTTGTCTCCATTGGAGGAAGCTGCTCTAAAATTGATACAAATTTAGATGGAATATATTCATGAGAACCTCATAAACAGAAGCTTAGCGCAGGCACAACCTAATTTCTTTTTTATTGCGCCATGAAAATCACCTTTAAGTGGCTGCTGCTTGGACACGCTGAAAGGAGAAACAGAACGTGGTCGCCCAGAGAGACAGGCTGTGTCAAAGCTCAGGGACGAATCTTGAGAAATGGATCGAATTGGAGTGGGTAATCGGTATCATGTTTTGCAGCTTTCAGAAGAAAACAAATCAACTTGTTATCGACTCAAAACCTGCCGACTGGATCTCTGCCTGGTCGAGTGTGTTGACTTATTCATCAAGGAGGACAGGGCCAGCTACTTTCTCAAACTCTGGGTCTTTTTCCTGTTGTCGGACAAACGGGGCGGACCTGATTAAAGATGCATGGTGACCAGTGAGTTGAGCTCAAAGATCTCCTAGCTTTACGATGCCCTCTTCAAATATTCATGACTCCTACTGTGCGCAGTATTTGGCACATGGAGTTAATGGAGCTTTTGCGACCCGTGTGTAAGTGCAATCTGTGTTTAACAGTGTGTGGGAGCAGCATCCTCTTCTCCCATGCAGAAAGAAAGGGGAGGATGTGTGGGTAATGGGCTGAAGAGGCCATGGGGTTGCCTTCACATTGTCTTGAAAGATTGCCCCAGAAAAAGGAAAAGTGAGAGAGGACCTCAATTGGTGCAACTGGGTGGTAAGGTACCCCGTGTCGTTTTGTCCGACCTGGACTCGCCACACATCGCTTAGTATTCAGCAACGGCCCGTCCACACAGCGGCGTGCGTTGACGCTTGCCGGCGGGCGTGTCTGAAACTCGACCAACAACCAATCACATGAATCTCCCGCCCCTGACACGCAAGCAGCGGTTTGATTGGCTAGAGCTTGTACTGGCATATGATTCGATAGGCTGACGCTTCTGCCGAGGCTTCAAAAGTTGAACATTGCTCAACTTTTGCAGCTAGCCACGCCAGCAAAGCTCCGCGTCGCTTCCCACAATGCAGTTTGGCGAAAAGTGATGTCACTCCATTCAAAGTGACGCGCCAACGCACGTCGCTGTGTGGACGGGCCGTAAGACACTCGCAGGATGAGAGGTAATAACACTGTACGGGCAAACTAAATGAATAGCTCGAGATGAAAAAGGCCCTTTGAGTTTTACAGAGTATTCATGAGCATTACTAACAGGGGGGATGTCTTTGGGTTGGTCTAAAGGTTCACAGAATGGGTTCGGGATGCCACCAAATCTCAGACCAGCTGGTGTCACTTCCCTGTTTCCATTGTGCTGTCTTTAGCACCCAGTTGGAGCAACAGTAGGAGGTCGTGTTCATACAGGGAATATGTCAAGTGTCATCGTGTCCAACTGTCCGCCTGTGAAGCACTGTCAAATCTCATGTCTATTTTGCATCTAGCCAGCTAGGGTTAGGGTTTGGGTTACAGTGATCAGTTTTGTAAAATAATTCAGTGGCAGAAGGGGACCAAGAAGTGTATTGTACGTCACAAGTCTGGCTGAATCCATTTCTAAACTTCGAGATCGAAATCCCAGAGTCCAAATGTGCACTTTCCGAATCCTAAAAAGTGCAAATAAGTCTTTGGTAATATTTTTTCCAACTGGTGCTCAATTAGGTAATGTGAGTATACATAATCAATGTGTTGGTAACGACCACTTAACATTGATTTATATGTTTTTATTTTTAACATGTTGGACATAAAGTGTAAACAGACATTTTCAGAGGGCAAGTTTGATCGAGGTAATTTGGCAGATTTCATTTAATAATACATTTTATTTCTATAGCGCTTTTCTTGAACCCAAAGACGCTTGCTTCTCATCTTTATTTTAGGCAAGCTACATCCCTATATGTATCATTTGTGTCTTCTTCCAGTGAAGGCATTTCATTCAATTCCATTCTGTAATTGATTGTCACAGAAATGGTGATTTATTCTTCGCCCTTTGCCATCATTGTGATATATTCATATTTGCTTTTAAGAGAGTCAAAGTGTTCCAGTCCAGCTAATAAGGCATCAAAGAGAGTCTAAAAATATCCACTAAGCCTCTTCTTTCTGCTCCATTCGTGGCTCAAGAGGAAATATGACAAATGGTGGTGAAATCCCACTGTAAGGGTTTTAAGTAGCTTCTACAGTGACACTTTGCATCAACCTACAGTCAAATCACTCCCTGCTTGATCTCTTGACTTTGCCACTCTCTATTGCCATCTCTGTTGCCATCACAATAAAACGGTGCTGTTGTCTTCAGTGTCCTAACGTCGCTGGACTTGCCTTTTGTTGAATGTTAAGTGATGCTAAGGTGCCGTTTACACGATAACGCAAACGGTTGTATCCGCAACTTTTCTCTTTCGTATAGCACGTTCGTTCACACATCACGGAAACGCGGAAACGGACCGCGCAAACGATAACTAGTCCCAAGGTGGATAGATCTGCAACCGGAACGCCCTGGGGGGAAAAACGGCTCCGTGTGTACGTCCTATACGATCATTTTCCTGATAACGATGAAGCCATAGCCCCGCCTCTCCCCACCTCTGCTGCTCACTGCTGCAGCATGGTCCATGCTACAGCAGTGAGCTAGTGCTACAGATGTTAGTGCAGAATCTACAGCTCCCCTACCACAACCATCAGCAACAAGTGGACATGGAGAACTACATGAACTACATGTTGCTAAATCCACCGCGGGGAATAAACAGAACGGCAACCATGGCAACCATGCTCGGGTGTCTTCTTCCCTGCTTTTGGTGTATTTTGTGGCAGAAGTACAGCGCCACTTACAGGCCCGGCATATGTACTACAGCGTCTCCAGTGGTCTCGTGTGAACGTTAAATGCGTGTGACCGGAAGACTTTTTTTAAAACGAATTTGGTGCGTAAACGCAAACATTCCTGTGTAAATGGGGTCTTACGGTACGTCCACACAGCAGCTTCAGAAGAAACTTCCACCGCTTCCAACGCTTCTCTGCCCATTGAATTTGAATGGGGATGACGTCACTTTGCCTCGCTTTTCGCCGAACTGCATTGTGGGGGAGCGAAGCGAAGATTTCCAGGATGTCCAGGATCTTCAGGATTCAAAAGTTGAGCAATGTTCAACTTTTGAAGCTGAGCTGGAAGCACCAGCCAATCAAACACGTTTATGCAAATCTGACAGTAGAAGCGCTAGCCAATCAAACCGCGTGTAAGCAGGGAGAACCAGACCGCAGTTCATTTCCTCTGACTGGTTTTTTTTCGCCTGTTTGGGGAGTTTATATATATATATATATATTGCTCGCATAAAATCCCCGGGGTTTTTTTCTTTGTATGTCGGGGGAGGGAGATTCATGTGATTGGTTGTTGGTCGCGTTGCTCGCAAAAAATCCCCAAGCTGTCAGACACGCCCAGCTCCAAGATTTTTGAAAAGCTGCTGTGTGGACGTACCGTAAGTGTGTAAGGCGATTCATTGAGCGTCTCTTCACGTTTTCTCATCCTGCAACGGTGCTCCTTTTCGCACCTTGTTTTATTCTAGGCTCAGATTCGAGATGCATGGGCGATTATTGCCTTTTGTTCAGGATGAGTGACAATGGGCGCTGAGCCATGGCCTGCTCACTCTCTCATTCGAGTCTCGCTGGCTGTGAAATACTGCCCAAATTAACAATATGAGAGGCAGCACATTTCTGTCAGTGATGGGTGTTCATGGAGGGCTGTAGTGCATTTAAGATGAGATTTATGACAAAACGCAAACATATTAAGTTTGCACACAATTTCAAGAGCATAAGGACGAAATAAAATGAATAAGAATGATTATAACACTGTGCTAAACATTGTCCTTTGCCGTTTCAGCTGACCTAGCGGAGCTGAAATGAGGCTTTACCTTAGTTTTTCAAAAGCCATTTCCATTATTATGCCCCACTTCTCAAACTAGGACAGAGTATCTCTCACACAGTGTACGGTCACCACTCCCGTGAAATCATAAAGCAGAAAATCACCATCCATCTGACATTTTTCGCAAGGGAAATAGCAACGATAACTCCTGACTGACTTGGCATTTAGAAGTTGGACGTTGGTGCCCGGGGACAGGACAGGAGCTGTTGGGCGAGATTCGAGAAGGAGCGGAGAACAAGTTTTCCCTTGTGGGAAAGGATCCGCTTTATCAGTCACAGCTGCTGTGTGGCTGGCGCTGGTGGGCACAGACGCTCGGTGAAACCCCTCCATTTCACTCTACACACTGCGTGGTGGGGAGTCTCTTAAAATAGAACACAATAATACGCATGGTGGGCTCTTCAAGGAGGAAATGTAACACGCCATATGGGAGCCAGAGCATACAAAATATTGAAACATTGCTTTGGACACAGTTGTCTGATAGCTTTCATTCCTGACGTTGACAACCGCTGAGCACAGAATTATCTGAACACATCAATTGTTGGTATACGCATACAGTTTATGACAGAACATGATGCATCCTCCAGATCCATCCATTATGTTGAAAATAGAACTCAAATCTTTAAGCTTTAACAAACATGTACCCTTATATTGTAGCTCAATTGAAAGGTGAAATATGATTAAAAATAATTAACGACTTAAGGAGCCAGCAGCAGGATGCCAACAGAGAATCAGTGAGTGCTTCTAAAAAAAGACTTTGCTTGATGAGATCATTACCTTGGTTTGCTTGATTGTTTTAACAGCGGTAATTAAATGAAAATACAGTATGTCACAGTTGTCTGTTTACCACAATCATATGCATTTTAAATGAGATTCATTAGCTAATAAACTGTACCTTGAACCGGGGTTATAAATGTCACTATTCAATTAGCAGAAACATTCAAAGTAAAGGCACGTGACCACAGGGTATCATTACTCAAGTTCAGTACGTTGTTCGTCCAACTCTAAAGGATTTTGCAAGATCAATGTCGGGGTTGTGAGACGTTTAGATGAATATTTATGCATCAAAAGCATTATATTTAAAATAATCTTTCTTCAGAACAACCCTAACCCTAACCCTAACTCGTTTAAATGAAACACAGACATAATAAATATTGATCGGATACGAAGGTCACACATTAATGTTGGAAATCAAAACCACTGGCTAAACCATACCTTCGTTCTATTAATACTGTAGCCACCGTCCGATTAATGCCATTCCACATTTTGGTAACTAAATTATTTAGTCATGTTCCTCTTGACATGTTATGTATTTCATTCTATACGTTGTGCACCCTCCCCCAGTCAGACATGAGATGAGATTAACATCTGAGCTTTAAGGCTGAAGAAATGGACATCGATCCAATGAACCCAATCCATGGCCCCTGTATATTACGAAGCACCCTCTCCCCCTTAAACCATTCCTTCAAGTATATGTTTATGAACCAAAACGTGTCTTCACAAAAGGACATTTTTTCACGAGAACCTCGTCACACGGGCAGACAAAACAAGTCCTTGGGGATATGTAGAAATGATAGTGTTGTCAACAGAAATGCAGACTGTTCAATTAGACACTGGGCTTCTTCGTGCAGACGAGCGGCACCACCATGATCCAATCAAGAGGAGAGCTGGCTGGTTAATGTCGCCCGTCACATCTGAGCCCCCTTATCTCTCGGTGAAGCTGCTCAACGCCAAAGCGTCACACAGCCATCATTGCAATTGATTCAGAGAGCACAGAGAACCCGAGAAACACCAGCCTGGTTGAAGCACCAGATGGCACAGCGGTGGCTTTTATCCAGCTGCCATGCTTTAAACTGCCGGCATCGCTTTGAGACACTAACTGCTGACATTTAACAAAGACACACATGTGACCTGCGGGGCTCCATTCAAAGCGTAAAGGTCAAAAGCTTGACCCCCACGAGCCGGGAGAGAACAGCAGCATCCGCGAGTAGTATGTGTTAAATATTGATGCTCGTCACACAGAGAAAGCCTTTGTTCTCCCACTACCGCTGTGGCACAGACACAGTGAGCGGAGAGATGCAAGAGGCAACCCAGAGATGAAACGGGAAAATGGAAAAGCTCAAAAATCACGACGCATTCACTCAGGTGCCTTGTGCCGTTCTTGAATCAAGCGACACTTATTATGCTTTTACACAAACCTGGGGACATTTACATCGAGTGTTTCTACAAGGCCATTTCACCAGTGCATAACAGAGATCTTGGACCCTCGAACTGTTAGCCATGAATAAACCATGCAGTGCAATCGTGATGAAGGAGTGGACATCTCCCACTCATCAATACACTGGTCTGATGCTGTTTCTGTTGAGCCAGTGTCCCAGCATTGACTGCCGGTTGTAATTCTCTTAAGAGATTGGAGCTGACAATCTTCGGCTTGCCAGACACAAAATCCTGTTTATCTGTCAAGACGAGCAGCTATAGCCCACCATTCTCTCCCGGCTCGGCCTATAAGCTCTCTGAGCAGACAACGTCTTAGTCAACATGAAGACAGAAAGACAGGCCTGATAGCAGAACTGTGTCTGCCATCAACACCCCTGACACACAGACGTTCGGTCAGTGGTGACTGCCGAGGCTCCAACTCAGAGGAATAGATTTGACTTTCATGTTTTTTTTGTTTTTTTAAAGAAGCGCTTTACGTTGACTGAGACAACACTGCAAAACGTGTCGGATCTCTACTCACTATCATGCCACCTGTGACGGCCCCAGAGCCCGTGTGCCGGTGTGTTACAGGGCTTACGGTGGGGTGGAGCTGAAGAGGCCAATCAGCGCTATCGCGGACACCTGGCCGGAGTGGAGGTGCCGTTAAGCCCAGCTGCCCGGAGTCACATGGCGGCCCTGACTCTCGTCCGTCCATCTTGTGCATTATATTGAACAACCGCAATAAATGTGGCGTGGCTTTTGGAAACTCGTGTACGTCTTGTTATCTTTCCGGTGTGGCCTACGAGCCGGTCATAACACCATCTTTAAAACATTTCAAGATTTATTTTTCAGCATTGGGCAATTGATTTCATCCGGTTTCTTTATAACTGTTGTGATTTTAAAAAGGCGTCTATTATCTTCAGGCCGGGGACAACAGCTGGACATTAGCAATGCTGGCTAAAAGCTGCCCCATTCACTGTTTTGTGTGACTGTGATTAATCGGGACAGTCCACGACACTATAAACAACTAAACTAAACTAACTAAACGTATCTGACCCCTTATTCCACAGAGCCCGTTAGCACCACTTGCGTCCTTTCCGAAGTGTGTTGACAAAAAGTCTGGAGACTACTTCAGAGATCAGTGTTTCTGCCTGAGTGGCTTACACACAGCTTGTTCATGTAAGAGGGACTCAAGACAGAGGGATTACAGAGCATAGAACACGGCCGAAGAGGACAAATGTGTTACTCGGAGAGAGATGACAGCTGTGGCAGGCTTGTGAGCCAAGGTGCCAGTGGAGAGTGAGAGGGGAGTGTTGATGGGATGGCTGGGTGTAAAGGAGTGATGTGAGGCTAAGGTCGGGCAGATGGTGGCCGATAATGAGGGTGTAGAGGTGTAGGAAGGGGGGGGAGTCGTGCTGCTCTCAGGCTAGGGCTTCTCAGCAGAGGCTCAGCACTGAGTTCAGGACCAGAGGGACTGCGAGGAAAATAAAATGTGGGCGGTAGAAGGAAGGAAGAAAGGTAGAATCGTCTCCGAGATGCCAGGAGCTCTGTGCAACCTTTAACAAGCTCCCCATCATCCCGTGGTGTTCGCACTGCCCAGTCGCAAATGTGAGAAATATTTCAGCATTCATTCTCTTCAAATAGCCCCGTCGGGTGGATTCACTCCCGATGCCTTGACCTTGCCTTCATTAGTGGTTTGACATTAATGCATAATTAATAGGAAACAAATGAGATGCTAATACAGCGGCTGGGAGTGTGACAAGAAGAGTGCACATGTCACACGGTACTCTTATCGGTTCTTTTGGAGAAAAAAAAAGTAAACTAACTAAACGAATTGTAAACAAAACTAACATTGCTTTTTATTTAAATGAAATACATATTATATCACATCAAAAGAAACAACAACGTTTTAACAAATCGTATTAAATAATCTGATGACAGAATAGCTGAAACTTTAACATAATAAATAACTCAGTTACCTCTAATCATTAACCCATGTAGTATAATGTAGTTAGCTCCGTGTGTTGCTGCGAGCATACATAAGACCGGACGTGGAAACATTACTCGTGGACGGGGCTACAGAGCTGCTAGAAAGACAGTCGAACCCGACAGTCGAACCCGGTGCATTCCTCCGTCTGAATGTGGAGCACTTTTGAAATATGTTTAGACAAATTGCTCGTGTTACCGCCCTTACATGCTAAACTCTTATTGCACGAGACGGGTAAAGTTTAACCACACCTCGGAGGGTGTACTCTCTGCCATCTCCTCCGTGTGTGCGTGTGTGTGTGTGTGTGTGTGTGTGTGTGTGTGTGTGTGTGTAAACTGCCCCGCCCCCTCGCAAGCAGGCGGGGGAGAGAGATCGAAAATACTGTAGCGATCCTGCATAGGATGTTCAGGGTGTCACTCAGGTATCCCCCGTCGCTCTGCCAATCATAGAGCTGCACAGTGATGCTGGTTGAGGTGCGGGCCTGTGGTTGGGGGAGCGGACGGGGGAGGGCGGGGAGTTGTGACGTAGACACTGCTATATCTATATGTGTAGGAGTTAAGTCAGTGTGTGGGAAGTGTGAGGTAGAACACCCACAATGTACCTGTACCTGTGATCATCTGTAAAGAATATCTGTTATTAAAGCCTAATAACGAGAAGCCTGTTTCCGACTCACCTTGTGAACGTTACATTGGTGTCAGAAGTGACTTTTCGAACGGAGGACGTCTATCCTGACGGGAGTTCGTAACTGCGTCACGAGCTAGCCGGTAAGCTAGCGGAGATGGAAAAGTTCAGCAAGATGGGAGTGAAGCAGGAAAGTAGTGATGGAGAGGAAGAGGGAGCATGCAGGTGGTCGAAGGACATGAGCGGGGAGTTCATGAGTGCAAGGGAGGCGAGAGAGCGCCTGAGAGAGTCGGCGGTGAAGATGGCTAGAGACGCGGGAATGTCGCCGTCTTCCGCGGCGTTTCGCGCCATTTCCAAGCTGGATGTAAACAACAATGGCGGCGCCCATCGACCAGCAGCCTCTGAAAAGGCAGAAGACCAGCCACACTCTCAGCCCCTCTATAGAGGGTTCTCCTCACAGCGTGTCAGTGGACAGCGTGGAGACCAGCATGGAGACCAGTGTGGAGACCAGTGTGGAGACCAGTGTGGAGACCAGCGTGGAGACCAGCGTGGCGACCAGCGTGTCAGTGGACAGTGTGGAGACCAGCGTGGAGACCAGCGTGGAGACCAGCGTGGAGACCAGCGTGGAGACCAGCGTGTCAGTGGACAGCGTGGAGACCAGCGTGGAGACCAGCGTGGAGACCAGCGTGTCAGTGGACAGCGTGGAGACCAGCGTGGAGACCAGTGTGGAGACCAGCGTGTCAGTGGACAGCGTGGAGACCAGCGTGTCAGTGGACAGCGTGGAGACCAGCGTGGAGACAGCGTGGAGACCAGCGTGCAGACCAGCGTGTCAGTGGACAGCCAGTGGGTTGGTCCCTGCAGAGTACTGGAGAGAGTGGGGGGAGTGTTTGGGCTGTGTTTTATTTGTTCCTCGTGGGCGAGGAACTTTGTAGTGGGGGGGTAGTGTAGCGATCCTGCATAGGATGTTCAGGGTGTCACTCAGGCATCCCCGTCGCTCTGCCAATCATAGAGCTGCACAGTGATGCTGGTTGAGGTGCGGGCCTGTGGTTGGGGGAGCGGACGGGGGAGGGCGGGGAGTTGTGACGTAGACACTGCTATATCTATATGTGTAGGAGTTAAGTCAGAGTGTGGGAAGTGTGAGGTAGAACACCCACAATGTACCTGTACCTGTGATCATCTGTAAAGAATATCTGTTATTAAAGCCTAATAACGAGAAGCCTGTTTCCGACTCACCTTGTGAACGTTACAATACTAAAAATAATCATAGAAGCATTTTGCAGTCTGTTTGCATATTAGAAGCGGAGTTGGCGACACTAAAACTGCAATATAATGTTTGTGCAGCAATAATACATATGACATATATTTTTTACATGTCTCCAGTACCGATAAAAAGACCGCTAACGTCGTAGCTTAACGGTACCACGGTCTTTAATAATTCAGCCCGGCCGGGGCCCGTGTAATACCGGGGCTCGGTACCCATCCCTGCAGGGATAGCAGTAAAAGCAGCAGATAGGGACAACAATGAGAGGATCATTAATTTAAGGAAATGTTTCATGGTGGTATCTTCCCCTATGTTTACCTATTAAAGCAAGTCCTCAGAAGCCAGTTTGTTTAGCCGCCATCGTCTAATCACTGCATATCTAAAGCCCTTTAGCAAGCCAGACTAAAAATGTAAGCACGAGAAAAGAGGAAGTCAGAAAATCAAATAAAGTAATGAAAGGATGTTTCCTAATCCGGCTTAGATGTTGTAATTTGTGTTGGCAGGAAAATGTGTGCTTTAGCAGAATCACATTAACATTCTGATAGGGTTTCCTATCGGTGCTGACAGCGCTCGCTGCTTCAAGAAATTACATCAGCATGATGAGTTTTTCTTAATACAAACATTCTTATCAGGCTACATATTTGTGTAAAGAGAAAAGCCCCCCCTCCCCCCTCTTACTGCCTCATTTGGTCGTGATGACAGTTGACAAGCCCCGCTGATTTTTTCATTAACAACTCACACCGTCACTGGTACACAGGAAATGAACGCTCATATCAATATTCCGGATAACATCTCACACACAATGCATTTCAAGTAGATAGCAGCTCTGCGGCATGGCCCACGGGGAAACAATATTGACCAGGCTGTATTATCATTTTCAATTGGGGAGGGGTCAGAAATCTACCCTCATATATCAAAGATCTGGATTCCAATATGTGTGTGTTGACGCTGCCAAAGCCCGACATCAGATCCACCATCCGAGGCGCTTCATCATCTCTCCTATGATCTCACGGGAGATTCATTGTGTCGCATCAGAACATGGAATTCCAAGACTTATCAACGCGCCGCTTGATTTGGTTTTCCTTCAGGTTATTGTAAGGGAAAGTTAACAGGATTGTTGATCTTCATTTATGACATCTGATATACAGGCGTGCTCCAGGGGGCTTCTGAGTCAATGCCAGTGTCAGTTTAAAACCTTTCATTAAGGTGGGTATAACACTTCAGCGGCGATACCTTATTTTCTCGTTGTCTCAGAGGCTGGAAGGGGGAAATAAAGCACGAGCAAAAGCCCTGGCTCCATACGGGATGAAAATCTATTCTCTATTATTGCACTGCCGTTGCTTGCGGGCCGTCAAGCTAAAGGTAATGGCATTGCCTGTGATAAATGTATGGCTGAGCTGCTCCATGTTCCACGAGGGATATCACGGGCTGGGAATTGGCCAGATTGTTGAAGTCACAACTAAAATGACAAATCATCCTCCGGTGACAAATCAACAAAGCCATTTACAATGTCATTCAAATGACAGAGGGCGCTCTAATGGCAGTTAATGCATTATATATTTACACAATGCTCTGTGAATAGATGGGCAGTGCCGTTCGCTGTCAGACCCGCTAGAATGATTGTTGGGAGGGGAATTCATGGCGATGGAGAGTTGATTGGGGCGAGTTGATGCAAGTTTCCATGGTAACCTTTCCCGATGGCAATAACATGGCAGTGGACGGGCAGTGGAACAGCTGATTGGCGGACTTTACAGGTGAGAGAGGTCCTTTGCTACAGGCTCCGTGCGGACCATTGGAGAGACCTTGGTCATTACACCAGCTCTCGATGGATTGGACACCCTGACTTTCCCTTGGTCCGCCTAATCCATTTTCATCCATTTGTTCTCTCCTTCTCGCCAAACCCAGACGGTGAGACGGTTCCGTGCCAATGAATCAATACTCACGGCTGAAGCAAGTTGGCAGTGTTTCAGCGGAGCTAAGCTAATAGGGCACTAAAACGGCTCTACATTCCCATCTTTTATAGGGCATAAGACCGTCTATTAAAACGGGACATGGCTCCTCTAGGACCTAACTTTTGTCATCACATACTAAATAATAATTGGTTTACCAAAGGTTAATTGCTCAACAGATACTAGACCATTGGAATGTAATTGTGCTGTAAAACGCCTCGGTTGTAGCCCATGCTTTTGCGATAGCTCATTTGACTTGGAACGAATGGAAACGTTGTTTAGATCCCAGAAGACTATTACAAGTTGCTAACTGTTGCAAAGAGTCTGTTGTGTCTTGACGTTTTGTTTATCAGAGGTCCTCTAAATAGTAAGAGTTTCTTAAGCGGAAAATTGCTTATAATCTTGTTTTTTTTAATTAAGCACTTTCGAGGAATTTGCTTTGTACCCCTCCAGCTTTTCGTCTAGTCTTATTATTGGTAGATACACGCGAGTCAGCAAGATCAGCTGCACGTGGGAGCCGTCTCTCCCTCGGCAGATAATCAACATTAAAATGCCAATTTGGGATTTTGTGAGTTCATCGGTTATGCATATTAATTCTTATATCCCTCAACGGATGGCAGATGGAAACACATGCTCTCTAGGATATTCATTTCCAAATCCAAAGTCATTTAAAACAACTCCATTAGAGCTATAATTCAAATGTAAGGTCGATAATACAACTGTAAGTTCAATGATAGATACAGACTTCCTCCTTGTGGTGCCCGATTCATTATTCAGCAGGTCAGTAATTCACTCTAGAAGTGACACATATGCTCTTACCCTCTATTATCCATCTGTTTCTTGTGTATTGCCTGTTTAACATTGAACTGTGAGAACACCACAAGATAAAACTAAACATTGGAGATATATAGTATTTGCCGTATAAACAATGTGTTCAACCACTGGAGCACTGCCAAGGGAACACTTCCAAGGCACATCCTGTCAAGAACACAACCGAGTAGAAGCTTTTTATTATGAGGACAACATCCATCGTTGCTATCAGCTCGTTTCAAAGTGAAGGCTGGTAAAGCAGAGCTGTATGAAAAAAACCTGGAGCAGACATCTCATTGCTGTTTATCAAACGTCCCCTGGCAGCTCCGCTGGAACAGCAGACGATCAAGTCAACTAAAACATAATTACTTTATGTATTTCCTCGGCCCTGCCTCCAAGGGCCACGCGACCCAATTAAGACAACTGAGTGATTACTGGCTCGTTGTCGCTTTGCCATAAATAACTAACTAATGATGAGGAGAGATATAAATGTATATATATTTTTTTTTAAATTGTTTTTATATATTTATTTGACGGGGACAGTGCACATTAATTGACATTTCTGTAAATGCGCCAGAGTTAGCCAACAGGCTAGTGTTCGTCTGTAGTCCCTGGACAGATTTTAAAAGTCATCCTAAAAACAAAAATTCACTTCAAATAACAGATAAATACAATCAGTAAAACAACATTCAACAGAGATACTTATATTATGATAAAAGCATATATAAAAACATAAAAACTCAACTAAAATACAAGCATATATAAAAACATAAAAACTAAAATAAAATACATATTCACAAAGCAGACGGATACATGTCATGTGAAGTTGTGGCAGAAGATCTTACCAACACGCTAACGGACACAAAGCTCCGACATGAGTGACTTGTACAGTTGTTAATGTGTTCGACACCAGTTGACTTCTTACATCCAGCACAAATATAGTCATTTTATAATCACATTTATAACATTTTTCTGCACACCTGATGGATATATATCAATTGCGTGCACTAGCGTTGGCTCCGTTTTGGTCTCCACCCCCAACATTTTGTATATTGAGCAGCCACATGTAGTTGCTAACAGGTCTGATTGCTGTCTGGTGCGATGCTTATTGAGAGCATTGATACTAAAACAAACATTACATGTGCCGTACATCTGAAAACAATGAGCTAAAAGAGACTAAAGCAGGGGTTCTCAAAGTTTTGATGAGTGAGGGCCAATTTAGGTACCCAATATTGGATTGAGGGCCGCCCAAGAAAAAACGGAACACAAAATAATTCCAAAACAAATCCCTTCTTTATTGTACTAACCAATTGCCGCAACTCGCGAGATGCCTAGTTGCCATGCAACCAGTAGTCTAGCAACTTTCTACAAGCTGTCATTCATAATTGAGGAATGACAACCCGGGGGGCGCAGTTTTACCATTCTTAAATTTCATTCTAATTCTTACTAGATACGACCATGCAGGATTAAAATATAACGCATGCATTTCAGCGTGTCACATTAACTATCGCGGGCCGCCAGAAACATTTCCGAGGGCCGCCATTGGCCCGCAGGCCGCACTTTGAGAACCCCTGGACTAAAGCAATTTGAAAGATTGCACATTCATTGGATTCAATGTCGAAATACAAATGTGGATTGAAGATTCTCTAAATAGGAGGTGTTAAATAAGTCTCTTTAAACAATTAAAGGGATATTAATATACAGTATTGCCTAATTATTTGTTCTATAATAATAATAATAATAATAATAATAATAATAATAATAATAATAATTCTAAGCTTAAACATTCATTTCTTGGGTTAAGGGTTGCCAATAGCTCGGAGGGTATGTTGTTCTTTTGTGTTCTGCTCTAATGCGATGTGTCTTTGTTCTCGGCACCGTATTGCTTTGGGTGTTTCGATGATAAAAGCAATTCCCTCCGTCATATCGATGCAGTGTGACATACAAGAGAGAGTACAGGAGAAGTGTTTCTTCTTCTACAGTATATATATATATATATATATAAAGCTTTTCCCCTCAAAGAAGCCCCTACCGAGCACACAGCGAATCCAAGATGTCTGTGTACAAACCTTCCGACATGTTGTCGAGGCAACAGCTCCCCGGAGGCCGTGCACAAGATTGGGGCCGGTGAAATTAGATTAACCGTCAGCGTCCTGCTGCGTTTGTTGTGAGAGAACCTGCTGCCAAACGTTTGACAAGAATGTCACCGGGAAATCCCGCCGCCTCACGGGCGAAGCTGCCAGCGCCGGCTTCTGACCCCTCGGCGTGTCCGAGCAGCTACAAGTGCTTTCCATCTCCTCTGACTGCTCAACCTGTCAGTCTGCCATTTGAAAGGTTTCCCCTTCCCGAGGAAAAGCTCATTCTCCTTTCCCCTCGGCCCGGTCAGGAAGTGTCACTTCAGTTTACATTTCACTGCCTTCCACTAAAGCACCAGTGGTGGGATTTATGGCAACTGTTGTGGACCTGCTGGCCAATTAAAACCGTAGGGGACATGGGATTAAAAACGATGTGCTTCTCGGTTCTACATCTCCGCCCTACATGCTACATCAATTCACAGCAGATAAAACGGACTTGAGACTTTTTAAATACGTACTCAAAGCAAACACGCTGGAAACAGTCAGCAGATAACATTGACTCAAAGCAATTCATTAAAACGGAGATTTATCCGTTGTCATGACATCATTTCCCCCATTTTAAAAACCCAGAATCCTATTCGAACTTTGATCTCAAAGGGCTGGAGTCTTCTCACAGCCTGTCTGTCAGGAAAGACCAGTTCTGCTACAAAGATTTCCTCAAAGAGCGCTGGATTAGGAATTCACAGAAGCCGCTGCCTCTGCAAGCCAGCAGCCCCCTCTGCTCTGAAGATCAATTCTAATGTTGCTGTCCATGTCGATATCCTGCTCGATGCTCTCTTTCCGTAAGGCTTCCCATCATCCAGTCTTTAAGCCATGTTGATTCTGCTTACAGCCTCAGTGGTTATGATGAGGTAGGATGGCATTTGACTATGTAGAGCAGGGGTCTGCAACACGTGGAGAGATGGGTGAGTCCTGATTCACCCGGATCATTAACCCGGATCCTAGTGATGAGCTGGTCGTGACGAGTCTCCCCTCTCCATTAGCCCGAGTCCTTTGAGTCCCACTCCTGGTGACGTACACATTAAAACTATCAATGCGTCACTCGCTACTCTCCTTATAACATGTCAAATCACATCACAACGTACCCCAGTGCATCTGCCTAGCCTTTAGCGAGTAGGATAGCTGCCAGAAGATATCGTTTGGCTCAGGGGACGCGGATCAGTGAAACTTCCTGCGGACTCGTGCGGACTCCGAGCCGTACCGTAGCAGATCCAGAGATCCAGACTCGTCATGCACGAGCATAGCCGCGGGACTGGGAAGTCATTTTACGTACGGGGTGCGGACAAAATTGGCCTCCAGCACGCCTACTTCCCGCGGTGCGGCTATTGTGCACGCAGTGAAATGCAGACTCAGAGATTTGCAAATCCTGACTCACTGTGCAGCAGACTCGTGAGGACTCAGAGCCGTAACCGTATAGCAGCAGACTCGTCGTCATGCACGAGTCAACAGCAGACAAATCCTGACTCACTGAATCAAGGGAACTTTTTTATTGTTATCAACATTTTTTATTAAAGCAAGAGACACTGTGTGGCTGATGTGTCTCGTCAGATTTGTTAATATTATTTCTCTGTATAGTTAATATCGTCAAGTCCGCGTCTGCTAACCCTTTTTGTTGTCTGCCATATTCTGTTTTACTTTGTTATTTATTTTCTCATTTCAGGTAGTTCGACTCCTACCTCGTCAGTATGCTCACCGACCTGATTACCTGCCCCGCCCTTATTGCGCCCTGAGTCCCTTGCATGTGTATATATTCTGTGTGTTCCCTGTGCCATGTACCAGATCGTTTTTGGATCTAGTCATCTAGTATACTATTGTGAATTTTCAAATAGTTTTTTGTAGTCCTAACTCTGCTTATGTGATTGTCTTGCCTTGCTTATCACCGCAAGTACAAACCTTTTTTGAATCATCTTTTGTCTGGAGTCGTGCATTTGGGTCCTATCATTTTGTGTGTGCTCCAGTCGTAGCAGTAGCGGAGGTTAATGTAACGTTAGTTCAAGATGCTCGTGAAATGCAACAACTTTTCGGTTTCACCGGTAGGGTTTCTACGCTCTTGGTGATGCTGACTCATACGACTCAAATGACTCGTATGATCCGGATCTCTTCAGTGACTGACTCATACGACTCAAATGACTGAAAAGGATCCGGATTTGCCATCTCTACAGCTTTTCAGTCGCTCGTCGCTCGCGGTTCACAGACTGGGTAGAAACAATCCGACGACAATAAAAGCACCCGACTCAGTCCGTGTCGCTGCGGCTCAGACACACATAGATTTATGTTTTTAAAAATGCTCGCTGTGAGGGCGACGAGCCTCTCAAACGAACACACATCGTAAAGGTTATGATTTTGTTTCCATTACACAGACACCTTGATTAAAGTATCTATTGTGATTTGTGTTGTGTGTAATCCTATTGTCTTCCAGCTCACCTTGCTCCTGGCAAAAGGCTGAGCTGATGGAAAAAACCTGCCTTTATAGACGTGTCAGCTAATTGGACCACACCATTCCTCTCAAACCCTGAGGGGTGTTTGAAGAGGCCACTCCATTTAAGCCACCCCTTTTTAGAGCCTCTTTCCCCTGCATGCAATAATGGACTGACCAGTAGTGCTATAAATGCCTGCAGCGTGGAGATGAGGTGGGGGGGGGGTATGTGAGTTGCTATTGGACAGAAGAGCACACAGGATGTCACCCATGTTTTGTGACGTTCTGCTTATGCGTTTACATGCTAGATTGTGTCTGTTGATATCTTCACCTTTTTGTTTAAACCTAATTGATTTTATTACCCGTCTTAAAACTGTACATATTTTGGGTCAATACAATCCGTATTTTTGCACCTCAACCTGCACTCCTGTTTTTCCTGTACCCTGGTCCTTCATACTCGCATGTCAGGTTTTTGGTGGATTCAATCAAGTCTTGGATCGCAGAGTATGAATGTCCTCTTGCTATTTTCAGTTCCTACTTGCGTAAAGTTTGTGAAGGCAGGAGGAAAAAATCTTCCGCTATCACCGTCTCCTCTGTTCCTCCAACCCCCCCCCTCCCTAAAAATAATGATTGACAGGCTGATAGTAGCCTGATAGAAGCTTTATTAAGTAAAGATTTGTGATAAGCTTTAGGTCTTGCAATTTCACACGTGTACACAAGTAGCTTAATTCAACTGATGGGGGCTATGTGAATAAATGTAAGCGATGTGATGCAAGAAGCTCATGGCCACTTTTTATTTTTTCTTAGTAGCTCTCAGATGAAGAAAGGTTGGAGACCCCTGATGTAGAGTGTCCCATGTGTACGAATCTGTTCAACGGACATATTGTATTTAGTGGAAGGACGTTCCCAAAGGCTTGTGTACGGTGTACCTCCACCCATCTCCTATGTCTCATGGTGTATTGCATTATCTTTGCCTTCCTATCAGTCGTCAGGTTACACATGTCAGTGAGTGAGAGCACGTTATTGCAGCAGAGAAATTGCCTGTGGCAACATATTAAAACAGGGTCACAGGCTAGCGTTCCCCGGGGCTCCCTGTCAGGTTTTTGGGTTTGATGTAACAAGTATGTTTCAGGTGAGGGAAAAATGTATGCAACGAACTTTCCCACCAATTATTGCTCAGGTTCTGACAGGATCAAAAGAGTAGGTGCACATTCTTCAATTGACCGTGGAAAAATAACACCGCAATTATGTGCATGTAAATGGTCTACAAAGGATAACTTCTCTACCTTTTACACATGGAAACATTTCACAGTAGAGGCACACCATACAATATGAACCTGAACCTGAGCAGAATATGTCCTTTGCCATTATTCATTGGAAAGTTAACCCGTTAACCCCGGAGCCTGTGTTTCAGGTCTCAGGCTCGAAAATGACATTCCCAGAACAAATGACCATATCTTCCCTTCTAAAAGGGGTACATTAATAATCTTTTCTCTCAATGATAAACCTGTGAGCTGGATGTAGACACGTCAGAATCAATATAGAATTTTTTTATTTGAAAGTAAATTCAGATTGAACATAGTAAAAACATGTAAATGATTGAGTCCGTCCAAATAAAAAACATTACTTATCGTGAAAACCACCCGTGAATGACGGGATGGTAGACTAAAAGCTTTTGGAATCCAAACTATAACATATAATAAGTACCCTGTGTCAAGATTGATGCAAAACAAGTGACATTTGACCTTTTTTAAAGAGATTTAGCAAAAGAAAAAACACTTCTGGGATGTCGATAGAATCAAAGAGGAAGCTCCTAAATCCACCGACACGTTACCATTGAGGAGTGAGAGTGATGCAGCTTGCCCAAACCAAAAGCTATGTTACGAAAACTAGGTTATAGCCATACATATGATGATGGGTTATCAGTAATCATTTCAAAGGGACACAGAGAATTTAACCTTCAGCAGCGTTTTTATCGTTTTAATATCATTGAACACAACTTTTGATCAGAAAAACAGCAACGGTAAGAAATATTTGGCTCCGTAAAGCTACGTGGTGTGTTGTCTGGGTTTGCCTTCGCTGGCCTGGGTTTTGGTCGCACAGTGATGATACGTATACCTCTGGAATCTGTGGAATCTCAGCTTTAATCTGATATCTTGTTTGTACAGATCCGATAAGTAATAAAGTATTTCTACCGTGAGTTCTGTGCTAAGTGCATTAGCATTTTTTCGCTCAGGGATAATTCAGAGGCTCGGCGTTAGACTTGTGTTTTGTTTCGGTAAAAGTTGTTCATATCGTCAGTTAGCTGAGTTTCTTCCCGCTAAGTGGGTTTGACACATTAATAGCTGTTAAATGTTAAGAAGCCCTGGGACACCGTTTTGTGAAAAGGAAGCCAGCGGGGGCTGCCGGGTTTAACAGGTTACACATTGTTCAAACAGTCACTCATAGCATGATGAATGCATGCAGTTTGTAAAAGCATGTACACAGGGCGACTGTGGCTGTGAGGGTGTGCGGTCGTCTTTCAACCAGAAGGTTGTGGGTTCGATCCCAGCCCGTGCAGCCAACATGTCGATGTATCCTTGGGCAAAATACTTAACCCTGAGTTGCTCCCGATGGCATGGCCAACGGTGTGTGAATGTTAGGTCCTAGAGCAAGTGGTACTGCTCTGTAAGAATGGGTGAATGACATGTAGTATGTAAAGCGCTTTGAGGGGTCGTAAAGACTGGATAAAGCGCTATATAAGTTCATTTACATTTCCATATAAACACACAGGTGATGCGTTTCATCACCACCTATCCATCAACCTATCCTGCCATTGGTCAAATACATCCTGACTTGCAATACCTCTTAATAATGTGCCTTTTCCCCTTGCTACCTCCCCAAAATACATAAAAAGTAAGTGCTGTACCATATTTATAGGATGAAAGGATGTCGGGGGCTTTTCAGTGAGTGAGAGACTTTTTTTGTACAAAGAGCTTGCCAAAGAAGCCCCAAAATGAAAGATGTGCCTACGATGTAGAAGTAAAGCTATCAACCCCGTAATCACAAAAGTGTCCTCGACAAAGGCAGCCAATGCTTTTTTGTCATTTCCTGTGGGTTATGAGTAGCAGAGTAGAAAATTGCCTTGCACTGGCTCATAGTTACGTACCAGCTTCAATATCACCCCAGCCCGATTATTTTGTTTGCTGAAATCTATTTGTGGATCCTCTGAATCACCAGGTTCCACCACATGTTCTGAATGATAGCTTTGATCACAATAGCACTAATCACTCCTACTTCCTCATGCTGCAGTAATGTGGCACTGAAGAGACATGAGGACGGATTATCATTTAGACCAACATGTAATGCAGAGGGACCTCAAATTATACCGCGAATGAAAAAAAACAACCAATGACATTCACTTATTAATAATATCACATTCTTGACTTTGTAGTTTTTCGAGCAGCTTAAAGGCAATTATTTAAAAAGCTGTGCAGATATAGCACTTTGAAGTATTCTGGGAAATATCAATGAAAAAGGATATTATCCAAAAGGGTTAAACAGCTGACCAGGGCAACGACTGTCTGCACCAGTAACCTTTGTCTAAGGACGAGATTTCCTCGACAAGACGGACGGAACAAAAGGCACACACTCTGTCCCACATGCTTTGTCTCAGGAATACCTAATGCACCTCTTTGCTGGAGAGAGGCCAGATAATAAAGCTCAGGCAGGATCAGTGAAGCCGGTCTCCTCTGACTCTCCCCTCATTGTTGGATGCCTCGCTCCCTGGGAGTCGCCGTGCGTTATCACTGATCATCAAAGGCCCTGTCAGGAAAGTGTGGAAGTGGGGCTTCCACAGGCTGTCTGAGACGCCAGACACATCCAAATGAGACGGGCTTATTAATTCTTCAAAAGCCACACAGCTTCGTTTTCCCCGCGACTCATTTTGGTACATTTAAGGATGATAAAAGCTCAGCAAGAGAGCTCTCCCGCCCTCCTCTCGCTGTCTTACTTCCCCTTTCTCGCACATACATCATACATAATGCAGGCACATGCATGCAGTTGATGTCAAGGCGATATTGCTTTAAAATAGCTGTCATATCTCAAAGTCTTTTGTAGGAATGGAAATAAGGACATTTCAGGGACGAAGCCCTCGAGGTAAAAGCACACATTGGGAAACCTAGTGTTTGCAGCCACTGCTTTCTGCTTGTAGAAACAAAATGTAGATTTTCACGGCCAAGCTTTTAGCTTTTGTTGTCCTGTCAGAGGCCAAATCGTGGACTCAGACAGCTCTCAGTAACGCATGTATTTGTATAAGTGTATGTCAAAAGGACAAGGAAAAGTACGTGCTGAGCATAACTTTCAGGAACACAAAGTTTTAAAGAAAAACTTGAGTTTCTTCATGTTTACTTTTGAGCTTCAACGTTAACATGTGAGTGAGACAAAATCCAATTTCCTCCCAAACAATGTAAGCACCGTTTCACTGAAAGAAATGGAATCTGAGTTGTTTTATTGCGAGGGAACAGAGGAGGACAAAGCCGTACAATTCATTACAATTTCTTTTTTGCTTTCCCTCTCAATTGCTGCGCATTGGATTATATGTGGAACATCAAAAGCTTTAATTATCTTAATTAGTCCTAGATTTGCAGGCAAGAAAGCTCCTTGAAACCAGCGGAAGATGCGAGTGTTTCCGTGGCACAACGCGTCGTTAAAATGCACATCATTTGAATGTTATACGAGAACCTTAATTGCTGAATTCACGGTTATCAAGGGGGCCTCCTTCATTACAATTCAAGAGGCTCCATCACGGTGGCCGTATTCTCACATAATGAACGTGGTCCCGTCCCCCCTCAGTGTAATAACTAATTGCACAGAGCTGCTAATCGCCCCCACTCCACCTACTCACCCAAAATGAATATGGCTTCATACGTTTGGTTGTCAACAACTCACAACTTGAGAGTGGAAGAAAACTCATTTCTTTTCACTTATGACTGATAGTGGGTGTGCAATACTTAGCACATCATGGATTCACTGAAATCCACACCGTATTAATCTGATTATGGCATAATTTAATTTATTGGAATTTAAATTGTTTCCATTCCCGTAACCAATGTTCTAAAACACAGAATTGGACCAGGATGGACACAAAACACTAAAAGATTCATATTTTTGACTTGAAGTATTTCTGCTTTTAAGCTTTCTGTTTCTTATTTTGTAAAATGCTTAGGTTTAAAAATATATATTTGCATTCAGAGACTGTGCATTTTCATTTGGAGCAGAGCAAAAATAAGCGTTTGATGTTTGGATGTTTATTTATAAGGAACACGATTCATACGTCTGTTGGTTTCACTTGCATTAATCACGAATGTCAAAGCACTCAAGGCTACTGTTCTGTTGACCATAATACCGTAAAGCCAAGAGAAAAATGAGAGACATTTTTAAATGAAAGAAGGGATTATTTGAAGAATTATGAAGAACCAGAAAAGCACACTTCTATCCTTGTGGTTGGAAGTGTGCTCCTTTGTACCTAAACACATCCACCAGTGGACTGACTCAGCGGTGCCGGATTCATTTCAGAAGTGTGGGAGGGGGGGCAAAAAGTGTGTGTGTATGTGACACAGCCTACTCGCCAACTCTCCCGATTTTCGCGGGAGACTCCCGTTTTCCTCCGGGGTCAAATGTATCCCGCATTTCTGACTAAATCTGATTTGTTTCATTCTAACATAACGCACCGAATGTTACTGTTTCCACTCGGACTTCAATACAGCTACACCATTGTTTGGTTTCCATGGTAACGTGTCTCTTTAGTAGCGCGAGCAAATGAAAGTCTGAGAGGGTGTTCAGGAGGAAGATAGTCAGCGAAAACAGAACAAGAATGGACGACTCGACCCTCTGCTGTAAACTATACAGACCAGCCCACACATCTTTCCATCTCTTCTTGTTTCCTGCTACGCTCTTGTTTGACAAGCTGAATGTTGACTGGTGTTTGACTGAAGTAAGCTCTGTGAAAAGTTCCAGTTATGAACTCGGTATTTACAAAGCTGTCATCTCCACATTTGGAGAAAGTTGCAAGCCGTTTGACAGCAGCACATCTGCATATTTCACAGAAGGCTCGTTCAGGGGTTTTGCAAATAATTAACCACTCTCTGTTTGTGTACCAGTCTGCATCAAGGCAAGGCAAGTTTATTTTTATAGCACTTTTCAACGCAAGGCAATTCAAAGTGCTTTACAAAAAATGAAAGACATTAAGCATTACAAAAGATTGAGGTACTTTCTCTTTGCCCAAATAAGCTTTCATTTGCCCGTCACAATGTCCCGAGAGCAAACCTCCATGCAGTCGGAACCAGCCTGCTTCGGTTCAACGATGCCGGCGGCGGCGGTTTTGACGGCCTCTGCGGCCGCAGAGCTGCTGCTGGGGTTCATCTGGCGGCGCTGGTTCTATGGTTGAAGGGCCAGGCTCCGGAGGTGCAGATGTCGGGGATGTGACATTTAAGTTGTTGAATTTCAGCTTAGTTTGACTGTATTTTGTTTTCTTATGCGCCGGTTCTTCTGACATGTTTGCAAGTTTCATCTATCTACGGCTGACGCACACTGAACAACGTAACACATAACGTAAACAACGTAACACATAAACACATCTAAGCTTTGTTATTGGTTGTAATGTATGGATACATTTGAATGGTGTGACAATGTCCTATTTGATTGGATTAAAATGTATTCTTCCTGTTATGTCTGTGTCACCGAGGTGATCTCTGGGCTCATAGATCTCGGCCTCCGTTACGGGTTGTTTAGTGTTTTTGTTGTTGAAAAGTGTTTCCCTTTCCCCATGTCTGATTGTGTGCACCTGGTGCCCTGTGGTGTCTCTTCGAGGCTGTGTCATATCATGTGTATGATTTAATAAATGCCCACACCGGGTTGTATCTTTGGACGTTCTGCCTCTGCCTCCTGGCTTGGTCCGGGCCGCTCAATTGTCAGCTTCACAGTCTGCCTGCTGTATTGTACCTAATGCAAAGTGACCTGCTCCATCGAAATCAGTCGCATTGATCCGAAGACACATTTTGAGTTGTATACACTGTTGGAAAGAGAGAGTTGTTCTGCCTGCTGTGACGTCAAGTTACTCCGCTTGTTACAAGCTTGTAATTATGCCGAAGCTTCAAAGCTGTATTTATCATCTGAATTTGCCGAAACAAGTTTAATATTCTGTTTATTTGAAATCAGATGAAAACAAACTAACGGACCCTGCGGTGTTATCTATGATTACTATGCCTTACATTCATAATGTCAGCGGAGGGAGGGGGGGCGGCGCTGTGGAAGAGCAGAGTGGCGAGTGAGAGGCGAGCTGTGTTCTTCCCTTTACAAGCTTCAAAAATTCCTGTAGCTAATGAGATTGAATATAACAGTCAAAAATAATGAAATATACACAGCTAGATCAGATGGCGTTCTTTTTAGATGCGACTTTAGAGTAGAGGGGAATTATTGAAACGGGATGTGAACAGTGTTCCGCGGCATCCGCTGCTGCGAAAATGTGGGGGGGCAATGGCCCCCTGGCCCCCCCGCTTCCGGCACCCTTGGACTGACACACCTAACCCCAACCAGCGCCATCGACCCCAACCATGAGTGCAAGGTTTTAAAGAGGCCATATTCTGCTCATTCTCAGGTTCATATCAGTATGTTGTGCCTCTACTGCAGGGGTTCTTACCTTGAGGTCATTTATATACACAAGCAAAAAAGAGAAAAATTAAAGAAATCTAGACCGCAAAATAATTAAACAAGCGCGTGCCTGTTTTTCCTGGCCACGGTCAGGGTCCTTGAACACAACACGAGCCTAACGTGTCATCACGTGGTATATGTCTCGCCTGCCAGGGGTGCAGTTCTGACGGAGAGCACCAGAACACCGCTCCGGCACTTCCAGAAATTGCAGTACCCACATGCTGCAGTTTGTGCGTGGCTGTGTCTCTAGCTGAAAGCCCAGTGGCGATCTGCTCATCCGTCACACTGATCAGACAGTCAGTAACTGTGTTGTTATTAGCATCTGGTTAGCTAGCTATGCTAACGAATATATGAAGCTTTTTCAACATGCTTTTTCTATATGATCATTAGTTATACAAAAATAAGAGAATAAAGTAATGGGGTATAAAATACTATGACAGTAAAGTTGTTATTAATAAACAAGAATACAGTTTGAAAGGGGAGTGGTTTGTAAAATATCCATAAATAAAAAGAAAATCTGTTGAGAGATGTTTCCATAGATCTCCTGATGTTGCTCTCAAAGTGCACCAGATTGATGCTTTCAACTTCAACATTTAAAAACAAATCTTCCCGGGGGACCCCCCTAGAAGAAGTTAGGTCAACCTATGCAGCACACAAAAGCATAATAGGGCCCCTTTCAAAGAACAAGAGGTCAGCATGACAATATTTTCAGGTAGTTTATATTTGCTCTTTTTATGTCACTTGACATCGGCTGTTTTTAAGGTATACATAAAGTCTTATGAGTTCAACCTATTCCAAGGATGCGTTCGCTGCAGTGAGCAATGTTCAGTGTCATCCAAGTTATTTGTCCACATAAAGACGTTGTGTAATGCCTGGACTTGAGAGTTTTAGGGAACAGAGTGCACTTTTCCCCTGCAGCTGAGTCAGACCGGATTAGAGCAATCATGTTGAATCAGGGCGTTAAGCATTTAGCCTGGAAAGCACATTGAAAGTACATTCCCCAAAATGTTTTGGATTTAATATGTTTGTTAGCATCAACAGCAACAAAATAGATGCTGCGGATAAATTGCTGCATCATGTTTCAATATTTATATTTAAAATGTACGCAAAGACAAGACAATAGGGGTGTAACGGTATACGTACCGAAATTATTCGGTACGGGCCCTTCGGTTCGGTACACGTGTACTAGTACAGTAAAGTTCAAATACAGATTATTTCAGTTCATCGAAATGCTGCACCTTAATGTTTATTTTATTATATTTTGTATTTGAGTGAATACATTATTCACCGTTTAATAATAATTATAATAATTTTGTGATAATTTTTTCTGCTGTACCGAAAACGTACCGAACCGAACCGTGACCTAAAAACCGAGGTACGTACCGAACCGAAATGTTTGTGAACCGTTACACCCCTACAATATTGCTTACTTACATATTTTATATTCTATAACTGATAAATGACTGCTTTATTTCATTGTATATTTGTATTACATTGTTAAAGTTCGCTATCTGTGTTCTTTTTTAAGATATTGTTTTTTATTTGTATGCATGCACCAAGTCAAATTCCTCGTACGTGTGAACCTTGTAATAAATCCGTTTCTGATTCTGATGACATGTGTCCACATTTCATTATTGCATGCATTCCCATTCCATCAGATCTAATTGTGGCCGCTGCTAAAAGGTCTTTGAGCGCCATGCCCTCTTGTCCCAGGAGGGCGTCGGTTAATGTGTTGGGGTTCGCCCTGAGGTGCAGGGGGTCTCACTTCAGGGTCAGATGACACTCGTGCAGGTCGCCTCTTTCGGGCACAAAGCCCAGTTGACTTGTTCAGCAGAGCTAAGCCGGCGTAGAGTGTCAGGGGGTTAGAGGTTAGCGTAAGCCGCTCTGGGCCACCGCAGCCCACTGACTCTGAACAGCAGGGTCAGCGGACGGGACCCTCTGCTAGGTAAAGCACTCGAGCAAAGAACACACCAACAACATGACAAGGAAGTGAGGAAAGCAAATAGGAAAACACAAGGATTATTGGCTGGCTTTTTATCTAAGTCACACAGCTTGGACATACAAGTAGATTTTCCAAAGCACAATGCGGTTGGATTCTTAATCTGGCCAATGCTATGTTGGTTATTGCAATTGTTCTCAGATCAGTTTTGCAAGGAGGCATCAATACAGTTCAGGAAGCGTGAATGCCTATTTCACAAATGAATGCTTTTTTGTTGGGATATTTCATTCAAGCAAAAGCACAAACCATTTCTGGTTTTATCACTTTAAAAAATATACAATGTGCAATTTAGAGCCGATGCAAGCTGAAGAAAACCGCAAATCAAATATTATTTTATAGAGGATGAAATAGATACAAATGTACACCTTTCTTTACTATTAAAAATATAAAATCTGAAACAATTATCATGCTGACCTTTTTAAAGAGGCACTATTATTTTCTTTGGGGTTTTCCATTTCCTGTAGGGTGTTAGGTTTGTGTGCATGTAAATGGTCTGCTAAGGCTAAAATCCCTGCCTCTATTGGACTCCTTTGTTTACTTCCGGAACATAATGACATCAATATGTAACACTGAAGCTTCTATTGGCTAGTGTGGGACATGGTGGTTGACCAATCACAACATAGCCAGCCAGCTAACCAATCAGAGCAGACTGGGCTCTGGTTTCAGACAGAGGTTGAAAAGAGGGGGGCGGTGGTGGCGAAGTCGATAGGGACTTGGCAACTGGAAGGTCACCAGTTCAAGTCACGGCAAGACCAAGTGCTGCCGAGGTGTCCTGAGCAAGGCACCGTTCCCTACACGGCTCCCCGGGTGCCGTTCAAAATGGCAGCAAACTGCTCCTAACACCAGGATGGGTCGAATGCAGAGAAACAATTTCCCACGGGGCGTTAATAAAGTATATCAAATATCATAAAGACGTGCTGCAGCACAGGCAGTATGAGAACAATAAAGAGCTTTTTGAACATTAAAGCATGGAGACACTACATACTGACATACACCTGAACATCATCAGGAGAGGACTCTTTAAAGTAGAGACACTACATACTGATATACACCTGAACATCAGCAGGAGAGGACTCTTTAAAGTAGAGACACTACATACTGATATACACCTGAACATCAGCAGGAGAGGACTCTTTAAAGTAGAGACACTACATACTGATATACACCTGAACATCAGCAGGAGAGGACTCTTTAAAGTAGAGACACTACATACTGATATACACCTGAACATCAGCAGGAGAGGACTCTTTAAAGTAGAGACACTACATACTGATATACACCTGAACATCAGCAGGAGAGGACTCTTTAAAGTAGAGACACTACATACTGATATACACCTGAACATTAGCAGGAGAGGACTCTTTAAAGTAGAAACACTACATACTGATATACACCTGAACATCAGCAGGAGAGGACTCTTTAAAGTAGAGACACTACGTACTGATAAACACCTGAACATCAGCAGAAGAGGACTCTTTAAAGTAGAGACACTACATGCTGATATACACCTGAACATCAGCAGGAGAGGACTCTTTAAAGTAGAGACACTACATGCTGATATACACCTGAACATCAGCAGAGAGGACTCTTTAAAGTAGAGACACTACATACTGATATACACCTGAACATCAGCAGGAGAGGACTCTTTAAAGTAGAGACACTACATACTGATATACACCTGAACATCAGCAGGAGAGGACTCTTTAAAGAAGAGACACTACATACTGATATACACCTGAACATCAGCAGGAGAGGACTCTTTAAAGTAGAGACACTACATACTGATATACACCTGGACATCAGCAGGAGAGGACTCTTTAAAGTAGAGACACTACATACTGATATACACCTGAACATCAGCAGGAGAGGACTCTTTAAAGTAGAGACACTACATACTGATATACACCTGAACATCAGCAGGAGAGGACTCTTTAAAGTAGAGACACTACATATTGGTATACACCTGAACATCAGCAGGAGAGGACTCTTTAAAGTAGAGACATTACATACTGATATACACCTGAACATCAGCAGGAGAGGACTCTTTAAAGTAGAGACACTACATACTGATATACACCGGGACATCAGCAGGAGAGGACTCTTTAAAGTAGAGACACTACATACTGATAACCACCTGAACATCATCAGGAGAGGACTCTTTAAAGTAGAGACACTACATACTGATATACACCTGAACATCAGCAGGAGAGGACTCTTTAAAGTAGAAACACTACATACTGATATACACCTGAACATCAGCAGGAGAGGACTCTTTAAAGTAGAGACACTACGTACTGATAAACACCTGAACATCAGCAGAAGAGGACTCTTTAAAGTAGAGACACTACATACTGATATACACCTGAACATCAGCAGAAGAGGACTCTTTAAAGTAGAGACACTACATGCTGATATACACCTGAACATCAGCAGGAGAGGACTCTTTAAAGTAGAGACACTACATGCTGATATACACCTGAACATCAGCAGAGAGGACTCTTTAAAGTAGAGACACTACATACTGATATACACCTGAACATCAGCAGGAGAGGACTCTTTAAAGTAGAGACACTACATACTGATATACACCTGGACATCAGCAGGAGAGGACTCTTTAAAGTAGAGACACTACATACTGATATACACCTGAACATCAGCAGGAGAGGACTCTTTAAAGAAGAGACACTACATACTGATATACACCTGAACATCAGCAGGAGAGGACTCTTTAAAGTAGAGACACTACATACTGATATACACCTGGACATCAGCAGGAGAGGACTCTTTAAAGTAGAGACACTACATACTGATATACACCTGAACATCAGCAGGAGAGGACTCTTTAAAGTAGAGACACTACATACTGATATACACCTGAACATCAGCAGGAGAGGACTCTTTAAAGTAGAGACACTACATATTGGTATACACCTGAACATCAGCAGGAGAGGACTCTTTAAAGTAGAGACATTACATACTGATATACACCTGAACATCAGCAGGAGAGGACTCTTTAAAGTAGAGACACTACATACTGATATACACCGGGACATCAGCAGGAGAGGACTCTTTAAAGTAGAGACACTACATACTGATAACCACCTGAACATCATCAGGAGAGGACTCTTTAAAGTAGAGACACCACATACTGATATACACCTGAACATCAGCAGGAGAGGACTCTTTAAAGTAGAGACACTACATACTGATATACACCTGAACATCAACAGGAGATGACTCTTTAAAGTAGAGACTCTATTTGCTGATATCCACCTGAACATCAGCAGGAGAGGACTCTTTAAAGTAGAGACTCTACGTACTGATATACACCTGAACATCAGCAGGAGAGGACTCTTTAAAGTAGAGACACTACGTACTGATAAACACCTGAACATCAGCAGGAGAGGACTCTTTAAAGTAGAGACACTACATACTGATATACACCTGAACATCAGCAGAAGAGGACTCTTTAAAGTAGAGACACTACATGCTGATATACACCTGAACATCAGCAGGAGAGGACTCTTTAAAGTAGAGACACTACATGCTGATATACACCTGAACATCAGCAGGAGAGGACTCTTTAAAGTAGAGACACTACATGCTGATAAACACCTGGACATCAGCAGGGCAAATTACATCCTATGAATACTGCAGCAGAGACACTGCCAATATGCATGTCATTTTCAAATCTGCGCAGTGACTGGAAAAATACATTAACAAATCTAAACCAAACACATGTTTGCCGACTGATTAATGAAGCCCTAGTTATATAGCGAGACAGCGCCGCTATACGATACATCTCTTTAGCCTCAAGCATGCTAACAGTGGTGTCAATATCTTGACTGCGTCCCTCAGGGCTGCTGGTACAAAAGACACTTCACTTCGAGGAGTCGGGGAGGGTGGAGGGCTCCTCCCTCAACACCGCCTCTCGGCACAGAAAGATAATTGTCTCCTCCTTACCCAGAGAGATGGGTGTAATTCCGTGACCTATACGAGGGACTCTTCCTATCTCCCGCGCAGCCTGAGATGTCACAGTGGTTTGCCGTAATTACTTTGGCTGATGGAGGTGAGAGAGGACATTTGCATCAGATGCGGCGTGCAGCAGTTGGGTCTCCCCACTCGCCGGCCATATGCCGCGTTTAATGTCACCGTAATCTCTAAAGGTGAGCATCGGCAGCAACGCCGTATATCTCCACAACTAGCTGAATCAGTGGTTTGGAAATAGGTTTGACATTGAGTTCGGGCCAACGAGAGAACACACACACACACACATGCACGCACACACCCACACACACTAAGAAAACCCCTCTGAGGGGAGATGTTGTCCTTCTACACTAAAACTGGACGAGATTGGCAAGTTCAGGTCTTGCATTGTTAACACAGCATCCCTCTCTTGAGAAACCTTTGACCAGTGGAGAGTGTGAACTCCTCAGACTGTTGTTGTCGGCGGAGGTGCTCCCCTTCTACCATCCGCTGCCCGCTGCTGTAGTTTCACTGAAGCCTTTTTGTCTCAACCTTGAACATCTTTGTTTTCAACAAAACAGCTGTAAAGAAAGCCTGTTGCACAAAAGAAAGGTACGGGACTTAGACCTGACATATATGATACAATAATGGCTGGCTCTATTGGATCGGTTGACCAATCACAACAGAGCCAGCCAGCCAACCAATCAGAGCAGACTGGGCTCTGGTTTCAGACAGCACTCTAGCACTGCCAAGGTGTCCTTGATGAAGACACTGAACCCCCAACTGCTTCCTGGCCCCTAAAGCATGGACGCCTCTTAGCCCCGACGCCTCTCCATGAAATAAGCAACTGTATATTCAGACACAATGTGTACAGGTCCTGTGCATGAGGGTTTTAAAAAGAGCGATCTTCTCTACAGTTATCTTTTAAACACTGCCAACACATTTCAAAACCCCAACAGTAGAACATCATTCTAGTATCACAAGTAGAAAGAAAGAAACCTCTGAAGGCGGCAATTTCAATACATCTTATAGCACTAACTTGCATGTGTACACTAATGCGGCAGAGGAGTACAGTAAAGAGAGCCTGCATCTCTCTGTCTTTGTGCCATCATCTTTATTCCTCTCAATCTCCCACTTTGAAAAATGAATCTGCCTCCCACAGTCCCCACATCCCACACCTCCCAGAGCATACGCGTCTGTTCTTCACACTTTCTCCATTCTCTTCTTCTTCTTTTTTGTTTCTGGGATTCTGGTGACATTTCCAAAGTGCCAGATCCTTGCCTTGAGACATTGTGCATGTGCCCACACCTCTCCGCCCCCGAGAAGTACACACACACTCACACATTGCACGCAGATACACACTGTCCTCGCCCGGAGCCAGGCCCTGTGTGCTTGTCTACCTCAGAGAAGCTGGAGCTTGGCATGGAGATGAGGCTCTGGTGGATTCTGTGCTGCGCCTGCCAAAGCTGCTCTTTTGATCCGCAGCCAGCTGATGACAGATCTACATTAAGCTCATAGTCTCCTCTCTTTCGCTCCACTTCTCCTCTCCTCCTGCCTGACACTGGGGCAAAATGTTACTGTAAAGTCCGCGTGCATTGGTGGGAATCGACATCCCTGGAGGTCGCCGCCGTGAGTCTCCTCTCGCACCAAACAGACAGAATGCTGAGTGGGTTTCCAGCTTGCAGAAAAACCCCATGTGGGTGTAAGCCACAGATAGTGCCATGTCAACAATCCAGGGGGAAGCTTTACACACTCTCATGTGTACCTCCAAGTTTGGAAGGAAAAATACATGCTGCAAAAATACTCACGCTTGGAGATATGGTTACACTTTTATGATATTTTTGTCATGTTGGGCTATTTTTTTTATTGTGTGCAACTTTTTCTCAAACTTCTATTTTCTTGAAATGACCTTTAAAAACATTGTAGGAAAAGTGTGTTTCTTCCACTATAATAATAAGTGAAAATAGCATCTGCGTATCCACTAATCAAGGGAATATTGTTCATTTTTTAATTGTTTATTGAAGAACAGACAGCCTTTAAAGTGTCAACATTAAAAACAGAAACAAAGGGTTGAGTGTCAGACTGACGATATATTTACAAAAAACGTTAATTTCCTGTTTTAGGATTTGGATGCAATTTTAGTCACCGTGATTGTTTCCGTAGACAAAGCTGCCACACTACAGAGCATATTGTGTGCTAAGCTAGGCATCCCCCTTGGCACGGTTCAAAATGTATTAGGAAATGAAAAGCTTTACAGACATAAAGGGGTTCGGACGAGTTTTTGTTCTGTACTTTTTGTAAAGAAATGTAAGAAAGCCTAGGCAATTCGAGAAGCATAAAAAGAGATCTGTCAAGGTAACATCATTTCAGATGATTGGTAACCAAAAAGCACTGTAATATACCTCCGTCATTTAGAAATGCTCACAGAACACGCCACTCTGCAGATATTCTGCTCAGGCTGCTTCCTAGCTCCCACACAGCCAAGTGAGTAGCTCCTCACCTCGGCAGAATCGAACAGTTCTAGCCTTCCAACTATCGACATCAGCTGAAGTTGCAGGCAACGATCTGCATACAATGCACTTCTTAATGGTCATGAGATACTTAAAGAGGCCCCATCAGGCTTTATGGGGTTTCCCTTTCCTGTAGTGTGTTATATAGGCTCTTGTTTTTCTCACACGCACTGAAACACTTCCATTGGACTCCTGATATCACGATGTAACACTCGCATTGTACCTGATCACTTCATTTATTTATTTGTTTATTTGGCAGGGACATTGCACATTAATAATAATAATAATACATTTTATTTCGAGGCGCCTTTCACGACACCCAAGGTCGCCTTACAGTGCGTTTAAAAGTTAAAACAGCTAAAACAAAAACGGAACACAATTTAATCGAACCGACAAGGCAGTACAGCAGCATGGACACTTAAAGGTCCCATGTCATGCCCGTCCCCTTGTTGCTATGAAGCTTTTTCTGCATATAAACGGTAAACGCATGACGTCATGCGGTTCCCGGAAGATTCAAATGGACCAATCCACGGAGCTCCTCACACACCAGGACCTTTAGCGTGCATGTTCAACTAACAGGGAGTCCCGTTGACTTGCATGGAGCTCCCTGGTTGGTAATAGACGAGTTGGGATGGCGGAGAAATGCTCTCCCATTCTCACAGCGTTACAAACCTTCTTCTTTCTCGATATCAAGCCACACTTATTGTTTTTACTTCGGCTGTGAGTGTGTGTGTGCTCAGGATGAGTTTCGCTTGTTCTCGCTGTATCGCGACCCGGAAACCTGTCCGCTCCTCGCAGCAACGAGCCTCGCAGCGTCCCGACCAATCAGAGCACACTGGGCTCACAGGGAGGGGGGCAGGAGCTCCAACAAGCCGTTTAGGACAGAGAGTGAATACACAGACTATACAGAGATGCTGTTTGAGAAACCAATGTAAGTTTTGAACATTGAGCAATGTAAATATTTAGTAGACCTCAACAATGGAATTATGATCAGTAGAAATCATGACATGGGACCTCTAAAGCATGAAATATATAGTGTAAATATGCCGGATTTAGCTTTGAGCTACTTTCCATCCGCAGTCCCTCACATAAAACATGAAGGAAATGAAAATTACAAACATAGCAGTACAAATACATAAAATGCAAGAAAAGTGCAAGACTATGAGTAGAATACCCAAGAATAAGGATGAGACATCTCTAAGCTGTTGACCAATCACAACAGAGCCAGCCAGCTAACCAATCAGAGCAGACTGGGCTCTGGTTTCAGACAGAGGGTGTTGCAGCACAGGTATGAGAGAAATAAAGAGCTTTAAAGCATGGAGACATTTTTCTGTATCCTGCTTAAATAATCCCGTTACATGTAGTCCATTACTCCCCAAGCCTTATGGCAGAGAGTATGTAAGCAAGCCGATAGGATCCATGGCTAACAGCTGCTCGTGAGCGAGGACTGAGAGGCGGTGATGGAGCCACACAATTAGAAAAACACAACCAGCTGTTTCTATTTCTGAAGGGGATCATCTGCTTGTTACTGCGATATCAAACAGGAAGAGCTCGCAATATTTCCGCGTGGCTCCTTTAAGGGAGGTGAGACTTCGTTTTAGCCACTGCTGTTTCCAATCATTCTCACTGTAATTGTGAGCATAATTTTGAAGAAGGAAGAAACAGAAGCTATCTTTTTGTGTGAGAGTCTGCCGCATTGTTTGTCATTACAGAGCTGTCTTTGAATTCAGCGGGGTAATATTTTTGTGTGGGCTGTAAATTGGCAATCAGTCTGTCACATTACCATTCGGATGGTCACTGTACGGCTCCTGTGACGAGGTCATGGCTCGTCACAGTGGAGAAGAGAACGTTATTATGCTACACTCTTAAAGTTAATTGACTGTTTTTCTTTGTGCACTCAGACCTAATGATTTCCGCTCTATCAGTATTTTTATAGAGGCCTTTTTAATGCTTTTTTTGGTTTCCCCTTTCCTATAGTGTAGGTGTGTGTGCATGTACACGGTCTGTGAAGGCTACAATCCATTCCATTGGACTCCTTTTTTTACTCGTGGAACATAATGACATCACTATGTAACACTCGCGATTCTATTGGATAGCAGCGTCACAGCTAATCTCGGCTCAGTCAAATGAATGGAGACAGAAAATAACTCTGGAATAGGTTTTTACCACATTTAACAACTTTTGGACCCGAATGATTTAAATATATAAAAGTGTAGTCTTATTCTGTAGTTATTTAGTGATATTTCCCTCTAAGCAGTTGACCAATCACGACAGAGCCGGCCAGCAAACCAATCAGAGCAGACTGGGCTCTGGTTTCAGACAGAGGGTGAAAAGAGGTGCTGCCTGGAGACATGTCACAGTAGGGACACTAAATAAAAATGTGGCCCTGGAAATCAGGATGATAGGGCCCCTTTAAACCGTTCCAATGCAGCACAAATATAGATATTTAACGAAGCTTTCTTCTGCAACGCTACCCTCAGTCTCCCCTTACACAAAGGAGGAAAGAGCGTATAACAGGAAACATGAGAGACAGTGAAAATGAGACAAATGTGAGAGTAAACAACAGAGTCAGAGTGCATGTGGGCATGAGAGAGGGGGAGAACATGATGCTGGCTGTGAATATATACCTCACACCTCACACACATAACTCAGCCCTCTGCATGCAGCGGCTGCACGGCTGTCACGAGCCGGCATATATCATCGCTGCAGCCACGCTGAAAAATCGTACAAATGTCAGCTCCAATGAACAAACACCTTTTTTAAAAGCCTTATGGTGGTGCTTCACAATCCCAACAGTCATGCTCATTGAGGCAAATGTCAAAGTGTTGTTTGGAAATTCCTCATTTAGCTGGCATTGACTGCTTACTGTGATACGCAGGGTTGGGAGGGTTGCTTTAACAATGCACTGTAAAACATGAAATCTGAGTATGAGAAAATAACCGGATAACTTTCTTCTGGATCACCTCAATATCAAATGCACTGCCAGTAAATACAATAAAATAGTAGAAATATAATCTGAGCTGACAGGAAATGCTCCGTTTTAGTTTAATACAAACAGTGAAACTCAGAAACACTATTTTATAAACCTATGGGTTCACTTACAGAATTCAAACAAGAACAAAGAAAGAGAAAACCATAATGCAGATTCAGCCATTTTGTATACAACTGTAAGCAGGGCCGTCCCTCCCTGCAGACTGCGTGGGGGCCTCACCTCGCGGAGGGGGCCTCAACTGAGCCGAAAATGCGGTGCAATTAGTGCGGCGCGGCACGGTTTCCACTAGCACCCCCAAAACCCCCCCACCCCCAGTCGACGCTCGCGAAACAGAGGGCCTCATCATATAACTTTGCGTGGGGCCTCCTGTTGGCCAGGGACGGCCCCGACTGTAAGGGAATACCTTTTATTGTTTTTGTTTACGTAAACCTTGTTACAAGTACTCCGTAACTCCCCAATACTGCTGGTATTGTTTACCGTTCGGTCACTGTGTATAAAGATGTGAATTGTTTTCTAATAGGTCTGTTTTAGCATATTTGGGTCAGTATTCCAAAACTCCTACAAGCCGACTTCATATTAATGTTAAAAAGGTGACTCAGTCTACTTGAACTCCTACTCTTATGTTCAGGGATGTATCCGTTTATAACTTCCGTTCGTTTGGGATAATCGTGTTGATTTTTTTTCTTCCAGACCCAGCTCCTCTAGACTTCCCTGATTTGAAATCCAAGCACACAGCCTTGCTCTGAGTCACGCTGTCCTGTAGCAGAAACAGCTGTTTGCATGAATCTTTAATGCACGCCCACATTGGCTCGCCATTGAGACGGATGAAAATGAGGAGAATCACCTCGATCCCCTGATTTAAGCTGTTTAAAGTCCCCGCTGCTTGAGAATGTCAAACGTCTCATTCGCCGGAGTGCACCACTTGAAAATGTTATAGGTTAGAACAATGAAAACAGCCACAGCAGTTAAGACAAGTTCATTGTTTCAGCGTGGCATTTATGGGCCATATAAACGACAGAAAACCGGTCAAGATGTGGAAAAATAATGCTTTGCAGAACATGTGTTTACAATGGAACTGTGCAATATGGTAAAGATTAATATCCCAATAATATTCCCAATATAATCATGATTTCTATATGCACAGTCTCACCATTTGGCAGAGAAATGTATGCAAAACATCGACTGATTTTCTCACAACATTGTTATCAGCTCCCTTAAAGGTGGGGTAGGTCATTTTGGAGGAACCAGCTCGAGTGCGCTAGAATTTGAAAATACACAGCCGGAAGAAATCTGCCACTTCCTCACAGAGCCCCTCCTCCAACACACACGAACGCGCACATGACCAATAAGGGCACGAGGTAAGTTTGTGCACAGATGGAAGGCTGACAGGCAGGTAGGTCGTCCAGTTACTTTAGCCGGGCCGGCTCAGATGATTGGTCGTGCTTTTTACAGCGCCACAGCTTCAACAGATGAAATGTTATGTATTTGTTGTCAAAGCACTTCAGATATTCATTGCTATCGGGACGTTAAGAGCATTCCATGGAATATAACAACAAGTGCAACTCGAGCCGATTTCTCAAACTTACCTACCCCACCTTTAACACGTGCAGCGTTAATTCTCATTGGCTGTCTTACAACGTAAAGCAAGGTGGAAAACTCGTAAAGGATCTTCAAAGGAAAAGCAAGTCATCAAATAAACATTGAAATGTGATTTTGGTGAGTTGATAACGACAATAGAGAGGCGTAAATAGCTGTGGTGATTTTGAGATGCTCCTTTGGGTTTCACGTGAACAGTATATGTGCAGTTGCAAGAAAAATCCTTCACTGACAGTTTCCAGCTGTCTCACAGACAAATCAAATACTTATGGGTAATTATGTATGCATTTACAGAGATTAATAAAACTGTATTAACAGCTCTCTCATCTCTCACAAACTAAGTCATATCACCGCCGGTGTTTAGTTACTTCTGCTTGTAAAGGCAAACCAGCAAATGTTTAAAAAAGGAAGGAAATAAATGCATTTATTTGCTGTTTTACCAATAGTGCTATTGAATAACGATGTGAATGAATCGTTTCTGAATGAATCAGTGGGATTAGATGTTTATGCAAGAGCAACATCAACATATACAGTTGCAAGAAAAATGTGAACCCTTTGGATTCTCCACACATAGCGTTGTGTGTTCCAAACAACTCAACTTTGGTTTCATCTGTCCACAGAACATGTTGCCAGTAGTGCTGGAACATCCAGGTGCTCTTTTGCAAACTTCAAACGTGCAGCCATGTTTTCTCTGGACAGCAGTGGCTTCCTCCGTGGTGTCCTCCCATGACCTCCATTCTTGTTCAGTGTTTTACGTATCGTAGATTCGTCAACAGAGATGTTGGCATGTGCCAGAGAGTTCTTTAAGTCTCTAGCTGACACTCTAGGATTCTTCTTCACCTCATTGAGCATTCTGCGCTGTGCTCTTGCAGTCATCTTTATAGGACGGCCACTCCTAGGGAGAGTAGCAACAGTGCTGAACTTTCTCCATGGAAAGACAACTTGTCTTACCGTGGACTGATGACCATCAAGGCTTTGAGAGATACTTTTGTAACCCTTTCCAGTTTTATGCAAGTCAGCAATTCTTCATCGTAGGTCTTCTGAGAGCTCTTCTGAGCGAGGCATGGCTCACATCTGGCAATGCTTCTTAAGAATAGCACATTCAAAACTGATGTGTATTTTTTATAGGGCAGGGCAGCTTTAACCAACACCTCCAATCTCGTCTCATTGATTGGACTCCAGGTTGGCTGACCCCTGACTCCAATTAGCTCTTGAAGAAGTCTTTAGCCTCGGGGTTCACATACTTGTTCCACCCTGCACTGTGAATGTTTACATGGTGTGTTCAATAAAAACATGAAAACATATAATTGTTTGTGTGGTATTAGTTGAAGCAGACTGTTTGTCTGTTGTTTTGATTTAGATGAAGATCAGAACACATTTTATGACCAACTTATGCAGAAATCCAGGTCATTCCAAAGGGTTCACATACTTTTTCTTGCAATTTGCTTCTCTCCTTGTTCCATCACTTTCATATTATTTGTCTGCAAAAACGTACTTAGGTGGAATAAGATGAAATGTAAACACCATAAGCTGCTATGCTGCCCTGCACAGAAGAGCAATGCTGCTGTCAATATGGCTGCGGGATTACGATTGTTGTGCTTGGCGACTGCTTTCTATATCACCAAAGTGTGAAAAGCAATAACACCACAAAGTGCAAGTGTTGGCGGTCAATATTTTCTCTCCCTGATAAACCCTCCGGGCAGGAGCGTCGCGTCGTCTAGCCAACACAAACACAGCTTTGCAGTTTCAATCTGTCACAGTGTGTGAATATGGAGCCGGAGCGAAAGAAAATAAAAAGCATCAACTCTTGTTTTACCTCAGTTCCACAAAGGAATCATCCAAATGTGAAGTTAAAGGATTACATAAATGCGGGACGAAAAAGAGAACTAGACAGTATGAAGTAATTGCACCTAAGAAAACAATGCAATACAGTTACTGGCATTTGTTTCAGTACACTTATTTATTTCAGATAGATCTTATACTGTTAGCTTCAGCTTAAAGGTGGGGTAGGTAAGTTTGAGAAACCGGCTCGAGATCGCTAGAATTTGAAAATACACAACCGGAGAAAATCTGCCACTTCCTCACAGAGCCCCTCCTCCAACACACACGAACGCGCACATGACCAATGAGGGCACGAGGTAAGTGTGTGCCCCGATGGAAGGCTGACAGGCAGGTAGGCCATCCAATCCGGCTAAACGGATTGGTTGTACTTGTTTACAGTATTACGGCTTCCACAGATGACATTTTTTTATGTATTTTTTGTCAAAGCACTTCAGATATTCATTGCTATCGGGATGTTAAGAGCATTCCATGGAATATAACAGAAAGTGTATCTCGAGCCGGTTTCTAAAACTTACCTACCCCACCTTTAAGTTATATTGCAATGTTTGCACTAACACCATATTTATATAAAAATAAAGGCAATGAACAGTTACATCTCTACTTTACATAAGGGTGTCTGCACAATCTCACATTACAGCAACAAAATCCTGAGTACCAGAAAATATACATTAAAAAAAAACTTTTCATTGTTAGGGGGGCCACAGGGGGGTCAGAGGTCAGGTCATGCCCCCTGGCCCCCCCTAGAACCGCCCCTGCGTGAGCGTCAACGGGGTTAAAAAACAGCTCCCCGCTAAAAGCAAATGAGTCTTCACGGCTGCCGCGCTGTGACTTCTATTCAGTTCACCTTTTTCTAATGTCACTTCTCAACGGGAGAGCATTTTACGAGAAAAACAATCTCAAGGAGCAAGTGCGAATGAGGCACAGAAGAATATTTCAGCACATTGCTCTGATGCAAAAAGACAGAGGAGGAGATTACCTTGTAGAAGTCAGATGTGTTTGAAAGTCTGCAGCTTGACCTGAACGGGGTACAAGAACACGTCTGCCTCAGCTGTATCTGGGAGAAACAAAGAGAGAAGAGATGCCAAGGTTATCTCACAGCTTGGAGACTTTTCAGAGTAACATATGATGATCACATCATTTACAGCCTCTAACCATATGCACCATCACACTGTGAGTAGCTCATATTGATGCATACAGGAGTGCGTGGGAAACAGGGATTTACAAAGTCTGCACACATGCTGTGCTAAGTTAAAAACACCCACACCACACACTGATGCACACAAACACACAGTCGACAAGCCTGCAATTCGACAAGCAGCTGCAGACTCCGCTACCCTGTGGCTTACTTTCTCAAGATGAATCTCCAGAGCCCCCTAAGGAAAACAAGCGCTTTGCCAGGGATGTCCAGGAACGCTAACTGTCACCGTCTCTCTGCATGCTCACACTCTGACGGCTGTGATGGGGAGTCGCGGCGCTCCCACACCGAGGCGGGTAATTGGCTCGAGATGATGGGCCGTAAACATACATCACAGGGGCGGCCAAGCAGACAGCTAACTAAGGCTCTCTTTCGTTTGCACACGCACACACGTCGTCTTCCCACCTGAGGATATTGACGCTCTTTGAAGACATAAGCTAGCCCAACAATATTAAAGAGGACACATTATGCTCATTTTCAGCTTCACATTTGCAATTTGTGCCTCTAGTGTGACGTTCACAACATTATTTATTTTTCTCATACTGCCTCTGCTGTAGCACCTGTTTTCACCCTCTGTCTGAAACCAGCTCTGTTGTGATTGGTCAACGTGTTAGAGATGTCACGCCCCTTGGCATTTCATGTACAATGTGTTGTCTAATAGAAGTGCGAGTGTTACATAGTGATGTCATTATGTTCAAGAAGGAAACAAAGGAGTCCAATCCAATCCAACTTTATTTATATAGCACTTTAAAAACCTTCAGACCAAAGTGCTGTACAAGAGATAAGCTCACACAACATAATATAAATACAAGATACAAACACAAAACAAACCAGAATAAACGTAATAATTAAAAAATAAATAACAGGCATATAATAAAAACAATAGACCACTGAAAGCAAATAAAAGCAACAATCTACTTGTTTCTGAATGCCAAGGAGAAGAGGTGGGTTTTCAGACGGGATTTAAAAACAGACAGTGTGGGAGCCTGTCTGATGAGCGAGGGCAGGTCGTTCCACAGTTTAGGGGCGGCAGCAGAGAAAGCACGGTCCCCTCTGAGAGTGCGAGTGGGCGTGTAGCTGTGTAATCAAGGTGTCCAATCAAGGTGTTTCAGTTAAGTCCACAGGAAGAATGCCGATCGTTGAAGCAAATTATCCTAGTGGCCAAACGTTGGAACTACACTTACGCTAGTCAGTGACATCATGGACCCAAAAAATACTTTTTCCTGTAAACTGACATTGGGAAAGAGACGACTGTAAATCAAAGAATATATTTTTTGCTGAATACGAACACTTTCATAGCCTTTATTTTAAGGCGTGTGAAAATAGACCCACGGCAGCTATTCGACTATTTACACCCACCCCCAAAACAACATAAACATCGCCACTTCATGTCGTAAAGCGACACGCGCTACGCTCAAAAGAAAGAGCAAGAAGAGATGCGTACAGTACAAAACCCGGGTGTAAATAGCTAAAGTGCTTAAGATAGGGATGTGCCTTGAAGCTCCCACTGGCAACAACTTTGGGATTTTAGCCTTTGCAGACCATTTACATGCACACAAACCTACATAACACACTACAGGACAGGTGAAACCGCAGAGAGCATAATACGTCCTCTTTGAAACACAGAGAAAAAGCCCCTGCCTTCGTTCAATCTATCACCTTTAAACCACAACTCTGTATATTCTGCGCTGAGCTCTCCACTACTCCTCTGCATCATGACCAAAACCCAGAGGATACTCTCCGCCGCCATTATCACCCACTGATATATAATAGGCACGACCCATTTAAAATGCATCATCACCTTAACAGATAGGATGCCCTCTCTCTCACCATTACTACCATCACATAGTGGTGGATAATAGGATATCCATTTCTGCAGTGCTATCACCACGGTGCAGACTTTCTTCCCATTTCCATAACACTTCTGTCATAACCAGCAGGGAGAGCCTTCCAGTCATGACCACAGTTCTCCGAGAGGAGGTCAGTCATGTCAGACTGTTTTCTCACACACTGGTAATTGGCAGAAATAAGGCTGGGCAAGGAAATAGCGCTGGAGCTTCACTTTCTTCTCAGTGGTTATCTGTGCGAGGCAGCATATTTCTGCGATCTCGTCGTGCTGTAGAGCCATGTGACATGTTTAAAAAAGTATATATGAGATGTGGGAGACGGCGCCAGATAATTTGGTACACACAGTTGCCAACCTCATGATATCATAATGGATTTTTCCTCCGATGAAGAACCTATTCTGCATTCTCTAACAAGGGATGAGGATTTCATCAATAAAAGCCACTTCCTTCATCTAACCCCTTTTCTGGGTTGTCCAGTATTAGTTTGACACGTCTTGCATGACCGACCTCGAGACCCCTTCTCTCTCGGCAGACTGAAACTTTGAGGGGGATTGTAAAAACCAATGGCGGGCAGTTGGAGGGACAGGGGACGGGGGGACGGGGGGGGTCCAGGCAATGCGCTCATTATTCAGGAAGACACTCGAGGCCACAGGATATAGCACACTTCATTTTTCTTGTCAAACTCGGGCTGACTTAATGGCGTGTTCACAGCGAGCGGTGAGACAAAGGGATGGTGTTGCCAGGCCGCGACGTGGAAGGAGTGCTGATCAAGACGGAGGCCGTCCTCTCGGAACGGTGGACCACCTGAGCCGCTAAAGCTGCTGAATGCGTTACAGCGGAAAACAAATACGTCTCATGTTACATAAAGCAAATACACAATGCGCTATCTTTCACAGAGGGAACATGAAATATGGTCTCAATTATACTCTCACTGTAGAGCGGCACAGATGTTCTTATTGTTCCTCCCATTCGAAGTCCTCATAAACCTTCCCTCATTATTGCCTTCATTAGCGGTGCCATCGATATAGCAGGCGGCTGCCATAAAACCTGGATGTATCCACAACTCATCATCCAAACACTAATTAATCATCCGCCCAGCAATTACACACTTCCCTCCAAACCTGCCATTGATTTTGAACCCAGTGGTGCTTTTTTATTCCATTTCGATTGTGCGCCTGTGACGGAGGCCATGCAAAGCAATCTCCTCATGCTCTATATATGCGCTGGACTGGAACTGTGTTTTGATCAGAGAGATGATGGGGCAGGTGTTGTGGTACACCGAGAAGCCTCACCCCCGTCGCATTCACAATCTCTAGGCATGGCAGTGGGGCTGTGGTGTCAGACAGCCTCTTTTGTTCGACTCCTAATTGGGGTAATTTATTGTCCTAACAGGCGTAGCAGCTGTGGCTTTACAGCGTAGCACCAATTAAATCCAGATGCTAGAATGAAAAGATGGGGCTGTTCGTGACTCTGGGACCAATCATTAATATTAATTCTGCGAGATGAGAGATTATTTCTCAACGCATCCCCATTGATATCGCAAATATGCAATTTTCATGAAAACAGTAGCGAGGCAGACGTCACGCATCAATTCTAAAAATGGATGTGATTATCTGCCAGATGAAACATTGCACACAAATACGCAGGGACACCAGGTCTGCACGGCACATACGCCACAGGACTCTTGCCCTAGTTTCGCTGTTGTTAAGAGAAGTTTTCCTCCACATTATGGCGATGACAGGGGATCAGGTGAGCGTGGGATCTGGTGAATATAGGGGGCAACTGAAAGAAATCAGGTCGCTGTGAAGATTTCTCCAGGGCCGGGCTAACCTCGCAATACTGTGAATGGCCCGCCTGCCTCTTCAGGCCGGGCTCTTTAGACGAGAAGCCCCGGGGACAGACACAAATGTGAGTAACACACAGGCAAGGGGAGGTCAAACCCCCGAGCTGAGGAACCCGGGACACACAGTGGCTTTCAATTCGAAGGGAAACGTACTGAGGCAGCCCCGGCCAGATTCTGCTATTTCCTTTTGTTCATTTGTCTCCTGTGTGAAGTTTTAATGAAGTGTTTGTCCACTCAGACGCTATTTGTTTTAAATGGAGGGTGTTTGTTGATGGAATGTGCACAGACCAAGACAAGTTAAACATCCTAATGACTTATTTATTGTTGTACGTTTCTCCCATACTGCTGTGAATCTTCAAAAGTGCTGTTGAAGTGGAGCAGCTGAAAGAGTAGAATACTAAACAGCTCAGGTATGATATACAACACCGGTTTTAAAAGTCAGGACGCGGCTAAAAAGTGAGGCGAAGTTACCTCATAGGTTTTTACGTGTGCGAACAAGGCCACATCTGTACGGAAGAGGATTAGGGCCACATTATTATTTTTTTGGGAGGATTTAAAAATAAATTTGATTTTTTGTTCTGAGAAAAAAACGTTTTCATTTCAAATGTCATGTCGCCCTAATCCTCATCTGCTTAGTGGTACACGGCAACAAAGTATTTTTGTTACGGCACCGCAATCAAACTCAAAACACCTCGGTTTGGCAAATGGATGGGTTTCAGAATGAATTTAACATAATAACGATTAAAATACACGTTTGTTAAGCTTTTCACGGCAACACTGTAGGTTAAACATTCGTATTTATTCATATTGGAACATCTATTTGATATGTTAGCTCACTCTTCATTAAAGTTTGCCTCTTGTCCGCTATGTCACACCTGCAGGACCATTAAAGGATGTCTCATTCTTATTATGAAATGTTTTATTTGACATAAATAAACTATAACAATGACAATATATATTTAATAAAGTACATTTTCACAAGACTCCGTTTCAAAATGAGTTTCCCTATGTTTCAAAATAAAAATATTTTACTAATAAATTACAGTTTGTCTCTGATGTGTGATAAAGTGGGATTTTTCCTTAGTTATTATTATGTTACAGTTTAACAGACATTAAAAGCCAGATAACACAACCATCAAGATAGCGCTACGAGAGAGAATCCACTCAAGAAACCTCCTGCTCGACCTGAGACACATATTCCTAAACGTATAAAGGAAGAAAGAACATGGTTGTGATGGAGTTTGACACGACAGCATCTTCTGCTGGGCTCCAGTGAAGCCACACTTCCTCCGAAGAGCTCTCTCTCTGAGATGAGAGATGGAAGGAGTTCACGAACTTCCACATCTCTGAAGCGCCTTCCTTTATTCAAAATCCACTCCCTTCTGAATCCCATTGCTTCCCCCATCGTTCAACTGACTCCAAAGACAGTGTAACATACATGTTTGCTGTATCCTTGACAACAGTCTTCTCCCCGTCTCAGTCTCCCCGAAAGAGTCGAACTGTGCGTGAGAGCAAAGCGCCGTAAGCGGTCCGACTGCATGGCAGGAAACCTCTGCGCTCCATGAGGATAAAGAGCTCTGACCCAATTAGCTGTCTTTGTTAAATGAAACTCCGGCCTTCAATTAAACCGCCACATATCCCCCCCCCCACCCCCGCTTGTGTTTCTACAGTACAAAGTGATTACAGATGTAATTAGCTGCGGACCTTGCTTCAGGGAGACTCCCTAAATCCATATTGATGTGTCTGTAAAGTTTGGTGATAGCGGGGGGAAATATATATAATGAAAAGATGATTTGCAACTGCCCCAGCTGTTCCCCCGAGGCTAATCATTGTGTTGCAGGACGATGCTGGGAGTTATGCGGAGAGCAAGGAGCTGATCAAAGTGGCTCACGGCTGTCAACAACCATGTTCGGGTGATCTGCTACTAAGCTGCTGTCGATGAACTGTTTTTGTTTTTTTATTTGACAACATGATGAATGAAGAGAAATGTTCCCATCCCACCTGTTCTGGATACAGGCAGCAATTGTAAAGTAACTAAGTGCATTTACTCAAGGTCTACACTTACGCACACAATGGAGGATCCTTACACGTCTCCATGTTCATACTGTTGAAGTCAAATATTGTACTTTTTATTTAATTACATGTAATACCTTTAGTTGCTTTGCAGATTTGATAATAATAACAAGAATTATAACAAGCATATTTAATAACCAAAATATATATAATATATTAACAATAATAATATTTATTTAGGGTACTCCAAGTGCTCCAAGTTCATTTTCAAGCAAATAAAAAACCAAAAACCACATGATTTTGATGAATGATATGATATATAATCAACATCTGGAGAACATTCCAGAAGTATATAAAGTGATTAAATTACCTCCACCTTTACCAGCTGCAACAAACAAATCAATGCATCAATAATTGTATTAAAACATGTTTATTTATCATTCATAGTACTATGAATTGGGCCAATACCCATAATGTGGACTTTCACTTGTACTTTCGATGCTAATAATTGGTTTTACTTTTATTAACTAAACTTTTAAATGCATGACTTTTACTCGTAAGTCGTAACAAAGTATGGCATTCCTACTTTTAGAACAACATCTGAATACCAATGTCTTCAGCCGTGCTGAGAGTAATCCTGATGGAGTGGGAACATATGGCAATGAGTTTAAGCAATTAAAACACATTTTTATGGAAAATCAGTGTTACGGTTGAGAAGATATCCAACATTAATTGCATGGCTGTTAGAGGGGTCGAACGCCTGTGAAATCCAGACATGCTGTAACCGATACATGGAAAGCAATTGCCCAATATTAACATCATTCCGAGAGATAGTGTTGAATTTGAAGTTAAAAAGTAAGGCATGCCCTCAATGACCTTAAAAAAGTGTGTTTGATTGTTCTTGAATCTCTAGGCCGTTGTTGGTTTTGTTTGCGGGATACTTATCTAAACAAAGATGTATGTGGATCACAACGAAAGCATACATTCTTCTTATAGCAGTCGGGTTTCAAGGACATATTTACAGAGCCACTTATAAGCCGCCATGTTCAAATATCAACATGGATAAATCCAAAGAACCCACGGTAGAGATATCCATTGTAACACAACAGATAGCAATGAACAAACAGATTCTCACTTCTTTCACTAAAATGTCTCATTTCTTAAACGTAGAATCCAGCTGGGTACATGAAGTCCAGATGTCAGGAGGCATACGTCACGTATATGCATCCGTTCATTTCATATTTACGATGAGAGTTCCCATCACAGCACGGGATCTTAAAGTGCATTCAGTAAAGAGCCGGTTTGAAAGGTTGAACACAATTTCTTTGGAATGACATGTTTTTTAAAGTAGCGTGCCTTCAGTTTCTTTTCATAGTAACTGTACTGAGCATACAGTACAGTGCAGATTGGGGGAGCTGGGAGGTTACGTGCTGGAGCCGGGAGGAAATGAAAATGAAGGTGAATATGGTGCGGAGGTGTCAGAGCTGCTCGTCAAACTCCCTGCATGTACTGAATATTTCACCAGCGACACACAGCAGCTTTCAGCCCAAACTGAACCCCTGGAGACAGGAGAGACGAACAGAAAGACTAACAGAAAGACGGATGGATGGGGGATGGTGGATATAGATAGATAGATAGATAAATAGAGAGAGAGAATAGATAGATAGATATATATATAGACTGATAGATAGATAAATAGATACTGTAGAGAGAGAATAGATAGATAGACTGATAGATAGATGGATAGAGAGAGAGAGAATAGATAGATAGATAGATAAATAGAGAGAGAGAGAGAATAGATAGATAGACTGATAGATAGATAAATAGAGAGAGAGAGAGAGAGAATAGATATACTGATAGATAGATAGCTAAATAGAGAGAGAGAATAGATACATATATAGACTGACAGATAGATAGATAGACTGATAGATAGATAGATAAATAGAGAGAGAGAATAGATAAATATATAGACTGATAGATAGATAGATAGACTGATAGATAGACTGATAGAAAGATAGACTGATAGATAGATAGATAAATAGAGAGAGAGAATAGATAAATATATAGACTGATAGATAGATAGAGAGAGAGAGAATAGATAGATAGATAGATAAATAGATAGATAGATAGATAGACTGATAGATATATGGATAGATAGATAAATAGAGAGAGAATAGATAGATAGATAGACTGATAGACTGATAGACTGATAGATATATAGATAAATAGAGAGAGAGAATAGATAGATAGATAGATAGAGAGAGAGAGAATAGATAGATAGATAGAGAGATAGACTGATATATGGATGGATGGATTTCCCCCCCCTCTTTCTCCACCCATGTATACCTGTCTCAGGCTTCATCTCGCAGCCCTACATTTCTCGTGGCAGTCTGACAGGAGGAGTTCTCCACAGCTGACAGCCTTCCAGCTCCAACAGGCTCTGTGTGAAAGCCCGGCACAGACCAGCAGACACCTGACCGGTGGACACGGAGACACGGTGACGCTGAGAGTGTGCACCAGGTGGGGAAACTGCCCTTCTTCTGCTCGCGTAAGGAAACATACCAACAACACATATTCTACAGCATCGCTTGAATTACATGCACACATCAGAACGCTAGCATGCTTGAGATTATGTTCATGTCTAGCAAGTATAACGTTCGCTTTGTTCATCAGCTTACGTTCTCGTGCTGATGTGCAATTCAACAACTCCCATTCATACAGAGTCAGAGACGAGGTCCTGCTCCTCAGAAGACTAACAGTGTTGGCCATGCTATTGGCAGCCACTTGGGGTTCAGTATCCAACACTTTTGGCGCGTTTCCACTGCAGCGGGAGCTCGCTTTAAGCGTGCCGAGCCGTGCGGGGCCCGTTTTTGGTTGCGTTTCCACTTGGCCTAGTTTTGGCCCGGGGCTACTTTTTCACCTTTTTTCTGGCCCGACTAAATCGTGGTTCTAGGGCCAGGAACAACCAGGCTGAGTCGGGCTCAGTATGCTAAACTAGAGAGAGAATCGCTGGCAAGGGGGCTACAACTACAACAAGATGAACATATTGGACCGTGATTTAATTGTAATACACGTTTTAAAATGATGCCGAAGTAACAACACACTGATACCGGTTAGTACAAACCATGAATTAATGCTTTGACAAGTCTGCAGACAGACGGCAGGCGAAAAACCTTTTAAAATGCGTGTTTTCTAAATGGAGATTGGCTAAGCTAACGTTATATATGCTCCGACCGTCCACACTCACAACGACGGCCTACAGACATAAATAAACCAGCGACTGTATTCGCCATGACACAGGCAGTCTGTGGTTTGTACTTGTTTAACTTCTGTCTAGTTTCTGAACAGATATGAGGAGCTGTGAGCTCTGAGGGCTAACAGCTAACGGCTGTGTTGTTTTTTGGGGCGCTCATTGAAGATGACGTCACGGCTCCGCCTACACTGCGTTACTATAGTAACTGCCCCAGTTCCTAAACTGTAATGGAAACGCAGTATTAAAGTGAGCCGGGCCTAATAAGGCCTAACCAAACCGAGCGAGGCCTGCAGTGGAAACGCGCCATTTGACATTTGACTGCAGGAGCTGGGGATTGGTCCATTGACTTTCCATTCGGTGGACAACCGCTGTAACTGAAGGAATTGTTCCGAACTTCGACGTGATCGCAGTACTAGATGACAGGTAAAGGTATTTAAAGTCAGTCTTCCTCATGTCTTGTCGCACCAATAGAACAATGTTGACATCCCTTGAGCCATGCAACTACCATGCAACACCGTTTTCAACGTATGTATGTGGTAGATGCTTGACAAACAATGCTTGGTTTGCCGGCCAACAGTGCTAGTAATGTATTTATCCATCTCAGGAAAACCTCACACCTTTGTCAGTGAGCTACGTGTACTATTCAGACACACCGTGCACACCGATCCAAACCGCAACCTGCCGCCGCTCAGCAAAGCCCCACTGAGATAATCAGGCTCCTTTATTCGGATAACTCCACTCTCCTTAGAGAAGCAATCTCATCGCAAACACTGGACCTATTTTATCACTACAAGCAGCATATTCTTAGATTAATATCCTCACCTCTTCCAGCAGAATATCTTGCTTACGTATTACAAACTATTCTGAAGCAAAATCAATCAACACTGAGCTGACAAAACGCTTTTTAGATTGCCACAGCACTGCACTTTTAATCTACGGACAGAGCTCTACGAATAAAATGTTTTCTCGGAGAACTTGGGGTTAGGGTTCAAGATATACAATAGACCTGCTTTTATCTTTCCGAGGTTCTTGGCCACCGACACTGCCAGGCAAGGCGGTTTTTAAAATGCAACACCATGCAGTCGGCGATCCAACGCATGTGTTGCAATAAATTGATGGTTTCAGTTTTGCAGCCTAATATTAAGTGCTGTTATGATTTACAGATTGCCATGTTGCACGGATCAATATGTCTGCATCGGATGAGCTGAGGTTTACAGGATCAGCGAGGGGAGGAGCAAACCCACTAAAGCGGTAAATCTGACCAGAAGCACTTACTTCCACTGCGCATCCGATTGGCCGTTATTGGTGCGCGTGCTCACACATCAAAGTGGAAAAAGGTCTTCAAGGCTAAAAAGGAATAAGAAACAAAGGACCGTTAAATCAGAGTGAGAGGACCCCGCTTTGAGACACACACATGTGGGCACACACGCTTAACCACTGCAGTGTGAGGACTGTGAAGGAGACAGTTGAGGACCAACACAGAACAGATAGAGATCAGAGGATGGGGAGAGAAAGGGAGCACAACATTGATTTTCCCCCTCTGAAGTGCCAGTTCATCATTCTGCGAGACACACGCGATCGATCCCGCGCCTTTAGTTTCTTTGTAATTTTGGGGGCTCAAAACCATTCACAAAGATAGATCCTCTTGTATGCCACTTGCCTCCGAGATGAAGAATGGAGGGGTCGGGGAACGTGTGGCGATGACCTCATTTCGCTGGGTCGTCCTCACTCGGTTGGTTTTTGTGGGCCTGTTTAAAAAGGGAGCTTTGTGGTGGGTAGGGGGGCTGGATGCAGTCAACTGTGTGTATTAACATAATCCAGGTCTTGCCATTAATTACCCTCAATGCTTTTAACTAACATTAGTACTCAATAACATTAAGTGGATCAGCTTAAGTATTTTCTTGAGGCTACACGAGGAAATATTTTCCCAGAAAGATAAATGGTGGTTTGACGGAAACTGTGGCTGGATTGGTTTGGAAGAGGATTAGGAACAAGTGACTATTTCTTTAGATTTAATTCTGAGATGAAAGTCTTTCAGAATATCGAGACTGAAGTCAAAATTCTAACAACAAATTAGAATGTTTGATGTTTTATTAATTATTATATAATTCTGACCTAAAGTAGAAAAAATGTGTATTCTTAATTTCTGGAAATCCTGACTTTAATCTAAAAGATCTGACTGCTTAAAGGTGGGGTAGGTCATTTTGGAGGAACCGGCTCGAGTGCGCTAGAATTTGAAAATGCACAGCCGGAAGAAATCTGCCACTTCCTCACAGAGCCCCTCCTCCAACACACACGGACGCACACATGACCAATGAGGGCACGAGATAAGTGTGTGCCCCGATGGAAGGCTGACAGGCAGGTAGGCCATCCAGTTACTTTAGCCGGGCCGGCTCAGATGATTGGTCGTGCTTTTTACAGCGCCACAGCTTCCACAGATGATATTTTTTTATGTATTTATTGACAAAGCACTTCAGATATTCGTTGCTATCGGGATGTTAAGAGCATTCCATTGAATACAACAAAATGTGTTTCTCGAGCCGGTTTCTCAAACTTACCCACCCCACCTTTAATATTCAAAGTATTAATTAAATACCTTGTTTTTGATTGCCACAAATCATTATTTTCATTCTCCCGTTCTTAATTGATGAACTAAAATAGTTTATGCCAAGTGTGATAAAAATGCAAAAAAAATACATATTATAATAATACATACTTGTGACCTGAATCCTTCTGTAGCTTGAAGGTGATTCTCCCATCCCTCCTAAATAATGTTAACAACTATCTTTTTCTTTCTCTGCCATCTCCTCTAGACACAGACAGTTTTCAGTAAACTGACTTCACATTACATAACTACTGAATTGAAGTTCATTACATGTCACTTGTTAGACGCTTTTATCCAAAGCGACTTACACACCCAATACTGTGGGCAATCCCCACAGGGGCAGTTTGGGGTGAAGTGTCTCAGGGACACAACGACATGCTGACTGCAGTGGGGTTTGAACCTGTGACCCCCTGATTCGAAGTTCAGCGCACTATCCACTGAGCCACAGCCTCCCAAGTTCATCCTTCAAGCAATTACCCTCTGTGCCATTTGGAGCTGGAGACAATGTTTCCAAGTGCGGTTTTAACTCAAAACCTCAATGCCCCTCGAAAAGCTCTTTGCGGGATAATTTGTACGTTTCCAAGAAAATAGAGGTCTTCGTGCTGCAGAAAACTTCAATTCGGATGCAATCATAAAGGATGCTTTTGTAAAGGATGCTACAATGAACTCAGAAAAAAAGGGAAAGCTTCCTCTAATAAAACCTAACTCTTTTGGTCAATAACATTTTGGTGGTTTGTTTAAAAATATGGTGAACATGTTTTAGTTAAATAAACACTAGCTTCCAGGAAAACCTCCACCTCAGAGACAGCCACCCACACACAGCCGTACCTCACCATCTCATTTGCACTTTATCATATCATGCCCACCACTCCGCCTCGCATTCACAGCAACGGAAAGCTATCACCTCAGAATACCTACAGAGACAACAAGAGAATCTGTGAAGGTCAACATACCATCGCATGCAAAACAGCGACTACAGGAAAATATCCGCCAGGGTTCAATGAATAAACAAATAGATGAACAGACACCCACTCTCACTCTCGAGAAAAAAGTAAAAAAATGTAAAAAAAAATCCAATGAAAACTTTCCCTTCACATTGTAATCTTGACAATTTCCATTTTAGGTGGGATTTCGTAATGAATTTCTTATCGCCATGGAAACACATTTCACACTTTCATCAGGCTAACATTATTCATGAGAAAAATAATAAACATCAAATAGCCACCTTAAAAAAAGCAATTTGTAATGTTAATTGTAACCCTCAATATTTCCGTTGTAGAATAAAAAATCTAATACATTAAACATTAAGGTGGGAAAATAAACGATTTCTACTTCACCCACTCAGCAAACAAACAACTTTAGCTGTCAGCATGCTAACATTTCTGTCTGAGCAAGTGCTTTGCTTGAGAGTAAATCTACTGACTGAATTTATTTAGCAAGGACTCGTAGCTATCAGTAAAGGTTTGAACCTGCATATATCTCACACTTCATTGAATTCAATATCTGAGAGCCTTATCAACTAACAACGATGTATCGTGTAATTCAGTTGATGGCAGCTAAAAGCACCCGGGTTTTTCTTTTAGAAATGAAATGATCGGAACCGTCAGTCTAATCTCTTGAGAGTGGTTGATTATATATACTTTACATCTCTAGCCAAACACTACAGCAACTGATTTCATCCTAATCTGCACACATTCAACTGGAGATGTGTGACCAATCAATCACGGTGCGTTGTGATTGGTTGCAACATAAGCCTGTATAGCGAGTGCTATGGATTTAGCGGCACATGTTTGAGAGCTACTGTACAGACTGAAGAAGTGCATCTGGTGGATTCCAGTGCACACTATTTCCGTGCTGTCTTCTTATCTAGATGGAGGTAAAGATTGAGTACACATAACACAACAAATTATAAGCTGCAATGTCAAAGCTGTTGTAGAGTGGGAAAACGTCCTTGCAAATAGGCTCATCGGAACATTTAAATAATAAACCCATAAAAGGCTTATCTGTCAAACACAGAGGATAAGTGCCAATTGAACAGAGCCCCGAGTTGCCATGTGGATATTTTAGGCGAACGGTGCTGACAGTTCCCCCGTAACGAGCCTCCACCCTCTCAGAGACATGAGTGACAGCCTCAACACTCTGGGTGGAGGTCACCCATGTGAGCAGGAGTGCTGCATCCTCCAGACGCTCCAGCCATAGTTACCGCCTACAGGCAGTCTTTCTGGATGTACTTCTTCATGTTCTTACTCCCCAGATTTTTAAAATGCCATTTATGTCTAATGGCCATGCTCATTAGCTGCATCTGAAAAACACACTCCGGTCATTACCAGCTACATTTAGAGTCGGGCTTCATGCCGGATTCTCTGGTTGGAGTCATCCGTCATAGCCCCGCTCGTTGGCAGTTGGCACCACACATGACGCACAGCTCAAATCTTCTAATTATCCGCAGCTTTCCTTTACATTGCTGGTGAAGCTTTTGTTACCAGGTTGCTTTATCGGTGTGGAGAGAAACCCAATCTGAAGAAGCATCCATCACGTCGAGGCTGTCGAAGCCATTTGGGCGACTGTACGGGCGGTAGTGGTGCGATTCTCCTGTGTATGGGCAAAGTGGGAAAGGAGAGTTGTGCGAGACGACGGTGGAGACAATAGCACTCAACTCTCTTTCATTATTTACTTGTACCGCAGTCAGATATGGACGGATGTGACAGGAACACACTGCTATGCTGGGCTCTCGCCCCCTCGATGTCAAGAAGACCAACAACTCATTCAAGAACACTTGTGTCACCGTCAGGTCGACTCGGAGCAGAACCACACAAGCTATTTCTACCCAATACAAATATAAATAACTGCTTTGGAATCACAGTGCCACTTATTTTTTGTTATTCTTCGTATTTCTTTAGAGGGCCAATGCGTGGGTGTGCCACAGCCTGTCCAAGTAAGAAATAGACAGAGAAGGAGAGTGGGTGGGGGAGCATGCTGGCTATCCTTTGTCAACTGCTCAGTGCCATTTAATGGCCTGTAAACTCCTTTGCTGGAGAAAGAACAGGCAATTAGCATACTGAGTGGATTACAAGATTGCTCTGACTCCTGGATTAATGTGTGCACTTAATCTTCTCTTTGCTAAGCGATTCTTGGATATACAGCCTTTCAAGGGGAACAAGTGTCCCACTCCCCCCCCCTTCCAAAACACAAAGTGAAAAGGTATTTCTTACATGATTGCATCAAAATTGAAGTCCAATTACTTGATATGCTGTTAGCCTGAATTGTCTTCTGTCAACACATTTAAAGAAACTTTTCTCAAATGTCAACATCAATAGCTTCGGCTTTTACGTGGGCAAGGAAGGTGGGGGTGTCTCTACGCCTCAACAGGATAGAGACACCTAAAAAGCACCTCAAATGACTTCTAATGTAATGCTGTAGACATTATTTTTGTATCATTAGGTGCATTCACACTGCGGTACTTTTCCCACAAAGGTTCATACGAACTTAGTTCATGATCGCGTTCACACCAAAATGAGCCGGTACTAAAAGTAGTTCATGCGAACCTTTTCACCCCCTCGAAAGTCCCTGCTAGAGAGCAGGGACTTTCGAGCGGCTCTTTTGTGAGAAAAGAGCTATATTGTATTCTGACCACTCCCCGTAAAACTCCCACAAAGTTTTGTGAAGCCGCCATTTTATTATCCTCGCATTAGCATTATTAGCATTAGCATTAGCCCAGCGCAAAAACGCAGAGAGACTAACTTATGGCAACACAAAATAAAACATGGGAGCGGTGGAGATGAGGAGGTGTCGGCGTTCTGGCGATTTACTCGGAAGGCTTCAGCAAGGCAAGGCAGGCAAGGCAAGGCAAGTTTATTTATAGAGCACTTTTCAACGCAAGGCAATTCAAAGTGCTTTACAAAAAAAAATGAAAGACATTAAGCATTAAAAAAGAAAAGCTAATCAAATAAACATTAAAAGAAAAGTACATGGATAAAAGTTACAGTGCAGTCTAAGATGTGAATAGTTCAATTAAAAGTCTTCTTGCTGGATTTGAAAGTAGTCCGAGTCGCAGCGGACCTGCAGGTTTCTGGGAGTTTGTTCCAGATGTTTGGAGCATAATAACTGAACGCTGCTTCTCCATGTTTAGTTCTGACTCTGGGGACAGGAAGCTGACCAGTCCCTGAAGACCTGAGAGATCTGGATGGTTCATAGTTTAGCAGGAGGTCAGAAATGTATTTTGGGCCTAAACCATTCAGTGCTTTATAAACCAGCAGCAGTATTTTGAAATCTATTCTTTGACACACAGGAAGCCAGAGTGAAAGACTTCAGAGCAGGAGTGATGTGATCCACTTTCTTAGTGTCAGTGAGGACTCGAGCAGCGACGTTCTGAATCAGCTGCAGCTTCCTAATAGATGTTTTAGTGAGACCTGTGAAGACACCATTGCAGTAGTCCAGTCTACTGAAGATAACAGGCATGGACAAGTTTTTCCAAATCCTGCTGTGACATTAGTCTTTTAATCCTAGATATATTCTTTAGGTGATAGTAGCTGATTTAGTAACTGTTTCAATGTAACTGTTGAAACTCAGGTCAGAGTCCATGACTACACCTAGATTTCTGGCTTTATCTGTTGGGACTCCCAGCAGCTTCTACTGAAGCCAGTCCCCAACTCCGGGGACTTCCGGCCGGGGACTTCGGGTGGCAGTATACGCCCTGAAGTGGGTTGCGGCCTGCCAGTAATCCCAAAGCAGAAGAAGAAGAAGTCAGCGGCTTCATTTTGCCTAATCCACCCCCAGGGACTTTTTCCTGTGTGAACGCGATCTGTACTTAGTTCATGAGAACTAAAGAGTTCTCATGAACCTTTGTGGGAAAAGTACCGCAGTGTGAACGCGGCTATAGAGACACCTAAAAAGCACCTCAAATGACTTCTAATGTAATGCTGTAGACATTATTTTTGTATCATTAGGCGCGTTCACACTGCGGTACTTTTCCCACAAAGGTTCATGCGAACTTAGTTCATGATCACACCAAAAAGAGCCGGTACTAAAATTAGTTCATGCGAACCTTTTTACCCCCTCGAAAGTCCCTGCTAAGAACTAAAGAGTTCTCATGAACTAAGTTCTCATGAACCTTTGTGGGAAAAGTACCGCAGTGTGAATGCGCCTATTTACGGTGGCAATCATTAGATAAACTGTAGAAATGTTCCTTTCACTGACAAGGTTACAAGATATGTACGGTCAATGCAGCACCCTACCGGATTACCAGTTGAGTTGCAGTAAAATGTGTTTTTTTTGCACGTCATATTGTGTGTTTTCCGTAGAGTCTCGTACATTAGCACTCTCGCTGCAATATTGGAGTCTATTGAAATGGATGAGAGTACTTATCTTTTTCTACTTGGCTGCAGTCAGTCTGAAAGTGCCCCGATTCCTCGTTTCGCTAAATATCCGTCAAGTTCTTTTGTCTGACCGAATGTCCCAGGGAGTTTCCAAGTTTCCCGATATGCCCCTTTCAGTGTTTCATAGGGGCAACTCCTTCGAATCGATTGTCCCATAAACACGTAGAATCTTTGACTTTGTGTCCTTGAACATAAAAGTCAGACACTTTCCAAAGTCGCTGATCCACAAATATGCCACACACCACACCGTCCTCTTGATTGCTATCCTCAGCCTATCAGTACTCCATATAATAAACTTGGGGCTGCACTCCATATCTCCACAAAGTCTGTCTTCATCTTCTATCTCTTCCATCGCTCCAGAGTCACTATACCTATTCGCTGGCTTTGATATGATCTTTAATCCACGGCTCCCCACCTAACCCCCGAATCTTTCAGAGTGTCAGCCCAGAAATGAAAAGCACTGATAACTTTGCGCTGCTATTGCTCAGTGCCAAGGCGAGGTGGCTTCAAAACGCAACCTCAGCTTCATCGAGCCAACACACAGGGACACATATAAACACAACGATTTGCACACACATAGTTTGCAGGTGAAATTGTGGAAACATGTTATTAGAGGCACAACATACAAATATGAACCTGAAAATAAGTATAATATGAACTCTTTCATTCATAAACATCAGAAATATATGAAAACACCCTTCCCAATACCGACACTAACTTCTAATATATTGCAAGAAGAATCAATTTGCCTTTGAACCTTCATAATTTAAACCAGGGGTGTCAAACTACATTTCATCGCGGGCCACATCAGCATTATGGTTGCACTCAAAGGGCCGGTTGTAACTTTAAGACTATATAAAAAAAGACATATATAAATATTGAATATATATAAAATAATGTGTTATATTACATTATTGCCTCTGCATTGGATTATTATCGGATAGGGTAATAACTTCATAATTAATACGTCTGAAAGCAGAAGTCTAGGGCAAATAATTGCACGTCTCTTCAGTGAGAATGTCACAATATGATTTTAAATGAAAAACCACATTCTGGAAAAACAAAACAAAAAAAGTAACATTTTGAAAACAAAATCTATTTATGAGAAAAAAAGTCAAATTCTGAGAAAGTCAAATTTGAGATGCATTGTGGGACATGTAGTTTATGGGCAACGTGCTTCTGTAAAGTAGCATGTAAACATATTATATTCTTTGCGAGCTCTTGTGGGGCCACAGAAAATGAAGTCGCGGGCCGGATTTGGCCCCCGGGCCTTGAGTTTGACACCCCTGATTTAAACCATTTAAAAGAAACAAAGCTTAAGACAGCTTGTGTTTCTTTGGAGCATTAACAGAAAGCATTTCTCTCTTTCTCTAAATATCAACACAGATTTCCATCTTCGCCAAACCTTTTTCTGCTAAAATCGAAAAGGCTTTTAGTGTTAAAAAATAAAGTGGTGATTTACTGCATTGTGTCAAAAGGGAACAGATGGTTGAGGCATAGCTTCACGTCCATTGAGATCAGTGCTCACTGTTCCAAAAGCCAGACTGGTATTTTGAAGCCGCAGTGGGCTTTAGCTGTGAATCGAGCTTCGCTCTCGAGTCATTTCCGCTGCTAAAAAGCTGCAGAAACAGAGTGAGTATAGGAATACGATGGAGAACAAACCAGGATCCCTGGACACATTAAGAATGCGTTTTCTCCTTAGAAATCAATAATGTCTCATTGCCTCGAAGATCGCCAGGAATGCCATCGCTTTCAATTTATTCATTCATTCTTCTCAATGAACACGAGTGATCCACAGCCCTTCTCCCCCCCCACCCCCATCTCCTGGGAGTCCCTTTAACTTCTTTTACAATGGCGTTTGTCGGAGAATAAGTGCACAGAGCGAGCCCTGAGACCATGGAGGTTGTCTGTGCAAGCAACACGCTTTGACATATCTATTCTTTCTCATGATTTGATATGCTGCACTGCATGATTATTTTCTCCGAGATGAGGAATCATTTCAACCCACCCACCGAATATGACTTCCCCCGAAAACCGGCGTGTGTTTACCTCCAAGGTGTCCTGGGTTCAAAGCATAGACTGTAATATATATAAAGGTTCAAAGCTATTGCACAACAGAGACTTAAAGCGCATTTACTTCCTTTGATTCTCAAAATTAGCCACAGACATTGAGAGAGAGATAGAGGCTCTCTCCACAGCTGCCACCAGTGCCTGGTCTCTCTCTAACGTGTGAATGGAGGACATGAAATACACTCAGACATCACAGGCAGAAACCAACCGCCTGCTGTGAGGTAAGCAGTCAAATCAAATTACAGATTGCAAAGGTAATCTCTGGGAATAAATGGTTGTTGCCAGATATAGTTATCAAGAAATGGCTGTGATTATATTTCAATCTCCAGGTGCCTGTTCACGGTTCTTCCGTCTGTGTCATCTCACCAGTCTTGCCTTGCTCTCCAGAACTTGATGACATTTTAATTAAAACGCATTTCTTGTTGCACGTGAAGGTGTTGGAACCGCAGTAATATGTGGCCTTGTAATGGACATCATACTGGGGTCCTTTAGATCAGTGGTTCTCAACTGGTGGGTCGCGGACCCGTTTCGAGTGGGTCGCAGATGTGAGTGAAGAAACTTGGAAAAAAGTCAAACTTTTATTTTGAAGGCCCGATTTTCTAACGCTGTGCGTGCCGGAGGCGTCTATCGTTATTCCAACCCAGTTTAGATTTAACCACGCCCACTTCCGCATTACGCAAGAACGTAGCTCTACGCGAAAGCGTCATAGACTTCTTCTTCGGCAGTTATAGCGGTCGCGGTAAAGCAGGATGAGCAGGATATTGAATAGTTGTTTTTTGTCTTTCCAAAGGATTTGTTGACTGAAAGTAAACGATCCTGTAATCAAAGCCATATCCAAGAGTCCCTGAGATTGTATTACTGGTGTTTTATCATCTATAAATAGCCTGTGTGTATTCTCAAATGTCGTTTTCAGGACAAACAAAAGACGTTTTAAATATCTTATCAGCTGGTGAGTGCAGAATATTGAATAAATACATGTGTGAGTACATATATAAGTGTGTGTGTATATGAATAAATGTATATAAATATATATATAAAATAGTATCATTAAATAATGCTGTCAGATAAATGAAGTACACAGTAATAGTCAAGGTTATATTCAATATTCTGCACTTACACCAGCTGATAAGATATTTAAAACGTCTTTTGTTTGTCCTGAAAACGACATTTGAGAATACACACAGGCTATTTATAGATGATAATACACCAGTAATACAATCTCAGGGCTCTTGGATATGGCTTTGATTACAGGATCGTTTACTTTCAGTCAACAAATCCTTTGGAAAGACAAAAAACAACGATGCAATATCCTGCTCATCCTGCTTTACCGCGACCGCTATAACTGCCGAAGAAGAAGTCTATGACGCTATCGCGTAGAGCTACGTTCTTGCGTAATGCGGAAGTGGGCGTGGTTAAATCTAAACTGGGTTGGAATAACGATAGACGCGTACCGGAGACCATAAACGGTTTTGAAAACTTCTTTCACGTAGTGATCATCTTCTCAATAAAACATCTTTGCTGATGTTTTGCGAGTCTTCTGGCCAATCAGAATCAAGATTGTTGCCGGAAGTCCCCACGGAGAATAACTTTGCGGTAGAACTCTTCTTTATGCATCCATGGGTACAACTTCAGATAGAAATTAACACGTAATGAAATCTGACCCCCGGTTTGATGACTGACCGGTCACAGACCAATGGGGGCTATCTACCCTTACCCACAATTTAAAGTAATTCACACAGACATCTCCTCTTTGCTCTTCTCTCTGAGTGGAGCAGCAAGATGTCAGAACAAAGTGAAAAACAAACAATGGCATAAAATATTATTAATGTCGGGTAGCAATAGATTTATTTATTTTCTTCTCAGAGTGTACCGGAATTAATTTATATGTTAGTATTTCTAAAAATCTCCTGGGGAATAATCCGGCCAGACCCCCAGCTGGGGTTGGGTTTTCAGCATGTGCCTTTTTATACAGTTCAGCTTTGATTCCAGCATCTCATTAAACCTTATTTAAAAGCATAATTTTTCTTCTGTGAAGGGATATACGGGATATATGCACTCTACTTCACTTTAATTAATATTGTATGCTGCAAAGCGTATACATTACAGCACCATTTTGTGTTGAATAGATTTAAGTGGTTCGAAATTTCGGGTCGCGATTTATTGACAAAGGAAAAAGTGGGACTGAGGCCTGACCGGTTGAGAACCACTGCTTTAGATGGAACGCAGGAGAGTTAAAAGCATCACTAACTAGTAATGGACATCAAACTGTGTTATGTTGCCAAAGCACTTTATATGTTGTATTTTCTATATTTAATCAGCACATAACTTGTGGGATATATGATCAAGTGCAATGTCAAACGTTTTAGTTACAAGGAGTAAAGCTCACACAGGCACAGAGGGCAGCTGAGGGGTCCTTTAGAAAGTTTAGATGAAACGCAGGAGGGAAAAGCATCACTAATTAGACCTAGCCGAGGGTATGCAGCCACGTTGCAGTGATGTGTGCTTGTGTATGTCAGGTAAGCTTAAGCGATGAAAGGTTGTATAAAAGTAGTGACACAGATGTAAAACGATAATGCAGATAATATATGTATGTTGTATTCTATCACAGTTTCATCTGCTAGCTAATATAACGCCTGGAGTGTAACCACCTGTAACTAAATTGTGGATTGTGTATCGTTCTGAGTAAGGTGCCGTCACGTTGCAGTAATGTGCTTGTCTATTTCAGAAACAAAGTAAAAGGATTTATTTCAAACGTATATGCACGCCTGGTCGTCCCTTTTGTATCCACGTGTTCGAGATATGAGATTGTCAGCAAGTCTCAAGAAGCGTGTAAGAGCGTGTGCACAGTCAAATCACTTCTGCTGAGCACAACAATAAAACATAGTTCAATGTGAAGCCCTCAGTCAGCAACTTTAGTGCTGGCCCCGCGAACAAAGGGGTCAGAGCTTATAGTAAGGTTTGTTCTCTCCGCATCAATATATGATGCGTCACTGGGGGCAACGAGAAGCTGTCCAGAGTTATGAAAGGAATCTGTTCGTACGAGGCGAGCGCACACACCCTCCACCGGGCACCGTTCGACCCCTTTCCACGATGTTGGCCGTCGAGACAGCGAGGCCTTTTCACAGCTCAATTCTGTGTTCCCTCACAAACCACTGAAGTCGGCTTAGGTTTATTGCAGCTAATGTACCATCTGCTTCCCAGGGCGACTCCTCATTACATATGGAGGAGAGAAATAACAAGTCTGCGACACTCAACTAAAGTGGGAGAGGAGGGTGGACTGAGACAGGCCTGACAGCTCCTCCTTTATACGAGACCGACTGTGCATCCTCGCAGGTAGACGTTCTTTCACAGATTGCACATCCAGGCCGTCTCGACATATCGAGCTTGTCACATTTATGTCCTGAAGTAAGATTCAACCAAACGGGAAATAAGTTGTCCTTGCAAACACAAATCAATGTTTCCTCTTAGCGTCCAGATTTATTTTGACATTAAACATCTACAATAATGAGATCTTGTAAAATCAAGTCGAAGGACACATATCAAATAGAGGGTCTCTTCTCTTTACCTGGCATAAGTTCAGTCATTATGGTCCTACTCTCTAGTTTACCATACACTGAAACGCAGCGTCCACACGGCGGCGGCTGCGTAGGCGTGTCTGAAACTCAACCAACAACCAATCACATGAATCTCCCGCCCCGGACACACAACCACGCGGTTTGATTGGCTAGAGCTTGTACTGGTATATGATTTGATTGGCTGACGCTTCCGTCGAAGCTTCAAAAGTTGAACATTGCTCAACTTTGATGTCCTTTGAAGGTCTTACTTAAATAAAGATTGGACAGCTGCAGCTGATTCATAACGCTGCTATCGAGCCATCACTAAAAAAAAGAATGTGGATCATATCACACGTTTTGAGGTATTTACACTGGCTCCCTGTCTGCTTTTAGTTTAGTTTACAGTATGTGGTTTACAGGAAAAACTCTTATATTTTAATCAGTATTATTATATGTATCTCCCTTTTCATTATAACTGTACTTTCATGTTATTCATTTGTTATTGTATCGGCTTGTTATCTTATTTGATTTAGTTATATATTTGATATTTGCCAATTTACAATGAATTGTTATTTTTAAACACATTGCGTTCACATGCTGCTCGCCTGCCCCACCCCCGCTTCACCCCCGCTTCCACCCCCGCTTCCACCCCCGCTTCCACCCCAGCTCCACCCCAGCTCCACCCCAGCTTCCACCCCCGCTTCCACCCCCGCTTCCACCCCAGCTTCCACCCCAGCTCCACCCCAGCTCCACCCCAGCTTCCACCCCCGCTTCCACCCCAGCTCCACCCCAGCTCCACCCCAGCTCCACCCCAGCTCACCCCAGCTCCACCCCAGCTTCCACCCCAGCTCCAACCCACCTTCCAACCCAGCTCCACCCCAGCTCCACCCCAGCTCCACCCCAGTTCCACCCCAGTTCCACCCCAGCTTCCACCCCAGCTTCACCCCACCTTCCATCCCAGCTCCACCCCAGCTTCCATCCCAGCTCCACCCCAGCTTCCACCCCAGCTTCCACCCCACCTTCCACCCCAGCTCCACCCCAGCTCCACCCCAGCTCCATCCCAGCTCCACCCCAGCTTCCACCCCAGCTTCACCCCAGCTCCACCCCAGCTTCCACCCCACCTCCACCCCAGCTCCACCCCAGCTTCCACCCCAGCTCCACCCCAGCTCCACCCCAGCTCCACCCCAGCTTCCACCCCAGCTCCGCCCCAGCTTCCACCCCAGCTCCACCCCAGCTCCACCCCAGCTTTCACCCCAGCTCCACCCCAGCTCCACCCCAGCTCCACCCCAGCTTCCACCCCAGCTCCACAACAGATTCCACCCCAGCTCCACCCCAGCTTCCACCCCAGCTCCACCCCAGCTACACCCCAGCTTCCATCCCAGCTCCACAACAGCTCCACCCCAGCTCCACCTCAGCTTCCACCCCAGCTCCGCCCCAGCTTCCACCCCAGCTCCACCCCAGCTCCACCCCAGCTTCCACCCCAGCTCCACCCCAGCTCCACCTGTATGCTCGGGGGATAGTTACAGTATCTAATCATCACTCAATGTTCTTTGTAAATCTGTGGAGTGATGAGGCCCGAGCCGAGACGCCAAACTCAACTATATGCTGCTTCTAATAAACATATTAAGAACACGTGAGTTGTCTGACTGAAATATGATTTACTGAAGACTTAAACTTGATTGATCGTTTACCGAAGCTCAAAACAGACAAAACAAACCCTAACCCTGGACAAAACCTTCCATGTTTTTAAGAGACTGATTCAGCAGACTTCATTTATATAGTCTCGTCCCATATAACGGTCCATATAGTCCCAAATAATTGTTGAATATCACTAGTTCTGGGAGTCTGGCCCCCTTTATAAACTTGGCAGTAATGCAAAGTCATCTCTGTTGTTCGTCCATTTCCCCGGATAATTAAATTCTCCATTATTGTCACCGCGTATGACGTATGTGCGTGGGGGTGTGTGCGGGTGTGTGCGTGGGGGTGTGGATGTGTGGATGAGAGCGAAGTAAATAGTATTCTCCCTCGATGCTTCTTAATTTTTAGCAAGACACTCAAAAGAGGATGCTGCACTGTATATAAGCACCTATTTACCATCCGGCAACACATATACTGTTTATTAGGAGATAGGCGGTGAGAATGCTCTGTTGTCATCATTTAATTGTCCAAACATTGCAGGAGAAGAAACAGCAGCAGTTAATCTCAATCCTCACCAATGGCTGGTCTCCTTGAAATCCGGTGGATAAATAATTCATTAACAACTAGCAGAGAAAACGCATAGGTTTTAAATATATACTGGACTGCCGTGTTCTGGTTCTTCTGAGAGATGATAAATAAACATTTCTTTAAGTGAATTCCCTCAGCACAAACAGTGGAGCTGAGGAATGTTCTCATGGTGCAGACCGGCTGTAACCGTTTGCTCAAGCTGCCCAATCTTTCATTTGTATCAGGGATGGGTTTATCTTTCATTTTGTTACATAGCGTAGTTGAATACTCGATTCTGATTGGTCAATTTGGACATTCCAGAGGTTGTTCATTCCCGACAACAGACCACCGTTAAGGAGGATTAAGTCAGATGTGAACAAACCTCAGTTATCATCCATCAGAAAAACACCATGGAATACTTTTTGAACTTTCGTTTTTATATTCGTGGAGAGCACAAAACGTTGGGATTATGATAGCTAAACTGTCCCTCGTAAAGAGGTGCGCAAGATAAGAGAAAAGGTTAAAAGCAGAAGGAGACATACAGGAAGTAAACACTAGCGGGAACAATAGAAGAAGACGGACAGGAAGTAAACAATAAAGGGAACAGTAAAAGAAGGCCCAATCCCAATCCACGCCCTACACACTCCCCCTCCGTGAGGGAGTGAAACTGTAACAACGGTTTCAAATCAGCATCTCTTAGACAAAACATTAAAATGAATAACTCAAATAAAACTCCAAACATCTCTCATTGTGTTTCAAAGCTCTTTTAGTTTTAAACCTGATGTTTATAAGCTTCTTAGTTTTTGCAACGGTCTGTAAATACACACAACTTTATAACAAAATGCACACATTTACCTTTTTCTAGACTAAACACAGGTATGATCATAAGTTAAAACATATGAGGACATCATGAGGTCGTTAACATCGCAGTTTATCAGTGGGTGTTTGCTGGAACTACTCGTACACAGCGTGTTTCCTGAGGACACACACAGCGTGACTCCGGTCAGGGCAGAGACCGGTCTCCAATCAGCACCGCTGCAGACTCGCTGTTTGAGGGCTTGATAGCCCACTCCTCCTCCACACTCGTTGCTTTGGAACAGCACGTATGTCGCGGACCCTCCGCGCGAACGTGCAAACGGAGGGGTCGGGTGTAGGGGTAGTGTGTAGGGGGCGGTTTGGGATTGGGCTGAAGACAGACAGGAAATAAACACTAAAGGGAACAGTAGAAGAAGACAGAGGCCCTTTCTCATTTCATCAAATCCCCCTCTTCGACTCCTTGACTCCTCTGTCCTCCGGTAGTGACCCGGAAATGAATTTTAGCGCGCCATGTTGAAGGACATGCCCATTTCTCTAAATGCACGTCGAGGACCGAGCATCGAGCATCGAGGAGGCTCTCTGGAGGAGCTATAACCGAGGATACACTGATAGCTCCTCCACGGCTCCTTCGCGGATGCATTTCCGGGAACAGAGATGTTTCAAAGAGTCGTGACGCACGGCCGGACTTATCTCAGCCAATCACAGCTCTGCATGCATCCCCTGGATATTATTTTAGAAACTGCTCTCATCGCAACGCGATGTTTACAGAGAGAACAGCTGTGAGGTCCCGTGCAGAAAGCAGAGCAGTGTGTATAATATATATCACTCTATAACAGGCCTACTCTCTGTATTTGCTTTAGTTTAGTAGATATCTACAAACAAAGAGTCCATATTTTTCTAAAACCATTTAGTGCTTCACAATAAAATACACAACGGCTGTAGCCTGATTATGCTTTAGGAGCTGTAGGTGTGTGTGGTACAGTGTGTAGGTGTGTGTGTGGTAGGTTACAGTGTGTAGGTGCGTGTTGTACGGTGTGTAGGTGTGTGTTGTACAGTGCGCAGATGCGGCGGACAGACAGGTCTCAGTTGGTTTGGTGTCCTCTGCTTACTTTTAATACTTGCAAATACAACTTATGGCCCGTAATTTCAATTCCCCATTTCAGCGACCAGAGAGAGGGGGGGGGGTATGAGAGTGCTCTCATACTTTAAATTGTATATATTTATATAAATATATTTGTGTGTGTGTGTCCGCATCTGTAGCCTGGTATTGCCTCATTATTCCGCACTCTCAATGAATTCAAAGTAAATATGTGGGGGAACGATGTTCAGCTGATCTAACAGAGATTATAAAATATGACAAAAACACTCGCCAGCTGATGCAGCTGTTGCCACGTAATAATGAACGGACGTCGCTTTAATATGACCGCTCAGAGGAGAGGAGTTCTCATTTCTTTAAACGTCTGCTGCTTCCCCTCCTCTCTCCTCGGTTCCCCTCCTCTGTCCTCCGCTCGCATCTCCTGTGGGAGCGGGACTAAGTCTCGAGGAGGGGAGTCGAGGAGGGGAAATTTGAGTATTGAGAAGCCTCTCTTGTGGAAGAAGAGAGACAGGAAGTCAACACTAAAGGGGACAGAAGAAGAGAGACAGGAAGTCAACACTAAAGGGGACAGAAGAAGAAGAGAGACAGGAAGTAAACACTAAAGGGGACAGTAGAAGAAGAGAGACAGGAAGTAAACACTAACGGGAACAGTAGAAGAAGACAGACAGGAGTGTTAGTGGAAGAAGAGAGACAGGAAGTCAACACTAACGGGACAGAAGAAGAGAGACAGGAAGTCAACACTAAAGGGGACAGAAGAAGAAGAGAGACAGGAAGTAAACACTAACGGGGACAGAAGAAGAAGAGAGACAGGAAGTAAACACTAACGGGGACAGAAGAAGAAGAGAGACAGGAAGTAAACACTAACGGGAACAGTAGAAGAAGAGAGACAGGAAGTAAACACTAACGGGGAACACTGGCAGTGTTTAACGACTTGTTAAAGGAAAATAAAATGTGAAAAAACTTGGAAAGATTCAGAAAACCTCGATCAGTGCCTCTGCTGTAACAAGTTGCGTTGCTGTAGCTGCAGTTCTAGCCGTTGGTACGCAGTGGAACGGACTAGTGTGTCTTAGTGAAAGCAATACAACCATTTTTAAATCAATACATTATGGTTTAATCAATATTGTGAGACAAGTATTTCCACTTTGCTTCAGTGCAGCCGCTGCACATTATCCCTTACGTTTACAATCCCTCCAATGTGTTGTTGTTGTTGTTGTTGTTGTGTTTTATCTTAATATGTGTAAATGTGTCTGTTGATTGTATAGGATATACATATTTGTATACATATTTGTATTATTGTATTTTGTATTTGGGATTGTTGGAAACGTTATTTCGATCGCTCTGTCTGTACAAACACACAGCATTAAAGTTGACTGGCTTTTTTTGACTTTGTTTTGGCCAGACAGAACTCAGTTGCAGGTGTGGCTCAGAGAACAAAGGTTACAACATGAGTGCTGCCGACACATAACTATTGTGTGGAATTGTGTTTGTGTTTATCATCACATCAACCTGCGTGGATCCAAGAGGTACTTTGCGGCTAGATGTTAGCAATAATGCTGCAAGTGCATCGATGCAACATGCAAAAGGAGTAGCAGACTACATTTCTTGTGTATGTTGTATTTTTCAGATGCAGATTACAGAACATCTAACACATTATGATCCTTGTGAAACTTCATACCCATGCATGTGAAGCTCGACTTGCATAAGCGGGCATTTCAAATGCTGTGAAGTGCATATGAAGTTTTAACCGAACCACGGAGTTACTTTTTAATTAGTTGTTAGTGTCTCTTCTCCTTCCTTTTAAAAAATGACCAAATGATTTACCACTTTTGAAACAAGAACACGCTTTCATTCATTTGTATTCAAACGGCAGCCTAACATGTTTTATTCAAACACATGAGCAGGTGTTAAAGTGGAGCTATCATGCAAAATGCACTTGTTGATGTCTGTTATACATAACTGTGTGTCCCCGGTGCGTCGGGGAACTCACGCAGCGTTAGAAAATAAAACCCTCTCTCTTTTCCTCCGTACTCACATCTTTTAAAAACGGGGCTACAACGGAGCGGATACAGATTTGCTGCCCGGACCCACAGAGAGTTGCTATCAGAAACAATGCCTGACGTGGTTTGGACGTAATCTCGTCTTTGTTGACATTAGCAAGCCTCGCTAACACTCAGAGCTAACCTGTACTGGAGAGCACATGTTTAAAAAGCAGGACATAAAAAAAGGAACTCACCTTGTGATAAACCCGCAAGAGAAAAAGCATTTGAGCTCCATACTGTTTCAGAAATAATCCTTGATGTGGTTTAGAACAGGATGGCGTTTTATCACAGCAGAATTGAACTTTATCTCCGGGAGAATTCTGATCAGGCATTAGCTCCGCCTCCTCTCTCTAAGCTAAGGACCCAAAATCCGTGTCTCTCTAACAGGGCTGCAAAAGAGGGGTATGCGCAGCATGAAGCATGGCTACAATCGGGGATCTGTTTCGTATTTAAAAAAACTTCACAGACATGTTTTGTATGGGATTGGCCCTACAATATATGTTTCCAAAATAGCATCATAGGTCCACTTTAAGTAAAAAAATCATCCATCATCCACAAATATACTTTCCAGTGCTTTTCACCAAGTTAAACCACCAGTCATGTCATCTCCCCAGTAATCTTTGGGTTATAATCTGCACCCAAAAACTCATTTAGCGAGATTACGTAAAACCTTAGAAAATAATGACCGTTGTTGAAAAACGATCAAAGACTCTCCCGTGCAGCAGCGCCTGCTCCTGTATGCTCCTCGATGCCCTGAAGCCTAAAAAATAAATTATATCTTTGCCAGCCTCATTAAATACAGGCTAAAAGGGGAGTGAAATTGCCTAGTTATAATGCACAGGATAATTGTCATACCTCAGCATAAAACGGGGTCCTTATTGAACTGTTAGGCTTGTCAGTATACAGTGTGCTGAGTTTCTAACCACATGCAGTGCAGTGTGTGCTCAACAGTACAGTACGAAATCTAATTAATCAGTAATGAAGTCCACTTCGAGCCCTGCATATTTCTACAATTGCCTCATAAGAATTCCATAATTAAAAATAGCTCATGTACAAAGGAGCTCCTTTCAATTTGATTCTACTTTGATAGTTTGGGAATCTCATGTGATTGCATATGTCTATAAAGTGTTCTACTGTCCCTTTATGGTCAATGATTTCACACTGAAAGCACACGTGACAACAAACCCAAGACATTAGTGAGTTCTGCTGAGCAGCTGTCCAAATGTTTCTTCTCTGCACTCTCCTCGGAGGCGTTTCTTCTCTGCGAGGCCAAAGAGAATATTGTGAGCAGAAAAAAGCTCCCTGGAGATTTGTTTGTCTTCCCTCCACCCCTGGACACTTTGGAGAACTCTCTGCAGATGGAAGCATACTGTGCAGCCTCCTCGTGAAAACACCACGGGCTACATTTGGGGAGGCACACTGCGCAGACAGGAGGCTGTACTGAAAGCTCAAACAGCAAAGGCTGCTGAAGTCAGCTTCTGGCACGATGAGAGAAAGCTGACAACTCGCTATGAGGCTTTCACGACTCGTACCCTGCCTTTGTCTTTGACTTCTGATTCACAGAATTAATGTGTGCAACACTTTGCAGATACAATTATCTTAGAAGTACAGACTTTCATACATCTGTTTAGGTATATATACTTTGTTGAAGGCTGGTGCCTTATGACCATTTCTGTTTGTGTTCCTTGACTAAGAAGACATGTGTTAACATCCTGCAGCCTTGTTGTGACTTTCAAATGCTCAGCGCAACCGTGACGACCTTTGGGCCCACCGGCAGCTTCGGAGCCAGCTGACCCTAATTACAGCGTTGGCTTTGCTGCCAAACCATCTCATTGGGAACCAACCACAGCGTTGGCGACCCCGTTATACGTGCTGTTCCCATTGGAAAGCAATTTAATGCTTGGCTGCTCAAAGAACAAAATATATGCAGCATAAGAAATCCTTTAGATAAATTAGAGTGGGTATCTGAGGCCTGATGAGCCTCCTGTCACCGTAGAGGTGACATTAAACCACAGCGTCGCAGGAAGCTGTCATATTTTGTCAACAGGCAGGCAGGTACTACGTTTCCCGTGGTGGGAAACTGCTGCGAGAACAGTTGTGCACCTGTTGTCCATCGTGTTTGAAATGCAGGGTGAGGATGTATTGCAGATCCAATTTCACCAACTTTGACCCTTTTAACCGAATAGTCCCAGGAAACCACAGACGCTCAGGAAGGCGGATGTGCCAAAAAGGCAATAATCCTGTTTCCGTAGAAGCATTTAGGATTATTTTTATTCTTCAGCGTGTAACCAGGGCAACGTTAGCCTTATAACCCTAACCCTAATAACTAGTGCTGCGTACCGGTACGCCGAACCGGTACTGGACTTGTAAAAAGTTTCGGTTCAAGTCCGGTTAAAACCGGAACGTCTGGAACCAGTACTTGGACTCGCAAAAAAACTAGCACTTACGTATATTATGGTGTCTGTGGTAATTTAAACATTCCCTGATGAACGTCATTCAGCGTCAATAAATGAGTGCTAATCCCAGTGTGCTCAGTGTACAACATCACATGTCATTTCACCTTCGATTCACGGTTTGAAAACGTAGCATTTAGCAACTGTATGTACATCACTATGTGTGTAGTATGTACTGTATAATGTACACATGTAGAGTTGTAGAAAAGACATGGTACAGACAGTACAGTACACTCTGACTGTACAGTCAGTCACTACAGTGTAGCCTATACTGTATAGTAGGTGTGTAACAGTGTAATGCGTCTACTCTACACTCTACCTTTCAGCAAAGCTTTAGGGATTTAGGCTCAGTCAGCTCAGGGACTGTTTGGTTACTTTAGTTTGGTAAATGAAATAAATGTTTGAACTTTGTAGTAGTTCACTGTAGTTGCTGTCATAAGTCATTTGTAGACTAAGTGGCAAAACAGTTATTTTTTTACATTTGTACTTTGTAGAGAAATGTAGACACAAGTTGGAAGGGAGCACAATAAACCTGACGAGTTTGAATTTGAGTTGATTATGAGTTCATTTTCAATTGATAATTAGCTCACAATAAGTTCACTTTAGTTACTCACACAACTTCACACAAGCATGGGTCAGGTCCGACTTAAAGTCCGGACCTGAACCTGAACCTCTGGACTTGAGTCCGGACCTGAACCTGAATGTGAGCCCAGGTACGCAGCACTACTAATAACCAACATTAAATTACGACTGTATTGTTTGTTTGCTATTGTTTATGTCCTTTTGTTGGTTTGTGATTATTCAATTAAACGCAAATCTTGCAGTGTACATTCCCAAAAACATCTGCAATTTATTAAATGACCAACCAGCAACTGCCTCTGTGGGCCCGAAGGGTCTGGGCCTGAAGGCAGTTGCTGAATATGCCCTGTTGGTAAGCCAGCCATGTATGGATTGAAATAATTAGCAGTAGTTAAGATAAATGTATCGAGCTCCATCTGCTCTTCCTCATTAACCGACTGTTTCGGCCCCGTTGAGACCAGCTGCAAGAATTCCCCACCCCGCGGGTTAGTATTGAAACTGACGACGAGAGTGCTGGCCTATTTAATACTGTGCCAGCTTTCTGTCTTGACCAGTCTCCTTCCTACTTTTGAGGTAATTTTGTACTCTCTCAAATGTATTTCTGAGGAACTTAAGGCGGTGCCAGAGTTCCCGTTAGCCGGTAATTACCTGACTATGACCGGTAAAATATGCTGAAGACCGGCAAATCAAAATCTCTCCGGTCAAAGTGTCCGGTCAAAATAATTTCCCTTTAGCGCAATACCGCATCAGTTGCGCAACTTGCGCCACTTATGTGACAGACACAAGAGTATGTGACGGACAAGAATAGTCAACTCTAATGTCTAACACTTAATGTGGAGAAAGAGATGTCCTGTATGGGTTGATTGTGCGTTGATCTGTTGGTAATGCCTCTGGGTTCCGGTGGGCATGTAAACAAATGCATAATGCATTTACTTTGCGGTCTCACCTGGTTGCATAGCGACGCTGTATTAGATTAACATTAACATGCTTATTGTAGTGGTAAGTGCACTGCCTTGCGGCCTGTAGCACCATCCTTGATGGAGCATGTGTGTGTGGGTTGGACCTGTATCTTACAGGAGAGGAGTGAGCAGAGGGGCGTGTTGTCGATTCTTGTTCAGTTTCCTGTAACAATCTTCCTCACCCTCTCAGACTTTGAGTTGCGCGCGCTGCTAAAGAGACGCGCAACCATGGACACCAAACAATGGTGTAGTTAAAGTCCGAGTGGAAACAGTCCTGAGTAAATCTGATTTTGTCAGAAATCGGGAGAAATGCGGGAGAAATACGACCCCGGGAGGAAACCGGGAGAGGGCAGTGACATCGGGAGTCTCCCGCGAAAATCGGGAGGGTTGGCAAGTATGGTCGGGAACTGCATGATACTGACGGGCTCTGTTTATCATTCCCGTGTTATTGTAAATTACTGTACACTTTTCAATAATGTAGTTAATCTACTGTACTCTAATTAGTTTGTTTAATATCGAATAATATCAATTTCTTTTAAAGCTCAATAAATAACAAAGAAGACCTTTGACCGGCACTTTTCAAATTTTGTCCGGAGGATTTAAATTGTCCGTTAAAGTTAAATATTCTACCGGGAACTCTGGGCGGTGCATATTGAATTGTTCTTCAATGAAAGCTCTGGTGTTTGCTTAATGTGAAAGATGTGTTTGTGTCGTTCTGATGTGAGGCATTCAAAGAGTAAAACGCAAAGCACAGACACCGTTATTAAGATCAACCCAATCCAGTGGTGGTATTGCAGAAGACTAAAACATGTCTAAGTTACTTTTCTAACAGCCTCTCCGAGATGTTATGAATGGGTTACTTAAGCATGATCATCCTTGGAAACAGAAGTCTGTAATGCCGTTAATCAAAAGAGGGACAGCAGAAAAAACACAAAACCGGCGCTGGTTTCCTGCCATTTAAATGCACTTCAAGTTCCTGAATTGATAAAAAGGTTCCTGGAAAAGGCCTTGCAGCTTAATCAGACGATACGTCTATATCCCTTCTCGCAGCCTGTTAAGTTCCCTTGTGTTTAAAGTGACAAAGTCAATGTATGTTCAAAGTAATTAGTATAGCAGTGCAAAACTAAAAATGTCCTTTGAAGTACACCATGCAAGGGTGAATGAGAAGCAAATCAGTCTGGGTTGAGAGGTGCTCGGCTTGAGCTAAGACCATGATGACCTTTAGATTGAAACAATGTCCTGGGGAGTCAAAGCCATTACGCACAGTAACTGTACTGTAGAGAGCCCTGCTCGGAAAATCCATCTCCTTAGATTAGCCGACAGCAAACAGGCCACCAACCAAAGCCTCAGTGAAGTGACGCCTTCGAGCAGCCTCAACAAAGTAATCCCATTTGCCCTCCAGAGAGAGAGTTATGGCCTCCTTGAACCCTTTTAAAGTCAAAAATATAAAGAACAAACACACCTTTTCACCAATCAGGGCGCTGCAGAAAGTACACTGGAAAAAGACAAGAGGGAACAAGTATCTAAACGGCAGAAGTCTTTTTTGACACAGACACATATTTTCATATCTGATTTGCAGTCGCAGGCTTGTATAAACAGAACTTAAAGTAATGACTAAATCAGTCCCATTGCGAGGACATCTGTGGGCTGTATAATTATGTTCCGAATGATGATGACTTGACTTATGTGGAGAAGTGTATAGCTTTTTGTTTATCTGGGACTCGGCTGAAGCACAGTTTGAACATCATAATAAAACATTCAGAGGTAATGTAATGATCATCTGGTGTGTGTGGAGGACATTCCAGAGTATTAATAAACAGTCTTTACAGAAGTGCAGAAACGCGTCCTCAATGTTTAGCCAACAACCACATGGCTATGGTTTTGGTTAGTGGGTGGAAGGGTGAGGGTTTATCGTGATGGATGAAGTAAACAAACCAATGTTAAATGTTGCCGTGAGATTTTACTTTTCACGTGTCGACCTTAATCCATCCTGCCTCAAAAACATTTAGCATGTAAAAAACACAACTTCCTGTTTTTCTACGGTCCAGAGCACGGCTAATGTTCATTTGAACTTGTGCTCGCTAGGAAACAGAAAACAACATCTACTTAATACTTTAAGGCTAATTACCGTTAGCCTTTTTAATAATAAATAACCACTATCAAATGATTGCTTATGGGATATTTGAAAGAGTAAGCTTATATTCCATGTTTGAATTTCACTGAAAACGTATTCAATGAAATTGCATTGTATTCGCAAACAGTTAAAAATACAAATGCAATCCTAAGGCAGAATGGAATATGTGTAATGGGACTGCCGATAAGCTTTCAGAAACTTTAGAACTAGACGGATAGCATTTTAAATACAGTATATCTTACTCACACATACATGTCCTACACCTTAACGCTAGCCTTACCACTACTAAACTACTTAATGGTCCCGGAGATTGGTTTAAAATGGTAACGTATAATAAACAGGAATATATGACAAAGGAAAAATAGTGGTTGAAATGAGTGTAAATGCAAAAGGCCTTCTACCTGCCTCCAAAGTAACCACGGACAGCAGCTCCGGTGTTTCCCTCTAATGGCAGTCTGTATATTTGACCAAGCAGAACCCCTATGTTTGTTGTTGAACAGTCGTGGCCTGGGTTTGTCTCTCAGTGCTGAGTATATTTACCCTCTGTCTTTGTTGCGCTCTGAGAAACAAGGTATAATTCAATTACATGGTGGCCAAGGCCCTGACAAGAGCTCACTCTTGTTTCAATCACCCCACAGGTGGATATGGGGATGATGAGAAGTGGCGCTCCAGTCACCACACTGTGGACCACCAGGGGGCGATGAGGCATGAGGAGGCGTGAGGAGGCGTGAGGAGGCGTGAGGAGGCGTGAGGAGGCATGAGGAAGGCATGAGGAGGCATGAGGAGGCATGAGGAAGGCGTGAGGAGGCGTGAGGAGGCATGAGGAGGCGTGAGGAGGCATGAGGAGGCATGAGGAGGCATGAGGCGGCATGAGGAGGCATGATGAGGCATGAGGAAGCATGAGGAAGGCATGAGGAGGCGTGAGGAGGCGTGAGGAGGCATGAGGAGGCATGATGAGGCATGAGGAAGCATGAGGAAGGCATGAGGAGGCATGAGGCGGCATGAGGAGGCATGATGAGGCATGAGGAAGCATGAGGAAGGCGTGAGGAGGCGTGAGGAGGCGTGAGGAGGCATGAGGAGGCGTGGGAGGCATGAGGAGAGAGGCACTCACAACATGGCGGCCAGTGACGCGGAAATACACGCCGGGAAAGAAGTCCTACTCTAAACAAGAGCCTTCTGCATCTGTCAGTATAGAGAACTTTATTTTGAAAATCCAAAGTCATAAAATAAACAGATCAGGCAAAAATAAGGACTTTGGCATCAAAACAAATTACTTATTGGAAGTGTTGGCTGCTGCACACTAAATATGATGTTTAAATGGTCTGCCGCACAACATGGAGGCACAACAACATCTGCTTCAGGGCCTTCATTCCCACATTTAATGTCTTTTTATTACAGTATATTGCCTTTATTTTCAACAATGCCATAGTCCACGGGCGCTTCGGGGCACTGTGAGTCACAAGCTGTGCACACTGCAGCCGTCACACTGATGGCCCTCTCCAAGGACCTGTCCGTGCCCGGTGCAGACGAACACACTCCAATAAAACACACACAATCAATCATCATGATTGTCACACTTTTCATTGAGTTCATCAACTCCCTGTGAAAATGTCTGTGGATGCACGGCGGCAGAGGCAATTTAAGGCACTAATCAACCATGTTATGATCATTAATGGGTGCGGCTGGGAGTATGAGGGCAGTTTCTGGTGTTTCTGAAGCCCTGTGTATTTCAGCTTCTTCCTCTCAATACCGTGATGTGTTTGTCTGTATTCCTCGGGGCCGGACTGTCTTGAGTGATTGAATGTTGCCTTGTCCTGGAGGAGGCCGGATCATTTAACTGCTATTCTCTTCAGGTCCCTATGGGAGCGATGTTTTGTGTGTGTCCTGTCTGCCTCATTGTGTATACAGCCTGTAAATGATATTTATGGGCGATGCCTACGGGGGGATGTTGTGATGATAACACAAACACCACGAGCTGCAGAGTGACAGTGAGAAATATGGCAGGGAATTAAGCCAAGATTGCAGTGTTAAGAGGGTCACGTCCACACGGGAGCCCACTATTGTCAGAGCTGATGAGAAATTGTGCTTATTCCACACCTAGTCACGTGTTCTAAATGCTGCACTGTAGCCTGCTATTGGACATGAAATAATAAATAGATTTTGACTATTGGGGCTAGTGCTGCGTACCTGGACTCACATTCAGGTTCAGGTCCGGACTCAAGTCCAGAGGTTCAGGTTCAGGTCCGGCTTGTGTCAAGTTGTATGAGTAACTAAAGTGAACTTATTGTGAGCTAATTATCAATTGAAAATGAACTCATAATCAACTCAAATTCAAACTCGTCAGGTTTATTGTGCTCCCTTCCAACTTGTGTCTACATTTCTCTACAAAGTACAAATGTAAAAAAATAACTTTTTGCCACTTAGTCTACAAATGACTTATGACAGCAACTACAGTGAACTACTACAAAGTTCAAACATGTATTTCATTTACCAAACTAAAGTAACCAAACAGTCCCTGAGCTGACTGAGCCTAAATCTTGTAGAGTAGACTATACGCATTACACTGTTACACACCTACTATACAGTATAGGCTACACTGTAGTGACTGTACAGTCAGAGTGTACTGTACTGTCTGTACACCATGTCTTTTCTACAACTCTACATGTGTACATTATACAGTACATACTACATGCATAGTGATGTACATACATACTGTTAGAAATTAAAATCAATGTTGATATGGCGTAATTTAGAATTAAATACACTATTTGATTTAAATCAGTTTTATTCTGAAAAAAACGGAAGTTCACACAATTAACTTAATACTTTTATTCTGAAAATTGTTCACTTCCGGTTAGCATTAGCATGTGGCGAAATGCTACGTTTTCAAACCGTGAATCGAAGGTGAAATGACATGTGATGTTGTACACTGAGCACACTGGGATTAGCACACATTTATTGACGCTGAATGACGTGTATCAGGGAATGTTTAAATAACCACAGACACCAGAATACCGGTACGCAGCACTAATTGGGGCCATACAATATAAGGTTTAATATAGCAAATATACATTTTAGCATGCATGGAAATCCAAACTGCAGGTTCATACCACAGTGCGTACAATTAAAATGGTGCAAAAAGGCTACTTGTAATACAAATAACATTGTTTGTGTTAAATCATCAATGTAATTTCAATGTTTTAGTTTATGTGTTAATTTATCAGAGAGGTCAAACAAAAAACCTCTTTCAAATGTGTTTATGTTTATGGTAAACAAGGCCAATTGTTAAAAGTGGCCAGCCCTAGTATTAGAAGCAGTAGTAGTAGTAGTAGTAGTAGTAGTAGTAGTGGTAGTGGTAGTAGTAGTGGTAGTAGTAGTAGTAGTTGTAGTAGTAGTAGTAGTAGTAGTAGTGGTAGTGGTAGTAGTGGTAGTGGTAGTAGAAGCGGTAGCGGTAGGGGTAGCAGTAGCAGTAGCAGTAGCAGTAGTAGTAGTAGTAGTAGTAGAAGCAGTAGCAGTAGTAGGCTAGTAGTGGTAGTGGTAGTGGTAGTGGTAGTGGTAGTAGTAGTGGTAGTAGTAGTAGTAGTAGTAGTAGTTGTAGTAGTAGTAGTAGTAGTAGTAGAAGCGGTAGCAGTAGCAGTAGCAGTAGCAGCAGTAGTAGTAGTAGTAGTAGTAGTAGTAGAAGCAGTAGCAGTAGTAGGCTAGTAGTGGTAGTGGTAGTGGTAGTGGTAGTGGTAGTAGTAGTAGTAGTAGTAGTAGCAGTAGCAGTAGTAGTAGTAGTAGTAGTAGTAGTAGAGTAGCAGTAGCAGTAGCAGTAGCAGTAGCAGTAGCAGTAGTAGTAGTAGTAGAAGCAGTAGCAGTAGTAGGCTAGTAGTGGTATTGGTAGTGGTAGTGGTAGTAGTAGTGGTAGTGGTAGTAGTAGAAGCAGTAGCAGTAGTAGTTGGAATAGTAGTAGTAGTAGTAGTAGTAGTAGTAGTAGTAGTAGTGGTAGTGGTAGTAATAGTAGTAGTAGTAGTAGTAGAAGCAGTAGCAGTAGTAGGCTAGTAGTGGTAGTAGTAGTAGTAGTAGTAGTAGTAGTAGTATAGTAGTTGGAATAGTAGTAGGAATAGTAGTAGTAGTAGTAGTAGTAGTAGTAGTAGTAGTAGTAGTAGTAGTACTACGCTCCGGCTGACGAGGTGAACAGATCTATAAGTAGAAGCAGAGCAGCTTGTGCTCCGAGGCATTGGTCTTTTTTGTTGTTGTGTCACAGTTTATTTTGTTTGTTCGTTTCAGTGTCTCTCTTTTAATACCAAGTTGGTAAAAAACATTTATTTTAGTTTTATAGGCTACACCACCTGGTTTTTGCTGCTTTATTCAACATGCTAACCAGCATCTTACCCTTTTGTTCAGAGGTGCAGATACACACACAAACAAAAAATGCAGTGTGTCCTTAAGTGACAATCGGTGGATTAAACAGACCAACAACAAAAGAAAGCACACAAGTGTGATAGACACAAGATACAATCAGAGCAACTAAATGAGTAGGCATTTATAGACACGAGCATGTCACAAGAACCACTGCCTGTTCATGTTGAATTTGTGTTACGGTGTTGGTTAACGTTAGCTTTCGGCGTGGGTAAATAGCTGAGCTAACGTGAACAGACTTTCCATTAAGTTACATGACTATTTGTTATTGTTATATTATAAGTATTTTCTTATGAGATAGAAACTGGAATTTAAACCATTTGTCAGACTCAATATCCCTACATTACACGCACCATCTAAGACAGTATGGCATACAAAGTATGGCTATCACAATGATATATGTAGTGTTACCAGATGGCACTGACTATCAGACAGTTCATATATCGTGCCTTTAGCACAGCAGTGACTTAGATAGCCTTTGCAGAGTTTTCCTGCATACATCACGTGCTTTTTTCTTCTTTCTTGAAAAGCTTTAAAGAGAATGTCAGGTTCATCTAGCCTGAGCAAATACTCGCTTTTTTTATGAGAAACACATCTTTCCTTTGGACTAGTTTCAACCAATATTTGTGAACATGAGCAACCCTCCCTAGGCCCAGAAACCAAGAGTGCAATACGAGACGTCATCGGAAGATATAGCCTACAGCTCTGAAATAGAATGTGCTTTGGAGACTGAGCATTTGTTTGAGCTTTGAACCCGAAATGAGGTTTATTTTTTCCACTTCTTTCTTTTTGCAAAATACCGTGGGTGCTATCATAAGGCTATCGGAATGCAGCGATCACAATGCAAGAGCAATGGCTCCAAGGCTAAGCGTAAAATTGCACTTTGTTACCATAGAAAAACCGTCTGACATGCCATTTGAGTTATTCAGAGTGATTGAACATTCAGAGTCGCATTTTTACATGAAACCATGCTGGCTAGGTCTTTTCAAAAATAATTTCAACAATTCAATAGCAAATGGATTTGGTTTTAGCACTGAAACCACTCTGACACCAACACGTTTTCTGCCCATTATGCACACACACATCTGAACACCGCCTCTCATTTTCCCATCCAATCTCCTCCCCTATTCATCTATGGCTGCTTGGCCCTGGTCACTGCGATCAGCTCTGGGCTAATCGTCCGCCCGCAGGCTCAGTAGGACTCCAGCAATCTGAGAGCTGCATATTACCCCAGATATCCTTTAGTGTGGCACAGCAGCTGAATGCCATGTCCGCAGACAAAGAGAGCGAAAACCCACTGGCGCCCGGCCCATCATCTGCTCTCAGCAGGTTTTGGCTTTGTGAAATCATTTTGCACCACTAATGATGTCCTTTTGAAAGCAACAATCCATCCAAGATCTGGATATGTGGCGCCATCGGGAGCATGTATGCGTCGAGGTCATAATAACCTGGCTGCGAGAGAATATGCCTATAATTTCCGGATGGAGCTGTGATTAAGACTCGACCAGGACACGTAAAGGTAAAGCTTTCAATCCAGACATGACTTTGCACTAAAAACACAAAGGTGCAGCAGCGGGGCTGCATTAAAGTTTGATGAAGCAGTTAATGAAATATGGAAGCGCTGAATAAGTGGAAGTTAATAGGTTGCCGATGGGTGGACCAAGCCTGTAAGTGAGGAGAACCTCTCCTGCTGAAATGACTTATTAAAGCGTATGTGTTGAAAATGCTTGCAAAACTGGATTTTTACTATTTGCATGGAAGGCAACAGATGGATTAGTAAAAACGGGAAGTCATTATCCACTTACCTATTAAAGAGATTTATATTCAATAAAGTGCTCCGAATTCACACCACACAGTAAACAAGGCTGCCACAATCCCAGATGCAGAAATACACTCCTAATAGCATATTCATCTCTTAAAGGTGGGGTAGGTAAGTTTGAGAAACCGGCTCGAGATACACTTTTTGTTATATTCCATGGAATGCTCTTAACATCCCGATAGCAAAGAATATCTGAAGTGCTTTGACAACAAATCCATAAAAAATGTCATCTGTAGAAGCCGTAATACTGTAAAAAGTGCAACCGATTGGATGGCCTACCTGCCTGCCAGCCTTCCATCGGGGCACACACTTATCTCTCGTGGAGGAGGGGCTCAATAAGGAACTGGCAGATTTTTTCCGGTTGTGTATTTTCAAATTCTAGCGATCTCGAGCCGGTTTCTCAAACGTACCTACCCCACCTTTAAATTAAATCATTAATGATTACTAAAAGCTTACATTATGGGATGTTATGAGGTAGGTCCTATGTTACACCTAATATAAAGTGGAGATGGTTCATATTAAATACAGGGGTGACTTCAATCACTCCAAAGCTTCCATTTATAATGAAGAATGTACTGATGAATAGTGTGTATCGTAGCAAGACCAAAATCATCGCTTCGACTGGCTTTGAGGTATTGGTCGCCTCCCAATCAGAAGGTAGGTTGGTAGTTTGATTCGCAGCCCCTAAACATCTCAAAGTGTCCTTGGGCACTATATTTAACCCCAGGTTGCAAAGTGTAAATGTTTCCCGGAGCAGGTGGCTGAGTTCTTGTGAATTAGGGATGCACCAATGTCAAAGGTATTAGCCGCTGCCAGTACCAACGTTGTGGTGTTTATTTTTATTTTTATGAACTCTCCTTTTTGCCACGGAAACGCATATCTCTTTTATTTAACTCTGAATGAGAGCACATTCCTACAGAACGTCTCTTCTGTCTGCAATGCTCAGAGGATTTTAAGTACTAAATGTCAGTGTTTGCACATGATTCTCATCCATCAGATCACGTTTGCTGAAAATCGCATGCATTTAATAGAATTACATGTCCTTGCATTCAATGAAAGATGAACAAAGACCGTGCGCTCACTTTTCATATCAGCACACGGAGCAGATGAAGGATTATTTTTCTCTTCGCAGTGACAGCGGGGGACAATTAAACAACACATTCAGTGCGCCTCAACAGTCAAATGTGATCAATGTCATTTTACAAGGTTAGTTTTGGAATGTTTTGGTCTGACGGCAGAAACCTTGACACTCCACTCCAAACCGAGGCTGAATAAAACACGTGAAACATTTCTCCCGACTGATCAGAAGTGGAAAATAATCGCTGAGTGTTGGATGCATTTACTATTTACGAATAGGGTTGGGTATCGTTTGAATTTCCACGATTCCGATTCTACTTTTCGATTCCGGTTCTTAACGGTTCTCAATTCCGATTCTTTGAGGGGCAGGGTTAAAAAAAATATTTAGTTATTGTTGAGAAAAACAAGCATATCTGCCTTCTCAGGCATACCAGGAAGAAAGGTTTGAACATTTTAAAGCAAAATGCTTCAATCTGGTGCACTTTAAGCAGAATGACTAGAGACTAGATCTAGGGGGTACATAAACACCCATATAAACCAGATCGGTTTACATTTGAATAATGAAATAAGTGTGAGCATAACCAGTAACCGTTGGAATCGAAATGTTGGAACCGGTTCTCGGTACCCAACCCTATTTACGAACATTTACTAACTATTGCACTTCTGTACTTTTTAGGGGCCCTATATCCCAGGAATGATGACATCGTCATAAAGTGTAAAGAGAACTGTGGGGGAAACGTCTGTAGCAATGGAGAGTCAGGACTCGGAGAGGCACGAGGAGAGCTGGAGCCTTGACGGCAAATACTGACGGTTTATTTGGAGTTACGGCCGGAGAATTGACGAGACATGTGGTGTGTCACGAGTTGACACAGCGGTCGCCAAACCAATTCTGAAGAACTCTTTCTGCAGCTCGAGGTTTTAACGAGTTCGGAGTGTAATAATCAACGTTCTTCATCAGTGAGACTGAACAAATATGGACCCTGAATCTATAGAGCTCTCGTCCATAGGAAAGAATGAGCGCCAGGGAACCTGCGTCCCTGAGCAGTAAACGACCTCATGGCGGCTTGTGCTCGGTCACAGACTGGCAACAACAATGCGCCCAAGCTGCCCCGCCTTAAGAGAGATAGCAGCAATACCCAAGGCCGTAGACCTATGCCGTGGGAAAGAGACAGTGAGAGGAGAAAATGATGAACTGTGTCGAAGGTTGAATACCTAAGCAGATTATTCCCTAACGGCCCCGTCCACACAGCGGTGTTGGAAGCTTCTTCCAATTCACTTTGAATGGGGTGACGTCACTTTTCGCCGAACTGCATTGTGGGAAGCAGAGCGGAGCTTTCCTGGCGTTCCAGGCTGCACAAGTTGAGCAATGTTCAACTTTTGAAGCTTCTGAAGCTTTCGGTGGAAGCGTCAGCCAATCAAATCATATGCCAGTACAAGCTCCAGCCAATCAAACCGCCGCTTGGGGCGGGAGATTCATGTGATTGGTTGTTGGTCGAGCTTCAGACACGCCCGCCGGCAAGCTTTTTCGAAAGCCGCTATGTGGACGGGCCGTAACAAGAACTGGATTACAATTTTTACTGATTTAATTTGTTGAACCTATCCATCAATGTTTCCATCCATTCTCACTGGTTCTCACTCGTTCAATACACGGTCCTAATGCACTGATGCTTCTCACACTGCAGATCGCTTTAAGTCAATCAAGTAAAGCTGCCAGACAACCTATTCTTACTCATCTAGTGTCCACCCTGGGGAAATGCATATGGAGAGGAGGTGATCATGCAAACTCAACAAAAAAAGAACCCAGCAAGAAAAGCTTAAGGAGCTTTGACATGTAGCTACTGAGCCAGTGTGCTCACAATATTTATTTATTTTTTAGGGGGAAACGGAGTAATCTTGATCCTGTTAGGAGCATATGTTCCCATTATTTTAAGAAATCGATTCTGCCATTTCAGCACAACATCTTTCACAACACGTAAACTGATTCGCTCAATACTCTCACGGGTTCTACTAAAAATCTAATAAGCACTGGATTCGGTCTGATTTCAAGACAGAGGCATCGTTCGGTGTAACACGGCAACCCACTTTGAGTGCGGAGGTTGTGCGAGATGAATAACATGTTTGTGTTGCTCTTTTGAGAGTGATAAGAGAAAGGCGGAACTTGAAATAGGCTGGGAGTGCTAATGAGCCTTATTTTAAGAACACAACGCAGGCATGAATATTTAACAGCTTGTCTCCTTGATGAAGCACCAACATAAAAAGTCTGATGAATTCACAAGAAAATGGTCTGTGTGAAGCTGCTGCCGCTGCAAAGAGGTGTCTGCGCCATATTACTGTACAATTGTTAGGCTTTATATACAATCAATCAATCAATGTTTATTTATCTAGCCCAATATCATTTGTCTCAGCGGTCTTCACAGTTTGTACAGAATATCAACTAAACTATACTATACAACTAAACCTTTACATTTTCGTAATATTGTAAGAGTGCTCATGAATGTATTCTAGTATGACTACAACCAAAGCAACGTGCAAATATAAATACACACATAATTGACATCCTAGTCACCACAGTAGCTCATAGATTGGTAAAACAGTCCTTATTGGGAACTGTAGGGTTGCCGGTTCAAGTCCCCGAACAGATCGAAGTAGGGGATGTGGACTGGTTCTTGGAGAGGTCCCAGTTCACCTCCTGGGTGTTGGGGACATAGTTTCCTTGGCCCACACCTTTGACCCAGTTTGTCAGAGTGCACTGCCCTCGCTGAGCACAGTCATGCAACCTTGGCTGCCGTGCTGTCAGTGTTGTGTCTCCCTGTTCCCGCCTGTTGGCGTCAGCTGATAGACGTGCTATTACAGTGCTTTATCTTGTTATGCACCATGTTGATCATTCTCTCAGAACCAGCTACATGGGTCTGGCTGGGGTAGAGATGTTCTGAACATGTCTTGTGAATTCTCCGGCCGAAGCTCCAAATAAACCGTCAGTGTTTGCCATCGAAGTTCCTGCTCTCCTCGTGTCTCTCTCTTACCCCATGCACACCAACGCAACTCCGGTTCAAGCTCCGTGCTAGAGCTTTTCAGGTTCAGAACCGGTTCTTTGGTTTAGCTCCGGCTCTTTTCACACCGCCCAGAGTCGGACTGGTGCTGCGTCATTGCGTCATCGTTTGCGTGCCTGCTTCATAAAGCCAAACCATGCGGAAACCCCTCACAGCTGACAACAACAACAACAACAACAAAACAACAACAACAACAACAACAACAACAATGGCCGATTGTGCTCCAGCTTCCTCTGCACCTCTTCGGAAGACCAGATTCCCAGTAGGTAGCTGGTCTCTTCAGTGGACCACTGCTGCTTGTTACGTTTCTCCATCGTTGTGTACAAACTGGATAAAACGCGGGCTTCTTGTTGTTGTTCAGGAGTTGATCCGATCCCACCCCTGCCCCTGCCCCTGCCCCTGCCCCTGCCTCGACGTAAGCGTGACGTACGTGGTGTTTTTGCTCTGGCCGGAAAATGTTTTGGTGCTTGAAACGAACCGGATTCCGGAGCTAAGAGGCGGCTCCGCTGCGGTGTGAACAGGAAAACCCGGTGCTTTTGAAGCTCCAGCTCCGAACCGGCCCCGAAACACCGTTGGTGTGAATGAGGTATCTGAGTCTCATCTCCATTGCTTCAGAAGTGTCCATCACCCTGGGCGAGGCACCAGACACAAGCTGCCCACCCACCCTAGTGCTAATGCAGAGGTTAAACTGCACAGTGTGCCACAACGGTCTACTGCCACAAGGAGACTGAATGAGCATCGCTGCTATAGACACAGATAAAAGGCAAAGTGATCAGGGGGTGAAAACACTCACCGGGGTAATGCTACCTCGTCCAGAGTAACTGGAGTTTAGGGCTTGATATCTCAGAAATGTTGTACTTTGTTTCACGAGGTGTAAAGAGAACTGGATTAGCCCGAAATGTAAATTACATTCATCGGTGTTTCTATCCATTTTCTACATATCTTATCGCGTGCCAATCCTTGCATGCAGTAACGCAAAAATACCTAGTACAAGGATGGGTTAAATGCACAGGTCAAATGTCTTTCTTCTGTCTACATGTACATACGTGTGAGAAATAAAGAGCGTTTCCTTCCAATCCTCCATTACATTACATTTAGCTGACGCTTTTATCCAAAGCGACTTACAATAAGTGCGTTCTACCAACAAAATAAAAACTTGAAGAAAATAGAATCATAAAGTACATCAGGTTTCATAGAGCAAAAACATTTCAAGTGCTACTCAACTGGCTTTAGATAAGCCAGCCCTTTATTAGTATATAAGTGCTTTGTTAATAATTCTATCGCTCGAAGTGGAGTCGAAAGAGATGAGTTTTCAGTCTGCGCCGGAAGGTGTGTAAGCTATCTGCTGTCCTGATGTCAATGGGAGCTCATTCCACCATTTTGGAGCCAGGATAGCAAACCCACGTGTTTCTGCTGATGGGAACTTGGGTCCCCCTCGCAGCAGCGAGCCGTTTGGCTGATGCAGAGCGGAGTGCACGCACTGGGGTGTACGGTTTAACCATGTCCTGGATGTAGGAAGGGCCAGAACCATTCGCAGCATGGAACGCAAGTACCAGTGTCTTGAAGTGGATTCTAGCAGTTACCGGAAGCCAGTGGAGGGAGCGGAGGAGCGGCGTGGTGTGGGAACATTTAGGAAGGTTGAAGACCAGACGAGCCGCTGCATTCTGGATGAGCTGCAGAGGTCGGATGGCACATGCAGGTAGACCAGCCAGGAGGGAGTTGCAGTAGTCTAGGCGTGAGATGACGAGAGCCTGGACCAGAACCTGCGTGGCTTTCTGGGTCAGCTGGGGACGCATCCTCCTGATGTTGTAAAGCGTGTATCTGCAGCAGCGGGTTGTAGCAGCGATGTTTGCAGTAAACGACAGGTTGTTATCTAGGATCACACCCAGAGTCCTTGCAGTCTGGGTCGGGGAAACAACAGAGGTGCCGATGTTGATTGTCAGGTCAAGAGTGGGACAATCTTTTCCCGGAAGGAAAAGCAGTTCAGTCTTGTCAAGGTTGAGCTTGAGGTGATGAGCAGACATCCACTGAGAGATGTCAGCGAGACAAGCAGAGATGCGTGCGACGACCTGGGTCTCTGAGCGGGGAAAGGACAGGATTAATTGGGTGTCGTCAGCGTAGCAGTGGTATGAAAAACCATGCGGGCTAATGACAGATCCAAGCGAGTTTGTGTACAAAGAGAAGAGGAGGGGACCGAGAACAGATTTCTAATTTCTAATTCTAAAACTAAAAACAACTGAATTGCAAACTGCACTTAAAATGTCCTGAACAATATGCAAAGAAATGTCCACACGGCAAAAGAGGACAAGTTTTAAGGTGTAGGGGGAAGGGGAAAATATCCTGGAAGGTGCTAAGTCACGAGGACTCACTTTGTTGCTAGGTAACAGCATGGGCACTGGTCCTATTTCAGGAGAACAGGTTCACTGTCCAAAATAAATAAAGATGGAAGGAACACACAATGAACCTCTTGATCGTACATACAATATATACTTTGGATTTTCAAACGGTTTACTGAGGGGAAATGGGCTATTCTCAACCTCGACGAGAGCTGCTAAAGATAAAACTTTGAATTTGCTAATTCAATTCTGTATTGTGTGAGGATAAATATGAGCTTCTTTTGTTCTAAAGGAATAATAGGTCATCTTTGAAGCCTCTGTGAAAACTCACAAGATAGGAAATGTATGTAAATGTTGTATGTCCTTCGTTTTCAAACGTAAGCAAACAGCCTCGTAACTAAGACTCCTTATCAAAGCAGGCTGGTTTTATCTCATTAAAGCCGGCGAGAAAGGGGGAGGGAAAAAAGAAAATCTAGTTCCAAAGGGAAATGAAACAGTTTTGCCCGTATTTGCTTTGTTATTTAGCGAGAACAGCTCAAATTAATTACTCTCATATTCCTCAACTCTATTCATTATTCTAGCGGTAAACACATTAGTCAAATGCAATGCCTCCGAGCACACCTGGCTTCCTTATCTTCCGCGCACTAGACGGGAGGGTGTTTTTTTTTGCTTTCCAACGTGCTGCAGGCAGAGTATCAAAGAAACCCAGTGCCATTTGTGGGATATGGCGCCTGCCGCCTCGTCTACCGATAGCTGCCTCCCAGGAAGCCTTAATGTATGAGATTTGTCAGTGTCAATTTCCCAGCTAATCTCTCTGGTCCACCTCGCTGCTGTATCTGCCGCCCATTCATTCTGCACCTCTGTCTCTACCTGCTCACACTATTCCACGTTGGGTTTAACGGCAAACGGGAAGCCGGCGGATCGGAAATATGCATCGGTGGAAGCTGATCTGCGGCGCGACCCTGCATGTGCATCCGGCAGAGTTGATGGACATCCAAGGGAAACTGAGCTGGCTTTTATGTAAACGTATTCCTGCCACTTGTCAACAATGGCCCAATGAATACATTTTCACTCATTGTAACCCTTTTGACAAGTCATACCAGAACAATTGGGTTACAATTGACTATCCACCGGTAGTACTTCCAAAACACTATGATGGAACAAACTGAATATTGTGTTGACTGAACAACAAAGCCTTATTTACTTTTGGCAGAAATAGTGTTAAGCTTGGAGGGAAAGGAAATACTTGAGTCAATATCACCATACGTTGCATTTGAGACTTCCCATTTCCAAAAAGATTTTCCATTAAACTTCATATTCATTTTATTAAGTATACGTTATGCTGTTAGAAATGGATGTTGGTCAAGCTCCCACAATTTTTATAAATGAACTGCAAGTACATGCAAACAGCAAAATGTATCCACCCGTGGCATGGACAAAAGTCAAAGAGTAAATATATTGTAATTACATAGTGAGTAAAGCTTCGGTGCTGCCACAGAGAAGGCTCTGTCCCCGAAGCTCCGGAGTTCGGCCTTGGGGATTGAAAGCAAACCGGCTGAGGTGGATCTGAGGGTCCGGGGTGGTTGGTAGAGGGTGAGGAGGTCAGTGAGGTAGGGTGGGGCCAGATGGTGCAGGGCTTTGTAAGTGAGGGCCAGGAGTTTGTAAATATATTGTAAATATATTGTAATTACATAGTGATTATAAAATGTACATTTTCAGAAAGCTATAGTCCCTTTCTCAACAATATATTTCAGTTAATGGAAAAAGTATTTGGATAATAATGAAATGATGGCTAACTATTTGTACCATGTCCACCCTGTCATGGGAAGGCTTGCTGACAGGGTGGACAATGGTACAAATAGTTAGCCATAATTGTATTATTATCCAAATACTTTTTCCATTAACTGAAATATATTGTTGAGAAGCTTTCTGAAAATGTACTTGTTATATTATTTATGGAAGGCTTGCTGACAGGGTGGACATGTTTGGCTAATATTAGCATTTAATGAGCACATGGTGGACCTTCAGTTAGCAACATGATTAGTTGGCAAGGTGACTGTGTACTGTTTAACAAATATATTTCGAATTTCTGAAAGGTTTTTCTATTCATTGACATTTCACTATGACAGAGTGGACATGTTAAGCTTGAGAACATCCAACTACACACATAATATGATTAAAATGTCGAAATATAAGTTAAAACTTACTTTGCACCTAGCCAATGTCTATTGAGGAAAGACAAAATGGCGGTAGTGATGTCACTGAAAACATCAGAGGGTTTTTTATGGGGCAGTTACCCTTTAATGACAGGGTGGACAGCAAATATCAGGAACACATGAAAAATGTTCAATATAATTATGAAAATAGAATACACATGATGGACAATACAATTATTTGTTCAATGTAGTATAATTTAAGCACTTATTACACACACTAGTTAGCAGAGCAGTGTGTGTGACATGCCAAAATCACATACATCCAATGGTACGTCATCAATAAGGTATACAATGAAGGAAACACACTTCAAGAGACTTATCATTGTTCTGATATGTGTGTCAATGTTTGGCCTTTTATAATAAGACCTCATTTTCATTTTCAAATCATTGTTTGCCAACTTGACCGACCGCGAAGCGTGTTGATCTGGAGGTCCATAGGAGAGAGTACATGTCTGCATTTGGGAATGTATTGGATGATTGGTTTGGATCCGAAAACGGGTCCCTCGACAACAAGCAACGAGATTTCCCATTGGATTTTGGTTTCTGCAGAAAAGAATCAACACACTTCTTTGATACTTAACACGCTTTCATCAGATTTCTGAAGGATAAATGCAATTAACTGAAATAAAAAGCTGAAATAAACAAACTTCATCACGGTCTCATGGCTGCACACATCCACACCACTAATCTAATGTCAGCCTGATGACGTTTAGTCGTTTATTTAGTCACTTGTTAGCAGCCGCCATTTTTATGACACATAGAAGCCGCGGACATTAACGTTGTCGTATTTTATGTCTTAGAACAAAATGTGAACATATCGTAAGCTTGCGTTAACCACAGACGGTAATTCAGTCTTCTAACCACAAACACTTAAAACATACCATTGACTTCAGGACGAGGGAACTTGAAGCGCTAAAATGCTATTTTTTCCGGGTTTTAGGACTCATTACTGCATCACTCTAGAGCAGTGCTTCTCAAAGTGTGGTCCGCGGACCACTGGTGGCCCGTGAGCGCCCCCTAGTGGTCCGTGAGTATATTGGTAACATTTCACATTTGAAATACATTTATTTATTTAAGTTTTCCGCACTCTCGCCGGAATATCTCCGCAATGGAGCGAGCTTAAGTTTCACTTTCGATTGCATGATATAGCCCAGCGCAACACCTTCATCACACATGTTGCCAACTGTTTGTACCATTTTCAAGCGATTTTTAAAAAACGATGTGTTTTGGGATATTTGTGGAGTTAGGTGGTCCGCGAGTGTTTTTTTGGTTAAGTGGTCCTTGGTATGAAAAAGTTTGAGAAACACAGAAACATTTCCCAGTGTGGCCAAGAGGTAGGGTGGGTAGACCTGGCAGATCGTTGGGGTGCTCGACCCTGGCCCTTGAATAGCCATCTACTTGTAAAACTGGAGCGGAGGAAAGTGTGATGAGGTTTGCATTGATTTTGACATCTCCAACGATTAAAAAATGACTTTGTAGGCTGTGCTAAAGAATAAGGGAGAGGAGTGGTACTGCTGGATTGTTCTGAAAAATTACTTTACGAAGTTGATGGGTTAGGGTTATTATTATACTTGTGATAATGATGAGACAACATAAGGTGAGGAATAATTAATGCATACGACAAGCTGCAAGTGCTTGTTCCACCCTGAGAGCTGAGAAAGCTCTGAGCAGTTAACCAGGTGCAGCCACACTGACATCAACGCTCTGGGACTCAAACACAAAGGAGGGATAAACTGCTAATCAATACTGAAAGAAAAGTGTTTTGTGCTTAAGTTATTGCTCTGGCGTCTGTATAGTCAACGGGTTATTTTAACAGTGTCAAAAAGTACCATTACTCATTAGAAAAGGGGAAGCATTTATCTCAGCAGCAGAGTAGGATTTGGCAGACGAAGAGGTGTAATGTGCCTTAAGTTCTGCAAATGCAAGTGTAGGCTACATTAAGAAAGCCCATGTTCTCTGCTCATTACTGTTGGACGCTGGCACACTGCAAAGCCTCCCAGCCAACGACATTACAGCATCACTTAATTGAAATAATTCTGCAGGAAAAAACTAAAAGAAGACCTTGACTTACATTAGCGTCACACTTCAGAGGATGACATTCAAACTTTACCAATGAGAGATTAGGAGCTGGAGCATCCTCGGTGCTGCAGGTGCTGGAGCAGTTATTTTCAGACTGGAATTAATTTAATTTGATTTTCTCCGCATTTCTAATGATTATCACATACTCTCTTGTTTGCCATGTTTCCTGCTGTGTTCTGCCCTACCAGCGGAGGACTGATATCGCTGCTTCAGTTTGAGAAAGTACGTACACTTACACTTTTGGGAAGCTTCCATATTTTAACATATCAAAACAGATGAGTTCTTCAGTGGATTTCAAAGTGGTTGACCCTTTAGTAGCATGTTTATGACACTTACTTTTTCTGTGAGTGTGCAGAATAAGTAGGCTAGATGATATAACTGGCAATATATGCAGTTTACAGTCACTGGGTTAAGTCAATATTATATAGATACTACGATGTGTGTGTGGCTATTCATGTGTTGAAAGAACATGTAATGCCTCATGGTTTGCTTTGTCTTTGTAAACTAAAAAGAACCACTTAAAACAGGGGTGGGCAACCTCTGGTCCCCGGGCCGTATACGGACCATTCTTTTGTAACGGTTTAGAGATGTAATTCATCAGCTTACACTAGGACCAATAATTCCCAAAACACTCCTGAACACATATTGTTTATCGCTAATATCTGTAAACCTTCGAGATCTTAGGTAATGGGCAAAACATTTGCTTTCTTGTTGAGTTTGATGAGAACATTGATACTTAGGTCGAATAATATGAAGCAGAGGTCAACCAACCCCTGACTTAAAATATCAATAATAGTCCTTTCCCAAGTATTTCTATGAGGCCAAGAAATTGAAAAAATGGTTAGATGTAGTATTTTGACCAATCATGCTGGTAAATACCTCACAATGCCAGTCATCAGTCCGTTAGCTTAGCTCAGCAAAAACTCTGGGAGCAGGGGGAAACATCTGGCCTGCCTCTGTCTTGTTGTCACACTGAGGTTGCCAATTAGTAGAGAATCCAGGAAATGACTGTTCTCAACCCAATAAACAAATGGTGTATAACATGTTAATTAGTGAGGTGGTGGAAGATGGATTTTGTTAATTCACGACGGAGCCAAGCTAACTTCCTGTTTCCAGTATTTCCAGTAAGCTAAGCTTTGCTAGGCTAAACTAACCCATGCTAAGCTAACAGATGTAGCGTTCAGACACGAGAGGTATAAATCTTGTCATCTATCTCTCGGCATGACAGGTAAATTGTGTTTCTCACAATTCCTTTAACCTTAAGGTTTGTGATGCCATCAAACAAAGCGTCTCCAGTTCGGCTGCCAACAACAAAAAGATGCATTTGTGCTGGAACAGTGACAAGACACTGCTGAGAAAGAGATAAAGTGTGTGTGTGTGTGTGTGTGTGTGTGTGTGCGTGCGTGCGTGCGTGTGTGTGTGTATGTGCGTGTGTGTGTGTGTGTGTGTGTGGGTGGGTGTGCGCGCGCATGTGTGTGTGGGTGGGTGTGCGCGCATGTGTGTGTGTGTGGTGTGTGTGCGTGTGCGTGCGTGGTGTGTGTGTGTGTGTCTCACCTTGACATTAATAATGAATCCGGCTGCATTCCAATAAGATCTGCAGGAACTTGGGCTTCATATGTCCAGACTCACAGCAGTGTGTCAGCTACCAAACACAGAGGACAGCAACATGAGAAAAGGCTCTGAGATATGACATTGTCTTTACAGTAGGAATGACTTCAGTAAATTGAAATATCCCAATGTGTTTTGGGATATTTTGATCAGAAAACAGGGTGACATAGAAAACATCTGCGGGGGTCCAGACTCACGGCAATACGTATGGAAACAAGCGTTGATCAAATTATAACAATGTTCTTTTTTTTTATTCCAGGCAAATTGATAATTAGACAAAATGACGTCTTATGACAAATACTTACGTAAATATCATTAGTGTTTGACTAACGCGTGAAATTGAATGAAAGCCATACTGCACACACAAGAGGTTAATATTCAAGCATCTTAAAGATTAAATACTGCGAAATAAATGCTTATTGTTCTCCGTTCTTTCTTTACTCTTCATGTTTGAATGTCAGAGGTCACGCTTTACAATAAAATCCGGCACCATCTTGATCGTTGTGCAGAAATGACTCTTTGATGGTCATTTCTCTTATCTTCCTTTTTCTTTATGGGTTATTAAAGGCCGAGGTATTCATTATGTCTGACCTGCCAATCTAATTCATTCAACTGAGGACACATTGTGATTAAATCAACCTCAATTCATCAGCCATTCATCAAGATTGTACTGTACGTAATGTCCCTTTTCATAAACGCATGGCTGGAATGTGCCGGAAAACGCCTAAAATCCGTTGTGAAAAGCACAGATGTGTTTTGTCCTATCATTTACATCTTACTCTGTATGCTACATTGATTTATTCCCCACTAAGCATAAGGCCATCAATTTGCAGCATATGACATTACGGCTCGTTCAAAGCTGTCTGGGGAGAAATGATCATTCTTTCGATGATGCCGATGAGTTAAGCCCACAGAACAGATGCACGCCTGATGTTGAATTCATAGCACATTGAAATTGTGGAGACAAACTGCTGAAGGTAATTACACATTGTCCAAGCTGTGTTTCTAATCATCGTCTGAAAATCCTGCCACATTCAGAAGAATAAAACTATTATGTTTGAGTTGTCGTGTGGAAACTCCAGTAAAATGTCATATTAAATCACTCTATTTCCAGTGTATCTTGTAAAAATGCAATATAGGCTTTATATGCCTCCACAAATATACTATGACCAGTTCAAATCTACAATGTTTTGCTATTCCTCCTCAACATGATGGGAGACAGGAGCTCTCCTATAAGGCAATTATAACTTATTAATACACTGCTTAGTTGAATACTCTATTCTGATTGGTCAATTTGGAGAGAGGTTGTTAATTTCATTCATTGACAGACCACTGCTAAGGAGAACAGACCGTTGCCAAGGAGAACAGACTGTTGCTAAGGAGGATCAAGGGACTATTTGCAGTCATATCAATCCACATAAAGAAGTCCGGTAAACTTAAAGTGGACCTATCATGCTATATTTTAATAATATTGTGTAGGCCATACCTATATAAAACATGTCTGTGAAGTTTCTTTTTTCAAAATACCAAACAGATTTTAGCCATGCCTCATTTCGCTCTATTTTCTCTATTCCAGCCCTCTCTTCACAAGGGCTGATTCTGTGGCAAATTAGCTGCAGCTGACCACGCCCCCCTGCAAAGGAGTGGGGCGAGGCACGAGCGTCATGTTACCATGCTGTTACCATGCTGTTACCATGCTGTTACCATGCTGTTACCATGCTGTTACCATGCCACGCAACCTCTCATTCCCCTGATAGGTGGAGAGTTGGCCATATACAGTAGGCGGAGCACCCCGTTTCTGACGTCAGAACAATTTCAAATCTGCATCAGTCTGGATCAGCTCCGTTGCAGCCCTGTTCTTAGGTCCCCTTTAAGTAGCTAACTGTGGACAACAAACACTAGTTTCTCCATCAGAAAACAAAACATAGTGGAATACTTTTTGATTATTCTTTTTTATATTTTGTGGAGAGCACGCAACTTTGTCTTCATGTTGCTTGAAAAAAGTCTGTGCAAAGGACTTTATTTTATGTATGACTTTTAGAAAAAACTCCATATTAATTTTAATTATAACCTCACAAATGACCGGCATCGCTCGAGGGAAGTTTATTTAATTTTTGACAGTTTTCACACAACAAAATGATTTTAAACACTTTTTTCTCCCACCCACAACCACAATTAAAATCTAAAAGTGTTAGGCTAGAACATAATGCGCAAATGAGTGCATATTAAAAATGATATATTTCCAATTGCGTATGCTGCAATGTTATTTTCCCTCCATTGTTGACATGGTCATAAAAACATCATAGCTTTGTGGTGTACATTATCATATAATAATGCCACTAAACTGCAGTGGGAATCATTTTAATGAGCAAAACAACAGCTTTCCAGTAAAGTCCTGAGCAACGTCCAAAGTCATATAACAATAAGACTGGACTGCAGTAATAAACCGAGCGCAGGCCCTAATGGCCGACCCTGGAGACTTGATGATGCAGTTTGTGTAACTCATTATAGCAGCGCTGACAGTAAAAGCCATCACAGCGGCAAAAACCTCAGCATAATGACTCAGTGACTGTGAAACAACATGTAAACTGAATGTGTGAGACGCAGACACAAACACTCATGAATCATTTCAGTTCCAATCCATTTTCACGCACGGTGGATAAATTAACATTCAGCTCGGAAAAGGTCACTTTATTTTTTTCAAGCTGAGCTGTTTTTCACTTTCTGCCATATAAAAGCAAATATCCGTGAAGGTGTTTAGGAAATATTTGATAAAAAGTCTCGCCATGTATTTCTTGCGGGTATTTATCTCCTGTCAACACGTATATGACAATGCCATACATCGCTAACACACTGTAAACCTGCCAGCGATTAGCATAATAAAGGCAGAAACATTAACGCAGCATGCTTCCGCCTCGTGCTTAATTCCCGTTCACTTAAAAATGGGAGGAAATATGATCAGTGTTGTCGTAAACACAAGTACAAATCCCCGCTGTTATGGCAGCCATACTGAGATACTTCTGATGTTTCCATTCCACAGATGCAATTTGCATTTCTTTGATTTCCAGCAGCAGTGTGCAACGCCTGTTTATGCAACAATACAGACACAAATGAATTAAGATCCATCCTTCCTGGCTGAGATTATGTATCTCACTTCTCAAGCTGTCTGAATTTGGGAAACACAGCTCCAAGTTATTCATTGCTATTCCCGTATCCGTCGCCCACTACCTCCACTGTGTCTTCTGTGCGTGTATTAGTCAAATATCAGTCTTATACAACAGCTAATAAATACCGTGTTTAGCCTACTTTGGTGTACACATGCGGAGTGAACCACTGTAATGCAATGCATGCCTATAGCTGTAACCCCACTGCTAATCCTTCTGCAGAAAATCAATTTCTCACATCGGCTTCAGCTGCCCTCAGGAAGGCAAATCACAAAACTAGTCAAACCAGCGATCCGAATCAAGAAGACCGGAATCAGACGGAGGAGAGTAGCCTACAATCAAGTCGCTGCCAAAATGAGAGCATGCCGTTTTTACTCTTATCAGGCTTTTTAAAAAGGCAAATATTACATAATTAGGACATGAACCAAAGGCCAAATGGAGTTAACATAGCTGGAGATAATGAAAGGATTAGGGGTGATTCACTTACTGAAGGTAATGGCATTTGAAATGAAAAAATAGGAATTCATTCGGGAATGATTGACAGCTGAATATCCTGGAGTTAAGCAGCACAGACAAGACTCTGCTTGTGATGAATAAAGTCACTTGAACAACTGGTATAGAAAATATTTATGAAAAATATTTAATTTGAAATAAAATAGTGATCCTGACAGTGCGTTTAGAAATATCAAACAGAGAATACAGTAAACACAAATAACAAAATATGAAACTCGAAAAATAAATTAAAAACGATATATTAAAAAAAGGAAATAAACGTATATTGATGGATGAATTAATTTGAACAACAGATATAGAACAGATTTCAGAGTAGAAAATGTATTTATATGTATTATAGCAATCCTTGACAGTGCTTTGAAACTTATCAAACAATAAATAAAAAACATTACATACAAATAAGAACATATGAAAAGCAAAGAAGATAGTGAGATAAAAATGAAATATAAAAGTGTGCTCGATACAGCTAGAACAGAATTTAGAATAAAACATTTTTCTCTATTACTTTGAATCAAAATAGCTGACAGTGCTTTCAAACCAAATAAGAAAATATCCAAAAAAAATAGTGAGATAAAAACTCAAACTGTAAAATAACAAAAAACTTAAAAGTGTCAAATATCCAGGTGTGAAAAAGTAGAAAAAGAGCACCTTTTGGAGCGAGCAGATGAGCACTGACCCAATCTGACCCACTTCTCCCTGATTTATGGTTTATGGTCCCTCAGCAGACACAGCTTTGTTCTGGGGGGTCATAAATCTCCAGCACCTCAGAGCCCATCAGCTGACCCGCCCGTCTCCCTCCCTCCTACAGTCCCGTCCGCACAGCTCTCAACACAAGGCAGAAATCACCCAGCCACAAGCTGGGCAGTTAATCACCGAGACAATAGTATGAAATAGAGCCAAACGGGGCCCGGCAGGAGATTCACACAATCGCTAAAGCACTCAAACGGGACAGCCGGGGTTTACCTGTTTGGTAACCTCTAGTCTCAGCAGGGGGGGAGTTTCTTAATTCCTGAAAAGTGAACTGAAGTTCTCACAGATAAGCTATAGTGGGAGTGCAGCTGTAAGGATTCGTCGTGATGTCAGGACGCCACAAACTGTACACACTGTATGCATCGAGCCATGTGAACATAATTTCCTCTGGGAGTTATTATGAGACGCATAAATACAAGACTCTGGGGAAGTTGGAGACGTAAACATTGCACTCTGCAAGGGGATTTCTGTAAGCCTGAATATGTTATTTCTTGTCTCGATAAGATGTCATGACATGTCTCAATGACGGTGTCGACAATGAGGAAAGAAAGACGGAATAAAAACACGGCTTGCAAAGCGAACAAGAGGGGATTTTAATTATTTGATGAGGATGAGAGAAGCGTGAGAGATGGAGGGAACCGGAGACAGGTTCCTGAGAGGAAAGCTTTCGAAGAAGAAGCACCGTCATGAGAAAAAACAGCACTCACCTCCTGTCTAAAGCATTTGAACGCATCTCTGCGCGCGGTCCTTTTCACAGTGAGAGGGAGCTCTGCCGGTGCTCTGCGCTCGCCACCGGTCTAAATGATCTCCGTGACTTATGCGCGAGCAGACAATCGGCTCTCAGACAAGTGGGATAAACACTCATTGTAAAGTGAGTAGCCAGGCGATTTGTTTTGTGTCTTCCCACTGCCGCGCACGGATGTTCTTTCCCTCTCTCTTCACTCTCGACTCTCTCAAGAGACTCCCCCCCCCTCCACTCCTCCTCGCAATCCCACAAAACCTCCCCCCCCTTCCCCCCCAAAGCACAACTCTCCTCGCCAAGGTGCCACTAACAGTTTCTGCAAACCCTGCCTTCTCATTGGTTCCTTCCATCCCTGCGCTCTTCCACTTTCTCCAGGTTTTGTTTCAGTCTTAAAGGAACAATGTATTCGCCTCCCGAGACCCCCACATCCTGCAGCTCATGATGAGGAGTCTTGGGCAAAACTAATTACAGGTTAGCGTCGGAGCAGCGGGACAGACTTCAATAATTCATGAGCTCAATTTAAGGGGCGACGGCAGAAGTGTAAAGAAAACCGAGCCGAATGACATGTGTGTCTATCGAGGAATAAAGGTGGCAGAAATATAACAGGATATTAAGTAACGCCAGATGTTTATCGATGCTTTTCAGCGGCCGAGGACATGTGACAGCATCCACAGGTCTCAAGGTGCCTGGCCTGTTACTGCAACACAGGGAAGTCATATGTTTCCAGAAGGGAAGAGGAAGCTAGTTAAATAGAGCAGACGTCTGGCCAGAGGCTCTTGTTTAAAAGCAATATAACCCGATGAAATCCTTTAATAAAGGTAATGGTTGTGTTTTGGCTGAGCATGAGTACACACAGCTTAACAAATCCGAGTTGATTCAATGAAAACGACAATCCAACCTTTTAGATGTTCTTTTTGTGCAATGAGGACGTATTTGATGTATCTCACAAGAGGGAATTTGGTTCCTTTTCCCGATATGACTACAGATCATATTGGCCCTTCCATCGTGTTTTATTTGTCAGATAGTTTCTCGATGTGTTTATCTTCACAGTTCACTTGTTTTTGAGATGTTTACATTTTAGAATTTTTTATTTCCACTCTTTTAATTTTACAATTGTGCAATGCCTTGTTTTTTATGCTGACGCAATGCAAACATTTCCCAAATTGGGATCAATAAAGTACCTCTGATCTAATATTATCGTATCTGCTGAAAGCTAGCCACCTACGGTCATTTCAAATATAGTGACGACACTTGGCCAACTTTAATTTACGCGAATATCCAAAAGCGGTATGGAAGGTTTCTACAATCTGTACAATCCCTTCCTACAGAATTCCACATGTAATCCGGTTTGTTTTCAAGCATCTGTGAGAATTTAGAGCCAATTCGTAAATGTAAAATAACTTGATGTCCGAGTCCAGTTGTCGGTGAACAAACGGCAGTGAGTTTTCTCGAAGGCTTGTCACCGCCGGTTGCATAACTCGTGAGGTATCGTGTGATTTACTCCACGTCGAACCTGCTGTGGAACACGCAGAGCACGGAGTGAGCCTTTTCGCAGGCAAGAAGCACTATTTATAATGGATGAGACAAAACAAAGGGGTTATCACTTATTCAAAAAGCTGTGAGTTTGACATCTTCTCACAAAGCACGATCTATTCTCTCACACACATACGGGAATTGGGCCGAGGGCGACACCGTACTTCCGGTAGCCGCCATTTCACGCGAGGTGCAAGCAGAATATCATAGTCTATTGCCTTAAACAATATCTAGTCAACTCTACAACACCACATATATGCAATGGCATGATAATAGTATTGTGACGAGTGGGGTATTCACCTTGTCACAATTCACATGTTATGTCACGTTGGTAGTTTTGTCTGTGTTGGTGTTTTTCTTGTCTTTGGGTTTCCTGTTTTATTGTGTTAAGTGTTCACCCCCGTTTCCTGCCTGTCTGCTTTCTGTCTGTTTCCCTCCCTGATTGCCCGATTGTGTTCACCTGTTGTCCTTGTGTTTCTCCTCCCCTGCCCGGCTGTTTCTCGTTGTCATGATTACCCCTTCTTGTATTTAGTCTTGTCTCTTTCTGTGTTCAGTGTGGGGTCATTGTTTGTTGGTGACTGAGTTCACCGGTGAGTGTTCTGTTCGGTATTTCTCATTTATCCTTGAAATAAAGGGTTTCTCAAGAGTTATCTGCATTTGGGTCCTGCTTCCTTCACTCATCCGTGACACACCTGGTGTTTCCAGACGATAGACGTAGATGCTGCCAAAATCGACGAAGGCCACTTTCGAGGGTCGTTTTTCCATACGTCTGCAGGCAGTCTGTAAGGACAATCCGACAGCCCACACAGCTCTAGTTCACGCTGGTAACGACTGAGAGCACACCCCTCAAGTCCAGAGATGTAATCCGAAGACATGCAGCGATTTCTTCGGTTGTTAATTCAGAAAAAAAACCTAGTACGCTCTGCCTGGCTACGTTAGCTAGTTGTTTATATTAGCACCTCCAGGATATCTGCACCTCCAGGAAAATGGCGTATTTATATATATATATGGCGCGCGTTGCATTGTGGGTCGCTCGTGATGTCACTGTGTGAAAGGATGAGGTCCATATGAAGATATGCAAGTCATTTCATGTGAATTATAGTTTACGTGTAAGGAACATTTACATGTTGCAGCTTGCATTAACGGTTTGATTAAAGAAGAGTACAGTGCCTATGGTTTCTAATGCATGCTAAACAGGAATGGAGAATCCAAGCTACTTCTGAATGAAAAATAAAATAATTCTCTCATCTAAAGGAGAGGTTGAATTTATAAATACTGAAGTGCACTCATCCTCGAGGTTATACTGATCTTTATTCAAATATGAAACCATTTTATTTTAACCAATGTTATGTTTAAACATTACAACAGCGATGTCTCTTATGGGTCATTTTATGTTGTTCATTTTAAAATGAATATTTAAATATGTTTCTCACTGTCGTGGTTTTAGTCAAACTTCTGAAAAAAGTTCCCAACTATTTTCAGATGTTTCCTGCGACTGAGCTCCAGTGAATCCGCCGCTCAGTATCTGAACACCTGTGTTGCCTGAAGTTCCCGTGATAAATTAGACAATGCACACCTTCAGTCGCAGCTGCATCATCTGTGCCATTTGGATTTCCTTCCCGAGGCTCTTTGTGCAAATGCTGACTTTTAAAGTTTGCAGTCCTTGTCAATCTGAGTTATCAGCGAACTCGATTTAAGTGCACTGAGCTGCAAACGGAGGGACCGTGGAGGAGTACATATCAGCGCAGACAGCCTCACATTCAGCCGTGTATTGCTCATCCTGCGGCCGGCATCAGGTGGACCAAGAGTCTGGTGTTCTGCTTTGTTCTGTGCTCTGCTGTTCTACTTTCACCACCTGCTCACACTGCTGCAATTTGTCTACAAATCATATGATCTGACGAAGAGACAGCCTACACAAATATAACTTTTCTCTAAAATTAAACTATTAATTCTGCTTTTTGGGCCATTCCTGTAGTGTGTTCTGAGTTTTGATGCATGTAAATGGTCTGCAAAGGCTACGACCCCTCGAATAAGAATAGATAAGATGCCTGCAATGTCTCCATTGGACTCCTTTGTTTACTTCCCTAACATGACGTCACTATGCAACACTTGCGCTTCTATTGGCTAGCGCTCCAACACATTGGAGGTGATAGGCTTACGGCCCGTCCACACGGCGGTGTGCGTTGAAGCTTCAACGCTTCTGCCCATTCACTTTGAACGGGGTGACGTCACGCTTTTCCGAACTGCATTGTGGTTCCGTCGCTTCGCGTTGCTCGACGGAAGTGTCAGCCAATCAAATCATATGCGAGGACAAGCTCTAGCCAATCAAACTGCGTACTTGTGTGTCCGGGGCGGGAGATTCATGTGATCGGTTGTTGGTCGAGTTTCAGACACGCCTACCGGCAAGCTTCAACGCACGCCGCCGCGTGAACGCTGCGTAAGGGTCGGGACATCTCTAAGTTGTTGACTAATCACAACAGAGCCTGCCAGCTAACCAATCAGAGCAGACTGGGCTCTGGTTTCAGACAGAGGGTGAAAAGAGGTGCTGCAGCACAGGCAGTATGAGAAAAATAAAGAGCTTTTTGAACATTAAAGCATGGAGACATGTCCCAGCAGAGACACAAAAGACAACAAAGCTAATTTTGACAACAAAGTGCAGCAATTATACTGCAATTAGGACATTTCATTTGTCCAGTTTCCTAATTTCACTGCAAATGATATTAATTGTGCACTTCTTTTATTTAAAATCACCATGTTCGTCATTACCCAAATTGAAGCTGCCTTAAAAAAAAACTCATAAATACATAAATTGATGAATAAATCAAGCAGACGCCTTCAGGTCCACATCTACAACGTCAACCTGAGCACACCTCCACTCTCTGATCAAAGCTGCCTCGTGCTTTCATCAACAGATGGTGTGCATGTTTTAAAAAGGGAATGGCAATGTGGCTTGGTTATGAAACCCGTCTCAACCCGAGTCTCCAAACAAACAGCTTGCCTTTGGTCTTTTCTCTCACTGTCATTGATGCAGAGAATCCACTGTCTTCCTTTGATTCTTTGGCACTTTGCAAGCTTCAGTCGAGCAATCCATTAGCTCCCATTATCATCTCCACCGTCATAATTCAAGACAACAAGACGACCCTCACCCCTCTCAAATGTATCATTTTGATCAGGTATGATTAAAAAAAAGTATAATCAAGACGACTCTTTGAGTGAGTAATGATTTTATCGTTCGGTCTACGAAATGTCAGAGAAGTTAATTGCTTTTAAATTGCTGTTGATTAACAAATTGAATAATTGAAAAAAGCTACCTATTCAACCCCTGACTTGTAAGATCTTATTTACGCTTTGGACGAATGGATGTTATTGCAGCGTTTTTTTGTATTTCAGTACATTGCATTCCTGCTAGTAAATAACCCTTTTTTTCAATGTTACAGTAATCTAGTTACGTATGTTTTTAATGTAACCATGGATACAGGTTTTTGTTTCATGTATTTATTCTGTTTACATAAGCCAAGCTTGGCGACACTTCACATAAGAATGATCCCAACAGGTTTCAAATAGTTTGGTTTAAAGTTGGGACTTGTCTTGGATAAGGAAATGATGACACCAGATATGCTGAGTTCATGCTTTTCCATATCAGCAGAGAAACACATCTTATAGAGTGGAGTGGTACATACCAAGTAATTGAAATTGATTGTTTTATGTGCCAAGACCTTGAGGTATTCTCCTCTGAAATGTCTCCACATCAACACAATTGAGATGAAAGGAATTCTGTGTGTGATCCTCAAAGCTTTACAAATAGCATAAGAAAAAGTTTCAACTGCAAGTATCTGAAATGTCACTTCCATTGTGTTTGCTAGCTCAACAACTTTAACAAATAAAACCCAAACTAAGTTGCAGAAAAACATGTGTTTTGTACTCTGGGCAAACTTACCCTTTTAACTCTTAATTTATGAATGTATTCCACAAAAAAAACACATCTGAACTGAATAAACCGTCTCCAGCCCATCGTGGGTCCTAATGGGCGGAAAGTCCCATTATGCTGAATGAGCAGCGGAGGGAGAGTGGCCATGGAGACGGAAGACGAAGCGGGCAAAGCGCACTTCAGAGAGCGTAAGATCATTCCACTTCAAAACACAAGCAGACTTAATGCTTCCATGGAGCAACTCTTCCCTGTTATGGACAGCAGTTTTGCCGAGTGTTCCTGTTTGAACTCCTTCATCGCTCGGTGCTAACAGCCCTCAGCTCTCGGTCTCTCTGAAGACGCTCGCTGACTTTCATAAGTGTATCTTGTTCAATGCGGCATTGTGTTAAAGAACTGTTACATGTGTGTGTAACCAGTGGTGGTGAAAAGGGCTGTACGATTTGGAAATGATTGCAATTCATTTGATATGTTTTGCAATATTAGAGGGAATGGTTACTATTTAAACATCGCTTTTTCAAGAGAATCGGTAAGTATCTTTGTATTAACCTGTTGAGCGCTGAGCCTGCTTTTCAGGTCTCAGGCTCGAACATGACATTCCCAGAACAAATGACCATATCTTCTAAAAGGGTTCAATTCATAACCTTTTTTCTCAAAGCAAGGATACATCTGTGAGTTGGATGTAGAAGTGTCAGAGTCAATATCGATGTTTTTATTTTAAAGGAAATTCAGATTGAACATCGTAAAAAAAATGTAAATTATAGTGTCCGTCCAAAAGAAAAAAAGAACTTGTAGTGAAAACCGCCCTTGAAGGATGGGATGGTAGACTAAAAGCTTTAGGAATCCAAACTATAACATATCATAAGTTCCCTGTATCGAGTGGCCTGTGTTCGTCGTCCATAACATACGCCTGCCCATACCATAACCCCACCACCACCATGGGCCACTCGACACAACTAACCCCTACCCCTACCCCTACCCCTCACACCAGATACTGCCTGGTTTTCGGACCCCCCCAGACCCCCCCCAAAAAAGCAAAACTGCACGTTTCAGAGTGGCCTTTTATTGTGGCCAGCCTAAGGCACACCTGTGCAATAATCATGCTGTCTAATCAGCATCTTGATATGCCACACCTGTGAGGTGGGATGGATTATCTCGGCGAAGGAGAAGTGTATGTCTGACCAGACATCCAATGCAAGCTTCCTGCGATGGCACAGTGTTCAAATTACAGAATTACATAAAGAATACACAACAAATCCAATGTCTGTCATGTGTGGTTTTAAATGTGTGCGGCTGCACCTGGGGACTGCAAGTGTCACTCAGTGTCAGTAATGAGTGTTATGTGACTGATGTGGACATGATGTGCAGGGTGTGTTCTTTTTGTATGCATCATGGCTGTTAGAGTTAGAGTGGCCCTACATGTTGTTTTGTTCGCCTGGGTGTAATTGCCATGCCATCACATTGAGTTCAGCGGCCTCTCTCATCATGTCTGCCATGCATTACAGCTGAGTATCCCCTCTGTCCATCAACACGCCCTCCCCCATTACACATCCCTGTGAGGCCGGTCTCTCCTGTCGCTCAGACACACAACAAGACCTCCCAAGCAATTAGAAATTAAAATAATAATGTATCTTTCCCGTCCCTTCACCCAAATCTGGGTATCAACTTTTAAGCAAACTTAATTCCAATTCTTCTTTAACTGTTACTCCTTATTCACACAAAATAAAACCTTTTTTTGTATTAAAATAAGCAAATTTTAATTATTTGACTGTAGTTAATCTTGGTGGATTAGCACTGACTCGTGTATTCCAAAACTCAGTCACAATTCTGATTTGAAACCATTACAATTAATTAATGTAATGACACCATGTGATTGCTACAAGCCTCACAACCAACCACACATCCTAAATATTCTGCTTTTTGTTTAACATCATACACACAGACACATTTCTTTTTAAAACAACGTTATGTTACTAGAGTGAGTGCACGCAATCTTGTTAAAATTTGTGATTGTTAAGTGTGTTGTGTTAATCCTGTTGTCAGTGTCTCACCTTGCTCCTGGCAAAAAGCTGAGCTGATGGACAGTAGTGATGTTACGTATTGCGCCGAGGCTTCGGAGCGTGTGTCGTGTAATCCCGGAAGTCTTTTGTGAAGCTTGTATCGAGGCTTGTATCGTTTTGGGCCAGTGACGTCACCGATGACAAACGAAGCCTCGCTGCCCCTCAATACCACGTGACTGCTTCAGAAAGAAGTGCTTTAGATCCGTTGAACCACAACGATTATATAACCGATGGATGTATAATAAGAACGATATTACCCCTCCTGTACCCGGGCCTGGCGGTGACACGATGGAATTAAGAGAGCTCAGACCAGACCCAGCGTCATGGGCGGGCCCCCATGGGGCCGGGCCCGCCCATCCAGAATTTGGGCCCGCTGTTTTAATCAGGGCTGAATACAACATTTTAATTGTTTTATTATTATGTTCAGTGGCGGCGCCAGGGTATGGCTGGGGTAGGCTACATCGATACCAAGAAATGGCTTAGCCCCACCTTGAAAAATGATTTTAAAGTAAGCTAAATAAAGTCCGCCTACTCACGTGGAGTAAATTGCACAGACAGCAGTAAATACCGAAGACTAGAAACGGTTTGAAAACTTTTGTCACGTAGTGATCGTCTTCTCAATAGAACATCTTTGATAATGTCTTCTGGCCAATCAGAATCACGATAACGGCGTGGTGTTGTTGCAAGAAGTCCCGACGGAGAATACTTTTGCTGTAGTAAATCTCTATATACATCGATACAACACATAATGAAATAAGACATATCCACCCTTATCCACAATGTAAAGTCATTCACAGCCTCTCCTCTTCTCTCTGTGAGGAGCAGCAGGTTCAGCTTTCAGAACAAAGTAACAAAAAACTAAAATGGCATTCATTTTTTTTAAATATGTTGTGTAGTAATAGATTTATTTATTTGTCTTCTCAAGAGAGTACCAGAATGTGTATTTTATGTTAGTATTTCAAAAAATCTCCTGGGGGAGAATCCCCCCAGACCCCCTGCAGGGGTTGGGTTTTCAGCATGCCAACTCTTTCACCTGTGGGGAAATTGCAGGATTGGCTCCAGGTCGCCCTTTTTATTTACAACAAGACAAATGTGCCTTTTTATTTCATACAGTTCAATTTGGATTGAGACGGGGAAATAATCTAAACCTCACGCGTGGGGTCTCACTGTCAAGGGGAGCGTGTATGTAATCACATTGCAAATACTGACTTGAGCCCCACCACTGTATGGGTTAGCTCTCCCATAGTAGATTACCCAACAAAAATACTCTGGAGCCGCCACTGATTATGTTTATTGTTGTTATTTGTAGGGCTTTTTCCTATATTATTTTTGTTTTAAACTATGTTGAAAGATTAGTTTAATAGCATTGTTTTTATTTTGCTATGAAATTCAGAATGAAATTCAGAGTGAAAGGCTGCGCGCGAGACTGGGTTTTCGCTGGGTGAGTCGTGTGGGGTTTTGAGTGAGATGCGGCACAGCAGCCTGTCAGTTTACTCTTGCTAGGTTAGTTTGGCTATTATCATTTATATTTATCTGCAACAATGGATATCAGGAAGTGGTTCATGAAAGGAATCTGGCAACTCAGCGCCAGATGCAGGCACATTAGAAGACATCACGTTACCAACGAGCTAGCAAGCCAGCCAGGGACAAGGGAGGCTGGCAATCAACTATATTTTGAAGAGAAATTGACTCTCAAACCGGCTCTCTCACAAACTCCTGCTCTGTGCGCAAGCAGACCGCTGCACATGCTCTCTGCCTCGCTCAATCTCTCCCTCTCTCCCTTTCTCTCCATCGCTCAACCTTACTCCACTCTCACCCTGTGCGCTCAGTTTGCCTGCGTGCTTAACAGTGTTACAAATGTGCCACAAAACCAACCAATGGATGTAGCCTATAGTCAGACCGTCAACAGCCTTATGGCAACCTAACCCCTTGACAAATCTCAAGATTTCCCAGTAAATCAAATGCCCGCCCAGAGACGTATGTCTGCCGGCTCAGACCCTCACTCATATAGAGGTTGGAACATGTCATAAGTATAAATAAACATAGGAATAAAAACATGAATAAATACATTTCTCAAAGCATCTCTGTGTAGTATGTATTCACTCGATGTCCTACACGCCTTGTTGGAGCTCCTGCCCCCCCTCTACTGTGCTCTGATTGGTCAGCTTGCCCACTCTGTTCTGATGAGTCCACCACCGTTATAGCGGAACATCAGTGATTATGTGTTACAATGGCGTTGGTTAGCAACCAGGAAATGACACCAGTAATGCCAAACAGATGAGAATGCTGCGTGGGGTCTGGGTGCCGTGTTGGCGGGACGTTACGGGACAGGGTTAGCTGGATTACTGGTGTCGTTTCCTGGTTGCTGCGTGGGGTCTGTGAGACACCACGGAACTCAGCCTGAGCACACACACACACACACACACACACACACACACACAGACACACACACACACACACACACACTCAGGCTCCATTTAGAGCCGTTACGTCACTATGACCCGGAAGAAACAAATGGAAAAAGAGAAATGTCCAACGAGGCGTTCTGGGGCAGCTACAGGTGTTCTCTGTGTTAGAGTGTTACTCGCTACAGGGTGTACTTTGAGGGTTTGAGACTCTGCAGACCGTTTACATGCAGAACAACCTTCACAACACACAAGGGGACGGGTGATAACCGGAAAAGCATGACATGGGACCTTTAACGTTTGCAATGTGAGGCAGACAGGACTTGACAGTCGTCTCGTTCTCCTTCTGAGACTCAAGGATTTCAATGTTAACAGTATTAAGCAATTATTATATACATTTAAAGCAGCCAAAGTATTGAACTCTCAGTAGTATACAACTGAAGCTGAAATAAGATAGTATTTTCTTGTTTTTTTGCACTGCTCAGTCAGAGGCATTATGGCTTAATAACGTCTCTATCTTAACATAAGCTTTTCTTTCCAAGAACAGCTGTTACATAAAACTAAGACTGCAATTGTCAGTAAGGATTTGTTTCACCCTTGTGAACAGTAGTTGAGTAAATACTAGTCGTTGAGTGTAAGATACATAAAAAGCAAAACAAAAAGCTATTGAAAACAGTATTAAACCTCAGTGGAAAGAACACGTGTCTGATTTCATTAACCATCTTGTAAAGTCATAACAAGATTTGACTTGTTCTGACTTCCGGCTCAATATAACATCACCTACACGACTAGGGTTAGGGTTCGGGTGACCAAATACATTTGGTACAACAAGGGTTACATTTCATACAGAACAAACGAAGAAACCCATCTCTCTGAGTAAGACTCTCGCACAGTTATGAAACTCATAGTAATGCACCTTCAATTGTCGTGAAAATGGAGAAGACTTTGAAGAAAGTGGACATCTGGCAGACATCATTTTCCTTCCTGCTGAAATATCAAATGAAGAGGTTATGTTGGATCCTCAGAAACCAACTTATATAAGAAAACTTATCCAATTGAACGTCACAGACTTCACCACCAGATGCTGGGATTCAAGGTGACCTCGAAAAAAGACGTCCCTGTCTACGACTGACTCACTCTTCCTGAAGTAGCAGCAAACATTATGTTGAGCATATGGGAGTGAATATTATACCCGAAGCCTGAGACCCCTCCTCTTCCATACCCCCCGTCTCTTAATAAACATGATATGCACTCTTTGCACGCTGCTCACTGAACCAGCTAAGCACTTGACGGCAACATCAATGCATCTCCGAGTGTATGAATACACAGTCTGGATTCATGACTGAGTGTTTCAACTCCTTCCTCTCATAATCTTGGCATCGGCGCTAAGCATGCTGTAAGTACGGTCCATTCTTTCAATGTTCAGCCGGGCAGGAAGTCAGTCACACGCTCATTCATTCAGACAGCGCTGGCGTTAAGATTTCTGCTCACACACCGGAGAACAGATCCAGTATCGCTGAAGCAACCTTCATTCTCCGATCGCGTACGCCTCGCTTCCTCCGTGTCACAGCGAAGCTCGATGGCTGCCAACTCCTCTATCCACCTATATGCCGATGACACGATTCTGTACACCGCTGGCCCTTCCCCGGATACTGTCCTGAAAACTCTTCAGGATAGTTTTCAGAGAATCCAGTCACTTCTCTCTGCCCTTGGCCTGGTCCTGAACACCACTGAAACCAATGTGGTTTGCACTACAGTGACCGCCGATGGCCGGGACCTCGAAATAGTTCAATCTTATAAATACCTTGGATTTTGGATTGACAGTAATCCGTCATCATCAGAACATCTCTCTAAAATTCAGACCAAGTTTAAAGCTAGACTCAGCTTTCTAAATAGGAATCGCTTCTCATAAGGCGCATTCACACTGCGGTACTTTTCCCACAAAGGTTCAGGCGAACTTAGTTCATGCTCGCGTTCACACCAAAAAGAGCCGGTACTAAAATTAGTTCATGCGAACCTTTTTACCCCCTCGAAAGTCCCTGCTCTCTAGCAGTCCCTGGCAGTCCCTGCTAGAGAGCAGGGACTGCCAGGGACTGCTAGAGAGCAGGGACTTTCGAGGGGCTCATTTGTGAGAAAAGAGCTATATTTCTGATTGGCTGGGCGGATTGCAAACCACGCCCCGTAAAACTCCCAAGTGTTGTGAAGCCGCCATTTTATTATCCTCGCATTAGCATTATTAGCATTAGCATTAGCCCAGCGCAGAAACGCAGAGAGACTAACTTATGGCAACACAAAATAAAACATGGGAGCGGTGGAGATGAGGAGGTGTCGGCGTTCTGGCGATTTACTCAGAGGGCTTCAGTAGAAGCTGCTGGGACTCCCAGCAGCTTCTACTGAAGCCAGTCCCCAACTCCGGGGACTTCCGGCCGGGGACTTTGGGCGGCAGTATACGCCGTGAAGTGGTTTGCGGCCTGCCAGTAAACCCAAAGCAGAAGAAGAAGAAGTGACGTCAGCGGCTTCATTTGCCTAATCCTCCCCCAGGGACTTTTTACGGTGTGAACGCGATCTGCTCTTTAGTAAATCAGAACTAAAGAGTTCGCATGAACTAAGTTCGCATGAGCCTTTGTGGGAAAAGTACCGCAGTGTGAGCCCCTATTCACTTCATCTGCTAAACTCTCTCTGGTCCAGATGACTGTCCTTCCTCTGTTCGACTACGGTGATACCATCTACCGCTCGGCGTGTAAAGGAGCTCTCGATCATTTAGACGTTCTGTATCACTCCGCTATCCGCTTCGCCCCAGCCCCTGCAGGACACACCACTGTGACCTGTACTCTCTGGCTAACTGGCCCTCTCTTGAGACCAGACGCAACATCCACTGGCTGATGTTTGTCTACAGAACACTCCTAGGCCTCCCCCCCTTCTACCTCACACAATTACTGCAACTCCGCCCACCCCCGACGCACAACACCCGGTCAGCTACAAGCATCCTGCTAAAGATCCCCAACGCCCATACATCCTTTGGCCGCTCCGCCTTTCAGTTTGCGGCGCGCAGATAGCTGGAATGTCTTTCAAAAAACGTTGAAAATGAAAACCTTCGTCTCCCCCCGCACCTTCAATGTCACTATTATAGACAGCCTGGTGCACACATGTAGCTGCTTTGCCTAATGCTGGTTTTAATGACTGATTGAACCACAGCGATATTGTTTTAGAGTTGTTATATGTTTAACTGCTATGCCTGTCATCTTTGCTCCATGTGTTTGTGTTCTGGGTTCTGTCGTGCCCGGAGTCTGGGGTCCCAAACCCCATCCCCTCAGGAAGCCTTTGCCTCCTGTCAGGTCATCGTTGTAAATAAGAATGTGTTCTTAATTGATTTTCCTGGATAAATAAAGGTTCTACTACTACTACTACTACTACTGCCCAATAGATTCCAGCTGCAGACATTCATGACCCGCATAATCAACCGCCGTAACACTCTGGGGGCAAGAGCGTGGCCAAGAGGCAGGCCGACAATTATTTGTGGCATTTGTCTAACCTTTCACGGAAGAATCAAGTGAGTGGCTGTCTGGACTACCTGAGTGGAGGCTGGAGCGACTTCCCGCAACAAGTTAGCTGGGAGAAATAATGTACAGGCTTGTTCAGTAAAAGCAGCAGCAATATTCACTGGGTTCATTATGGCCACAGCACAGCATGACCCCTTCATATAACGATATAAGAATAGGGAGGGATGAAACCCTCTTTAATGGTCACACATGCAGAGCTCACAGCACACAGTGGCATCTGTTCTCCGCTGTTAACCCATCCGAGTACCAGGAGTCTAGTATTAGGAGCAGTTGTGATTTCTACTCGATGGACTTGTCTTAGCGGCGGATCTTTGTCCGCTTCACCGTCTTCACACACCTGGTCTACTTTAGGCTGGCTCGCCACTCTGAAGTCAATTTGAATATATGTAAATGTGCAGCGAAGCTTTAATGTCTTAAATATACATTATTCCAAATACGGAGTAGGTTTTGTTTGTTCTCATGCAGAACAAAGCAGACACTTCACACCAGCATAAGATTAAAGTTAACTTCATTGCGGATGGGAAGCCACTTCGGGATCATGTCTTTATCGTAGCTCACAGATGAAAGAAAGTCAAATATTTGCATTTCCCTCAAGGCCACATCTGGATGAATCGCCATAGCCCCCTATGTTAAAATGCCCAACTATCAGTATACATATTGCCGTTAATAAATTGAAATGTAGGACATTTTGAAACCCAACTAATTTAGGAAGTTATTCATCTGACATATTTATAAGAACTGTGGTCTATTCGATGTAAATCTATATAAGACTATCCAAACTATATTCCGTCCTGGTTACGTTTCTAAATACTGCACTTAAGCAGACTTTTAACCAAACATCAGCAGCCTTATTGTTCTGTAGAAGAATCGCATTCAAGCCCCAACTCGGGTGTTAAAAGAATGAAGTCAAAGCATGTGCATTTCCACCAAGGTCACACCTGGTTCAATCGCCAAAGTCCCCCAAATCAAAATGTCACATTAGAAATAAACAGATTACAGCCTGTTACAAGGAACATGTGTTATTTCCTTTCTTCATGACAACTGTACTTTGTATATGGCTCACCTGTTAAATGATAGCAAGGCTTACAGTTGGGAATAGGAAAGGAGTTGCCAGTTTGAGTGACAGATCGGTGTTGCTATACCTGTCTTCATCTCTTTGCTCATTTTTTGATAAGCCGAGAATGTAATACTCCACACATCTCTTTAGGACCAACACTGAGGATCAGGGCGGCCTGCAGCCAGGAGGAACACAAACGCACTGACACAGTGAACTATGTTCTCGTGTAGGGATCAAACAGGCCTTTGTGGAGTGGCAGTGTTCTCTCCTGCCTCACGGCTATTATACCAAAAATAATCAGTCCAGCTGTGAGTTTTCCACAGTGCAGATACTTTTACTGACTTGTGTAGCTCTCCAATATGTCAGTGGAAATGAATTCTATCCAATTAACAGTGGTTTCACAGAGCTCTGCTTTAACAAGCCGCGGCTCGGAGAGGGAGACTCGCCCCTCGGTGACCCCTAATGAGCCGGCAGCCTCATGCCAGAGGAAAGCCGAGCCGCTGTACTCGTAATGAGCTGCTGTGTCCTGTCGGATGAGCCATGGAGCTGTCATCGCACCGCGGGACGTCACCGACCCGCAGATGATGCAATTCGTTGCCGACATTGAGGACAATGCGTGCCTTCGGTATACAGTTTAAAGCCAGCGTTCAGAAGGTGAAAATCATTGCGTTATGGATATCAAAGTTTGTAAAGAAGCTGTTTACACTTCAGGTCTGTCTGTTTTAGTTTTAAGCGTAGTTGCTAATTCATATTTAGTTGCTTTATTAAATGAATGTTCCTTTAGTTAAATATGTACTTACAGTATTAAGAAGTTGAGAGTCTAACAGCCCTAAATGCCAAATAGTTTGACGCACCAACAGTTCAAAAAAAATAATGGTACTTCATTCATAATGACCCAAAACAAAAAACGGCATTATCAATCAATCAATCAATGTTTATTTATATAGCCCAATATCACTGATGTTAAATTCGTCTCAGTGGTCTTAACAGTGTGTACAGAATATCAGTATGACAATACGACACCCTCTGTCCTTAGACCCTCTGTCCTTAGACCCTCTGTCCTTAGACCCTCACATCGTACAAGGAGAAACTTCTGAAGAAAACCCAGTTTAAAGGGAACATGGAGAACCCTCAGGGAGAGCAGCAGAGGAGGGATCCCTCTCCCAGGACGGACAGACGTGCAGTAGATGCCGTGTGGAAATGCATTCCTTCACATTTACAGTGTTCAAAAATGTTCGCCAAATATAAAATATCATGTTGTCATGTAACGGGATTACGTAATCAGATTACTGGTTTATTTTTGAAAATTGCGGAGTAGGCTTTCAATGCTACAATACCTTTTTAAAATCAAGAATGGTATATTGCAAAGCACATGTTATGCGTTGTAAACTATGTGTTCTGCATTGTGTACTTTCATTATAGTCTATTGACGATTGAATGATTATGTTTATAGCATTTACTTTTCTCTGCAAACACTGAAAAGTGAGAAATGTTTTAAGTAAATATCTTGATTTCTACTTTTTAAGGTTACATTGTTCTGCTGTCTTTCATAGTTAAGTAATAGTATTGATATTTATTTTATATTGTGTATTTGTATTGCGTTTGATATTGAGGTATTCCAAAAGTGTTCGTAATCAGGTTTTTAATGATGTTAGATTAGGTTACTGATGACGTTTTAGGTAATAAGTATTTGTAAACATTGTTAAATCAACCCTCCCAACCCTGCTCATAACACGCACAGTTATAGTTTGACTTCCTGGCACAGACGTGTTTTGCAGAAATCCATTAGGCGAAGATTTCATTTAGATAAACAAAGCCTCCTGTTGTGTATGTCTCCAGTGGAGCTTTAATGTGCTTTAAAGACACCGCTAAAGATCTGGACTCGGATTCTTCCTGCTCCCTGGGTTGGGTAGGAATTGGATGCATGCTCTCTGGGTTTGACTTATTGCATTCCCGATGTTATCAGACACACAGCCCCACATGCCGAGCTGAGGAGGCAGTGAAGTTGTGACCCGGGCTGCATGTTGGTGACACGCTGCAGGGACGATAAGAGCCCGAACACACACTGATACACACTTATCAGTCCAACCACGTGTGCTTACCTGGGAGTCCTTCCGCGACCATCACCTCAACTCACTGTCACAGCAACCAACAACTCAGAGTGATCACAGCGGCACTCACCTCTACATCTGCAGGGCTCCAAATGCAGGTGTTTTGGGAGTCTGAAGAAGTGGCTGTTTCTTGTCCTCCCTCTTCCTCGCTCTTGTCTCACAAATGTTTGATTGGCTCGGTCCACGGACTCCGATCTCGAGCGAGTCCACGAGCAAACAGAGAAGGCACCGCTGGAAATCTCTGCAGCGGCTGACGCGCAATGTATTTTCTTTCTCTCTCTCTCTCTCTCTCTCTCTCTCTCTCTCTCTCTCTCTCTCTCTCTCTCTCTCTCTCTCTCTCTCTCTCTCTCTCTCTCTCTCTCTCTCTCTTGTGCGCGTCTAAATGTCTCCTTTCTCTCCTCCTCACAGAAGACAAACTTAGAGGTTTTCACCGGGCATATGCAACTGTGGAGATCGCTGTCACATCCCCACGGTGCTGTGAGTGCTGGTGCTCCTCTCCGGTGTGCTCGCGCCTCTGCTCCTCTCGGAGGAGGGCGGTTCTCCGGCGGTGCGTGCGTGGCGCGAGCGGTCACATCCCTGGATTCACCTGTCAACACAAGACAAAGTGTATCCTATTTAAAAATACAACCGAAGATAAGACCCCTCAAACCCAGGGCGCGGATACGATTTTATTGGGACTCATTTCTGGTGCAGAAGTGCCCTCCTCTGGGAGGAGATTAAAATAAATACGTGTATAAACCGTGATATATTAGGATGCTCAGGGTTTTGGGGAATACTGTATAAAGTTAGCTGCCCAAACTTTTTTGTAAAAATCAATCCGGACCTAATGGAGGTCTTGAGGACTTAATAGAGGTTTCATCCCGCAGAGCCTTTTAAAGGCTGTGTTGCCTTTCTGTATTGTCGGAAAGGAGATAACAGGGAGAGTAATATCGAACCAACCTTCATTTTGGAAGGGACCCCTTAAACCTCTCCAAGAACCTGGGCCTATTTATTTTAGCTTGAAGCATACTTTTAATATAGAATAAGAAAAGAGAAGATGCCTGAAACGTCTCCATTCGACTCCTTTGTTTACTTCTGTAACATAGTGTTATTATCAGCACGTAACACTCACACTTCTATTGGCTAGAGTTCCAACACATTGTAAGTGATAGGCTAAGGGGCGGGACATCTCTAAGCGGTTGACCAATCACAACAGAGCCAGCCAGCTAACCAATCAGAGAAGAGTGGGTTCTGGTTTCAGACAGAGGGTGAAAAGAGGCAGTATAGAAAAATAAAGAGCTTTTTGAACATTAAAGCATGGAGACATGTCCCAGTAGAGGAATGAATACTAATATGACCTGTGAGCAGAGTTGGGTGTAACGACTGTAATAATATTACTTTTGTCGGTAACGGAGTAGTGTAACGCGCTACTTTTATAATTCAGTAATCACACTACAGTTACTAACATTGCCCCGACACGCGTTACTTCGTTACTTTCTAAAATCAGTCATAATCAAAACTCAACAAACACCTGCAAAGAACACATGTGAAGCTAAATGCTAAGGTGAAGCTAACGCACAGCTATTTGTTGTTTGTTTATATCACGTGGTCTGTTCTTCTTCTCTGTTTTCCGGTTGTTGCCTGTTTTGAATGACGAATACACACTACTGCCGCCTGCTGGTAAGGAGAGTTATTGCCACTCACGCATGCGCAGTTCGTACGTGCTCGGCTGAAGTCTTTGCGGTATGCTCCAGTCTGGTTCCAGTGCAACACATGGCCAACACGCAGGAGAACACGCCGACGCAACAGCGTGAGCAGAGCTAGACTGCGCAAAATATACAGATAGCAGGAGCCAGAGAACAGCCACGGTCAGATAGGAAAACATTCAGGATCTGGATCAGTCTTATGGACAATGGAAACTGAACTAAAGAGAACATTTGAAACTTTAGCAGTCCGCGTGATCTGCCTGCAGGGACGGGCGGGCCGGCCCTGCGAGTAAAGTAACGAGTTACTTTATGTAGAGAGTAACGAAGTAGTGTAATATATTACTAAAGTAATATGTAATATATTACTTTTTTGTAGTAACGACCCCATCTCTGCCTGTGAGCATCGAAACAGAGACGCTAATGGTTGAAGAAATGTGCAGTGTGAAAAATGTCAGCGTCTGTTTCTAATCACAAGTTTGATGGTGGGCCTATTAAGAGGAGCTTATTAAAACATGTCAGTGAAAATGACATTGCACCATTGAGTCTCGCAGAGAGGAGACTGTGGATACCAGCTCATGCTTCGGTTGAGTTCATATTAGGGCTAAGCTATTTATATGCACATTCACATCCTAATCACAAATACCCCAGCATACATAATTAAGTCGTATACTTTGGATATTATTATGAAAAGAAAACTCAGTGTGACCACAAAAAAATACATTAAATCGGATACCCTGGGTAATATGAGCCTATCCCAGCACATCATCACGATGGGGGCTTATATACCAGATGGGGAATTGGTGTTTTCATGCCCCAAATGGAAATGTTGAGCCTCCTGAATAATATTGGGATGTAAATGTGCATGAAAAATGATTTCATTATAGCAAGTAGCAGTAGTGTGACTTTGTTGAGGTGAACATTTATTTTCGGTACGGGCGGCACACAAAGCGAGCGAGGCATTGTTGCTCACTGTGGTCCAGTACTAATAAATCATATCCGCGCTGCCAGTGGGGCAGAAGTTGAGGAAAAGTTGGAAGACAGCACAGACCTGCATATTTAAGCTTTGAGACAGAGTTAATAATCATGCTCACTCCCCGTAGACATCTGCTGGAGGACGAGGTATCTTTATGCAAGAGCTGCAGTACAGTGCGGTTCTCAGAGTAGACCGATTTGTATTCCACCAGACTGTATCTTCTCTGCCCCATACATCAATGGTACATGGTGCACTTTTATATCCATGTGATGGCTGTAGTGCTACTTGTTTTGAAGAGTAGGTTTTAAGATAAGACGAGATAAGATGGACTTCATTGATCTTGCAGCAGCAGAGATGAAGCGAGAAACATATGCATTAGAGGAGTGAACTAAAACCAGGACATATAAGCTCCTTTCAAACATAAAGCGTGCAACAGAACTTGAGGCTTTTCCACATCATATAAAATATATAAATGCACTCTTCACATGTTAAAGTGCAGGTTATATTTATTTATTTAAAAGCTCTTATCTTATCAATACCTTCCATGTCATGTGACCCAGTGTCAGCTGTAGGAAACATCTCTTTATGTTGAATGTTACACACACTTTGATACTTTGAAAAGTATTGGACCACATTCCTCTGCTGAGACGAGAGGCGAAACTCAAGGCTGAAATAAACCTTCTCCCTGATATATTATTAGAGCGCGGTAATAACTGAGGGTGACTCAGATGTAACAACTTTTACACCAACACAGATTTCCTTTTTAAAACTAAACATATTCAAAAAGATCCCGGTAAGAAAGACTATATAAGTGCGAGAGACAAAAGTAGGATTTTCAAATGTGAATATTACACACGTGTTTAGAGTAAAAGTTATAACAGACTCACCATAACGAGAATGTGTTAATCTAAATCACCTCATGGTTCACTCTGCCTTACTTATACTATCATGAGTCAGGGACACATATGATGGTGTGTGTTTCACAACATACATAAAGAATGTAACCTTCTTTTCGACCTCACACTGGCCCTCTAAATATTTTTATTTTTTTAAATATTCACAAAGTCACCTGACATGCTGGTGTCCAATAAAATGAGGGTGTGGCATTTTGTCTGGGGGCGGAGCCGTCCTTTCTGCAAGCAAGGCTGCAGGGACTCAGGGCCACCACTTGGTAAGATACATTTAACTTTTTAACATTTTAGAAATGTACACAACTTTAACAAATAAATGCATGCATGTGCACGAATACGTAAAGAAGTATATTTGATTGTTTAAAGACTTATTATGTGTTTATTTATTAATTAGCTAAAACTATGTTTTGTTGTTCGTTGCCTCAGGGCAACACTGGGCCACTTGGCCACTTTTTTCCAGGCACTATCATACAAGTGTGCTCAGCTGTGACATGATCAACCTAATCAATGTTTTTACATCCACTGATATTTACAGGAAATGGACCCAAAACATGTTCTGGGCAGAAGGGACACGATCAGGCTGTTAGGGCAGTTGGGCACACAGACACACACATAGACACACACACACACACACACACACACACACACACACACACACACACACACACACACACACACACACACACACATA